>ML677332.1:43843294-44010202 GCA_007922305.1 Dermatemys mawii | reverse complement strand
TCAGCTCCTCTGGCTATACCCTATGTGCCCACTCCTGCTATGGCCCAGCCCTTCCTTGGTGTGGCAGCAGGTTCTAGAGTTCAGTTAAATGTGTCAGGCTGCATGCAGACTCAGGCAGGTGCCCATTGCATTTGGTTTGTGTTTAATTTGGACCTCTGAGGGATAGAATTTGAAACAGAATTTGTTTTTAATGAGAGCTGAGGTCCTCATCTCCCCCTGTGAGTTAGGTGGGGGTTTATTGCTGCCCATGCCTTATTCTAGCCCTGCCAGTATCCTTCCACTAGCACTCTTTCCAGAATTATCCTGTGCATAGGGGTAAGGGGATAGGCTGCTGTGACTCCAGCGTGCGTACAGATGTACAAACCTTGGAGCTGCTAGTGCTTAAAGTAGTACTGGTTGACACCCTCATGCTTGCAATTCCTAGCAGAGCTGGTCAAGTTCTAGCTGCCTCCTGTACAGGCACTCTAAGGGAAGGAAGGGACACTCTCTCTCTCTCTCCCAGATCTTTTGCTCCCACAAGGGGGCAGACAACATACTTCAGACCTAACACTGGAACACCCTCAAGAGAGGCAGGAAAGTAGAGTCACTGCATAACTTTCTCAACCCCCTCCCCCACCCCCCAAAACAATCAGTTGCTTTCTTGCTTGCCAAGGCCAGCTGGAACACTTCAGTGTGTATTTTGTGGTTTAAAGTCAAAAATGAAAGCAGCCCCCTTTCCCCAAATCCTGCAGCTGCTGGGCTGCCTCTTTTGCTTTCCTCATCCGAAACATGCAGCAGCACATTCGGATGAAGGGAAAGCAAACAATCCGCCCCAGAAGACTGACAGAATGAGAAATGGCGGAAAGGAACACACGCTTGGAGGGGAATTTGACACCCCACACCCTGGTCATGGAAGTTCTGCTCTGTGCTGTGTTGCAGCATGTTCTGATGGCTCATGGATTCGATTTGGTTTTTAAATACTAGGGCTGTGCACTTCCTTATGTGTGTTTCACTTGGGTGGGGATGGAGAGGAAGAATTTCTCTTAGTGAAGGGGACTATGTACATTCTGCTTCGAGGGGAAGTTACTGTCGTGGTGTGGTAGCCAAAATGTAGTCCATAAACCAGCTGTGACTCAATTAACAAGCATCTGCCCTCACATGGGGATGTGACCTGTAGGGACTATGGCCCGGATTCATCCCCATTCCAGTGCAGAGCCTGACACACGAATCAGACCATGGATGTCCCTCCTCCCATGGTGCTGGGGGCTGGTTCCACCACCAGCACTCAGTGCTGCCCTGATTTAATCCCTGCTGCTCATGGCCCCTATAGGCCTTGAGAGCTGGGGAATAGTGAGGGCACAAGACTGCCCTGCCTACCCTCCCTTCCTCTGTTGTAGGGATCACTCAGGGGACTAGTGATTGTGTTCCGGCTACTTTTCACTACCTACGAACTGGGCACTCTGCTCCTAATTCCCCCACCACTGTGCAACTTGTGTAGTCCTAGTGCTGGGTAAAGTGGCTGTAAACTGCTACCTCTAGCAGGAGTGAATGAAGCAATCTGAGATGGTGGCAGTTTGCATTCCCTTTGGCTTCGGGCAAGTGACAAAAGATACAAATCCCAAGAAGTAATGATCCTGCTTGGTTTGAGCCACATCCACTCAAGGGAGATGATTGCATGCTGGAATCTGCAGTCTCTTTGGGGCTACATTATATTAAAGGCAAGGCTTGCTGCAGTCTGCTCCATTTTATGTAAATCAGGTGCACCCCTGGGCTCCTAGCAGGTTGTCAAAGCAGCCTTCAGTTGAGCAAGGTTTGGATGTGTCTGCTATAGAAGATGGGCAGTAGTTCAGAATCGCAGCACAGCAGGCCCTTAGCCACAGGAGCAGCTGCAAGTACAAACTGTTTGTTCCTTGCTCCAAGGAAGGCACGAGTGACTGAGGCTGTGATGCTCACAGACAATGAAGTAGAGTTGCCAACTTTCTAAATTCTGAAAACCAGACAGTACAGCAGGAGCATGGGAACCTCTCTCTACCTCTTCCTTGGGGCCCCGTCCCTGGCCCACCTCTTCCCTCAAGGCCCTGCCCTGAATGCTCATTGCTCCCTCCCTCCCTTTTTGCTCCATCCTCGCTACCCTTCACCCCCCCCAAGCTGGGCTCCCGTGGCCCCAGGCCTGGGACAGGAGCTGCAGGCCCTGACAGAGTCTGCCTGGCCAGAATATGCAGGTAGGAGGTAGGCCCCAGCTGCGTTGTCCTTCTGCCATTGGAGTGGAGATGCATTCCCCAGGAAAAGGGGCAGATGAGAGAGCGAGCAAATTCCATCATTATTCACCTTGGAAGAGAGAGCTTTCTTAAAAGTCTTGCTACCTAAACATGTTCTGTATGTATTGTAGTTAGAGGGTAGTCTGGGAATGCTGTGATATCAGGGTGAAAGGTTGAGGGGGGGGATCAGAGGAAGCAGCACCCCCTAGGCATGGCGAGGAGGGTGGAGAGTGACCTGCTGAGTGGGAATTGCTTTTGTTATTTTAATACAAATTAGTTCAGACATTCAGTTTCAGTTGATGTCCTGAACTCTGCCCCTGAAGTCACCAAAGCTCCAGCTGTGCCAAAAGAAACACACTGGCCTAGCCAAGGAAACAAAGTGAGATCCTTTCCCCAGCAGCACTGCAGCCTCCTCCGGGCCACTGATATCCAGTTACCTGCTCTATTTAAAACAGCAAAGCAAATAAATATAGAGCCACGCGCTACAGTGCAGGCAACCAGAACCGCGACGCAGGGAATAGTAAACTGATAGGGTCAGTGCAGCGTGAAGGTGGACACACAACGGTCCTAGAGACGCACGTGAAAACAAAGGCACAGGAACCAAGGTGCTGATAGAGGAGAGAGAGATGGAAACGCCTCAAGTGCTTTGATTTCAAAGCAAACATTTGGCCATGTGAAATGTTTACACTGGTTTGGGGCTGCATGGAGGCAGCTAAATGGGATGTGGCAGCGGGTCTCTCTCTAAGAGAGCTGTTGGGGCCCTGGGCCAGCCTGAGGACGCAGCAGCTTTGGTTCATGGCTGCAGGTGCCCTGCCTGGCGCGCTCCCATTTGGAATGATAAACCCTCAGCAGATGTGATGGATCTGATTTCTTCCCAAAATGATGCCGGGAGTGGCTGAGCCGCGTGACCAAGGATGTTTGATCAGACAGCCTGGGTTTTGGAAGAGTCTTCGTGTGAAGCTCTTCTTTGTCAGAGGGAGCGTGAGCCACCCAAAAGGCAGCTGCGTTCCATAGGGGAAGGTGGTGAAAGAGAGAAGTGCATTCAGCAACGTGCATTATGTCACTGGACAGAGAGAAATGCACACAGCCAGGGAAGTTAATGCCAGTGACAGATTAAGGCAGGATCAAATGAATCTGTTTATCTCTGTCTCGTACTCCAAAGAGGGCCTTCAAGTTTCTGAGAATATTAGTATTGGGTTGATGTGAGCCCTAGGATCCCAACTTTCCACTGAAGTCCAGAGGAGCCTGTCACCCTTTTCCCACTCCATGACTAGGTCTGCACACTTGCTGTCAATCCAGGACACAGTGAGCCTTAATCCTGGGCTATTTAATTCTGCTTTCACTGTAAACAGCTGCAGCTTTCCTAGTGTGTCTCTGTAAGCAAGTGAAATGGGAGGGTTTGCCTTGTGATTTCATGTTTTTTACTCTGTTTCCACTTGAAGTCAGTGTGACAAACAGAATCAGTGAAGCAAAAATGCCATAAGCAACTGGAAGTGGTACCATATGGCATATACTTGGATGTATACCATACTCTGCTTCCCGAGAAACATACCGGAGATATATTAGGAATATAAATGGGAGAGGGATTTTCAGAGATCATGACATGGCACTTGAGGGTACAATATGTCAATGGGGATGCTGTCATCGGCCTGGGGACCAAATGCATTTTGTGGGAACCTGTCAGCACAAATGCGAGGCCTCATCCCAGCTGCAAGTTTGCCACTAAATCTCTAGGACTGGAAGTCATGAGCTGTAGATGTAGCTTTGGTACCAGCAGGGGGCACTGTTATCAGGTTGAGGTTCATGGAAACTGAGAAGACCCCCAGACTGAGAGGATGTAGAATGGAGCATGTCTAGGCCAGCTGAGGGCACTTTCAGCAGGGGCACGGTTACAACACAACTTTTTGCTCAGAGACTGATCACTTGTTCCAAAACTGAAATTCACACTGCTGTGTGCTGCACAACACGGCAGTCTTGCTGTTGTATTGCACAGAGCCCAGCAGCTTTTTCAGCCTTACCTAATAGACTAATATTCATCCCTCACACAGTATGCAGTGACTGTCACAACACGCTGCAGTTATCCAAGCCAGTGTCAGTACAATTCAGCCTCTGCCATTGAAAAGCATTTTTAGAACTGAGGGAATCGAATTTCTAGCCTCCTGAACATTGTAAGCAAAGACGATGCTAGAGTGCATCATTGACCAGATAATGGCTAAAACCTTTGAGGCAAGGGGCTTTAGCAGTCCCCAGACACGAAGATGTACAGTTTTCCCTTAGTACTCCCCCTTTGCCTTTTGATTTCCTGAGAGGCCTGCCATGATATCTGTTTGAAATGGGTGGTTCTTGCCTCCCTGATAATGAGCTCTAACATCCTAAACTTCCCTTCTCTCCTGAAAGCTACTGGGCCAGATTCTCACCTGCTATCAACTCCTATAGCTCCACAGGTGTCAAACTTCATCAGCTAAGCATCTGGTCCAAGACACCTGCCCTTCTCCCTTTGTCTGCCTAATTTGTCTTTCCAGGTGCTTATTCCATACCTATCACTGTGGTATCTGAGAAACATCTTAGCAGTAATTGAATTTTAAAAACAAAGATGACACCCCTCTCCCTTATCCAAAGGGTATGAGCCTGACCCTATGGCCTCTCTAAGATCCCTTTGTGCTACTCCAGCAGAGTGAAGGGAACTTCATGCTGCTTCAAACAGGCAGCTGACGATTCCCCCAGCCTGCAGAGCAGAAAGTGTTCAGTGCCTCTCAGGATTAGGATACTTCTGAACAAAATATTCCAGAGTTCCCTGAATGTGGTGCACCCAGTTTGGAGCAAAACCATTATTTAGCCTCTTGCCTGGTTGTTTTCACAAGCATTTTGTTTAGAAGGTGAGGATGCACTCTGCCACTATAGCAGATACATTATTAGACCTAAGGCCAGGTCTGTCTTGAGTGAGAAAGTTCACCCAGCAGGTAGAATTTCAACATTGTGCAATGCTCTTTTCCCTTTCTCTGATGCACATCTATATGACAAAGTATTTGACACTAGGGGATTATCTGGAATTGGAGACATGAGATGTTGGTGCATCTCCAGTTACAGGTTACTGTTCCAAAGCCTTTGCTCTTATTGGTCACGTGCATGTTACACTGTGGTTTATTATTGTTTGCTTACATTATTAATGCTATGAAATGGAAATACTGTGTACAGCTGTGGGCATATCAGTCTTACAAACACTATTAGCTAGTTTTAAGGTGCCAATTATGCCAAGGAGTCTTTATTTTTTAATGACTGATGTATTGAAACATGAAATACTTACACATTTCCTGTCCAGCCGTCTCTCATCACCCACTTTCTCTGAGACTTCAGTAAAGTCAAAAACCAAAAAAATTCATAAAACATATTATACAACACAGATGTCATATCTATTTGACAATGTTTACTGGGTCATCTTAAATGACTAACATGTTGACTCTGATATTTCATTGGTGCTCTTCAATGTGGCTTCCCTAGCCCTCTTTACACAGAGATGGAGAAAGATGTGGTGTCAAACTGAGCTGCCTTGTAATTCATTAACATTTGATTAGCATAATGAATTCACTCACATTATTAGCTTATTGTTCCCAATTGCATGGTGTGAGAGAAATATGAAAAGTTTTGGTGGGGAGGTTTTAATTGTGGTTCTTTCTATTAATCAAAAGAGCTACGTGATTAAGGATTAGAAAAAAGAAAATGTTGCAATAATGTTCCTTGCACAGTTTACAGAATCCAAAGCTGAACAACTAAGTCCATGTATATTTCTTATAAGGAAATATTCACCACAGTATAATTTAAAAATGTGTGTGATCTATACAAGTAGCTATCTTTATATGGCTATACCTCTACAGTACTACAATATATAACCCTACAGGTAACTATTTATGGGGCTATTTAAAATTAGATGTCAAACTGCATCTCTTTCGAACTAAACCATGTCCAGTTACTGAAATGCTGATCAGTAAGAGAATATGAACCTGTCTCAGTCTCCTGATTTGCCCAGAGACAGAGCTGGAAGGAGATGTGGCAGTTTACTTGAAAGCAATTGGCTTCCACAGTGACTGAAAAATGAGGCTGGTAAATATCAGCATCTCAGTGCTGTCAAGCAGGTTGCTCCCACAGTATTGCCTGGAGGCGGCCTATGGCGAGTGACTGTTTTTCCAGGATCAACCATTGTTCAGTACATCATTAATATCGCTGGAGGGATAAGAAGGGAAGAAAGAGGAATCATAGCTATTGATTTTAGAAAACAACCTAGATTTTTTTTTAATGTATAGATTGTTCTAAAGACTATGGTCTAGTCCCTCTGCCGTGACACTGGTGTATTCTACCACTTTGGGATAATGCAACTTTGTGCTTCTATTGCATCTTTCATCCGAGTAGCTCAAAACATCTTAATATTCGTTATTTACATTTCACAGCACCCCTGTGAGATAACTAAGATGTTTAAGGATCAAATCACCCACCCACTGAAATGCAGGGACCTAAACTCCCAACTCCTGTTGGTAGTCAATAGGTATTGTGACAGGTTTAAGATTAGCATCCGTAATAACTCGTACAGATAACAGACATCTTCCTTTCCAAATGCAAACAGATGGACATCATACCTAAAGGACTAAAGGTAAAAAATCCATCACAATCTACATACCACACAGACTGTGCTGAGAGATTGTGCCACACTCAAAGAAACTACAAAACCACGTGATAAACATCCTATACAACAAACAAGGAAAGATTAAGAATGAGCTCTCAAATGGGTATTGGATGCCTAAGTCAAATCTGTGTTTTTAAAAATCTTCCCCACAGAGAACAGGATTGTGATCAGTTTGCCCTCTGGAAGATGGTGGGATGCTTTATAATGAGGCACATTAAAGGTGCGCATCACTAAGACAGATTCACCCCAGTTAATAAACTAGCACACAGCAAGAGGTCAGTTGTTGTGGTCACAAAATGCCAGATAGACTTGTGATTCTGGATAGGTGCTCTGCCATGTAAACAAAAGGAGAGTTAACAGAAGAATTTTAAAAAGTTTTGGCCCCCATTTTGAAAATTAGACCCATATGATTTTGTGCATTCTATCCCCAGTGTGACAGTCTTGTAGCAGCTTATAGACTAACAGATGTTTAGGAGCATAAGCTTTCATGGGTGAAGACCCACTTTGGCCACAAAAGCTTATGCTCCTAAACATCTGTCTATAAGCTGCTACAAGACTGTGTCACTTTTGCAGATCCAGACTAACATGGCTGCCCCTCAGATACTGGGCTATCTCCAGTGTGCACATAAATCAGGAATTCTTGTATATAAGCATATATCAAAAAATGCACATGCCTAACTATAAAAATATCACTCTATTTATACTGCATTTTCTATCAGGACTGATTCCAAAGCATTTTATATATTGCATAAAAATATGAAACTCCCATCTTACTGAAATGCATTGCTTCACTGGTGGAACAAGACAAATGGTCTGCACCAGCAACTCCACACAGTAGCTTCAGAGGTTGGCAAGTGAAAAATAATATATTCATCTGTAGCAAAGCAGCGACTCACCCCTGCAGTACCTCCCGCTGGTCTGTCCCGGAATTAGCTCTTTCAGCATCCAGAGTGCCCTCTGCAGGCCAATGTCCTGCTTGCTGCTGGCCCCATGTGGCTCCCTGGACCCCAGTACCCTCTTCCCTAGGGTGCTGCACCCCTGCAGTACCCCCACAGTCTCACACTGGGTCTCCCCTCCCTGGGGAACCCCCACCTCCTATCCCCACCTTGCCTCAGTCTAGGCAACTGCCAGTCACCACTTGCCCCCATTCACTGGGGCAGACTGCAGTATCTTTGCCATTCATCATTAGCAAGGAGGGTTGGCCTGCTGCTTCTGCCTCTAGAGCCCTGGGCTGCCCCCTGCAACCCAGTACCCCTTGTTGGGCTGTCCCCTAGGCCCTGCAGCCTGGGGGTTTCCAGGCTAGAGCTTCCCCAGCTCCTCTTGCCTTGCCCTAGCCCTAGCCCTAGCCCTAGCCCTGCTTCCCTCTAGGTACCTTGCTCAAGCTCCCAGCAGCCAGGCCTGTCTGCCTCTGTAGCCAGAGGAGACTCTGTCTCCACCAAACTCTAGGCCCTTTTATCAGGGCCAGCTGGGCTCTAATTGATGCAGCCACAGGTGTGGCTGCTCTTCCCAATCAGCCTGGGAGCTTGCTTGCTCCCAGCCACAACCCTTTCCTGGGCTGTTTAAGCCCCTTTTAGCAGGAGTGGGGCAGGCGCCCCACTACATCATCTGAAACTATGGGGGGAGGCTAGGTAGGTTAAGATCAAATTATCAGAGCTGCAAGAGGGCTAGGACTTCAGGACTAACAACCTTTGGAGCCATGGGATCTCTGCTGACCATGGATGATCAGGCTCTTGGATTTATATCTCATGCAAATGATTGCATCTCCAAGTGACATAGTATCTTTAGAGAGAGAAGGCGGGTGGGATCATATCTTATTGGACCAACTTCTGTTGGTGAAAAGAGACAAGCTTCGAGCCACACAGTGCTGACCATGCACCTGAAGAAGAGCTGTGCATAGTTTGAAAGTTTCTCTCTTTCACCAATAGAAGTCGGTCCAATAAAAGATATGACCTCACCTACGTTGTCTCTAATATCCTGGGATCAAAACACATACAACAACCCTGCAAACAGCATAGTAGCTTTAGCACAGTGCCAGCTATTGAATCACTAGCATCACTTTGAGCAGTGCTTAGGGGCCAGAGGCTCTGGTTTGCTAAGGCCACATTGCACTGCATAAGTAGCCCAAGGGGCTTTAAACTGATGAGAGATAGGACAAAATTCCCATATGCAAGGCACCTCTCCACTGGTGGGAAGTTGGCAGAGGGGTTTCTTCCATCTCCCACACTAGCCACGCCCTTTACCCTGATACACTCATACACTGTGGATGAAGTGTGGGAAGGACAGTGAGGAAGGCATGGTGGTGCAGACCTCTGCAACACCCAATCCTCCACTGTTGGAAGGTTCTGTGATTCCTGTCTCCGTTCATCCACATGCAGCCCAGATGGAGGGGGGTATCCAGGCCTAGGTGTTTTTTGGAGTACTCCTGTTCAAGTACTGCCCCAGTCTAACCCTACTAATTTTCCATATTGGGCAAGCTCACAGCCCCAATTCCAATAGCCATGACTGGTGGCCTGGTAGCTGATCTATATTGGCCCTTGTACAGTAGCCCCTGGAGTCAGTGGATATTGACCACAACCGTATGTAGCTCTGACCTGTCAGGTGACTGGTGCCAGGAAATAAGGACTAGTTTTACCAGCACTTCTACATCTCACAACATTATTACAGCCTTCTCATTGCCCTTAGAACCTGGTCTATGTGGATGATGTGCACAAACCAAGTCCTGCCCCTATGATTCCTGATATTGGGAGTGTAGATCACACTGACCCTGTCCTGCCCCCTTAGCACTTGGCTCTGTAAGTGTGGATGTTGCACAGTGACCCTCCCCTGTCCCCTTGGCAGCTGGACAGAGGGGATAATGCACCTTAGCCAAGTCATAGCCCTTTGTCATTGGCACATTGGCCCTCTCCTATCCAGCTGGTAATCAGACTGTGTGGCTGATGCACATTGTTCCTGTCCCGTTAGTGTTTGAGATGTGTGTGCTAATCTGCCCTGATGGAATCCTGCACCGCCACTCCCTTCAAGGACTGCTACAGCTTTGACCCTGCAATTTGCCTGGAAGAAAAAGGAAATGAAGGCAGTAGCTTATTTGCTGGGAAAGTCTGCGAGTGATTTTCTCTTCAGATCAATGAGCTGGCTGGAAAAAGGAGTGGACAAATTATCCAGTGATGGCTGAAGGGAGGCCATTGGGACCCATCACTAATATAAACAAGGAAGCCACCTGATGTGACTGGGGTCAGATAAGAGAGTCGTCACTTTAAAAGCAGGTGCTTCCTGTGCAGAGCCCTGAGTCTGTTCCAAGTTCCATCTCCCAGTAAAAACAAACCAAACAAATGCTCTGGGACAGAAGTGTGATCTGCGTGGGCCTGAAATTTATAGTGCTTAGAGGAAGCTGCTTCAGGTCAGTTCATTCTTAGCAGTGCAGCGATTGCACCTCTGTATTTTCTTTAGTGTACTGCTGTTGCTTCTGGAGAGGATCCCTTTCATCTTGGGATCTGAGAAACGTAGGTTTTTACAAGTTTGCATTTAAACACACACACAATATGCTGTATAAGAGGAACAAAAACTGCAGAGTGCGCCATCAGCACACAGGGATTTCTGTGGGCCACAGCTATTTTAAAACACTGGTGGATGAGAGCAGGAAGCCAAAAGCCGCTATTTTTGCTTGGATCTGTAAAAAGGCCAGGTCAAGTTTTCCATGTGTTTGTTTGTGGTGTCCTGTCCCTTGAGTCCTTGACACAGCACAGGAGGATAACTGACAGACATGCATATGTGCAGGTATGAAGAGGCTGATTGTTAATAAGGATGTTGACTCAGTTCTCTTCCCTTTACCATGTAGACCATAAGGCAAGTACTTACCTCCTAAAAGGATGAGACAATAGCCTTTTACCTTGAACCCCTCAAACACTGAGAGTAAAAATCAAAGCCAAACTGTGAATATTATTATAACTTTTGAGATGGTGCAATTCAGAGGCATGAACCCTAACCTGGATTTGAATCTCTTGGAACACGGGGAAGGTTTGGCTCTGGTTCTGAGCTTTGTAGATTGGGCCCTTAGCCAGTTTGCATAAACCAACAAATTTGATACAATGTTGGAGGCTCTGTATACAGACTGATAATCTCTGGGTTAGAATACACCCGCTATACTTCATTCAAGCTGCAGAAATAGCTAGTTATATTCTGTTCTCAGCTGCACACATGCTGGTGAAGAGTAACTGTCATGACTTCAGTGGAGTCACTCCATCTTTACATCTACGTCACTGGTAGCAAAATTGGGGCAACATCTTTAAATGGACCCTTTGTTTAGGTATCTGGTGAAGCTGGTGTTCGTACTTGAGGAAACAGTGCTGTCACTTCAATAGTATTTCTACAAAGGATTAAATACTTAGAGAGGTGCAGGGAAAGGCCGAGGGATTTAGCTCTTCCTTGTACTTTTGATTTATGCTTGTGAAGCATCAGGACTGGTGAAGCGAACTGCTTGCCCTGACCTGTGAAATCAGTTTCCCTGTGAGTCTGGCACATTTCTGACAGTAATACAAGGTTTATCTGTTTCATCAGGACCGTAACTATTCAACCTAAGGTTAGGGTATCAGGGCACATAAGGAACAATCTTTTCTTCATTCCGTCTGTACGATATTTTATATGTGTTTGTTTTTTATTTCCAGAGTGGGGCCTGGATGCCATGGCTGTAGGCACCATAGAAACAGTTAAAAGAAATAATGCTAATAATGACTTAGATGCAAATCTTTTCAGAGCAGTGGCTATCTTTTTTTGTTCTATGCTTGTACAGCATTTAGCACTACGGGGCCTTGTCCCCAACTAGGGCCTCTAATCACTACAGTGATACAAACAATAATACAGATAATACCCAACTGTACTTTAAGGATCCATCTTTCTCTCTCTCCCTGTGCTTGTTTGCTTTTTTTCCTCTCTTGTGATAAGGAAATGACATCACTGCCCTCCACTAGAGGACACAGCTCCCTAGCTCCATGGGACCCCAGCAGAGGAGAGAGGCCTTTGTTATTGTAAACAGAGTTACTATATTCACAACAGTGTGTTTCCAACACCATAAGAAGAAAAGAAAAAAGACGAACATAGGTAGCTGTATTAGGAACCTGGGCAGGATGCTGCCCACTGGGTTGTGTTCAGACAATTAGCTGCAAACGGGAACTCCAAAGTTCAAAATGTAAACTCTGAGGGGAGCAGAGAATAGAAAACTACAAACAGAGCTACCAGCGGCATATACAGTAGATCTCATCCCATCCTTCAGGACATGAATGTGTGGTGCTGCCTTCTGCTGTGTGACAAAGCCTTCAAATGAGATAGACAACTCAAAGAACACCAAGAGGGAGCCACTTGAAATGACACAGGGCATTCTCCTTTATTTGATATAAAGTCCTCAACAACAGTCTACATTGCATGAGTCAGCATTTTTTTATGGCAGCCATTTTTACTAATAATAGAGAGATCACCTTGTGTCCATGTGGGATGGAGATAAATCTAGGTCTAAAAATAGTGATATGCCTCATTTTAGTGGGGAGTGTGATCAAGTTGTTGAAGAAGGGGCCAGGACTCTAAAGGGGTCTATTCCCAACACTGCCACTAGTTTCCTGTGCAACCTTGGGCAAATCAGTTAATGTCAATCAGCAAAATAATCGGGATAATACCAGTTCTCCACTTCACAATGGTGGTGTCAGTCTTCACTAATTAACTTCTTAATCTTTAGGAGATGAGCATGTGATGCATTTTGTATGTGGTACCAAAGGATTTTAGGGATAAATGGGTCAATGTTGTAAAATGCTTTGAGAACCTGGGATGATTGATTAATACTAGAGAAGTCCAAAGAATATGATATAGTTGAGAGGGAAATTATGTGTAAGGACTCTATATTTGCTTATGAGCAACCAAATCAGAGAGGCCAGCTGTAATTATTATAAATAAAATTCCGGTATGACTTAGAATGTCAGGAAGTTCCAAAACAGGCTGAGAGGCCATTGTATTCCAAATATTGTCCAAGCGCCATCTGATTTGGGAAGCCCTGCATTCATTACCTACACTACACTCATGTGTCAAGGGCATCTTTGCTGGGGTGTCTCCTTCAGCTCAAAGACATGCTCTTAGCTTTGGAGACAGGTAGGAACACTAGCTGTTCATTAGAGCAGTCAGTGATATATTTTGTACGCAGCCCTTCTGCAAGTGTGAGGCAGCTAGTTTTGTGACTCAAGATAGTTCTCACAATGGCCCACAAAGGTATCCCAGTCATCCTTTGCTTAAAGCACCAGAGCACGGCCTTCTCTCTGCTACTAGCCCATGCTGGTACTGGAGACATCAGGCCTCTATAATCACTTTAAGTCCTCAGAAGAGGAGTATTCCTGTGCTACCATGCTCCCAATGCTCCTACAATTTGGATCTAGTCAGATCACCTGCTTTTCTGCAAAGGGGGACACTTCCATTCCTCTCACCGTTCCTCTTCTTGGTGTCCCTCTTAGTGCATATGAACGCCATCAAATGAAGTCTTGGAGAAAACACTGCCTTCCTCATCCTCAGTTCCAGGAGATTCACACCCCTCCTGCCTCAGCTCTAGCATGCTCAGTAACCATCCATTGCTCTTGCTCTCTCAGTTCTGGGCACTTGATACCCCCGACAGCACTACCTTCCCCCAGCAGCCTCTCTTCTAAAGAGGTGCTCCTCTGTATTATTTGCAGACGCTTCCTTTCTGCTCCGTTCCCAAACACCAGGTCTATTCTTGGAACGTCCGGCTAGCACACTTGTATTGACGTCAAAATTACTAAACAGCTATTGTCAGGAAGGACTTGATTTGCATTTGAATAGAGCAGCTTTTTAATGTCTCAGAAAGAAGATGCTGTTGGAGACATTGTCTGGAAGGGTTCCTCAAGGCAAATATGAGACTGGCAAATTACATGCCCAGCTCTACTTTTAAAAAGTTCTCAAATCCCCCATGTGTGTGTGTGTGTGGAAAAAGTACATAGAGTGTGAGCATGAGTACTGCCTCCAGAAAGCTCCCTCTGTCCTCTCCTTCCTCCGTCCCCATGTACTGTACGCAGCACTGCTCCAGCTTCCGGCACAGGAGCAACCAGGCAGCATGTGAAGCTCTTGAAAGTACCATGGCAAATCTAAGATGGCTGTTGTGTGAATGTTCTCCTCGGGAAGGGTGAGGAGGAGGATACAAGGAAAAGAGTTCTGTGACCTGAACTAGTTTTCCATAAAACAAGAGATCAACAACCTTCCCTACTCAGTGGCTGAGGCTTGAAGAGAATTTGGTTCTATTCACTATCTCCCTCCATGCTTTCTAAAGCAAATGGAGGGGGTTGGCCAAAGTAACAGGTTTGCAATATGTAAACTCCCTAGAATCATAGGTTTTACTACAGCTTTGGTCAGCTCAGCCCTTCATTCTTCTAAGGAGGGTAAATTTAAATACTGTGCAATTTACTGTGGAGAGAATTTCTCAGGTGAGATCTTAAGACCAAGGTCCTGTCTGTGCATAATCAGTAAGAGGCGTGTTTTAACCACACATTCAAATGCAGTGTCAATTTGTGGACATAATGGGTGCAAATCAAAGCATTTAGACTTCTAATTGTAACCGAAGTCACTGGAGTGACTCTTTTCTAAGAATAGAGTGTGACCGCAGTTATTGGCTAACATTTCCCTTCCCCCAGCTCCACTAGTCAGCTGTGTGCCAATTTGCTGCCACTCTCCACTTCTGAGGTGGCTGCCCTTTAGTGGTACTCTATGGATATAATTTGTGAAGTGCCTTGGGATGACAAGGTCTATGTGAACGAATCTTGAATGACTTGGAGATCCTGTGAGCTCCAGTCTCCCCAGCACATGGTACTTATCAGTGACTCTCCTGGATTTTAATGGAAATTGCTGTTCCGCAGGAGGGAAATATCTCTAGCAGTTTGGGTATTAGTTAGGACTTAGTAGAGCTGGGCTCAAGTCCCTGTACTGCCTCAACCTTCCTATGTGACTTTGGGCAAGTCACTTAGCCTCTTTGGTGTTGTGAGGATGACCATATTAAAGATCATGAGTGGCTTGGTAATAGGGGCCATAGAAGTACCTAAAACAGACAGTTCAGTGTCTCAGTATAGTTCCCACAATCAGGGTGGGACATTAGAACCTACTGTCTTCAGAGTTAGAATATTGGCCAGGACGCTGGGGTCATTTCTGACTTGGTCTGAAAAACTGCCCTGGTGATCTTTGACTTCCTCCGGATAGCCCAGGGAGATGGACCAAAGGGGCACCAGAGACAAAGGTGGGAACAAGAAGCAGAACAAGAGAGGCTACCTGGGACAAAGAGACTTGAAAATAAGTCAAATCTGAAAATGTTCATTCCAGTCCTTCCCTTGTCCCTGCCCAACTGTCCTAACTCCCTCAGCAGTGTGTTTTAGGGCAGCAAGCCAAAACCTTGTTTTCTAGCATGCTGTTCCCAAGGAGGACACGAAACGTTCCAAGCCTGGGACTGACTGCTGTGTTTGTATTGCCCAGTGCTACTGTTTACAGACAACTACACTAAGCTCCCCTTCTCTGTGCTGTGTGCAGGGCCAGATGGGCCACATTCACATCACCGGTGCACTTCTCTGCACCAGCCTGCCCGCTAGGCTTCTGATTCACCCCTTCACCACCACCATCACCGTCGTCCATGGTAGTTAAGCTTTAAGTTCTGCCATGAGCTGCATAGGAGCCTTGCTGGCAAGTCTATAGCAGGGTCTGCACCACAGAAGCTAGTGGAGACCCACAAGTGATACCTAAACAAATAACCCTCTGCAATTCTGCCACCCTTGTTCACAGTGAGTAGCCCCTGACTCTGTGAATAGCCCTTTGAGAGAGATTGTGTCCTAAGGACACAATCCATAGGAAAGGGTGGTATGACGTTGCACCATCCCAGGAGCATTCCAGGAAAGAAACTGTGCTCAGGGAGCAACAGTCCTCTCCCAGTTTCCCTCTTGCTCCAGGGAAGTGGTCATTTGCTGCTGACAAATACCATCAGCTAATGACAGTACCCCCGACAACATTCCCCAAAGCTGGCTCAGTGGGAGCTGGGTGCCATCAGCACATGGAATACATCAGAGCCCATGTGTCTTCACTCACTCTCCTTCCATTCTCATATACACATTCCATAGGAGTGACAAGATAGACCCCTGTGGCACCTTCCTGGAGATAATCCTTGGGGCAGAGGAACATTAGCTCACAACTACCATCTGGTATCAGAGAGGTAGCCGGGTTAGTCTGGATCTGCCACTTCATGCATCTGATGAAGTGGGTATTCAGCCATGAAAGCTTATGCTCCAGTACGTCTGTTAGTCTATATAAGGTGCCACAGGACTCTGTCACAACTATCCTCTGGGTTTCCATAGCCTGACCAGCTGCCAGTGTCAGCACCATAAAGTTCTCAAAGTCCTGTCTCTTACCAATGGTGTCACAAACACAATGTGGGAAATCCAGCTAACTCACTTGCCTTGTCCTTAATGTCATCTTTGCAAAGTGCTGGTGCATCAGCAGCTCTAAACACTGGATGATTGAAAATAGATGAGCCAAGCATTTGAATGGACACAATGCTGAACTTGCTGTGTATTTTGAAGGCAGGTTGTCTGAGTTGAGCACATTGGCTCTCATGGCTTTTGACTCATTTCAGGTCAGAATGTCTTTGATCCATGAAAGCACTCTGCCAGTTTCTTTAGTGTGTGTTTGTTGTTTACTTGCATTTCAGATCATTCTGTGTGGCAACCATTTGGAGAAGTGAAACACAAGCTGGGGGTTTCATTCTGATGCCCCCTTTAAAACTCATGTGCGTCCCTGATTAAATTATAAATGTAAGCAATGACTGTACGCCATGTGGAGGCCAGAACTCTGCTTGTGGTACCACTTTAGTATAATTAGTCAGCAGCAACAGATGTGTGCATCATGCACTGACTCATTCTCAAAAGATGGGGGCGGGAAACAAATGTTTAGTTTGTCTCACTGCCGAAGCCTGAGGAGGTCCTGACACAAAACAGCTGGGAAAAAGCTCACATTGCTGGGGGTCCGCGTTAATCTAGAATGGGCCTAGCTTGGAGGAGGCCAACTCTACTGCAGCCTGAGCTGAAGGGGCACTGTTGTGAGTAAGCTCATTCTGTTAGAATCCTGGCTAGCACTGGAACACAATTGCCATGCACAAGCCCATGTGGCTGGTCCGCTGCTGGGGGAAGGCAAGCTCTGAATGCAGTTTAGAGCAGTGGGTTAAGAGTGGCACCTCTACTCATGGTCTGGTGGTAACAAAGGTATGATTGAAAGTATGTCTTGCCTGTATGGAGATGCAGGAGTTGGGTTTGGAAAAAGACAACTTGTTGCTGCAGCTCTACTGTATACTTCCAGAGCCTTTCAGTCTAATGTTGTTGATGGTAGACTGGGGTTTCAGGGAGCCGTGCTCACAGTATAGCTCACACTAGCTTTGGTCTGTTTTCTATACTGTACGTTCAAGGCAGCCTCAACATAAGTGAAATATCTGTATGTGAAAATCAATGTGAGTGAGCTCTGCAGTTGGGAAGTTTGGCATGTACTGCTACGTCTCACCTTTTTTGAGTAGGAAAATGAAAGTAAATTGTTGGAAAGATCATGTTGGTCCAGATAGAAACCTCATGAGCATGTGAAGGGTTTTAAATATATTGTTTCATGGCACGTTAGGGGACTGGTATAAATTGGTATGGCTCCTTTAATGTCAGCACAGCTATGTAGATTTATATCTGCTGAGGATCTGGGTCATCTGGAAGAGGTAGTGATCATAGGATTATTCTCTTCCTCATCACTGGTGTAAATTACCAGTAATTCCACTGAAATAGAGCTATACTAATATAAAGCTAGCATGAGGAAAAAAATCAGACCTTGAGCCAGAAAAGCTCCAGCTATTGTCTACATAATTTTACACCAGCTGCAGCTTTGACTCTTGCTTCTTTGGAAGCACAGGAGTACTGTCCCCCACAGAGGCTGAATCAAATAATTCACCTACAGCGTGATAGGTGAATTAGGAGGAGCCTGTGGACTTTATATCCACCTTCTGATCCACACCACAAAAACTGTCCACTGAAGATCATGGAAATTAAATATAAAAATTGCTTCCTCCCTCTCATTAGCAGTAAGTGATGCAGCAGGCAGGCAGAGTTGTAGGAAAGAGATGTGTATTGAGCATGCATAGAAGTTGGTGTTACATGCAGAGAGGCCTGTGCTTATCTCTGTAGCAGGGCATACCCAATTTGGCTTCAGACCTTGCCACTACCACAGATTGCCCTTCTTCCCCACACTCCACATGGAGGGCATTTTCCCGAGCCCCTTCCCACCTTTTCCAGGAGTTCAGTTTATTAACATACAATTAAAACAATACAAATTTTCCCCCTTCTCAGTTGGCTCTTGCTCCCTTCAGGGGCACTATGGGCAGAGTCACTGTGTGGACCAACTCGCACAGATTACCTGTTACATTGCACCTCTTCCCTGACTCACCTCAGGCTGCACTTATACCCCAGTGAGTCTGGTTCCTAATCACATGACCCCTGGACTGAAAGGTAAACTAGTCACAGGTGAGGCTGAACCCAGGACTCCCTTAAAAGACCATCTCATGCTCTGACAGTGTGGTAGCAGCCTGGCTCCAGCTTGGTTCCTGAACCCCTGGTATCACACCAGACTAGGTCCCACCTAAAATGTGACTTTCTTTCAACAGTTCTACTAATTCTAAAAGACATGCCCCATTAATCTGAGCATATTCTCTTGGAGATGACAACAGAGTTAGCTTCCTGATGGAACTAGACCATCATCCCACCTCCCCTCCAGGGCTAAGTCTGCATGGTCATCAGGTAGGGGTGTATGTTCTGGGGACATGGAACCAGTAAATGAGGATCAGGGCTGCTTTTTTCTTTGTTACTGGCTGGATTCTGGTTTAGGTCAATAGCAAATCAAACTTGCTGTCAGTTGTTTGAGGACCTTGGAAACGCATCTCCATCTAGCACAGGGCAAACTACGGCCTGTGAGCCACATCCGGCCTGTGGGACTGTCCTGTCTGGCCCACCTGAGCTCCCGGCTGGGGATGCTCTGCCTTTTCCCCCCTCTCGTGGAGCCTCAGTGCGCCATGCCGCCAGTGCTCTGGACTGCTCTTGGGCAGTGCTGCAGCTCCTGCGCTTTGAGTGGCATGGTAAGGGGCAGGGCTGCGAGCTCCGGTGGCCATGTGGCCTCCATACACGCTACCCGGAGTAGTATGGTAAGGAGGCCAGGCCAGTGTCCGGGGCCGGATAAGGGGCAGGGAGCAGTTGGATGGGATGGAGGTTCTGGGGGGTGGGGGACAGTCAAGGGACAGGGTTGGGTAGGCGTGGGAGATCTGGGAGTCTCTGAGGAGGCAGGGGATGGATAGGGGTCGGGGCCATCAGGGGACAGGGAGTGGGATGAGTTGGGTGGGGGGAAGTTCCGGGGGGGCAGTTAGGAGGAGGTTGTCAGGGGACAAGGAGTGGCAGGGGGTTTGATGGGTTGCAGGTTCTGAGGAGGGCAGTCAGGGCAGGAAGTGGGTGGGGGTCAGATAGGGGACGGGCCCAGGCTGTTTGGGAAGGCACAGCCCATACAATTTTGTAACCCGATGTGGCCCTCGGGCCAAAAAGTTTGCCCACCCCGATCTAGTATCTCTTATCAGATGTTCATGTCACAAAGCCACTACAGTTGGTCCCCTTGTTGGCAGTCAGCTGAACAAACAAGGACTGAGTGGTTGTGGACACTGAAGTCTCCTCTCACTTGGAAGGATCACTTCTAGGATGAGGATTAAACACATTGGTTGGGTGGCAATTACCCATGCCCTACCAGTTTTGCAGTAAATAGAGGACTTCATTCTCCAGTGCTCTCCAGGCAACAGCAGCAGCTTCTACAAACACTAAATGTGACCGATACATTTTGAAAGAAAAGCTTGGAAATTCTTTTTTCTGCAACTCCACCGCCTTTGGTGCCGTGAAGTTTTGCTAGTTACGTGCACAGTTCGTACACCCACAGTATTTGCCAGTGTGGCTAATCACAAATAACAAGGATTCTCCACCTCTCACCCTCCCTGGCCATTGACGTTGCCATTCTCTTAATAGCTCAACTAGAGCGTGTTCAAGTTTCTGTCAGAATCAGAAACATGCCACACGCTGGTCTAATCCCTTTAGCAGTGCACAGATTTGAGCAGGCCTCCAATAAAAGGGCAAGTGCCCCCCTGAGCTTCTCCAATCTGACACAGTCAACAGAATTTTCTCCTGCTCTTTCACAGCACAGCAGTAATTTACCGCACCTTTGAGGCACCGGCTGGTCCCTGTTGCATGTACAGGACAATGAAAGTGTGAAGGGGCAGCAGCAGACAAGGGTTGTTCAGCTAGACTTTGTAAAAAGAAGCTTCCCTCCTAGCTATCTCTATCTCCCTGTAGCATAGGAGAAAAGACACCTCCTCTCAACTATCTCAATCATCTGCCAGCATGGGAGAGAAAACGGGTTCCTTACCTCCTCCATGAGTGTACTCTGTCATCCTGAAACTTGTAAAATAAGATGGCTTCCTCCCCTGGGAACACCTGTCCTTTTGTCTCACGTGGACGATAAAGTTTCCCTCAACCTGGCTCAATCATCCCAGTGCACGAGGAGGGTTCTGTACTCCCAAAACTAATCATGTCAGGTGTAGAGTATGTTAAACAACTAGAAGGAAGAGATTGGCTAGACAGTACTACAACAATGGCATACAGTACACAGTGAAGGTCCCTCGGAGGTCAACACTTTGTCTTCTGAGCCCTTCAAATCATTGTGAATAGGAATTATTCATTGTTATGATATTTATTATTATTAGGAACTCTCTCTGTAATTTGTTAAATGAGTAAGAGACTGGAGCTCTGTATAGTGACATGTCACGAATGGCTCCATTGGTCAATGCTCACAACTATGCTCTGTGCGTTAGAGCCTCAGCTAATGTGAATCCGGGTGGATCTGTTCACTCCAGTGGTGCTATGCTGACTTGCTCTAGTGGAGGATCTGTTCCTGTAAGTACAAAGGGCCTCTGCCTAAGGTTTAGCAAGAGTTCCCATTAGTTGCAGTGAATGTATGTGTGTGTGCATTGTCTGTTTGTACATGCATGGAGCCAGCACTGGGTTCTGTGGTGCCCTAATCAAAGTAACATGTGGGACGCCCTGTCCATTTTGTTCTCCCTAAGCATATATCTCACCCTGGCTTTGGCACCTCCTGCCTGCCAGCTAATCCCTTCAGGCTGTTTGAGGCTCAGTGGTTTCTGGTGAACCTCCCACAAGATGGAACTTTCTAAGTGGTGCAAAGGTGGGGTGCAGTTGGAGAATTCACCCTCCCCCATGGAATTGCTTCTCCAGCTGCCTGCTCTGAGAATTATGAGCCATGACACCTGAGCTACGTCACATGATTCCTACAGGATGGGTCTGCATGGGCAAATAATATATTCAGAGGACTCCAGTTACTAAAAGCGACCTTCCTTTCTCTGCTCTGGACCACTGATTCCAGAGTCAGAAAGGACTTCAGACAAGGGATGCTGCTTTGGTAGGTTGGGTAAGGAGTGGCATAGGACCCCCTGAAAGAGCAGGGCCCAGGACTATCTAGGTTGCATAGGCCTAAGGCTGTCAGCACGTGTGCATGCAGCTTCATGCATAAGTATATGTGTGCACCTGTTTGGAATTGCATGTCTGTGTTTGTACACATAGGAGCATGAGTGTGTGCATGTGTGAGGGGGCGTGTTTATGTATCTCAATATGTGCATTTGTTGGGGAGGGGGCAAGTTTGCATAAGTGTGCATGTTTTTGTGTACTACCAAGAAAATATGGGCGGTTTAGACCATGCATAGCTGGATCTTGTTTAAGGAAGATGCGGAGAGTAATAAAGAAAGATTAGGTTATTCTTATTAATTTAACCAGTGTTCTAAATGGGGTAATTTTTAAAGTCTGAGTAGAGGTAGCACAATATTCAATATAAACACAATTCTAACTTCAGCCCGGATGGCATTTTACCTTGGAGGGATCTATATGAATTACAGAACACTCCAAGAGATGCTGATGGAAACCTTCTAAAACAAAGGAGTGAGTCATGAGAGATAATCACAGAAATGTATTTCCCAGGCTTCTCCTTGCTCTGCACTGGGAGCAGAAGCTGAAACATGGCATGGCAGATGGAAGCCACAAACATGCTCAGATCTTTGGCAAGATAAGAAGTTCTTATTACTACAAAATATGTATCCTTCTATATATTTTGTTCTTCCTGCTTCTAATCTCTCCCCCTTGCCCTCCCCTCCCCCAGCCCTGTACAGATAGAAAACCAGAGAATGCTATCTCACTTCCATTCAGTAACGTTCTATCATTAATAATTCTTAGACACACAAGCTGCAACTTTCACATACGGAAATTCCCAAAGGTCAGAGAAGGGAAATGGTTAATTCCTTTTATTCAATGCCTAACCTCCCCCCACTTCCCCCACTTCCCCCTCCCCACCCTGTGTGAACAGGAAGTTTAAAAAGGAAAAGCTTTCTGAATCCAGCAGCTGGGAATGGAGGAATCCTGGAACATTATACTGCAGCAACACAAAGACAACAATAATAGTTTCCCCCCTCCAAAGAACAAGTAAAAAAAGAGACACCTCTTCAAACAAACAGACACGGAAAAAACACAGAAGCCAAGCACTGAAGTGGTCTTGAGATCTAGCAAAGCACCAAGAGATCAAGGGATAGTGCTTACTGTGTCACCAAACCAGTTAGTTGAAACAATGCAGGAGTATACCTCAAACAATTCCACATGTCCTATGTCTTCTAAATATGCCTTTCTTAGCCCTCATTTGTATTAGTAAGAGAGATGATCCTCAAACCAACACCTGAATCCAAACCTCTTCAACTGATGGGAAACCTGCGTTAGATCTGGATCCAATCTTCCTGGGCATCACCATTCTCTAATGGGCCAAACCAAAAGACAGATTCTCAACTCAGAACTCTTGGAAAGTCTGGATGAGGGTCAAAACTCGTCTGCTTGCATCCACCTCGGATTTCCAAGGCCATGTGCCTGATTATTGTGATTATTTGCTTATACAGCACAATTGGTGTACAAGCTGTCATATGGAAATAAAGTAAGTCAAGGTCCCTGTTCACTGTCGAATTGAAAATGGGATCTTTGCTTAAAGATCCAAGCTTTCGCACCGCAAATTATGTTCCTGTGTGTTTGACACTGCAGTTGTATAATGTGGAGGATAGTATGATGCCACCAAGTTTCAGGTAGAGAGTGGGCAGCAAGAGCAGAGAATCACCTAAGAAACAAAGATAATGAGCTCAGTCGCACACCCTTTCCTGAGCCCAACAACCACTGAAGTCAATAGGAGTTTGGTCTCGGTAAGGACTTGGAGAGCAGGAGCAGGCTCCCTACTTATAGGACATCCTGCTGTCCTAAATCACTGACCTTTGGGCCAGATGTTCAAAAGGACAGCAACTGTGAGTGGGGTGCAGAGAAGGGTCAAGCACGTGAAAGAGACCTTTGGGTTGCTGGACTTAAGACCTGAGGGGAAAAGGACACTGCACAGCTTACCTGGGGGCAGGGGTGAAAGTAACTTAAAGGACTTACTGGTACTCCGGAGTCCTGATGAGGGGGCGTGACCTCTACCAGAAGAGGTGGGGCCTTTAAGTCGCCAGGCCCTTTAAATCCTGATTTAAAGGGCCTGGAACTAGGGCTATGGTGGTAGCAGCAGCTGGGAGCTCTGGGCCCTTTAAATCCCTCCCGAGTTCCCAGCTGCAGAGGCGTTTGGGAGCCCTGGGATTCATGAGCAATTTAAAGGGGGTGATTTAAAGGGCCCAGGGCTCTAGCTGCCGCTACCACAGCGGAGCCCCGGGCCCTTTAAATTGCCAATGGAGCCCTGGGGATTCCAGCTGCTGCCATGACCACAGAGGCTCCAGCAGCAGGGCTCGGGTGGCGATTGAAAGGGCCCAGGGCTCTGGCTGCCTTTACCCTCTGGGGCTCTTTAAATTATCCCCAGAGCCCTGCTGGCAGAGCCCTGGGGAGGCATCAGCGGGACTCCAGCGGCTATTTAAAGGGCCCGGGGTGGCAAAGGCAGCAAGAGCCCGGGACTCTTTAAATAACCACCCAAGCCCTGCTGCCGGAACCGTGCAGTAGCAGCAGCGGGGCTCTGGTGGCAATTTAAAGGGTCTGGGGCTCCAGCCGCAGCTGGGGAAGCCGTCTGGGGATTTGCCTCCTGGAGAAGCTGGTCCAGCCGGTTTGGTGCACCGACTCTTGCTGGTACGTCATACCGGGGCGGACCGGCTTATTTTCACCTCTGCTTGGGAGTGGGTGTTTTACTTATGGCTTAGGTTTATGAACCCTATTTGCAGTGTTTTACCAAGTTAATACTGAGTTACTTCCCTCCTTTTAATAAAAGTTCATTTTCTACACTCAGACTCTGTGCTTGTGAGTGGGGAAGTACCGCCTCTCAGAGGCGCCTAGGGGTGGTGTATAAATTTCCCAGGTTACTGGGTGGGGGCTCAAACTGATTCTGTGTTGTATCAATGGATACGTTCCCATAGATATTGAACCTGGCCCTAGTTGCTGTTGGATCCACCTGGCAGAAGGGTTACATGTATCTCACAGCGGTGAGGTACAGGTTAATTAATTACAATCTGCAAAGTATTCTTAAATCCTTGGATGACAGGGATGCAAAACATTAATGATATTATCTGGTGACTGTAAAACATGAGTGGAAAGCTCACCCAAACAGTCTCTCACTCGGGGTTTTGTAATGTCACCTCCCAGCAGGATCCAGGAAACGTAGAAGCGGGTAGAAATGAAAAAGAATTGAACTATAAAGTTAACTAAAATGTGTAATTTTTTCACCTCTCAAAAATAGGCTTGGTGCTGAGATTTGGGTCAGCCTGTGTTTCATTTGAACTGGTGCAGCTACCAACCAGGAATGCTAGTGAATGCTGCTCTAAGGAAAACAGAAGTAGTACCTGGTGCCAGCCATGCCGTGCTTTACTTAGAAATGGGACAGAGCCAGTGAGTTAGGATATGAACTTCCTCAGAGTTCAAAGGCATTTAGATGTGGTGTCCTGGCTTGGGCCCATCTTGGGTTTTAATGGACCAAAATGGCTTCTGTTGTGAAGAAACCCACTAGCAAACTCCTGCTGTACCAGGTGCAGCTTTATGATTTGCTTGTGTGTGTGATTGTAAGGAAAACAGGATATATGACAGCCTCAAAAATTCTGCTCCAGTGGCTGTATGTGCAGCTTTTAGACAAACTAATTTGTCCTGCCGTAGCTGTTCTCTTGAATTTTGCTCAGCTTCCAGTGTTTATAAATCCTTTGAAGACATGCAGAGTGCTTCCTGCTTGGAGATGGGGATTTGTGATGCCAGCTCCCCTCCCCCAGCCATTGTTCTAGTTTGAAAGCTGTGTTCCTGTCCACGGTGAGTGTATCACACTGGTGCTCATTCCCCCTGGAAAGGAAGAGGGATTTCATGCTGGTCTCGCCATTTAAAATAATTTCCATGGCTGCAATGTAGGACCACTATCTAGAAATCATTGCAGTTCTAAACAGAAAGCGAATTGGCATTGATATCTCAAAGTACCAGCTCTAAAGATATGCAGTGACAAATGTGTATTGGAGGGCCAGGTTGAGCCCACTGTGTATCGAGGATTCATTATGACTACAACAGTATGCAATGATGGGTGAAAGGATACTCAAATGGATCAGCCGGCCCCCAGCCCTCACTGTATAGGGAACCATAACCCACTATAGACAATGGCTAATTCTTTTTCCTGCGGCTCGCCTGCCATGGCTGCATTTAGCCTGAAGTCCCTGGAAGGATGCTAGTTCCTGTTCATTTAATGAATCTTTGTGTATTTTCACCTGACTAGAAGTGCTTTACAAACTATGTGCACATATCTTTATCGCTAGATTGTAGGCACTTTCTTGGGTGCAGGGTGACAGCCAACTACACAACTCTTATGGAAATAGATGGGAAGAGGACATGGCCAGGGCTTGCTGCACTCTGGCTATCCCCAGCTTGTGCATGACCCCGTGGAGACCATGGCCAGCTGGCATAGCTTAAAGCAGCCCGCAGGCTATACTGAGGTACGCCAAGACCAGGGCTGGCATAGAATATGCCACAAAAATCAGGCCACAACCAGCTCCTTTTTGCAGAAGCTCGGTGCAGCTGAGAATATGAACCCTGGAATAACTAAGTGCAACTCTGTAGAACTCAATAGAGTCACATGACTCTTTCCACAGCAACTCTTTTAAAGAATCACAGGGGTAGCCGTGTTAGTCTGGAATTGCAGAAGTGACAAAGAGTCCTGTGGCACCTTAAAGACTAACTAAAGTATTAGAGCATAAGCTTTTGTGGGCCAATACCGACGAAAGCTTATGCTCTAATACTTTAGTAAGTCTTTAAGGTGCCACAGGACTCTTTGTCACTTCTTTTAAAGAAGCCTTCTTGTCTTTATGACACCAACCCTAGTTAACTGAAACACCTGGTTAATGAAAGCATCAGTGCACACAATATATTGCTTCCCCGTCTATCCAAAATGCTGTTCTGAAATCCCAAAGCTTTGGATGAAGTCTCTGAAAGCCTTGCAGTAAACAGGATTGTACTGCATTTAAAATAAATGTATAGAATGTTGCTCAGGCCATTGTTGATGTAAACATCCCATCATGTTCGATGTACTGCTCAAAGGATTATGCGTTATTAGTAGAATTTGATATACTGCTTAAAGGGACTTCTTTCTGTAGCCCTCCCTCTTCCCGCAGTTCTCTGTTGTTTCTAACATCCCCTTTGAGCACGTGACGACAATAAAATTTCCTTCTCCACTGATTTTGTCCTTTACCATTTGGCAAACATTGACATTTTCCCCTTTGTTTCTATGGAACCAAAGCCCCCATGAGTCCCTTTTGCTTACTTCCTTGTAAGTATCCGAGCATCACTGGTGAGGTCAGTGAGAAGGTGCACGGGCTCTGGGAATAGCTGGAATGACCCTGCCAAAGCAGTTAGATTGTAAAATTAACCAGCCTTGACAGCCATTCTGTTTTGTAGGTGTCGCTTTAAGGATTCCAGGATTTATATGTTTCCACCTACTCCTGCACTTCCTGATTTCAGCTGGCACCAGAAGTGGAAGTACCAAAATACTATGAGAAAGTTATAATATTTATTCAGTAGCTGTGCAAGTTAAAATAAGGGTAATAAAAATCTCACACTTTAATGTCTGATCTAATTACCTGTTCACGTCAAGAAAGAAGTCTATCCCCATCCCCCATGCACCTTTATATAACTGGCTAGTTTCATTCGGACAGATCCTCACCTGGTGTAAATTGGTGTATCTTCATTGAAGTCCTTTTGTTCATCCAGAGTCAACAGAGCTGAAAATAATTTTTCAGCAGCAGACGATCTGGCCCCTGACTGGGTTTGTAGGGATTATGGGGAGATGTTTTCCTGAAGCGTCATTGGCCATTCATTGCCAAAGACAGGATATTTGTGAACTGGCTGAAGCTAGAATGCACTGCAAATCTGATCTCATCAAATATCTGTGGGGCCAGATCATCAGTGGTGTAACTCGGCATAGGTCTGTTGACTTTGGGTGAACATCACCTGATAATCTGGCCCTTGATTTCTGGGTTAAGTTTAACCAAATTGAGGTAAGACTCCAAACTTTTCTGAAGATTCACCCAGGAATGATTCTTGCATAAAAAATAAAAGCCACAAGAATATAACAATGAAGCCTACTTTTATAATCGTGGTTATCACCTGGAGTGTCCTGCAAACTCATCTTCAAACCTCTGTGGGGAAGGTGTCAAAGTGTCCAGTCGACTGCCTGACTGGATCTCAGGAAAACAAGTATAGGGAAA
This sequence comes from Dermatemys mawii, assembly GCA_007922305.1. NCBI lineage: Eukaryota > Metazoa > Chordata > Testudines > Dermatemydidae > Dermatemys > Dermatemys mawii. The sequence continues at coordinate 43,982,427 of ML677332.1, read as the reverse complement.
TCTGTTAATAACAGCCATAGTTTACTATTTTCCTGATAGTTGTAACAGGTGGCTAACACACAATATAATGTAATTAATACTGAGGATCTCTCATGGAGACTGAGATTTTATTGGCTGTTGAGACAAGTGACTGTGGTTAGTGGGTGACCCTTAACACAAGTATGACTACATTAGTGTGGAAGATTTCTTGCACTTTCTTTGGGATCCTTCTGGTTTTGTAGCAATGAGCAATTTAAAATATATATTCATTTCAAGTATGCCTTAAATTGAGATCTGCAAGCCAAGGCTGCTGTCACTGTAGGATAGCTTTAAGGCCATACAATCTTCACATGGTCCTTTCAACTATTTGCTTTCATGCACACAAAAACAGTGATTTAGTTCCATTAAGCTGTTTGAGTTTGACTTCCTTTAGCCACCCTGCCACTACCCCCCAAGTGCCTCACTATCCTTATTAAAAATTGAGGCAAAGTACTAACTTAAGTGTTGGGCCATGCCTAGATTATCTTTAATCTCCCGCCCATTCTCAATGCTTTGTGGTCCCACTTCTTCTTTCCTTGTTTTCTTTATATGGTTACAGAATCTTTTAGTATTAGTTTTAATTTCCTTTGCAAGGTCCAACTCTGCTTGGCTTTTGGCAGTTCTCACATTACCCCTACACTTTATGACCTCCCAGAGGTAGCTTTCTTTGCTGATCCAGCCCATCTTCTATTCATTGTGGGCTTTCTGCCTTTTCTTAATCACCTGTTTGAGATGCTTGCTCATTCAGTTTGATCTGCGACTTTTTCCTGCACATTTCCCCTCCCTTGATTGGGGTGCAGGCTTCAGATAGTTTCTGCAACTTTGACTTAAAGTAAATCCTAACCTCCTCCACATTCAGATCTTTGAGTTCCTCATCCAGTTCATAAGACAAGGAAGACTTGTGGCACCTTAGAGACTAACCAATTTATTTCAGCATAAGCTTTTGTGGGCTACAAAAGCTTATGCTGAAATTAACTGATTAGTCTCTAAGATGCCACAAGTCTTCCTCGTCTTATTTACAGATACAGACTAACATGGCTGCTAATCGTAAATCATCCAGTTCACTTCACTAACTAATTCCATTAATTGTTTAACACTTGCCCTTTTGAAATCAAGAACTCTTTTGAAATCAAGGACCCTAGTTGCAGATCTATTTTTGTTTATCCTTCCATTTAGTTTAAACTGAATTAGCTCATGATCACTCGAATCAAGGTTGTCCCCTACAACCAGTTCTTCTCTGAGGTTCTTACTACTCAGCAATACCAAATCTAAAATGGCATCACCTTTGTTGGTTTGGTAACTATTTGATGAAGAAATCTGTCGGCTATCACAACCAGGAAAATCTGGGCCTTACTTTTGTTAGTAGCATAGGCGCCAACTTTTCCTGGCGCCAGTGGGTGCTTGCGCCCCCCTGCTCCCAGCCCTGCCCCAACTCCATCCCTTCCCTGCCCTCATTCCAACCCCTTCCCCAAATCCCTGCCTTGGCCCCGCCTCCTTCCCAGAACATGCTGCGTTCCTCCTCTTCTCCCCTCCCTCCCAGCCATGCAAAACAGCTGTTTCAAGGCACAAGCGCTGGGAGGGAGAGGGGAAAAAGCAGGCACACAATGCACACAGGGGAGGAGGTGGAGGTGAGTTGGGCTGGGGGGGCAGTGAGGAGCTGCCAATGGGTGCAGAGCCCCCACCAATTTTTCCCCATGGGTGCTCCAGCCCTGGAGCACCCACATAGTCAGCGCCTATGATTAGTAGCACATGTCCTTCAATCTAGATCATATGTTTCAAATTACCTATTGTCACTGAAACCCCATCTTTCAATGAAAACATTTTTCATCTAAAAAAATTTCATCCAGCTCTACCCTTCTGTGTGCTTTCTTTGGCCACAGCCAGGGAACTGGGCCAGTTGAGATACGCTGCAGAGAAACCACCCTAAGTAGCTGTAGGATCAAGCAAAAGGGGCCCACTTCTGCTGTTTGTTACACACATGTGACTTCCACTGTGCCAAGCTATTCTCTGATGTACACCAGCAAAGCCATATCAAAATCAATTGGCCAAATGCAGCCTGAGTGAGTGCAACTCCCATGAAAATACCTGGCCCAGTTTCAGCAGTGATGTAGGCAGGTTTCTAACATTACATGTTAAACGCAAACTGGTCATAAAGTAGGGGCAGGTGGCAAAGAAGTAGAAGTCTGATTCTGATCTGATGCTAACTGTGCACTGGTGTAGTTCCCCTGGGTCAGTTCCTGCTGTGCAGAGACTGTAAGGTGCCCCAGCAAAGCAGGTGAGGATCCACTCATCATGGGGAATGCCTAGCTGACATAACTGTCTCTTCATCACCTCCTCCAAGCCACCCAAGAGTAGGGAGGGCATTAGAGGCATACCCAGAAGAAGGATGTATGGGCAGAATGCTGCCATGCTCTGGTGATCCCTGGCCAGCGTAACAGTTTGTTCAGTCCCCAGTATAATTTAAAGCAGTCTCAGGCCTCCCAAAGCATTTCACTGAAATGGCATTGGCTCATGCAATCAGTTTTAACAGAGTGAGTGACAAGGCTGGTTTTGCATTCAGAGTATGAAGTTCTTGCCAGGGATGAAAACTGAAATCTATTAATCGAAAAGGTCATGTGCATCCCTAATAGCAAATGTCTGTACACTAAGTTACACTGAGCTAATGACCTCAGTAATGATCATGAGTCTTTTTACCTCTATCTCTCTCTTTGTGGAAGAGAGGGATGCAGGATCCACACTGTAATCCTCAACCTCTTCTAGGGAAAGGCTTCTAATTACTAGACAAATCCCCCTTTAATTCACACAAGCATTGCCACTGAAGTGAATTCTCCCTGAGTTAAGAGCAGGATTTGGTCCTATGCATTGTGAGTCCGCACCAAGCGTAGGGTGCTTTGATCTATCACACAGACTGGGTCATGGCACCAGAGGTAAAGTCTAGTACTATGTTAATTTAGCCAGCCACTAAGACAAACAATAAAACTCCAGGACAGAAAATTCCACCAACCCATGCGGTGGCTGAATATAAAACCACGGATAAGAGAGCAAGAGAGGGGTAAAAGTAATCACTGAAACCTAATCTCATCAAAATCTTCCAGTTGCAGGGATCTTCCATGCTGCAAAATGTGAAGAGATACTCAGGCTGGCACAAGTGGTGAGGCTTCAAAATCTTCCTACTAAACTGGAGAAAAATGGTGTATGCTGTATATGCTGAATTACAGCAGCTGGCGATGAGGAGGAAGGAGGAAGTGTTGAAGAATTGACTGACAATTTTTCTTCCTATTACTGGAGCCCTTGTCGACCTTTAACAATCAATAACATTCCACTTCCTCAATTCCTCAAAATATTTCCTCATACCTAATATCTTTTTCCCCCATGAACTGAATTTCTTTTCCCATCAATAATTATGATGACTTTCTATGAACTGCTAAACACCAGGGGTACAATTTTCAAAAGTGATTCAGTGACTTAGGAGCCCAACTCCCAATGACTTTCCTACTATGTCTCTTTTGAAAATAGGACCTAGGAACTTGACATTTAGGTGCTTTAGAAAATGTTACCAAGGAGCCTGATTCTGATTTCACATCAGTGTAAAGCAAGAGTAACTCAAGTGAAGTCAATGGAGTAGGACCAGTGTAAAACCAGTGTAGGAGGAGAATCAGTTTCCAAGAGACCTCAAGCAGTTATGGTGATATAACTGACAGCAGAATTTGTTTGTTTGCATTTCATGGAAGAAAACTATAATTCTATAAACAAATTACCAAAGATGCCAAATCCAGCTTCAACTGAAGTAAGAGGAAATTTAATCCAAGGAGAAAACAGTGTCAGGAGTGAAACACATAGGGCTGAATTTTCAAAAAGTAGTGGGCTAACTGTGTGCATAAAAAAATGCACTCACAAACGTGTGTTGACAACTGCATGTAAATTGTGTCATTGCACATGAGAATGACTGGCTAGGTGCATACCTAATGTGTGCACTAAATGCACACAAATCACAGAGACGGCTTTGCTTGCCAATTCTTGCAAATGGACTTCTAGGGCTAGGCTATCTTGGTTTTTTTGGGTTTTTTTTTCAAATGCATAACAAAGCTGTCCTCTACATTAATCACCTCTTCTTCTTCAATTGTCCTCTGAATATTCCCACTCATGGTATGCTCTGATTGCTGCAGCTTGAACAGCAGAACTTTAGTTTGCAATGTTCATTGGAGTGTGTGTGGGGGGTGAGGGGATCAATGCTAAAAGACCTATCAACCAAAGAGGAAAAAAGAGCATTGTTTCTTTCCACAGTGAACATCAAATATTCTAAGATGAGGGTATAAAAGGGATGTGGCACTTCAGCCACCTCTATTCCTTCCAGTTGTGACCAGCTGGATGAAGGTGAAACTTCTCTGACTGGATCTATATGGTTACTACATAGTTTAATAGTTTAATTATAATGTTAGATTTAACTTAAAAACTAAGTCTTTGGTGCTGCGATAGTGGAATCAAAGACCAAAAAGCCCAGATTTAAGAGATGCGTCTCATGCCCAGCTGTGTTTCTGTTGTCCAACACAAATACAAGATGTTTATCATGTTTGGGCAAAAGGCATTCCTCTTTAGAATGCTCGGTTTGTTTGACCTGCATGACACGAATGAAGATGGAACAGCCTCCAGGCTATCTTACTCCAGGAAGCTCTGTCAGCCAAGTGACTTGGAACTGAGAGACAGCAAACCTCTAATGAGCCCCAGAGACAAGCATCAGCTCCAACCAAATCTGGAGGAGGAGAAAAAGTTAATCCTCATCTTTGGTGCCACACACCAGGGGATCTGGAAGTGGGAAGGCTCCAAATATCAAGATACCTCAACATATGATGGTATTGAACTCTGTCTCTAGATCCAATCCACAAGAGAAGGGCAAGGCTGTTATATTGATTACAAAGCAATACTTAATTTGTGCCAAGGCTTACCAGGCACAACTACAAACTAGGCGTAGATGGTAGGCATCAAAAATGGATAATTCCACAGCAGGTGTTATCACTAAACTGGTAGAAATGAATATGGTACAAATGTAAAGAAGAGTATTCCATTCAGTCTTCCATGGCAACAGTAAAAGTTACCACGCATGCATCTACTGTGGGATTGGGGGTGGGGATCTCATTAGGGCAACAATTTGACGATCAGAGGGCATTAGTCATCTGGGGAAAGAAACATGTTTGGAGTTGAGATCAATAAGAGGGACTCTTAAAGAATTGCTGCCTCAAGTAAGCCACAAAGTGGTTCAAGTGGTGACAGAAAATATGATGTAATTATATAAACTAAACAAGCCAGGAGGAGCCCATTGTCTACAGTTATGCATAGAGGCAATGTCTCTTGGGACTGGTGATTCATGAGATTCGCCCAATAGTACTTCATATATCTGGGAAACTAAATACCTTGGCACACCATCTGAGTGGTTACTGAAGGAGGAAATGGTGTCACACCTCTTCAGCTGTAAGAATTTTTTTTGCCTCCAGCAACAAGAAGTGTCAGAGGTTCTGCTGGTGAGCAGGCAGAGACAAAGGTTCAGTATCAGATGCATTTCTGATCAAGGGCTCCTGTATGCGTTTCCCCCACTTCCCCTTATTCAAAGCGTATTAAACCACATGACATAAGAGAAGGCCAGAGTAATTTTGTTAGCACTGGTGTGGGCCAGGCACCAGTGGCATCCAGACTTAATTCGTCTGTCCAGAGGGCTGTACAAGACTTTGCTATTAGTATCAGTTTTGTTGACACAACATCAAGGGATGGTGTATCATCCAGATCTTCAGTTGCTTCACATAACTGCATGGGGGATAAGACTCTAGGGTGTTAGAATGGTCTAATTCTCTAGAAGTGAAAAATGTACTAAATAATTCAAGGAAATTGTCCACGTGAGAATGTTATGGCTATAAACGGAAAGGATTTTTATTGTGGGTTTCCATGTATGAAGTTGATCCATACAGAACTCCAATTCTTATATATTGGAGTACTTACTATATCTTAAGAGCAGGTCTCTCTCTCTCTCTCTCTGTCATCAGTCAAGTTTCATCTCACAGTAATCTCAGCATACCATGTCCCTGAGGATAGTAAATTGTTTTTAATTCATGATGCAGTCATAAGATTCTCGAAAGGTCTTATCAATCAATAGCCACCAGTTAGGGATCCTATACCATCTTGGGATTTAAAGTTACTGCTTACACAATTAATGAAACATCTATTTGAACCCATGTGTAGTTGTACCTTGTTCTATTTATCCATTGAGACAGTTATTGATAGCTATAGTCTTGATAGCAAGGCACATACGTGAATTATAAGCTCTAATGGTGGACCTTTATCCTTGTCTTTCATGAGGATAAAGTAATTCTCCATACATATCTAAGATTCTTTCAAGATAGGTTAGACTGTGTATTAAAGAAATGTGCTGATGTGTCTCCCTCTTCCTAAGAAAATTGGAGTTCATTCTACTAGATCCAAAGGAACTTCTGTGGTATTTGCTAGACATTTCTTCTAATAGACTAATGCAGAGCAGCAACATGGAGTACAATCCACATGTTTACTAAGCATTACTCATTAGACTTAAAATCTAGAACAGATGCAAAATTTGGCAAGGAAGTAATGCACTCCATATTTAGTTAGGACTCCAAGTTCCCACAATAGACAACACTCAAAGAGGAAATGAATGTTACTTACTAGTAACCAAAGTTCTTCAAGAAGGACTCTGTGTAATACCACTCCCCAACCACCTTTCCTCTCTGCCTCGGAGTCCTACTTAGCAAAGAACTGGGATCATGGGGGAAGGAGCTGAGGCCGCTGGAGCCCATTGTATACCTTCACCCTGGAATGTTCGCTGAGGTTGGAGCAAGGGAGGCACATGAGAGCTCTGATGAACACTGCTAGCTACAGTTTTGCCGTTCAAGCTGTACTGATTGGAGAGTCCCATGAGTGAGAACATGCAGCATCCATCTCGAAGAACTCTGGTTGCAGAACAGTGACCTTCATTTCCATGCCCACAGTACTCCTATACACAAGCACCTGGGTCTCCATTAACACCTCATTAACCCAGACACTAGGAGTGGTTTTACTGCAGCTGTTAACTCTGTACATTGCATAAAAGAAAAGAGTCTTTGAGAGCAGGAGTGCAGCTATCACAAGGGTGTTTCTAATATGCAGGTCCTGATGTATAGGCTTAACTCATTCGATTCTGCTGACATAAACATTTCCATCTGAGTGCTTGTTTGGCTGGCAGGCTGTCCAGAGGGTTAAGAAATGACAGAGAGGACATTCTGGATGATAACTTCTTCCAGTACTTTGGCACAAAAGTTTTGAGGTCACCATCTCTGTTCTGGGATGCCCTCTCTGACTCCACGAAAACTTATGTACATGGAGTCAGGATTTAAAAGTCCCCATAGACGCATAAGCTTTAAGTGCTGATCCGAGGCAGCAGCTGTACAGGAGCCATCTATATTAAGCCCTGCTCACAGACCCAGTCGCTGAGCACCATGCAGTTAGACTAAGCAGCAGCACGCAGAGTAACTCCAGCAAACCCTTCCCCCTCTGCTCAAGTCTGTCCATTAGTCTAGCCACTCTGCATGGTAAGACCTGAAGCAAGGAGGCAGGTGAATATGCTGTCAAACGTAGCAGCTGGTGGGCACCTGAGACTAATCCTCAGTACAAAATGATGAAGGCAGCATGCTTACAGCGGCGGTAGCAATGTTTGTACATAGCCTGAGCATATATTTATATCTGGATGCTCAGCATTTTAGATACAAAATGTTGCAAGTAATGCTGAGGGCAGTTCCTTTGTCCCCTAGTGCAGGGGTCTTCAAACTTTTCCCCCCGCGGCCCCTTTCCGCAGAGGGAAAGGTCTGATGGCCCCTTGGGGGCATGTCCGCCGAAATGCCACCGCAGAAAGCAGAAGCTTCCGATTTTGGCGGGACCAAAATAGCCTGCCCAGGAGTTCGGCGGCCTCCCGGGTGAGCTCGGCGGTGGCACCAGGGTCTCGCGCACCCCAGTTTGAAGACCACTGCCCTAGTGGAATGGATCTTGTGAAGTATGTTTCTTGGTGTCACTGGAGAAGCTGGATCAGCATTAGCAATGGTGGGAATATTAAGCAAAACAATCCAACAGGAGATAAGGTCGGTGTCCCTGCAGCTCCTCTTCCTATTTTCTATTAGCTTAATTTCACTGACTGGACTGGAGTGATTTCTGATTTACACTGATGTGAGAGGATGAGAATCAGCCCTTCAATGCATCCATTTTCCTAAGTGACAGATATTGAATGCTAACAACATGTCCCCAAAATGAAATATGCTCCCTACCTTTCTCAGCCACTCATAGCTCAAAGCCTGATGTGTTTTCAGACCCTGAAAAGCCATTTGTGTAAAGATGGGGTATGAAAGATTGAGGGTCAGCAGACGTTTTTAGGAGATTACAGGACCTGAATGTCTTCTCTCTTATGTCAATTTTACACTAGCCATACACCATTGGCTTCAGTGGCGTTACTCCTACTTGACACAGATGTAAGGGAGAAGACAATCAGACACTGAGGGTATGTCTACACTGGAGCTGGCACTGTAATTTCCAGTTCATGTAGCTCTGATCAAGCTAGTGTGCTAAAAATAGAAGTGTAGCTAGCCGAGCATGAGCAGTAGGACTGGGTAGCTGTGCTGAGTACGATCCTGTCCAATACCAAAGGTCTGTACTTGAGCAGCTGGCCCCTCCCACTGCTCATTCCACTGCAAGCTAGCCCAGGTATGTCTCCCTGAGCTGAAAAGTACACCTCCAGTTCCAGTGTAGACATACCCTGAGCAATTAAAGGGTACATTATTTTCCCATCAATTGAACTTTGATGGGATTGTGCGATCGAGGCACTTGTCATGAACAGTGTCAGAATGATGTAGCTGCATGCGATGAGCTGGGAGAGGGGAAAGCTCTTGATGACATCTTCTTTGGGTGGAGGGAGAAAACTGAATGCAGAAAGGTTCATTCAGACAAAAGAAAAAATAGAAACGATGGAGGTAAAAGAATCAGGAAAATCTTCAGTCATTTGCAGGTATGCTCCCTTGGGGTTTAGCCTCTGAAGGCCTACATGGAGTACATCCCCCTTCATTTCTAGATGGAAAATAGAATCAGAGCAAGAAACCAGCACTTGCGCACTCAGTCCTGGCCAGCTCCTGGGTAATGATTTACTCTCATTTCTATGTATTTAATGTCAGTCTGATCAATAAAATCCCAAAGAGGAATTTCACTGATAAATCAGTCAGACACAGAGTAAGATTTAGTGTCCCCTGTTACTAATCAGCTTCAGCATGTTGATTCATGGAAGGGTGGGACTACTAACCTAGGTGGATATTCAGGCTTCTGTTTGTCTTCTTGTCCCAGTTAATCCCTGTGTTATCTGAAGCCAGCAAAGCTTCAGTGAGATTGATGAGTAAAATAAAGCAAACCCAGGGGGCTTCAGGAACATGATCCCCAGTTTAACCCTGTGAGCTCCACCAGCAAGAACAGCAGCCTTGCACCTTTGTACATAGTGCTCAGGGACTGCTCACCACTAGGTTTGTTCACCTTTACGTTTTCTCCAGTGAATGTAGGGAGGTGAAAGGCACTTGACTCAAAGACCTGGAAACCTGTGTTTATCAGTAGAACAGGCATAGCACGGACAATGGACGAAGGGAATTCCAACTGCCACACACTGACTGCTCCAACACTGGTTCACAGTTTAAAACCAGTTGTACTGGTTTAAATCCAGTGTAACTCCATTGACTTACACTGGGGAAAATCCGGAGTAACTGAAATCAGAAAATGGCCCAATTTGTCTTAAAATCTACTTGCCAAGCAAAACTTGTGAGTGGGGGTTGGTTTAAGGCCAAGAGAGAGAGAGAGATGTTTGTTCTTCTTTAAGAATGTATAAAGTCTATGAAGGCTTGTTTCCTTTTTGTTTTGTTTTTTTGCACACAAAATATTAGAAGCACCAGGTTTTCACTGCTTTCTCTTTGTTGGTGGACTTTGCCCAGATCAGTGTTGACACACGAGACTGAAATGTGAGTTGTGTATCTTCCAGCCTGTTTAAAAGGGGAGGAGCTGTTGAATGGAGACTGGTCAAGAATACTTTTTGATGAAAAATGGCTTTTCAAAAGGAATGGGAAAAAATGTCATTTTGGAGGGAAAGGGGACAGGAAATATGACAAAGGAGTGGGGGAAAAACCAGCACCATCTTCTTTTATTCAAAACAAAATGAACATTTGCTAACTGAACTGAAATGAAAAGAAAATGTTCATTTTAACTATTTCAGTGAAATAGTCAATGATTTTTTTTCCACAAAGAATACTTATAATTTGCACCAAGTGAATCCCTGGATGACGTAGTGCTAGGATAGCAGTTCAGTGTCATACTGAGCCTCCAGTTCAGAGGATTGTCCCAAGGTATCCTTGACTGTTGTCCCAATGGGTTTTGTGTAGTGTAGACCGCTCTAACTTTTGCAGTAGAACAAACTAGTCACTGGCTAGTCCCTGCATGGGGGATGGTAGTTTGAAAAAGTGTCTTAAAGCCATCCTCGCCCACTTCCCTCTGCTCCTGGAGAAAAAAATTAAAAACAGAAACAGTTTTTGTATCAAAACAAACAGTAAATGGCAAGAACAATTTGTTTTTGTTTCACTGTCTAACTCTGACAACTCTGATCTAGAGTGGCCATCTCTAGAAGTGTGAGAGTCTCTGTGCTTATTAATTCATTGCCCTCTCTGCCGAGTGTGCCAGCAAGGGGGTCAAAAGTGCCATCTGTTACAATAGCTTTGTGATGAGGACACATGTCCATTAGAAGCTGGACTGAGGCCACCAACTCATTTCCACAGGCCACTAAGCCATCAGATGGCTTGGAGTCACTACTGACCTGGAATTAAGTCTTGTATGTAATAATAGCCCCAGTTTTGTGTCTCTTTACTGCTTTCCAGTATTATCTTGATCTCCTGTGTTCAGAAGGTATATGAGATGGCCTGTGAAGACAGCTGAGCACAGAAACCCATTATATATTAAGAAACAGCCATAATTTTTATTATGAACCTGGCTTTTATTATCTGTAGCCTGGTGTGCCCACTATGCCTCTGCTTCTACAATATAATAATTGTTGTGGTGCATTTGCAGTGAGAACCACAATAGACATTTTGCTGAAAAAAAAAGAAATGTTTTTCATTTTGTAGTTGTGGCTTTATTTTCACTACAGGATAGTTATCTTTAATCTTCCAGAAAATCTGAGGTGCAGCTGGCCAAAAATATACTTCATCCGCATATTAATCCTAGTTCCTTTGTGAATTTGGCCCCAGTGATGGCTCGAGATAAAGGCAGTTAACATTTGAGTCTCAAAAAAAATGTTTTGGTGAAACTGTGCCCCCTTTTTTAAATTAGCATTGTAATGGGAAATTTACTACTTTCGTAAAATGTCTGCTTCATCCGAAAAAGAAAAGAAAACAACCAAAAAATAACAAATGGTCAGTTTTGGGTTATTTTCTAGTTTGTTTTTCAGTGTTTGATAGCAGAAAAAACGAGACTGGAACTTGTTTTTTCCTTCTGTGGTTATCAATGACATTGTCAACTGCAGAGCACTTACTGGGAGTTCAATTATCAGACTCCGGCTCCCTAAAGATAGGCACCTACGTCGATATTTAAGGTATGTCTAACAGCCAAAAAAGACTCACAGCAGCACTGCTCAGAGCCAGGGGCAACTGACTCGGGTCTGCAGGTCTTGGACCAGCAGGTCTTAGGTGGAGCCTGGGTTCACTCTGAAACAAGGATGGAGGTGGGAGTCTCCAAGCCCAGGTTCCAGCATGAGCCCACCTGTACAACGACAGCTATTTTTAGCCCCACCGTGTGAGCCCTGCAAACCTAAGTCACTTGACCGGGGCTCTGAGACTTGCTGCCACAGGGTTTTTTCCTGCTGTGTGGAGGTACCCTGTGGTATCTAAATGAGTACACAGCAGCCTGATTTAGACAACTCGGTGTCCATTTAGGCACCCAGTTTTGAAAACTGGGCCACAGGTGACTAATGGGATGCTAGAACATAACATGGCATCACAGACATCTCTTAGCAGCCACAGAGAAACTAGGTTTTTAGGGGGAGAAGCATCAGGTGACAAAAATGTTCTGCTCCCTGGCAAACCTTTAAGCCGCCTTAAAAAGCTGATAGTCTTTTGTAACAAACTCCCTTCCACTATCCCAGCAAGAGAGAATTTGGGGAAACTCCTCCATGCTCCAAGCCAAATGACACTCAATATATTCTGATATGGCACAGATGACTTTTGAACTAAAATGGCCTGTTTCTTCCCTCTCTAATATTGCATAAACTGGGCACAATTCCATTAGCGTCAATAGGATTGCTCTAGTGTTAAACTGGTATCAGTGAGAGGAGAACAAGGCACAAGATTTCTAACAAACATAATGATACATCTTCCAATTAAACTGGTGGAAATCAGGAGTAACTCTATTACCATCACCATATGAAATTGGGGTTAGCAAGAGGAAAATCGGGTCCTTTGATTCAGTGTGTAACACACAAATAGCTGCATGTGCTACGGTAATAAAAGTGCTATATTGCTGCTCTTGATCATTGAAGTCTGTGCATATTAGGTAATTGTGAGGCTTTTTCCCCCCTTTCCCTTGCTATAAAAATAATTAATGAAAACTGATTTAAAAGCAAGGGGTGAGTACACCAGTATCTCTGATCAAACTGAGGAGCTTGGCGCTGTGTCCCAGACAGCTGTGAAACTGGTTCCCTTTCCTCCCTCACTGTGTACCCACTTCAGGGAAGATAATGGCAGGCCCTGCTGTAAGCATTGCCCCAGGCCTATACAGCACCTGCCTGTGACATTGAGACATGATACATCACAGAATCTCTGGGCTATTAAAGAAGAGCATTCCGCACCCTTCACTGACACACAGCTGCCTTATGGACCTGCTTCTGCTCTTGCACAGTATAAAAGAGGAACAATTCCACTGAGGTCAGTCGAGTTACGCTTGCACAAAATCAGTGAAAGTGAGAGCTGACTCAAGCTGTCTATTACGTCACAGCATGTAGGGCTCTGAGGTGTGTTACCTCTGCTATGTAATAGCACCACATCCAGGAGCCTCTAAGAGTGAAATACAATTCCATACGCTACACTATAGGACAGCTGCATCCAATAACCTCCAGTGCTAAGACTTCATTATTATCTCTGTCATATTAGACTTCAACCAGGTGGATGAGGTGATATCTTTTATTAGATCAGCATGGCTACAACACTGTATATTGGAGTTCAGAAGTCAGCAAGTTCCAAAACCAAGACAAACTGGCTGCATTAACCCTGTCCTAAGATCCAGGAAACCAACAGCTCTAAGATATAACTATTTAACCCCGTTTACTTACTCTTAGTATCCACAGTCCTTCAGCTCTCAGCCAGGAACAGCTGAGTTATTTTACTACTACAGTTGTGATAGATATGGATATATATATAAAAGCTTAAGTGTCTAACCTCTATGTTTATTCTTCTGAAAACAAGTCAGCCTAGGAAATGTTCCAGTTCGCGCTGGCATGCGCTAAAACTGCTGACTGACTCTTGCTGTGGAATTTTGGAAAGAAAATACAGTATTTTGTAAACAGCACTTCCAGTGAAAGGCTCCATGTTGTTTCGCCAGTTCAGTGCATGTGGGGATGAAGGAGGGGAAGGTCAGCTGTGTTGTCAAACATCATCTAGATTGCTTGATAATGTGTACCAGGCTGTGATAAATGAAGCCGCCTCCGAGTAACATCACCCTCTCTTTCTGCAGGCATTTGCACTCTCTAGCAGCTTCTCTCTGCTCTTTGTGTCACATGCAGGAGAAGCTGTGGGAGGAAAACACAGATCTTCTTTAGTGATAATTTACACTTCTGTAGCACCTTCCATCTGAAGAGCTTGGGTCAAAATCCTCAAAGGTATTTAGGTGCCTAACTCCAATGGGAGGAGCCTCCAAAATTCCAGTAGGGAGTTAGGTGCCTGAATACCTTAGAGGATCTGAACCATGGTGCTTTGCAAACATCAATGAGTTAAGTTTGTGTCCTGTGCTGTAGGCAACCCCCACCCCATTCAGTAGGTAAATACAGCAAACTACAGCAGTGCCTACATACCACAGTGTTGTATATATTAGAAATGCATAGATAGATTAGATCAGACAGGTAAATTGTCCTAACAGTACAGATCAGAGCTAAGACATAGTGAAGTGCCCAGAGGCACACAGGATTACAGATGTGCTATCTGGCATAAAACCCAGCTCTGCAGACTTCAGGACATGGGTCAGATTCTTAGCTGATATAAATCACTATCCATTAAAGTCAGTGGAGTTATGCTAATTAGAGCTAATCGGAAATTTTGCGACAAACATTTTTCTTCGGAAATGCCAATTTGTCAAAAGTGAAACATTTTGCAAAAACGTGTCAATTTCAACAACAGTTTATTTAGAATGAACAACTGGAAAAAAAACCCCATTTCTATATGGTCAAAATATTCTGTTTCAACCTTTTTTGGCAGAGACCATGTCAGTTTTCTGCTTCAAAATTACTTTATTTCAGATCTTTTTTGATTATATAATATGAAAAGTTGAAATTGGAATGAAACATTTCAGTTGTATTGGGAAAAAACACATGCATTGACCCAAAACATTTTTTTTTCCAAAATTTTGTTTCACAGGAAATTTCCAAGTGTTTTGTTTTCATTCCATTTAAGAATGGGGAAAATTTCAAAACCGTGGATTCCCAGCAAAATAAAAAAAATGCAGTTCCTGCCCACCTTTAATGCCACTTACTCCAGCTGAGAATGTAGCCCCAGGCACATTAGCTACAAGGCCATCCTTCTCAACCAGTGGAAACAGGCTAGGACAAGGTCTTTTTAAGGGTAAACTGAAATGTTTTAAAAACAAATACTAATGTTAATTAGTAAATTCAATGGAATCAGGTTTGGTGGAATCAAGTCTCAAGATCATTTCATGGAATGGGACTGCAAACAGTTTTGCTCCATCTATGTCATGCTTTCAGCTCCAGTTCAAGGGGGTCTCTTGCTAAAAAGCAGTTTAAATAATTATACTATGACTTTGATCTGGTCCTGGTTTCTCAGTTGAAATGATCAGATTGGAAGAGATACAGAATTTTGCTTCCTGAAGGACCTGAAGTGAATGATTAGATGTGAACCTTGTCTCTCCCAAAGCAAACATATTGCTTAACATATTGAAGGAGACTTTCAATTGACAAACACTACGCATCCTATGTTTTGGTCTGTCTGAGCCATAGTTAACTTTGTATTTGAAATAAACTTACATAAACATGGAAAGGTTTCATTTCAAGTGCAAAGGGCCTGATCTACTGCCCATTCAAATCAACTGAAAGACTCCCATTGACTTGAGTGGGCACTGGATCAAGCCCTAGGTACAATGCAGGTTGTTCACTAAGCAAATCCTCCATCCATCTTTCCAATGTGCTCATCAGTCCATTTATTAAACCAGAAATTGGTTGAGCCACTGTGCGATAGAAGCCTTCTTTTAAACCTTGTTTCCAGGCTACATCTCTCTCAGTTCTTTCCAGTAAACTAATTAAATGCTGATTTACAGGAATTGTATTTGTTTACACTTTATTGTTGTTGGCAGTTGGTGAGGATGACAAAATGCCTCTGCTGCAGTTCAATCAAACAAACGATTTCAGGAACTCAAAGATAATGGCACCACAAAGAAGATTTACCATGGACCAGGTGCCAGTATCAGAAGACCTGAAATGACAGCTATATATTCATCTCAGTGGGATCGCAATGTTCTGCTCTAAAGATAAAGGCGTTCTCACAACTCTTTCACACACGTACATAAATTACACTTTGTTACAGTTTTCACTGGGGAAAATTACCATAAAGAAAACTAGTCATCACCCCACGATGCCCTTTTGAGTTTCCATAGTTCAGGGATTTCTGAGGCTTCTATTCCATTCCCTAAAGAGAGGTAGAGATTAGCACTGGTGGGTCTGTGAGCTTCTCTACTGCCATCATTCATACACTTCCCTGTACACTAATCCCTAGTGGGAGAAGAACAGTCACTCCTATGATCGTAACTTACTTAATACACGTCCTTCCAGATCAGGGGCTGGAACAGTCACAAATACCCCCAAAGCCAATGCTCATATTTGAGGTTAGGACTGGAAGTTGGCTTCCTCATTAACCGTACTCTTACAGTATTCCCTGCAGTGACTCCTGCTGGAAGTGAACAGAACCGACACACATGCTGTTAATTCTATGACTGATTGTACCACTGCCTGAGTTGTGGTATGAATGCAGTTTATATAAATACAAATGGTTGTTGTCTCTAGCAGTTGTGAGCGTACCTCTTACCACAGTTCCTTCATTCCTTATGTTGACATGCTGCTGGGAGAGGTGGAGGCTGGAATAGCTGTGAGCTCCCTCACAGCCAGTTCTCCATTATATTCCCTATAAGGTACAAGCTGCAAAATATGCTTTTGGATTGGGTCTCCACACCAAACGAATTGGCTAATGTTTGGATATGGGGTTCAGGCTTACCCCATAACAGAAAGAAGTCCTAATTGTGGAATTCAAATCCTGGTTCAGCTCTACCTCAATGCTCCCCATGCCACCCAAAGTTTACATGTATTCAGATTTTCATGGTTTAGTTCTGATTCCATTTCTATCTGAAATGGGTGGCTTTGGTAACTGAGATGTAAATGCATTTCAGACGTTGACATTTTAAGGGTCTAATTTTATGTTAACAGTCATAATTTATCAAGAAATATCCGAGGATGCTATTATACTTTTATTATTATGCTATGGGTAGGTGCTAGCTCTTCTTACCAAGATGAAGATATGCTCTGACTATAGCCTTGTCTGCACACAGGTTTTGTATCAGTTTATCTAGCTGGGTTGGGGATGTGATTTTGCTGGTAAAATAATTATATCAGTGTAACCCCTAGGGTGAATGCAATGGTGTCACTATAGAGGTTTTTATTATTGAAGCTGGTTGAGAATTTTCCAGTGGAACAGATTGCTGCTGGAAATTGCTGATTCAATGGAATCAAAAGGTTCTGCAGGAATGTAACATCTCTTCAAACTTTTCAGTGGAAACCAGGCAGGAAGGATGGCAGGTTGCCAGGCTGCCCACCTGGTGGGAAGCCAGCCTGTCCGGCTCCCAGGCTCCCTGCCTGGCATGAAATGGATGGAAATTCCAGTTTCTACACATCTCTTGTTATAACCTTCCCATATAGGTGTAACTACACCAATATAAGTCACCTTTGTACAGAAATAACTGCATCCACACTAAAAGGGGTGGTACTAGATAAAGGAGTACAGTGTTTGTATGCACTTAAGGCTGGTGTGGTGTATGTAACCACGGTACATAGCCAGCAGAAGAAGTTATCATTCTGGTTGTTGTGTACTGCACTTTTAAATGTACAAAAGTCTCCCTACCTGATGCAGAGACCACTACAATGTTTATGATTCAATTCAGATGCAGAATGTTAGAGAGAGAGGGAGTCACAGAGTGCTCTCTCACTCTCATGAAGGTTTTACTTGGTTTGTTGTTTTCCTTATTCTGAAATAATAAGGGAAAAACAGGAAACTCTTAGCCTGAAAAAATAAATGTGTTGCTCTTTTTGTGTGTGAAAACCTGAGCTGCCAACATCTATAATTTTCCTGCAAACCTCACAATATTATGGGGTGTTTTTTAAAAGTTTTTCATGATTTCCTGATTTTTGTCATCAAACACACAAATATTGCCCTTGGTCAACATGGTCACTGTTTCCAATGACTTTCGATAAGTCTGAAGTCACAGGCTGCCCTCAGCCAAGACGACCACCATCGTCTTCCAGCTTTTGCATGTGAAAGTGAGGCTGGCCCAATAAAGATGGCCATCCTCTTGCATTGTTTTCAAAACGAGAGAAGTCAGGCTGCCCTAACTGAAGATGACCACCCCTCTTACTGTATGATTAGGGAACTGCAAAGGGAACTACGAGGCAATGGTAATATGAGAAACATGAGACAGACTGAAGGAGTTGCAAATGAATGTGGGGTACAGAAGAACGGGACTATAGGAGAATTTCCAGATCAGCAGGAAAATTGAAGGCTACAGGAGAACATAGGGTGTAGTAGGAGACAGGAATGCAGTGGAATAGAATAGCAGAGGAAGACTGGGAGGGGGAAGGATACTGAGGGCAAATAGGGGCAGAGGAGAGGGACAGAAAGGCAGAAGCAGGGGATTTGAGAGGCTAAATCGAGTCCCTCCTGCCAAGCAGTAAGGCATGAGGCTGGCATTTTTGTGTGTGCATTTAAGGTTGTATTTGGGACTTGAAATGATCAAAGGCAAACTGGAGACACATGACTTCCTTCTAAAGTTTTAGAAGGCAGGTTTTAAAAAAATGACTGATTTTTACTATTTTTTAAAAAAAAATTCTGATTATTTTGAATCTCATGATATCTTCAGGTCTAATTCCTGCTTTTTAAATGTTTGGGACTGGCAGTACTGGAAAACACACCAGATTAAAATGATCAGCATTCAGCCTGATGCCATGAAAACTAGTCTGAGGAGTGGAAACAGTGATGAACAAGGAACCAGCGCAGAGGTAAAATGTCAACTTTTTTCTACAATTAAAATAATCATTCTTATGTTCAATGTGTGACCCGATTGATAAAGAACCAAAATTCATCTTATCCTATCACATCAATTTTTGCGCCAGAAACAAGGGGACTTGGACAAGAGGCAAATGTATCATGTAGAACAAACAAATGTTGCTATTGCTCTCCACCCAGCCATTAGCTCCATGTTTATCCATACCATATTGCAATAGTGGAACATGCTCCAAATGGGTGTTCTTGAGAAATGGCACTACCAACCCCTCCCCCATCCTTGATTATGACCACTTCAATTAAGTGCTTCAGGAATTGGATGTCCTCTAAACAGTGGGACCTCAACATGACTCCCACCCCATGACACATTTCAATTATAGTTACAGAAATCATGTGTTGCACAATGCAAAGGCACTTGACGTCTGTCTATTCCAGCATATGTGGAGGAAAGCCCCTCTTTAATCCCCTCATTTTAGCCTGAGTCCGAGATATTCCAGTAAATGTGTCCTATACTCATACCGGAGGCGAGGGAAATAGGATTTGTTCAAATCACACAGCCTTTTCTTAATTATTTTGTACCAAAAAGGTCAATGAATGTTTTTGTTCCCCTGCTGCTTGAGGGGATGTCTGTTATATGGTTATTGTGCAATATCACATTGGCCATGCCTGTAAATTTCCCCTTCCTGTAATTTTCGTCTTTGCTTTTTGAACATGCGTACTGTTTCTTTAAATCTATAGTAGGAAGCCAGGCAGGAGAGGGATTGGGACAGAGTCTAGGGAGAGGCTGTACAACAAAGCAGAGAAAGAATAAGCATGGAGATTATCCTTTTCTTTATTCAGTGTTTGAAGAAAGCAACTCTGTGATTCTTTAACATGGTTACATGACATGGTGTCAGAAACTGATTGATTTTGATCAAATATAAATGAGAGAGAAAAGAAAATGCCACAGATACTCTCCACAACACTTCCGGTTTGATTAACCTCTGGAATGGCTTGAGTGAAAAGAGCAGCTCACCAGATTTTGAACTGCAATAAAATTAAATGCAGACAATGGTTATAATCCCCTGATTAATATATGCAATAAGGACTGAAAATGTTAATATGCCTTTCCTGAATAGGGGGATAATAATCACCACAACGTTGTCCTTAAAAGGGTTGATAAGCATTTCATTCCAAAGAGGAATGTAGCAGACAAATGATAATGCTATTACCAGAGAAAATACTAACAATCAGAGCAGTCACAGATTCAGAGATATTGAGGCTAGAAGGAACCATTATGGTCTTTTAGTCTGAGCTCCTGTATAACACAGGCTAGTGAGTTTCATCCAGCAATGCCAGAATTGACCTCAACTACTCGTAATTCAACTACAACATGTCTTTTTAAAAGACATCCTGTCTTGATTTAAAAACTGGAAGTGACGGCTATCCACCACACCACTTGGTAAGCTGTCCCAGTGGTTAATCTCTCTCTCACTGTTAAACACTTATTTCCACATTGAACTTCTCCAACTTCAATCTCTAGCCACTGGATCTTCTTATACTTTTGTCTGCTAACCTTAAGAACTCACCAGTATCAGATATTTTCCTCTTGGGTAGGTTCTTGCAGACCAGAATCCAGATACCTCCTAACTTCTTCAGTAAGCTAAATAAGTTGAGCTCCTTAAATGTCTCACTGTAAGGCAGCTTCCCAGAAGATTAATCATTCTCGTAGTTCTTTCCCAAATCCCCTCTAATTTGGCAACATCTTGTTTCAGGTGTGGAAACCAGAACTGGATGCTGTTCCAGTACTGTTCTCCCCAATGTTCTATACAAAAGTAATACCACATCCCTATTATTTAATTTTCTCCTGATTATACCTCGAAGGATCATGTTAGCCCTTTTTGTTACAGCCTCACACTTAAAGCTCATGATTGGGTGGTTATCTACGGTGATCTTTTTCAGAGTCACTGCCTCCCAGGAAAGTACTGAGTTCCCTGGGTAGATAAGTGGCAGGGGAGCACACAGGACAGATAATGACTTGCCCAGCCATTGAAGGTATGTGCAGGGCATTGGGAGTGTGTTGGTTGAAGTAATGGAGTCAGAGAGAGAACCCAGGGGAGCTTGAATAAATGCTTACTTCCAGAGATCTTTGGCCAAAGACAGCATTCATCAATAGGCTTGGCCTGCTATTTTCCAAATCTGCAATACTGTTACAAAACTTAAAGCTGATTCAAGTGTAGAGGTGATTGTGATCTGTTAAAAGACATTAAAGGCCATGAACCTTAGTCTTAAATTGAAACAGCCCATGGTGGCATTCAGTAGCTCTCAGGGGGACAGATAAGTTGCCTCATTCAGTTCAAACCCCGGACTAGTCACAAAGGCAAGTAGTATGTCATTGACCTCTTTGTCCTTAACTTAATGGAACCACTGCTAGACTGAATCATTGAGATAATCTGCATAAAATGCTTAGAGAATGATAGGAGAGTATTTGGTGAAAATGGCGTGCTTAAAGGAGAACCAGGAAGGGAGAGATTCTACTGACAGAGGGGACAATACTTGATGTGCTCAGCCTACCCCAGAGGGTCTCAATCCCTTTGCTTCCCAAAAAGAATGGTGTAAGTGAAGACATTACTGAACCGACAGTGTTGTGCTCTTTGATGTCTGTTACAAAAAGAAAAAGGACACACATGTCTCTATAGACCTAAAGAGACTCAATGAAGCACTAAAAGCATATTTTTCCTCTTGTGGAAGAGAGAGGCCCAGATTCCCTGGACTGGCTGAACGGTGCTTAGTGCAAATCCAGAGGATGTGTCCAGCTTAGGGCTGTCAATTAATTGCAGTTAACTCATGCAATTAACTCAGAAAAATTAATCCTGTTTTAAAAAATTAATTGCGATTAATCGCACTTATAACAATACAATATGCATTGAAATTTATTACACTTTTTGATGTTTTCCTGCATTTTCAATATTTATTTCAATTACAACACAGAATACAAAATACACAGTGTTCACTTTATATTATTATTTTTTATTACAAATATATGTACTGTAAAATGATAAAAGAAATAGTATTTTTCAGTTCAACTCACACAAGTTCTAAAGTGCAATCTCTTTTTCGTGAAAGTGTAACTTACAAATGCAGATTGTTTTTGGTTACATAACTGCACTCAAAAACAAAACAGTGTAAAACTTTAGAGCCTACAAGTCCACTCAGACCTACTTATTATTCTGCCAATCGCTAAGACAAACAAATTTGTTTACATTGATGAGAGATACTGCTGCCTGCGTTTTATTTAGAATGTCACCTGAAAGTGAGAACAGGTGTTTGCATGGCACTTTTGTGGCTGGTGTTGCCAGGTATTTACATGCCAGATGTGCTAAACATTCGTATGCCCCTTCATGCTTCAGTGACCATTCCAGAGGACATGCTTCCATAATGATGATGCTCGTTAAAAAAACAATGTGTCAATTAAATTTGTGACTAAACTCCTCAGGGGAGAATAGTATGTCTCCTGCCCTATTGTACCCACATTCTGCATATATTTCATGTTATAGCAGTCTCAGATGGTAACCCAGCACATGTTCATTTTAAGAACACTTTCACTGCAGATTTGATAAAACACAAAGAATGTACCAGTGTGAGATTTCTAAAAACAGCTACAGCACTCGACCCAAGGTTTAAGAATCTGAAGCGCCGTCCAAAATCTGAGAGGGACGAGGTGTGGAGCATGCTTCAAGAAGTCTTAAAAGAGCAATGCTCTGATACAGAAACTACAGCACCCAAACCACCAAAAAAGAAAATCAACCTTCTGCTAGTGGCATCTGACTCAGATGATGAAAATGAACATGCGTTGGTCTACACTGCATTGGATGGTTATCAGGCAGAACCCATCATCAGTATGGACGCAGGCCCCATAGAATGGTGGTTGAAGCATGAAGGGACATATGAATCTTTAGTGCATCTGGCATGTAAATATCTTATGATCCTAGCTACAACACTGCCATGCAAATGCCCGTTCTCACTTTCAGGTGACATTTTAAACAAGAAGTGGGCAGCATTATCTTCTGAAAATGTAAACAAACTTGTTTGTCTGAGCAATTGACTGAACAAGAAGTAGGACTGATTGGATTTGTAGGCTCTAAAGCTTTACATTGTTTTATTTTTGAATGCAGGGTTTTTTTGTATATAATTCTACATTTGTAAGTTCAACTTTCGTGATAAAGAGATTGCAATACAGTACTTTGGCAAGTACATGGGCAAAATGAAAAACACTATTTCTTTTGTTTTTACAGTACATATATTTGTAATCAAAAATAAATATAAAGTGAGCACTGTACATTTTGTATTCTATGTTGTAATTGAAATTCATATATTTGAAAATGTAGTAAACATCCAAAAATATTTTAAAAGGTATTATATTGTTGTTTAACAGCGTGATTAATAGTGTGATTAAGCATGATTAATTTTTTTAATCACTTGACAGCTCTAGTCCAGTTCCTTGACCGTGATGCCTCAGGACTGTTTTATCACTGGTTGATGAAGGCTCAAGAACTATTGCAATCATCAGAAAAACATGATGGTTCTCTGGCCACAACCTGTTTTACCCAGCCATGCATCCTATACCAGAACCAGGAGTGGGGTGTCACCTGATGGAATCCCCAGGTAGCCTGTTATGCTCGCTTTAAATCTGCCCCAACCAGAGCGGCACAAAGCAGATTTACCAAGCTGGTGAATTCAACCCATAATCTCCATGTTAGCTGGTGTAACAACATTCTCTGCACTAGATGGAGCTAGCGGATTCTGGCAAATTCTACTGCACCTTGAGACTGCCAAATTAACAGTGCTTTTGATGCCATGCAGAAGATACTGTTTTCATTGCCTCAAATTCAGTATCAAATCTCCCCAGGAAAAAGGGAGCTGCAAGGCCTGGTGGAAGGAGTAGAAGTTTTATATGGATGTCTGTTCATATGGATGAGAATTTAGCAGCAGAATATCACGTAGGGTTAAAAAATTCTGGAGGTAAGTGACTATTAAGAAACAGAGAAAAATATATGATACAACAAACTAACTAGAGTTCTTAAGGTATGTTATTGATAAGGAAGGGGTGCGTACAGACTGAGAACGAGTCAAACCTCTATTGGAAATACTGCCACCTAAAAACACGTATCAGAACTGACGTGGTTCCCCTTTGTGATCAAATTTTAGAGTAAATTCTTATCCAGATTATCCTCAAGAGGCCAAGCAAACTCTTTAGGAGCTACAGAAAAGATTCAACATGGCTATTGGATAAAGCAGAGGAAGATGCTTTGGAGGGCCCAAATCTCTATTGATCACATCTCCAGTACTGGCATTTTAAATTGCTTAATCTGTACCCATGTCAGCAATTGTCAGCATCTTCTGTCTCAGTATGGTGCTGCTCCAATGACACCGAGGTTACTGTATGTCCACATCATGTTGTTCCAGGTTGACTTCAGATGCCAAAACCAGCTATGCCAAAATATAAAGAGATGTTTGGCAAGTACATGGGCAAGGAAGAGATTCACAAGATATTTGCATGCTTGTTAATTTCAAACTTGTAACCAAGTCACTTTTGCACCACTAATAAATAGTAAAGGCCTGGACAAGGCGTGCCTTAGATGCCCAGAAAATTCATCATATGTTTGATGAAATTTAAGTTAATTGGACACTATGTACCAGACAGTATGGAGTGGTGAGCACCTTACTGAGGAACCCTTCCGATCATGTACATCATTCTCCAGAGGCCTGAAAAGCTGTAGATGCACAGAGAAGTGGTATTTAATGGGCCTGACAGCCTCACTACCGAAATTAGAACTGATTAAAATAGCTGCTAGACAACTGCAAGACCTTTCTCCTTTTGTCCAATGCCTCATCTTGGCCTGCCTTTCTGACCTCTCTCCATGGATGTCCAGCTGGCAATTTAAGCTCAACTTGGCCAAAACTGAGCTTTTGATCTTCCCCTCCAACCCTTCCTCACTACCCATCATAGACCCATCCATCTATACCATACTGAAGTCTTACCACTTTTACCCACATAATAGCCAATAGTATTTCAAAGAGTCAGCCTTTCCAGACTGCCGGGGCTCCCGTTCAACCTCTCATCACTTCATGCTTCCATTATTGTAATCTCACCATCAGAGGGGCTAGGCCTGATTCCTATTACAGATAATTTATACTAAAAAAAAGGAGATGATGTGAGGATATGTATATTGATTCTTTAAATCTATAGCAGAAAACCAAGCAAAATTTGCAGAAATATACATGTAGGTCAAAATAATAAATGACTAGGAGATTATAAAATCCCATTTCCTCTCCAAGGGAGTCATTTCTAATAATCCCCTAGTCATTTGTTGTTTTGACTTTTGTATATGTTGCTGCACATTTTAGGGTGTGATGTTAAGATTGGTTGGGTGATGTAAATCGAGTGGGGGGATATGGCAGTAGGGACTGGCTGAGTCCTGGAAATTGTTCATTTTCAGATATTCAAAACTGTGGGTTATTTTTTAAAAGTGTAGAATTTTTGTCAAGGAGATATAATGTTTTGGGTGCCAGATAGGTTCCACCGAAAACATGGATTCAACCTTGACTATTTTTTTAACAATTTGTGTTTGTTTGTTTTCAGTTATATGCTTTGTAAAGTGCTTTGGAGCCTTCTGGGATGAAAGATGCTATATATGTTGACTCCTGTAGTAGCAGCACTTTTTCTGTATTTAGCCTTCTATCGTTGACTGTGCAGACCTCACTGCCCAGTTTCAGAATATACCGTGAAATGTGTATAGTAGTCACCTTTATGCATTAGAAGCCCATGATCATGTTGTAATATAAGGATCCTTTTCTGCAGAGCTGTTTTGGGTTTTGTTAAGCATTAAAAGTCTTAGAAAGCATTTTCTAGTGGTTAGCGCAGTAGATTCCTGGGTTCCATTTCACTGCCCTGCTGTGTGACTGTGACCATCTCACTTACCTTTTCTGTAGCTCATCCTCAGGGAGGCGCCTCAGTTTCCCCACCTGTAAAAAAACGGGCATAATAACACATAGCTACTTGCAAGGTTATTGTGAGGCTTAGTTTGTTAATATTTGTACATTGTTTTGAGATCCCCATATGAAAGCACTACGTAAGGGCAACACGTTATGAATTATTTTTGATTACTTCATTGGAGCTAGGAACCAGACTGCTGTGGCCTCAGAGCATACTTGCTTCTTCCTGCAGTGGAGAAACACCTGTTGCTACGTTGCATCACCTGATGCATCAGTCACAACATCTGATGTGGTGAGGCCCGAGAGTTTTTCTGTAACAAAAGCAGGGATGCAACAGTTGTGAAGCCGTCAGTGCCTTTTGGGAAAAGGAACAGGACTGAAGCAGGTGACGTGCTTCATGCTCTGCTGCCAGATGCTGGCAGACCTATTTTAAGCAGCCTGTGTCCACGTGCTCTCCTCTCACTTTGAGACTGCAGGCCAGAGAGGGGACATTATCCCCTGAGGGTAGGCCTGTTGCTATTAGCCCCTCGGCATATGGAATCTGAAATCACATAGGACATCCCTGGCTGACTGCTGGGCTTCCCTTCTGACGCTTCTGCTTTTAGCACACCCCATGCTTCGGGCTCAGTGGGATTTTTACAAAGGGGAGAATGCTTCCTTTCAGCAGCCTGAGGTCAGCGTAGGGCTGCTTTGCTAGCAGAGGTCAATCATTAGGATGCTCGGAGATGGCTGGGATGCTTGTGAAGGGGGGAATATTCTCCACCCCCCTCCTTCTCCCAATGCTGTGCATTGTCACTATGATAAATGAGAGAGTGGGGTGGAAGAAGCTCTTTACCAAGCATGGTCTGAGCCCCTAGGGGTTAGCAAACTACTGCAAAGCGGCAGCTGATAAAATGGTAACTAATTCAATTAGTGAGAT
This sequence comes from Dermatemys mawii, assembly GCA_007922305.1. Taxonomy (NCBI): domain Eukaryota; kingdom Metazoa; phylum Chordata; order Testudines; family Dermatemydidae; genus Dermatemys; species Dermatemys mawii. The sequence continues at coordinate 43,955,916 of ML677332.1, read as the reverse complement.
TTAATTTAGGTGCGAAGCGGATGGCAGGTTTGCTGAGACCATATGGGATACCAGTGGTGTTTCCATATAGAAGAACTTAATTTAAACAATGAACTTATGGGTCTTCATAATCCAGCAGCCTTGGAGCCCCAGGAAGCCCTGGAAAGAGTTGTTCTGATTAGCTTTACAAACGCATGGCAAGTCTGGGGGAGGGTGGAGCTGGGATCAAAAATGATCCACATGGAGGAAGGATTTTTGGTTCAAACAGGTTTAAACAAACCCCTTCAAGCGTCAGAAAACAATTTTACCTCCTTTTTTTATTCTCTTGTCTGCTTACGTGAAACAACTTGAACAATGAACGAGATTCTGCAACTCAGGTAAAAGAAAGGCCAGATTGAAAGCTCAGGAGTGCTAGGTGAGAAGAATGAGCTAGATACATTTGGTTAATCAGTGGAAGAATTGCCAACATACTCTAACCATGTACAAAAGAGTAATTAGAGCAAAAGGCATGTTGTCTGTCACAGCACTCTGACATCAGACCCTACGGGGAAGACACCTGGGTTTGATTCCTCTGCCCCTTCCTGCGTGGCAGGAACTGAGTGTGGCATGGAGAGCGAGAGAAAAAAGGAAGAGTCATGTCACCCTCCTGACACTAATATCAACAGTTTCAGGAGAAGAAAGAATTCCTGGCCAGACTGCCCTGGTCGGAGGCTGGTTTCCCAATTAATCTGGGATCTCGACTGGAAGGATTATGGCAGGAAAGAATTAGAGTTTGTCAATATTCCATCTGGGATACAAAGAGATCCCCCCACCTCCACCCCTGGGAGAAGGAATCTCACTGCAAAATCTATAGTACAGACTGAAACTCAGCTTCCACTTCTCTAACTAGAGCAGGGCAAAACTGACTCCCCCGCAAAACAATCTGCCAATATTCAGTTTCACTTTATTTCCTATGGCTGTCCTTGTCATCCTGTTGTGATTGGGAACAGTCATGTGATTGAGGTTGAATGGCCTGAACTTCTACAGAAAGTGAATTTGATTGTGTGGGTGTTCATGGAAATTCATTTTCAGATTCACCCTCCTGAGTGATCGTGCTGGAGAAGTTTGCACACTCATCCAGTCAGGGAACCGAAACAATGGCATTGATTAATCTGACCAATCACAACTAACCGACACAACTTGAATAACAAATACCAGTTCTTTGTCAAGTGATTGCACAGGTGCATTCCACTTCAGGTGTGCGCACCTCCATTGCACCAGAGTCAGAGATCTTTCCCTTAGAGGTACCTATCATGGCGGCGTATGCACCCTCAGCTGCTTCGTGGTGCTGCACAATGGTATAAAGGGAAGAGCCGCCCTAGACCTCCCACCCTCTCAGTTCCTTCTTACACCCCGTGATCAGTAGTCAGAGTGAATCAGCTTGCTACTTTAAGTTTCTCCCATTACAGGGAAAGAATCTTCCTTTCTGTAAATAATTAGGTTAGTGCTTATTTGTTATTAAATTAGTGTAGGTTTTCACAGTTATTTTTTTCTTTGAGTGTTGGGTCCCTCTTATTCTCAGCGTACTGACGCCCAGTACTGGGTAAGCCCTGTGCTGGCTGCAAGCAATCTATGCTGGCGAGTGACCCTTATTCCACCTGCCTGAAGTGCCTCCGTGAGTGTCACATTCAAGATCTTCAGGGATTTCAAACCCCAGACAAAGAGGTGAGACTGCATCACATCCTCATGGAGGCACCTTGCATCCACCTTCTGAACCTTCCCATTGGGGCAAGCACCAAGTACTTCAGCATCAGGAAGGAGTGCCCCCATGGACTTTGCTTTTACAAATCAGCCTCCACCCCCTCTAGTGCCCAAAAAAAAAAAGCACAAAAGATCAGATCACCATTCAGTGAAGGAGCCAAGAGCTAGCTCCAATGTTGTTGAGCCCAACCCCCATTGCAATGCCAACTCCTTCAGTGCAATAACAGTATCAGGAACATTTCTTGGTACTGATGACACCAAAGGCCTATACAACAGTATCGAAATTACTCTGCCTCTCAGTGCCAGACTTTCTGATGGCCCAGGAAACAAGTTAGAATGGTGGTTCCTTAGGCCCCAGCCAGAGACTTACCTTAGAGACAAAATCTGCCCTTGATACTATCTTTGGAGCATCCAGCACTTTCTATTTCCAGCGCCAACGTCTCCTCTTATGCCCCTTGTTCCTGAGACAGAAGATGACACACTGCTTTGCCTTCATCTGTTCCTGGTGTGTGCTGGATTTGCAAAGACAATCCACAGACATGGATCCTTGAAATAGTCACATATGGGTCCTATGCCATACCCCTGGCCTTACTGGAACCTATGGGGCATGCTCCTCACTTCTAGATTCTTCCAGTTCCTCCATCTTACAGATCTCCTAGCAGATGACAGGAAAGGTCACATGAGCAGGTTCAGGAGGCTGTAATCGGTACCAACCTCAGTACCAAGCAAGACCCTCAAGACCAGACTCAGATTTTGGAACCTCAACACTCTGCACTAGATGTCCAACCCCAGCCTTCTCTGCATTCTTCCTTCTCCCAATCTAACAAGACTGTAGTCTCATGGGATCCTCACCTGTCCAGGGAGACTTAATAAGATCTTTTAAAGAGAGTAGCTATTCCTCTTGATATTCCTGTTGAGAAGGCTTAGGAGGGTTCCCACAGGTTGGGGGACATTTTGGGTTCCACAGGGCACTCTAGAGCAGCTCTATCAATGAAGCCATCCTAGAGATTACAAAATCTTTGTGGCAAACACCATCCTCTCTCCCTCTGACAGCTAAGAGAACCGAGAGAAGGTACCTTATCCCTTCTCCACGCTATGAACATTTTTACACCAATCCTTTGGCAGGTTCCTTAGTTGTCTCAGCAGTGAATAAAAGAACACATCAGTGATGACTTTTTTCTATCCCCGAAGCAAAGAAATTCAACCTTTTTGGTAGAAAAATTTGTTCTACTTCTGATCTACACTTTCTTATACCTGACCAACAAGCCTTATTGGCCCAATATGACTTTTCGCTTTGGGACAATATGCTGAAGCTCTCAGAGAAGTTGCCAGAGGATGCCAAACAGGCATTCCAGGCCATGTTGAACAAGGGAAGAATTTCTTCACTTTTTCAATGTTCTTTCTTTTTCATTTTCAACACATCTAAAGAAATTAAATACATAAATAATTGTGCTGATGAAGCCCTGAACAGGCTGACTCAGCTTAACATGGAATATCAAACATGATCATAGCCCAAGGCATTAGGACTCCAGATCAGCCCTTTGTTCTGAACATATATTTCTCCTAATGCATTATTCTCTTTTGTCCCCCAGCATATGGCCACATTGTAGTCATGGAATTTTCACAGCCCTACATTCCATTGTCAACAACACCTGGCTGTATTAACTCTCACTGTGTTTTGGGATCTCCTTTCATGGCAGATGGGACACACGCTTAGAAACTATTATAATAATCTATTATTTGTTAAGGCCAGAGCCTCAGTTGTATTTGGCTGCCTAACTCCTGTTGCAATCTCTGGGAGTTAGGCACCTAAATGCCTTTGAAGATCTGGCCCTAAATGTCCATGATGTATTTGACGCTGTATACAGAACATAATGAAGATAGTCTCTGTCCATAAGGGCTTACAAACTATTGGGTCTGCAAGGGACAGCCTTGCATCTGGAGGCAACGCAGGGCTGCAATACCCCATTAGAAGCACTAGAACAATGCTTCCTGGAGCTCTCAGTTGTGCAGAGGCAGGGTGCCTGTGGCATCACCCCTTCATGGGCTGCAATTTACTCCTCCCCCATCATACAGCTGGCCAGCAGAGCTGCCGCATAGTGCGGAGTAGAACCATGACTCTGTCTCCTCTCCACCCCTTTCCTCTACCTTTTGAATGCTGGCTAACCCTTGGGAAGTAGGGCAGAAACAGCACCTGCGCTGCAGTTGTGGTTGGTCTTACATGGACCGTACTTGCCGGAGAAGGTTCCTTGCACCCTTCTCAGCTGGATGTTTGTGTGAGGGCCAGGTACCATCTGGCCATGTATGACAGAAATGAAGAAGATGGGAAGCACCAGGAAGCCCAGAGGATAGAATAATATGGAGTAAATTATATGTTTTTTTACAGCGTATGTTGTTTCATATCTTGTGGGCATCACAGAAGATGCACTGGGGGAGGTGTGTGAAAGGCCACAGAGATGGAGAGGAAGGAGAAGGTAAATGAGACAATGAGGCTGGTTTAGTCAGGGAGTGTTGCTGTCTGAGAAGGTCAGAGATGTGGAACTGTGTAGAGCCTTAGAGGCATCAACAAGAAATTTAAGCATATTGGCTCACATCTCGTGTTGAAATTGTGCTGGGGACAGAAAGGATTATGCTTCCTCGATCTTGGAACTGTTCTGGTGGTGGGCTTGGACCCTCACACAACTTAGAATATTTGTGTCAGTTGCCTATAGCCTCAAAGGGCCATTCCGGAAGACCGGGATCACCGGAGCACAAAGAGGGTCTGGCCATGCCCCATATGCTCATGGCTGGGAGTGGGGGAAGGAGGGAGGGAGGTGTAGGGGCTGCCATAGTGGTTCTGTGCTGCTTAGGGCTTCACAAACCAAAAGTTAGCCTCTTCTGGCTGGTTCCACCAGTTTTAGGAGTGCTTTGTGTTGGCAGAGAGTTGCAAAGTAGCCCCAAATTTGCATGAGGGAGCGGGAATATCGTAGCCATTATACAGTAATTTGTAACTGAAGAAAAGGCGTGCCCAGTGAAATGTAGTAAGACAAAATGTAACCTGACCAGGTGTTGCCATCTCCAAATGGCATGGATCCTTGAGAGAGCTAAATATGGTGGATGCTGCCTTGAGCTGCTCAGAGTTGGACTCTGACCACAACAGCAAACAAATAGGGAATGCACCTTTGGATCGTGAACAGCACCTGCCTGACAATGTACAGCCATGCTCATAGCAGGATGGAGTTCAGACGCACAGGATAGCAGGGGAAAATCCAGAGTGGGGTTTTCTGGGGTTTGTTTCTTTTATGTCCAGTTGTCAACCAGGAATTATATAAGTATGAAAGTTCAGAAATTGTTTGCGGTTTCGCATAACTTATGTCAGCATGGCCCAGTGCCTAAAAGTACCACAGTTCATAAATATCACTGCATGTCACACAGAATGAAGTGCTGGTTCCAGACAATGGCTTTGGGACTTTCAGGGAGCTGTTTAATGGGAACACTCCAGTGACTGACTATGGGAACATTAGAGCATTGCAATACACTTGATTTGCCTCACAAATGCCCTAGAAATTCATTCTAGTTAGTCTGACCTGCATTTGGGGACCATCTGCTGTTCACACAAAATTTTGTCACCATCTCTATGAATGTTTTAGCGACGCTGGATATAAACTCTTTTGCTCTTTTGGGATAGCCGTGAATACGTTCAGACTACCGTTCACTGATGGTTTTCCGGTTCAAACCATATTCACTAGGAAAAGTCACATGGGGCGCATCATTGGGTCTTTTTACTGCATACATCATTTGGCTAGCCTACCACATGGAATCAGTAAGGCCAAAGAAGCCATTTTACCATGAAAGTGACTTTCCTGGCATATCTCCCATAGTGTCATGCTTCCATTAGAAGTAGCAATGGTGTAAGCATTAGCCCCTGTCTACACTAGCAAACTTACAGCAGCACAGCTGTATCAATGAAAGATCGCTCATGTAGCTGCTCTGTGCCAATGGGAGAGAGCTCTTCTGTTGACATAATTAAGCCACCTCCAAAGAGCAGCAGTAGCTATGTCAGTGGGAGAGCATCTGTCTGCACTAATGCTTCTGTCAGTGTAACTTATGTCTCTCAGAGGGATGTTTTTCCACACCTCTGAGCAGCATAAGTTATACTAACAAAAGTGCTAGTGTAGACGTAGCCAAAATGTAGATAAGACACTAGTGTTTTTACCACCCTGTCATCCAACCTGGCTCAGGCCTAGAAGACATGATGGTAAAAATGTTGGTGGCCAATCTTCAGTAGTGTCCCCAGTAGAGATTTTTCACAGAAGTCTCAGTATAGACAAGGCCAATAGAAAAAAGAATAAACTGTATCATAGCATGATTTGGCTAAAATCATGTTCCAAACCAAGGTTCAACTATGGTTAGCTTTGCAGTGAAAATGGGGTCTTAGGTACTGAAAGAGAATCTGCATTTCAGCTAAGTTCTCTGATGCAGCTGGAAAAATTAGTAGACAAAATTTGTATCTTAGCCTCAGTGTGTGTCTGTCTTGGGCTTGCTTATTGTAGTTTTCAATTGTATCTGCTGGTGCAAATAAACTGTGGTGTTATACACATTTTTTGCTACAGTTTTAACAGTGCAAAATTCTCTGGTTGCAAATCATTGCTCAGCCAGCTCTGTCCAATGCCACACCAGCCAGTGTATCTGGTAGCCCAATTCTGGTTCTGACAGACCCATGTGAACATGTGAGTACCCAATTTTTGCATGACACATGACCTGGAGAAAAAGAGGCTTTGTTTGAACCCAATTCTTTCTGAATTTCTGCATACCCATGAAAGTGGTTCAAATAAACATTTGTGAGGTGGTTTGGGTTTTTTTGGTTTTGGTTTTTTTAGCAAGTTTTGATGGGGTTTGCAGAACTCTCGATACAATGCCTTACATTGCTAAGGAACAAATTCTGCCATCCTTACTCACACTGAGTAGTATTGTACTCCATAAGTCGTCTCACTGAAATGAATAGGACTATTTGCAGAGTAAGAGTGGAAGGATCAGGCTTAAAATTTACACGCTTACACCTGTAACGAATCTCACCTTTTAATTCTTAGACATACCAGTCCTTGTTTCAGTATCTCCATTCAGTGAATGGGACTGGTATCTCTCCTAGTGGGAGCTGCCATTTTGATGACACAGCATGGTATTTACCATAGGAGTCCCAGTTTGATAATACAACATGGGAATGAATAAATTGTTATGACCTATAAGTCTTGAACCGGGTTCTGCAAGAGCAGCCATGCTCCAAATCTCCATTTGGCAGCCTGCTGATACTTGCTTACCTGGGACTCATGAAGTCCGGCCCTAGTTTGAAGCTCCTCCCCTGCAGTTCCATTGGCGGAGTCCCAGACCAACTGATTGGCCTGCTGGCCCTACTTCAACCAGCAGCAGGCACAGGAAGCTGTCTGAACAACTGGGCTCTACCCCTGTTCTGCACTGTGTGCCTTGAGCTGCATGCTCCTGCTCTCTTGGCATCCTGACCTGGCTTGACTCCAGGCATCTGATTTGTGTTTCTGTCCTCCTGGTATCCTAACCTTGCTGATTCCTGTCTTGGGACTGCAGACTCCGGCTCTGATTGCTAGATCTGGCTTCCCACAACATAGCCAAGACATGAATGGGATTTCTCATTGGAAATCATTGGGCTGAATAAGTTTCACAGTTGTTGTATAGTCTGTATTTATAATGGGGTTGGTAATTTAACAGACTGTTAAGATAACCCTAGTTTTTCTTAAAAGCCAATTCTAGAGCTTACCTGGGAGAAGCCAAAACTGGCAGAGTGAATAAGACAGAAGAAGCTGAGATCAGAATTAGATGGGCCTTACCCATGAGGCTCTTAATTATAGTAGTGCTATGGGCTTATCCTGCATTCCTTGCACAAGCAACATTCCCAGTGAAGGCAGGGAAAATATGGGGAGTGGCAGAAATGCAAAATCAGCCCCATTTCTCTCCCCTCTCTTTCAGTCAACTTTTTCCCATCTCAAAATATCACATTAACAGCAAGACCCTGTCTTCGGCAGCCACGCTTTGTGTATCCGAAGGTCACACAACCAAGCGCTTATCTGTTACTGGTTTTAGTGGTCAAGAACACACATGATGCGGTGATTGCTTAGCTGACCCTGGGTGAGGGGAAGAGAGAAGCAGGCATAACTCAGGTAGCCTGAGAAAACTGTCCCTAGTTTGAGCTACTGTTTCAGGTCTAATATTGTTGATCTCCAGAGAATATCACTGGAGATTAACATACTGTGTGATGTTTTATGGAGCCTGTAGTATTTATTGTTCTCATTGAATCCAATTTGCAGTACTGTGTGCTCTTGGTACAAGATGATGGGGTCTAAATTAGCTGTTACCAATCAAGAAAGAGATCTTGGAGTCATCATGGGTAGTTCTCTGAAAACATCTACTCAATGTGCAGCAAAAGTCAAAAATGCTAACAAAATATTAGGAACCATTAGGAAAAGTTAGTTAATAAAACAGAAAATATCATAATGCCACCATATAAATCCATTGCACACCCACACCTTGAATACTGCATGTAGTTTGGGTTGCCTCATCTCAAAGAAGATGTATTAGAATTGGAATAAATACAGAGCAGAGCAGCAAAAATTATGAGGGGTAGAGAACAGCTTCCATCTGAGGTGAGATTAAAAAGACTATGACTGTTCAGTTTCAAAAAGAGACAGCTGAGGAGAGAGATGATAGAAGTCTATAAAATCATGAATGGTGTGGCAACAGTCAATAAGGAAATTTTATTTACCCCTTCAAATACCACACAAACCTATGGTCACCAATGAAATTAATAGGCAGCAGGTTTAAAACAAACATGAGGAAATACCTCTTCAGACAACGCACAGTCAACTGTGGAACTCATTGCCAGAGGATATTGTTAAGGCCAAAGTAACTGGGTTCAAAAAAGAATTAGATAACTTAATGGAAGATAGGTCCATCAACAGATATTCACCAAGGCGACCAGGGACACAACCACATACTCTGGGTGCCCCTAAACCTCTGATTGCCAGAAGCTTGGACTAGACAACAATTGCTCTTTTCTGCTCATTCCCGCTGAAGTATCTAGCACCAACCACTGTTGAATGTCATGATACTGGGCTAGATGTCCCATTGATCTGACTCAGTATGACTAAATATCTTCTTATTTAGAGGATGCTATCATGAAATGTATAAGACAGACAATAATGTATTTCTGATAGGGCCAAATCATGAAATGGTTACTCAAGCAAAATTCCTACTAAAGGCAGTGGTGAGTGCTCAGCACCTCTGACAATCATGCCACTTAAACTCTGATCCAGCTCCCTTCAAAGTTAATAGGAACCTTCTCATTGTTTTCAGTGGGAGCTGGGTCAGACCATTATTTAGGTATCTAAATTTAGTCATGCAATTTTGAAAAAGTTGGTCTACCGGTATGCATTTAAATTACTTGGTTGCCCCTGTATTGTTGTTGTTGTTTCTGTAATTTATTATAATGTACTTAGTACAGTGCAGAACATAGAGGAGATGTGGTCTCTCATACAAAGAACTTACAGTCTAAACCAGGGGTCAACGATCTTTGAGAAGCGGTGCGCCGAGTCTTCATTTATTCACTCTGATTTAAGGTTTTGCATGGGTGTGCAAGAGAAGTCATGACTGACCCTATTGGGGAAATAATACGCTCAATGCCCTGGTCCCACTGTTCAGTCTGAGTAAGAGTGGCAGAATCTGGCTCTTAAAAAATAACTTTTCCAAATGTCGCCAAAAGCTCAGTTTGATTCTGGGAAAGGCTTTGAAGATATGCATATGTTGTAGGAGAGGAGGGATTCTTTTTTTATTTGCACTGTTTCCCTTAGGAATCCTCATCCATCCCAGCAATGTTCTATAGCTGAGTGGTTAGCTACACAAAACAAGAGTTTATCCTGGAAATGCAGCCAGACCCTCAGCTGAAGCAGAGCTAACAGTTGGCATGGCTTTCATGAATGAAACATCCTAGTGGAAACTGATATTTAGTCTATTAATTAGCTAGTGACATAAATTGTTTATCTCTATTGCAGGTTTTATGCAATTTCCCTAGCTCAGAAAAGTGACTCTTCATCTGAAATGCAAATTAGTAATTCAGGTTATCGGTTAGTTTACATCTGCTGTTTCATTCCTTTTTGATGAGTTTTCATGGCCAGCTCCTCTAGCCTTGAGTGTGTTCTCTTGTGATGAGGAACTACGCTCTCATTCCATACTTCAAATCTTCCTCAGCTCCCCTTTTCTCTCCCATGGAGTTTCTCTTCCTAGCAGATCCCAGCAAGAGAGCCTTGATATGAAATAACACACACATGCTAGCTACAGAGTGATGGGGTGGGGGGGTGAGGCAGGGGGTAGCCCTTAGGCATGTCAAAGATAATATAAGAAAGTAAGAAGGAATTTTTTGGCCTAAAGACCCAATAAACTTCAATGCATGAATTGTGGTCTGATATAATGTATCACATAATCCATCTTCACACCCTTATCCTTCGAGGATCACAAGACTGTTGATGTTCAAAGACCATTCTAATTTTGCGTACTACTGTGTTTATTCAGATCGTTGCTCAATGGAATCCAGCATCCTGAGCCCAGCAGTGCCCAGTACCTGATGCTCAAGAACAAAGTAAAGCTTTAACTGCATGTTACCAATGTTATAAAATTAGCCAAGCTTTTTAAACCTTCCCCTGATGTTTTCCTGTGAAAACCCTAGCAGGTATAGCTAGGTATGCTGTGTATAGTTGGGAAGTGAAATTGGTAGGGTAAAGAGAGTCCTAAGAAATGGAAGACTCCTGTTAAAAGCAAGAGAGCTGTAGACTTTACAGACAAAAGCAAACAGCCTCTAACTCCTTGCTCACCCTTACACCATGTTCATCTAAACAAATGGTCACTATAACTCATTAGAATCATATAAATCCTAGATGAAAAAGATCTTTGGGTCAAACTAATTTTCTTCAGGGTAAAACTGTTCCCAGCACTAGATTTTCTGATATATCATCCAATCAAGCTTTAAGTAGCTCAAATCGCAGGCCTCCCACTATCCTCCTTTGGGAACTGATCCAGAGGCCACTTGTTCATAGTTAGGAAGATTTTTTTCATATTGACTTGCAATTTTCTTTTGCTCACGTGTCCCATTGCTCCTAGTTAACCCTCTTTGTACCACTCTGAACAAGTCTTTCCTTTCTTGTGTTTAAATCCTTTAAACTCGTGGAGACAATTGTGTCCTGCCTTAGACATTGTATAGACATAATAGCTAATTATTCTTAGTTATTATAACCATCCCTCAGACAGCCTGATTCTCTGCTCACACTGGAATACATCAGGAGTATCTCCACCAGTGCCAAGAGAAGTACACTGGTAGAAATGAGTGAGGAATCAGGGCAATATCAGACCTTAATCATTCTTGCTTTAATTCTCTCCAGTTAGTCATCATTTATTATGAATTATTATTTTTGTTATAGTAACACCTAGGACTCCTAGACATGGACCAGGACCCCTTGGTGCTAGATACTGTGCAGATGCCAAACAAAAAGCGCAACATTACAGTTAATTTGGGGTGGAGAAAACAGTTATGCTAATTAAATGCAAAATGATTTTCAGAAATGTAACTCCAGAGGCTAAACAACAGCTCTTACGCTATGGCAGAGGAACACTTAACGACATGGCTGGTTAGCCTCTGTGATCAGTTGGGGCTGTTGTCGTTTCTGCAGATATGCCTGTGTACAGGAAGGAAACTCGACTATGTCCGCCTCTTAGGTGCCTACATATTAGTTCCCAGGAGGGCAGATTTTCTCCTTGTAACACACACCCAGAAGATGCAGATGGCTAAGCCCCCAAAGCCATTGGCTCCTCTAGGAACTGTGGTGGCATCGGCCATCCAGACATGCACTGTGCTGTGCCTCTCACTGGCGCCTTCTCTAGCCCTCACAGTCCTCTGCTAGCACACTGGCAGCAGGTGTGCTGTTAGGGGTTTCCTTGCCACCTCTGTCCTCAGAAACCCCCTTTGGCCATCCCTGTTTCCCACTTCCAAGGAGCCGTTCCAGAGGTCCTTGTGTAGTGTGAGGGGAAGGAGAGACCAATGCTGTGGAGGTGGGTCTTCCCCCCCGCCCCTTTCCCTCAGGGGCAATGCTTAATTTGTGCCAGGGTTTGCCAAGGCAGAGCCCTCACACCTCTAGGCTTGGCAGTTTGTAGCCCCGGCACCGCTGGACTTGGCAGTTCATAGCCCCGGCACCGCTGGACTTGGCAGTTCATAGCCCCAGCACCGCTGGACTTGCTGCATCAGTTATGAAAACACAAAAATTGCTTGAATCCCAGCACCGATTTGCTTGAGCTCCGGCACCTCTTTCATTACAAAATAAGCACTGCCCCCAGGGCACTCACAGAGGCAGAGTGTGCAGCAGGACCGTTGGTACAGTGTTTAACTTCAACTGGCTGATCCCTTTTACTGACCTTTAAGAGATGCTCAAAGGTTAAAAATCAGACATATAAGAAAAAATAACCCCTTACCTACTGTACTTATAAAGCAAGAGCCAATCACAACATCCCAAAAAACAACCTCCTCCTTAAGAGCTGTGTTGGCATTGCCTTCTGCCCTAATCTTCTGCCCCATCCCACGGTGGGAGATAAGGGGGGGCGGGGTCAAGAGCACAGAGCAGGTTCTGCAGGAGCATGCTGAGGATGTCCGCTTCTATGGGAGCATTCCTGGGGGGCTTGCAAAGCTCAGCTGTCCCTGATCAGGTCCCCCTATCACCTCACCTCTCACCCCTACTCTCCACCAAACCCCGACATGCATTTCCATACGAGCTAGAGCATGTTTTCATTATTTTTAAAGTAAGTCACTTCCTCATTTCCTTTGTTTATTGTGGGTGGATTTGGTGATTTCCATGTACATGTGATGCAGAGCTTGGCACATAAGAGCAGTACGTTCACTAATTTCAGTGGGTGGGTTACTGACGTCCAGTCTGTCGGACTCGGAAGAAGAGTCAAGTGAGCTGGCTGGGGCTCGGTTGGGATCACGTCATTTCTCTCCACTTCTCTGGGCCAGTTAAGACAATTCTGTGGAATTCACTGGGGCTTCCTCCAGATAGGGATAGTCTGAAATGTGAGCATAATACAGTCACACTCCAGTCACTGCCACGTAGCTTGGGCTTTGAGCTGCTTCTCACTGCCCAAGAGCTCTATGGTGACTATAACATAAGCCCCTAGGGCATCAGGGTGTCATCCCTTTGTTATAACCCTGGTTGAGCACCTCACAATTTTCCCTCCTCATGCTGTTTAACTGGAAACCTGGGTCAGCTTGTGCCCTGTCTCCCTTCCCAAACAAACAGGCCAATTCTCATGCATTGGCTTCCCCCCAGGCCTCAGCCTCCAGCTGCCATAGCATGGGGGTCTAAAGCAGGCGGAGGAGAAGGTAACACACTGAATGTTGGATCTTGCAGTTTTGCGCCCTGGGGGCTCAGTCTAATTCCTGTGCAAGAGGCCCCAGATTTGCTTGCACGGACCCTGCCTGTGATCTTTCCTGTACCTGGCACATTCGAAGCTCTTGACACTAAGGCACAGCCCTGAGAAGGAGCTGATGTGGTGTCTCCTGGGCACCTTTGAGGTGTGTGCCACTCATTAAGAGAGTCCCACATGAACTCCCTTCCAAGGGCAGCTCTGCATGATGGGTAGCAGAGCTATGACCCTGCTGGCTTTAGGCCCTTGCTACCCCCTTTGGGGAGGCTGGTACTTGCAGGGGCACTAGCCCTGGACTCCCTTTCCATTCAAGGTGATAGGAGCACTGGAGTTATGGATAGCCCAAGCCAAGGGACAGATGGATGGCGAAAAGGCTGCAATCTGGCCCAATTGTTACAAAACGCTCTCTCCTACAGTAACAACAGCATGGTACCAGTGGTTTCTGTGTGCTTCTGGCTTGGCTTCTGGCACAAGGTGGGGCACCTTTGCCATTGTAATAAGCATTGCCAGTTACAACAATAGGATTATGGTATGTTGCTTAGGGCACTAGACCCGGCTCTGCTATGCACTTTCTATGTGACCTTAGGCAAATCACTTCATCTACCCAGTACCTCCATTCCCCGTCTGTAAGCATCTGTACATCTCTTCCGCACCGGGTGCCAGCGTGTGAGGTGCTTAGATACTGTGGTGGCAGCCCTATAAATACAATCGCTAGCTGTGGAGAGAGGCAGGGCTGCTATATATTTCCTCCCCCACCCCACCACCCTCCAGGCAGGGGCAGGGAATGGAAAAAGCTTTGATTCCACTGCCACAAAGCCATAGCCAGCAGTGCTGAGCCACAGGGATTAGCATCTTACTTCCCCCTAAAGCCAGGTGGTAATCAGAGAACAAACTGTGACTCGGACTGTATCCCCAGTCTGCTCCATGGGCAGCACAGTGCACACGGTCCCGTTTCTCAGGGCCGATTGGGAAGTTACTGTCTAGCACTGGCTGATCTTTCAGAGGGAGCTCGCTTTCCCCATCCCAATGTTTCTCTCCCTCCTTTTCAAAAAGTGCTCAAAACACTGATCATTTTTGTACCCCCAAAGTCTCTGAAGAAAGCTACAAAAGTCATCCTGGTGCAAGCTGACGCTGCATCCTTGCCCCAGCTCCCCCCACATTTGGGCCTCTCTCATTCGGAGTTGCAGCAACAGCTGGCCTGCATGGCTCGAATTTCTTAACCTCCATGTTATTTCAATGCACTTTTTCTTGTGGGCTGACAAGCAGGCTTGGAAAGCGCCACCTCACTATGGGCCACGTGTGTCATGAAGATATTGCCATTCTCGTGCCAGGCACTTTGCTTCCTAACAACCTGGTCAGTGCCAGTCCCTCCAAGGCATCCATTGCAGGAGGTTAAATGTTGCCATGGAGATTTCAGCAGTTCCCTCCCTTCCCCCCCCCTTCCTTTTATAGTTTTCTGTTGATTGTAAACAACATCTTGAGCTCAGCACGAGCTGGCACATCTCCGTTTGCCCAGGTCACCTGCCCGCCCAAGTTGCCCCTCAGCCTACTGTTGCCTGGGAGGGTAGCAATGCCACCCTTTGAAAACAACCCACACGTGATGGGAGGAGGGAGGGTCTTTTCATTCCTTTTTCTTTTATCGGCTTTGCCTGGATCTTTCATAGCAGCTGCGGGAGCCACACTGCCAAGAGGGAAGGGGGAGCACTGTGGAAGGAGACAGCACTGGGGACACAGACCCTGAGATCTGCAGCATTTGCCTGCTTCGCTGGGCTCCATGGAGGTTAGAGGGCTCCTCTCACCTCCTGTGCACCCTGCCAGGTCTCCACCCCCATCCCCCAAACAATGGGGCATACAGCAGAAACTCAGTTTCCATCATGTGCCATCAAGCAAGCAACAGAAATGAAGCAAGACATTGGTGGGGTTTTCTTCTGGCTTTTGCTCCCTTTTGTGATATTTTTGTTTTTGAGGGAGATGGAAGATTTGACCCCCCAAGAACTTTATAGCTGTTGTTTCCCCCTAAAATCTACAGTCCCTCTATTGGCCGAATGTTGTGATCTCATGCGCTGCAAGGCTTGGGTTTGCCCTTTCCTGAAACACCAGCCATCAGCCTAGCTCCCTTGTTTCACTCACCAGTCAATGCCCTTTCATCTCCATTCTGACGGGTGCCAGGGAAACTTGCATTGGGGTGAGAAGGGAAAGAATAGGTTAGCAAAGAGTCTCCTTTTTAGAAATTTTGGGGAAAATATATGTTAGGTGCTCCCTGTTTTACCCCAACTTCCACCTTCCTCTAGCCCCCCGTTTGGTGCTGGTGTGACAGCTGCTGGAATGCCATGTCCCTCTGGTGCCCACAATCCAAGAAGGATGTTGGCAAATTGGAGAGGGCTCAAAGAAGAGCCAGGAGAATGAGGAAAGGATTGGAGAAACATACCTTATAGGAGGGGTCTCCAAACCTTTTGAGACGAGGGCCATATTAGATTTTTGAAGGGGCTTCGCAGGCCGCTGCCTTTGCTCCTCCAGCCACGCCGCTGCCACAGCCCCCCCCCTTTGCTCTTCCGGCCTCGGCCGGGCCCCCCCTCTTTGCTCCTCTGGCTGCTGCCACAACCCGCCCCTCTTTGCTCCTTTGGCCATGCCGCAGGGGCACTCACCCCTTTGCTCCTCGAGCCACGCCGCTGCTGCGACCTCCCCTCCACTTTGCTCCTCCAGACGCACCGTGGGGGCACTTACCCCTCCGCACATGGGGATGTCGGCAGCAGCTCAGGTGTTGGGGGGGCAGTGGCTGCTTCTCCACGTGTCTGCTCAGCTGGGGCCTGGCTGCGGGGGGTGGACAAATGGATGCCGCGGGCCGGATCCAGCCCCTGGGCTGTAGTTTGGAGACTCCTGCCTCATAGTCATAGACTCAAGGAGCTACAGTGTGTTGTAAGGATCTATATGGGGAACAAATATTTCACACTGGTCTCTTCAGTCTAGTAGAGAAAGAAATGGCACAATCCAATGGCTGGCAGCTGAAGCTAGACTAATTCAGACTAGAAATAAGTCATCACATTTTAACTGGGAGGGTAATTAACCATTGGAACAATAGCCCAAGGGTTCTAGTGAACAGAGGCACCGACTCCATGGGTGCTCTGGGGCTGGAGCGCCCACAGGGAAAAATTAGTGGGTGCTGTGCACCCACCGGCAGCCTCCCTGCCCTGCCCCAGCTCATCTCCGCCTCCTCCCCTGAGTGCACCGCGGTGCCTGTTTTTTCCCTCTATCTCCCAGTGCATGTGCCATGAAACAGCTGTTTCGCATGGCTGGGAGGGAGTGGGGAGGCAGGAAACGTGATGCGCTCAGGGGAGGAGGCAGGGCCGGGGCACAGATTTTGGGGAAGGGGTTGGAATGGAGGTGGGGAAGGGGATGGAATGGGGGCGGGGGGCGCGAGCACCCACTGGCACCAGGGAAAGCTGGCGCCTATGGTGGTGGATTCTCCATCACCAGCAATTTTAAAATCAAGATTGGATGTTTTTCTAAAAGCTCTGCTGTAGGAATTATTTTGTGTAAGTTCTGTAGCCTGTGCTAGACAGGAGGTCAAATGATTATAGTGGTCCCTTCTGGTCTCAGAAACTAAAAAACTGGCATTTTTATGGAAGATCACCAGAGAGCTCTCTCTTTCTGGCATGGTTGTAGGGGGTCACATTTCTATGGTTGAACTGTTCCTAAAAAAATATGTTATGTAAACAAGCTTTTCTTCAAAGTCAGGCATGCATTGCTGCAACATCGCATATTTATTGTATTCAATGCCAGTAAAATCCAGCTCTCACTTTCGGTATGAATTTAACATCCCTTCTTGCAACAACTCTGAACAATAAGGGAGTGTGCGATCCCATTACCACACACTCTTCCTAGAGTAGGCCAAGGCAGTAATGGAGTTCAGATTGTGTTCCTCAAAACTCCTCTTTCAGGATCCTACTCGGGTATATGATCTTCATTCTCAGGCTGCTACTGGCCTGCTAGGTGTCCTTGAGCAAGTCACATCACTTCTTTATGCATCAGTTTCCCCAACTGTAAAATGGGGCTAACCCATTGACCTGTGACCTCCTTTGTAAAGTGTTTTATGATCAGTGGTTGAAAGGTGTGTTACCCCTTGCTGATCCCATCAGGTAGTCTTAGTCCAGGAGCCTGGGAACGTTCCAGCTGGGATTTGAAATTGATGATACAGTCTGGTATTGTCTTTGGTACAATCTTGTTTATTTGCAAGAAGCATACAAAGTCCTGCTTCTTCTAATGCAGAAGGACCAAAAGCAAAAGAAGTGGTTTTGTAGCTTATGAGGCAGAATGCCCACCCCAGTTTTCCCTAGTTCTCCCTCAAGATTGGTTGGTCAGACTCACACACACTATCTTCCCCAAATACTATTCAGCAAAACCCCTCTCCTCACTAGGACCAAACTCCTGGGCAGGTTCACCACCCCTTTTAACTTAAGTGGGGGAGGGGGGTTATGATTAACTTTTCCTGACAGTGATGCTAATTGAAGGGCACGTTCACACCCAGTCTCAAAGAGCTTTACGATCTATGCAATCACCAGTACTTCTCAGCGTAACAGGCACTGTATATAAAGCACATATTGTAAGTACTTTAGTTATCCAGAGGATCCCATTCGCTCAGGCTTCTCTTATAGTATCCCAGTGCCATAAAGGGGTGTAGAACCACCTCCCCTCTGTCTCTTTGGGGATATTCCAGGCATAGGCGCTGACTCCATTGGTGCTCCAGGGCTCAAGCACTCGTGGGAAAAAAGGGTGCTCAGCACTCATAAACTGTGGCCCCGCCTGCGCTCCACCCCGAAGCCCCATCCCCATTTGGCCTCTTTCTCCATGACCCCACCCATGCTGCACCTCTTCCCCCAGGACCCCGGCCACTCACTCCTCTCTGCCCCCTTCCCTCTGTCACTCACCCTTGAGGCAGAAAGGAGCAAGTGAGAGGTGAGCAGGGCCTCTGGGGTGGAGAGGAGTGAGTGGCAGGTGGGTGGGGCCTCTGGAGTGGAGAGGAGCAAGCTGTGACTGTGGGGGAGGAGCCTCAGGGGAGGGGGCGGAGAGGAGCAGGTGAGAGGCACTCAGGGAGGGGACACAGAGGAACGAGCAGTGTCGGGGGAGGGCTTCCGGGGAGAGGGCCGAGAAGAGCAGGCGGGAGGCGCTAGGGGAGGGCAGAAAGGAAGAAGCGGTGAATGGGTGGGGGGAGGGGGCAGAGCCTC
Organism: Dermatemys mawii; assembly: GCA_007922305.1. Lineage (NCBI taxonomy): Eukaryota > Metazoa > Chordata > Testudines > Dermatemydidae > Dermatemys > Dermatemys mawii. The sequence continues at coordinate 43,937,509 of ML677332.1, read as the reverse complement.
AGAGGAAGAGGCTGAGCAGGAGCGGGGCCTTGGGGAGGAGCTGGACTGGAGCACTCATGAGCAAAGACTAAAGTCAGTGCCTGTGATCCCAGGGGAGTTATGTTGTGCAGAACCTTGGTGTATTTGACACCTGTTTACATGACCCAAGGCAGGAACAGCATGCAGGATTCCCCACTCCTTCAGCCCAGGTTTACAGCAAACAGCTCCCAAGAGGCCTTTATTGTGTCTAACTTGCCATTGGCATGTGCATTTACTCACTCTGCATGTGTGATTGTGGGAACCATGCCAAGTCACAGGTGCATCTTTGCATGAACACCTGCACTTCTGCCTATGGACCATTTGGCCCAGAAAGAAGCAGGAAGTGGAGACCTTATAAATCCACTACGTATGTTACATGCACCAGCTAATTTAGAAAGTGCTTCTCAAGAACATGTAGAAAGCATTGCACAAAACATGACTGAACTAGAACGATCATGTTATAGACCCATAATGGGGACACCACTTCAAAGTGGTTTTGAATTGTGATTTGAATAGAAGGAGAGATACCCAGGGGTGAATGAAATCAAAGCTCAAAAGTTCAGTAAACAGCATTGTGGTGGAATGTTTTTCCTGTGACAGATTTCAAATAAATTGGAGGAGGCTATCAGCACCCAGGACCTAGTCCAACTTCCATTCCATGAGGCCTGGTCGACACTAGAAAATTAGACTGGCTTAACTAAGTCTGTCAGCGATGTGAAAAATCCACACCCAGGTGGCATAGTTAAGCCAACCTAAATCCCACTGTAGACATTGCTAGGCTGCCAAAAGAGAATCCCTCATGTTGGCATAGGGAGTGTAGAAACTGAAGCACTACAGTGGTGCAGCTGTGCTGCTGTAGTGTTTTAAGTGTAGACAGGCCCTAAAGGGAAACATTTCTTTTGACTTCACTGAGAATTAGAGCAGATCCTTCATCATCAAAAGGATTCTGATGGGTGACAGTAATTTAGGACCATTTCCTGAAAGTCAGGAAGCTTGGTGGGTTCAGTTCACAGAATTTCTTACAGGTCATCTTAATCTGGAGGCAGGCACTGGACAAAGTTTTCCTCCACTGCTGAGAGGGTTTGGGGTCAATATCTACAGAGTGACCAAGGAGAAATGCCACCAATTTCAGCTGTGCAATACCTGCTACTGCCCAGACCCACATACCTCATAGCTAGGGACCTATCAAATTCATGGCCATGAAAAACGTGCCACGGACCATGAAATCTGGTCTCCCCCCTGTGAAATTTGGACTATTGTGTGCTTTAAGCCCATACTATACAGATTTCATAGGGGAGACCAGCATTTCTCAAATGAGGGGGGTCATGACCCAAAAGAGAGTTACAGGGAGGTTACAAGGTTATTTTAGGAAGATCATAGTAGCGGCACCTTTCTGTGCTGCCTTCAGAGTTGGGTGGCTGGAGAGCAGCGTCTGTTGGCCAGGCGCCCAGCTCTGCAGGCAGCAGCACAAAAGTAATGCCCAGCTCCGAAGGCAGTGCCACCTCCAGAAGTGAGGGAGCCGTTCTGCAACCTCCCCTACAATAACCTTGCGACTCCCCTCCCCAACTCCTTTTTGAGTCAGGACCCCAACAATTACAACACCGTGAAATTTCCGATTTAAATAACTGCAGTCATGAAATTTGTGGTTTTTAAATCCTATGACTGTGACATGACTGTGCAGACTAACTGTAACAAGTGTTCATGACCAGAACTGCAATTGAGTTTAAGCCCATTGTGCGGTGTCTCACTGAGTGAGCTTCACTAGTTGAACACTCCTGAACTGCTCATTTTAAGTTTGATTAACTTGAATCTCCAAGCTCAGCATGAATCTCAGGGGTTCACAGGTGCTGTGTCCCTCCTAGTTTCCCCTAAGTCCTTTCCAGAATGAGGTCCTTCTCCACTTGCAGCTGCCCCTAGAACCTCCCTTCACTGGGGCAGCACATGATGGAGGAGATAGCCTTACCCTCTTCCTATTAACAGGCTCAAACATTTAGGAGTTGGCCAAAATAGATCCCTAAATATTTCACATCGGTTCATTAATACAGCTACCAATGGAAGTGCAGCATTTCTTTGAGCAAAAAGATATAGGAGGGACAGTGATACAGAATCAGCCTACACCAATCTGAACAGCGATGCATTCTACAAAGCTCCATTCCACATGGAATAATCCCACCTGCTGTTCACTGGGGAGATGAAAATAACCAATTTCAGGCAGAAGTTAAAATCAAAGGGATAAATTATGTAAGTGAATTATAGAAATTAGAGAGGGCAAAGGCCTGTTGTATCGTCTAGTCCATCCCCTGCCCTTACCTAATGCAGGATTGTTCCCTGCCTTGAACACATGAAGAACAGAAAGAGAGAGAATGAGATAATATGAGTTAATTCAATTCCTGCAATAGAGCAATCCCAAGGCTCTGGTCTAATTCCCGCTTTGGCTGAAACATTCTCTGGGGCCAGTCCTTCAGTAAGTAAACACTATGCTCTCAAGTAAGCTGTTTGTGGAACTGAAATGAGCTAGAGCTGGGCAAATACAGCAAAGCAGTATTAAGAAATGTTCTTGCAAATAAAACTGTATCTTTCTTCACTGGAATCTACAACCCCGTTTATTCACAGACATTCTGGGAAGCGAGGTTTATTTCCAAGAATGGTCATGGAAAGGAACTTCACATTTTATGACTGTGTAAACTAGACTAGCTTTGCATGAGCATTTGCACAGGAAGTGGCCAGGTGGCCAAGGAAAAAATTGGATAAAAAATCTATCTTGATTATAAACAGCCATAGATTTGTAAACAGTGAAAAGGCCTCCCTCTGTCTATGACGTTTAGGCTACTCAAACTGGGAGCAGAAACAATTCAGAAGTAGTCAGAAAACGCAGTTTTAATCCTGTAAAAAATGGATATTTTGGGGCAGGGGGAAAATCTCAAATTGGGACAAAGCCAAAATGTTGAGATTTTTCATGGGAAAAAAAATCGCATTGGGCCAATTGAAGTGGGTTTTTTTTATCAATGTAAAATGTTCCATTTCAGTGTTACACACACACACACGCACACACAGACACACACACACACAGACACACAGACACACACGCACAGACACACAGACACACACACACACACACACACACTCTTATCTTCTTATATTGGAAAATACATTCCAAAACAAAAGGTTGTTTCAAAATCAAAAATTTTAATTTAGGAAAAAAAGTCAAATGTTGAGTTGACTTTTCTGGTACAATTTTTTTTTCTAAACAAAATTTCATCAAAATCAATGTGATTTTGCAGTTTTAACAAAATGGCATTTTCCAGTGGAAAACTGTTTCACTGAACAGGTTCCAAGCAGCTCTAGAAAAAGACGATCATGTTGCCTGAAATCACAAAGTACAACACAATTAACACTTATGGTGACCCACTCACAATCCACCCATTGACTGAAAGCCGTTCACACAAACTATTTCTTGAACCGTTGCAAGTCATGCACAAATTGGCAAAAGCACGACCTGATTGATAACAACTTGTGACTGGAATAAGAAGGTTAAATTCCTTGGATCAATTAATTACAATGGCTCAGTCAATCCTTCATAGCAGACGTTATGGAAAAGGGTCAAAGAACACCTCCCCAGCATCCTTTGTGTCTCCTTGCTGGAACTGTGTGGGGTAGTGAATTTCTCCTCTCATCCTTGTTAAAATGAGATTTCTTCACTATTCTACATGCATAAGTAAGTTTAATTTACAAAACAGCAAGTACCTAGTTGGCACATGTTCACACTCACACAGCTAATTCATATGCACACATGCATAGCTAATTCACGCTCAAGTTCAGAGCTAGTTCACTGGTACACACACTTGCCTGGCTGGTACACAAAACAACTTCAGCCACAACCTGGGCAGCAAAATATGAAAGTGTAGTCCAATACTGGACAACAACATGCCCCAAAATGTTTGCAGCACGTGCAACATCTTATAAACAAGGCCATAAGCAAAACAAACAAATACACATTGTTTTATTTAGGTCACAAGTTAACACACCATGTACTTCCCTTTCTGCAAGAAGAAAAAAGAACCTTTATACACACTGAAATATACTTGATCAGTGTTTCCTGGACTATATGTGAAGCAATCTGTGGTTTAAAGGGGATTTTTGTTGCTGCCATGGCCAAGATTTCTGCTTGATCCTGTAGGAAAGTCATAATCCTGTATCTGCAAACATTACACCATTAAAATGTATGTGATATATGAACTCACCGTTATGACTTTGCTGCAAGAGAAGAAGGGCTGAAAAGAAGGTCATACTTAAACAGAACCATCTGTAGTAATCAAGGAGCTCTGAGGTTCCTTCCATGTTCCCCATTTTAACCTTCTAGATCCTGCTTTGTAGCCAAAAGTCTCCCAGCAGAGGAGTGGACAGGTCTCCACAGGGAGCCCCTTAACACTGTTGTTTTTGACTGGCTAAAGCGGTAATACTCCGACACACACACAGCCATGTGCAGTCCTATGAGACGTTTTCATGAAGTAGATGGTTTTGACTGAAGCGCCTCTTGCTCTGTTGTGTCTCAGAGTGAGCAGAGAGCTGATCATAGATGTGAGCCACACACTACCAGACAGATGCATGGCATGGCTGCTACAGCTGAACAAAAGAACTGGGGAATCCAGCCCCTAAAGCAGCTAGAAGGGAAATAATAATATCTAGTTCTTATCTAGCACTTTTCATCCATAGATCTAAAGAGCTTTGTGACAGGAGGTCAGCATCATTATCCATGTTTTTCAGATGGGGAAACCAGCACAGTTGTGAAATGACTCACTCAAGTTCATCCAGCAGGCCAGTGACAGAACCCAGGTAGGGGTGGCGAGATACATGGGCCCATGGTGCCTGGGCTCCAGCAAATTCAGGGCCCGGGGGCCCGGCTCCACCAGTGTTCAGGGCAGGTCTGTCCCCCAGCCTTGCCTGCTGCCCCCACGCACCTCCCCCAAGCATCCTTGCCTGCCCTGGGCAGTGAGTTGCTGCGCTCCCTTGCCAGCTGCTGCAACAGGTTTGAAATAAACAAAAGGAAGAATTTCTTCACACAACACACAGTCAACCCGTGGAACTCTTTGCCAGAGGATGTTGTAAAGGCCAAGACTATAACAGGGTTCCTAAAAGAACTGGATAAATTCATGGATGCTAGGTCCATCAATGGCTATTAGCCAGGATGGGCTGGAGTGGTGTCCCCTAGTCTCTGTTTGCCAGAAGCTGGGAATGGGTGACAGGGAATGGGCCATTTGATGGTTACCTGTTCTGTTCATTCCCTCTGGGGCACCTGGCATTGGCCAGTGTCGGAAGACAGGATACTGGGCTAAGTGGACCTTTGGTCTGACCCAGTATGTTGGTTCTTATGTTCTTATTATTTGCATCGTTTTGCGGAGAACAAAAAGTGAATGAAGTGAAAACTGGTGACTCCAGAAGAGACTGTAGGGAGGGGCTAGAGGAATGTGGGAGCGATAACTAAAATGTTCAGGCAGATAAGACCATGTGACTACAACACACGCCATTAATGCCATGGACTGTCTGAAGGCTTGACATAAATATAAGGGAACGTGCCCCACCGCTGTCGCACGTAGTCAGCAGAAGATCAAGTCAGGCTCAGAGTCTGACGCTCCCCTTTCAGACCTGAGTAACCCATACAATGAATGTCCTGTACAAGGAGCAGTGAACTGTTTGAAGCCCAGTTCAAGGGGTGGATGCAAATAAAGAATTAGGCTTCTATGGGAGGAAACCAGCATTTGAAAACATGCCGCACTCTTACGACTTTCTAAGGCACCCTGCATTGATTGTCACCTTTCTAATTCCCCCTAAAGTGTGGGATGCAGGGCATGATATGCACGTGGTGGATATATCCAACTGCAGATTGCTGTAGCTTCAACGCTCAATAGCCAGAGCTGCAAGTCGAGGCTGCACTTTGCCAGCGAGAATTCCCATTGCTGCTCTGTGCGGTTCCTGCAAAGTTGGGGAAACGGAAAAGAAAATGAGAACAAGATGAACAGGTTGCTATAAAAACAAAGAGCCACAAGCCCAGTTGTCCCAGAAGTCCTGCTGACAGTCTTTTCTTCAAAGAGAGAGGAAAAGAGCTACTCTCCCTGATGGAGGCAGTTAACTGGGGTCATGTGGCATATGCAGACCTCTAATATTAGATCTTGGTGCCAAGAAAAATATCTTAGCTGAGCATTCTCTCTGTTGTTGGTGGGCAGGACAGCCCAGCATTTCCTCCAGTTTGACGGGTACATGGATGGATAGGAAAGTTTGTTGTGTTTGGATCCTCTCTTGGGCCCATGTATAAAAGGGTTTTGGTTGACAAAGTGAAGCTTACCAGCCAGCCACATGCTGTAATACAAAGTAGCTTTGCTGAAGGCTGCCTAGACTAATTCTTAAATTAGTGCATTCCACACCATGAAGGCAGAACACTCACAGTGGTCTGAAGTCAAATGGGGTTTCCTACAAACTTTAAAGTAGGGGTCCTTGAACCCTCCAGAGCCATGAAACCAACCTAATTTTAAGCCCTGTTTTAAGTGAAGAGACTCTGAAGCTTTCTGACTTGTGGTGGGCACAGTTTTCTCATGTGTCTAGGGCAGGCCTGCACAACTCGGAAAGCAGCGAGGGCCATATTACTGCAAAAAACGCATCTGCGGGCCAAAAAGCCCCGCCCTCACCCCGCCCCCATCTGCTTCCCCCCACCTCACTGCTTGGCTTGCCCCTCCCCTACTCACCTCCCGCGGGCCGCACAGTGAGCCCGTGCAGGCCACATGTGGCCCCCGGGCCGCATGTTGTGCAGGCCTGGTCTAGGGGCAGCCCTCCCTCGAGATGAGAAGGGATTGCCTTATGTTGGTTAGCAGGGACACCTCCCCAGACTGTTTAAGAACAACATCTAGAGACTGCAGAAGCAGAACTATCCAGGCCTTAGCTAGACAGATGATGGCTGGATGAGTGGAAGGGAAGCAAAAGAAAGGTAAATAAATTAGAGGGATGCTGAGAACTCTGGAGATTAGAGGAATAGGAAGGACCACCTCTGCCCGGGAAAGAGACAATTAACGTAGAGCAAGCCAATAGGCTTGGAACTTAACGTATCAGTTAAGGCAAGGTAAGTGTTAGTAACCAGGAAATGGGCAGTCATGCCCGGGGTTAGAGCAGGAGCCAGACACCATGACCTGGAGCCCAACACCATGACCTGGAGCCCAGGGCTAGCAGCCAGAGTCAGATGTCAGCTGCAAGAGCCAAGGGTCAGAGCTGTAGAGCTCAGGCTCAGGACCATGTTACCTGGAATAAGGCAAGCCCAGGAACAAGCAGGCACAGAAACTCTCACAGCCACAGGCAAATGCATTAAGCAGCCATTGAACAGCTACTCCCTGCTGGATTTATGAGCCGGCCTGCTGATTCTTCCAACCAATCAGGCAGTGTAGCCAATCAGGCAGCCAATCAGGTAGTTCTTTGGGTCTCCCAATAAGAGTGTTTGTAACCTTGAGGACCAGGAGAATTTGGTATCTACAAATGCAGGAATGAGCTACAGTTTTGAAAGAAATAGCTAAGTTTAAGACAAATAAATATAGGGCCTTTCTTCTTAGACACTCCTATTGCACCTTGAGGAAGGGCTGGTCCTAGATACACAAGAAAGCTGCAATACTCTGAGGCTGATCCGGTGTGTTATTTTCAGCTATGCTATTTTTAGCTATGCTAGCTAGAATAAAGCTAGTGTGGGTATGTCGTCACAAGCTACAGTCACCCCTCCAATTGCAGTGTAGACGTGCCCTGATTCTCTGCCCAGCCCCTTAACCACAAGATCATCCTTCCTCCAGTTTCAAAGGTTTTGATTGAATTAAATGGAGGAACAAATGAGACAGGCTCAAATTAAGTGGAACAACATGCACAGTAGCAACTTCTTCTAATGGATGCCAAGTATTGTCTTCAAAAAAGAAGCACTGCCCTGGCTATAGCGATAATAAATGGTGACGGACCTCTACCTATGCTCTTCACTCATGCAATATTTCTAATAGTGCCAATGGCCCTTTTTTCTAAACAAGTAAATCAAGGTTCAGATCCAACTTTAGTAATTTTTTCCATCCCATGGTGACCTGGATCTTGAAACCTCCCCCTTTCCAAATATTTCCTTCAAACACACTTTCAAAAAGCCTATCATCTTTAATAACCAAGAAGCTCTGTTATATTTGTATTTAAAACAAACAAAATAATGCTCTATCACCCTGTGTTAATTTCATCTTCTGGTCACCTAGTGCAATTTGTGTCTGAACTTCTCTGTGTACTTGGGGCCTGATCTAATAAACATCTGTGAAGTCAAATGTTGTTTTTTTTTCATTGACTTTAGTGGACTTTGTATCATGACCTTATGTTATAAATGCTATGGGGCAGGATTTAGTCCCTTCTATATAAAACCAAGCTGCTAAAATAATACTAAATAATCACATCCAAAACAAATATTCTACATCCACAGCTATTCGCTCTTGCCAGTTACTGTTTATAAAATCGGTAGGTAGATAAACAATAATACTGATAATGAATATTGATGCATCTGAATACAAGCAAGTGCTGTGCTTATCTTTAGACTTATTCATGGTAACAGGATGTGGTGGATAAATACCTTGAATTACAGGTAGAGAAGACTGTGCTGTGGATATCAAGAAAGGGGTGGGGGAGAGAAAGGAGGCAATCAAACAAACACTAAACCATTCCCGCCTGAGTCCAGCTGCTATGTTCTCCACCATAATCAGCAGTGTGGAAATCTCATTAGTACAACAGCGCTATCCAGACTACAGCTTGCTTGCTCGTTGATAATAGACTTTAACCTCCATAAAAGGTTTGCTTATATTGGCTCCCAGCTCATCTCATTTGGGCAAGTAGAGAAATTGTAAAGAAACCTGTTTCCTTCTTGAGATGCTCTTTAATGTGTTTCTGTCTACTGAGTATGCATTTTCTATTTTGTTTATGATGTTTTGGTTTAATGGTGTATTTCCGCTACAATGTCAGTGTATTTCACACCAATGCATGTTACTGCCAGACAAACTTCAGTGCCTGTATATTTCTCTAATGTAGTTAGTTCCAAGCAGTTCAATGGCTGTCATCACCATAACACTAGAACTACTGCACCTGATATGCGGATGGCTGGTCTATAGGTTAGATAGGTAACTTCTATGGTCCCTAAGGCCCCCATGCAGTAAAGCACTTAAAATGCCCACTCTCTCAGTATTTTGTCCACCACTAGGCCAAGTGCCCCATACTTCAGTTTTGGATCATTAATTTCCAGACCCATATTGCCATGTTTACCAGGCTTGATCTACCATGGGCTGGGAGTTTCAGCAGCTCTGCTTGGACTAGTTCAGCCTGTCTCCCTTTCACACCTTTTCCCATCAACTTAAAGTGCTTTGCTGGATGAGGACCTACGCAAACAAAACTTCCACTGAAGTTTATTCCACTGCAACACAGAATTTGGCCTGTAAATAGTGTCTGAGGTGCTTGTTATTAAAGATATGACCTTACCAGATACTCACCTTCATTCTTTAGTGAGGTCTACAGGAGCAACCTGAAGGATTGACCAGCTCACACAATCTGTTTATTGGACTTAACCTGGAGCGTCTCTGTTTCTTCTCAAGACCTGCCAGGAGAATTCCTCCACGAAAACACATTTCCTAGCTCCAGCTCAGTAGCTAATACCTGACCATGCAATTTTAAAAATAAACAATGTGCACAGTTCAGCACAGAGGATGCTCTCTTTAAATCTCTTCATGGCTGTGTTTTTAGTGGAGCCACATAGACAGCCACAGGCTCTCAGAACAGAATGAATGCATTGCTCAAACAAATTGAAAAACAGCACTACCTGATTCAAACAGCCCCATAAATAAGAATGGGCATTGAGCAGAGATGGGAGAGAGGGGAATGCAGATTTAGCTTCCCACTTCACGTCTTGCGTCTCTCACTCCTCCACCCGCAATGGGCTGAACTGGAGAACCAAATTCCAACAACACCAGTCTTTGGGGAAATTCAGATCTGGATCCAAATAATAATGCTTAGTGCTTTAAGGAGTAAGCCCCTCCTTGGAAACCCCTATGAAGCAAAGCCCGTGAGAGCAGTTCTGCTGAACTGGGTGTGGGTGAACCATAACCAGGGATGGGCACCCCGTTTGCAATGTAGTACCTTGTTTTGTGCAGGCCCCCTGTACAGCAGAGCGTAGAGCATGGGTCATGGGGGGTGGGAAATTCTCTTCTCTCCCACAATAGGGAAAAAGTTGCATAAATATCCTGTGCTCTGTCTGATGGGAGACATTTCCTCATTTACCTCTCGAACCTGACTAATGAGCTTCCCAGCTGGCCCAGCTACTTGGTACATTCTACGTTCATCCCTAGATCTCACAGCACTTTACAAAGGAAGGTAAGAATTATCCTCATTTTACAAACTGGGTGACTATAGGTAGGTCTTCACTACCCGCCGGATTGGCGAGTAGGAATCGATCTTTTGGTGATCGATTTATTGTGGCTCGTTAAGACACAATAAATTGATCACCAGTGGTGCCCCCGTTGACTTCGGAACTCCAACTTGCCGCGAGGCGCAAGCTGGAGTCAACGTGGGAGCGCGCCACCGACTGCCGCCGCCATGAGGATGGCAGGTAAGTTGGCCGAAGATATGCGTATCTTTGGTCGATCCCCCTCCCCCCCCGCACAGTGTAGACCAGCCCTAAGACAGAGAAAGATTAACAAACGTGTGGGTTGCCCAAGATCACACAGGGAGTTACATAGCAGAGCTAAGAGGACTGAAACCCAGAGCCCTGGTTCTCCATTGCCTTGCACCTCGTATTACCTACATGAGGGTGGACCAGAACAGTACCATTCACGCTATATAGAGATTTGCAGTCACTGTGGAAAGGAGTAAATGATACCACAAAGTGCAAGGCAGTGGCAAATCAGGGCACAGATGTGTTGTCTCCCAGTAATGTGCTCAAGGCACGAGACCGCAGCTACCCCTCTGCAGATCTGAATTTCATGACTTGAGCCCATTTCTAAATAAATAAAGGTCTGAGCCTGGGCATTTGAATGAGATTTAACATCAGCACTGGATGCACTTGACTCTCTTGTAGAAGCTTATTTGTATTTTTTTAAATGGACCCATTGTCCCATTATCACAATATAAATTAGCAATTTTTCACAAAAGTTATTGTTACCCCTATTCTGCAGCCACCAATACATTGTGCAGCGGAAATTTAGCCCACACAATTTTTTCACAAACCCACAGAATTCTAATAGATAAGAAACCACAAGCAAGGCAAAAACAACAAGAGAAAATTCAATTCAAGGTTTGCCCCAGGATGGACGTCTTGCTACGATAAATTAAGGTGTTTTCCATTATTAAAAATAAACAAAGCAATGAAAGTGAACCATGTCACCATTCATATACTTAAAAAACATCTTTAATCTGCTTGGGAAAATCTTTTTTTCCCCCCTAACAGGAAAAAATATTAGTTGTCCCGATAACAAGCAAAACAAAATCAACTAAAGGGCATCAAGAGACTTCCTGAAATTGAAAAAAAACAATGTTTCATGTTACGAGTTTTAAAAAAAGCATACACAGCAGAGCAGAAGGATTCTTCCAGCATTCTACAGGTCGCTTCTGGTTTCAGGAACATGAGGAGGAAAGGTGCAAATTTAGGAACATTTTTTTTTTAACCTTGCAGCATTTTATAACTGTCTTTTCCCAGACTTATAAAAACCCATGAAACCATCTGATACTATCACCTCAGCTTAGCCACTAATAGATGGTTCTTAACACAGCAAAACCAACAAATTTTGGCAACAGTCGGCCTCCCCAAGGCTGAACTAGCAGGACTGTTGCAACTGAGGCTGGAGATTCATTGGCAGAGCTGAGTGGGGCCTAGTAGTGGACTAGGAAGGATTTGGAGTAGCTGATCAGAACTGAAATGCAGTGATAGAGCAGTGCATGCGGGGAAGTTTGCATAGCCTCTGCCCATGCTACACCTGGCTCCAAGCCAGTGCTATTAAACCTTCATTTTCATGGACTCCCAAATGTCATCTACAAAAGTCAGATTAAGACAATTGTGGCCATGGCATACACTTATTACCCATTAATGTCTTTTGGCTACCCATATACACAGAAGCATGGAAAGCATTAACCTTGGGTGCTAGCAGTTAATACCGCTCAACAAATGATTCACAATGAATAATGTATCTGATTAATTGCGTGTCTCTTGCAGTTTCTAGATATTTTGGTATCCTCAGATGTATTTGTTTCAGAATGTATTCAGCGACAATCTTTTCATATTTTTTTTTACTCTGTGGATTGATCACATACATGCTTCAGGCCTGTCTGATGTGGGAGGTATTTGCATGTCACCAGACTGAGCTGTGAAAATGCCACTGAAGTAAGATCTAATAACTCTGGTGCTTTCTGCATACCTAGTCTCTTTTTCTAGTGCAATATCCTTCTGCTCAAAAGGGTGGTTTCCAGGGGTCCAGAGAACACATGAAGTATGCCTCAAAGGGAAGTACAAGGATCTTCTTTCATTGAGAGCAGCATATGACTTCAACAGCCCTCTGTTTTTAATGTGTAATGTATCTGTTTTTTGCATGTTTTAATGCTTTCCCCATCCCTTGCAGGGCAAGCTTGCTCCCACTCTTCCTCCTCCACCAGAAGCAGCAATGCCAAGTGTTCCCCCATACAGTATCTCAAAACACTTCACAAACCCCTGAGGTGATGTTCACCTTTGTGCAGGGCCAGCACAAGACCTATGTGTGTATCGCTTAATTCCAGGTAAGCCCTATTTTGGCCCATTGCATAGGCATGAAATAGATATCAGTGACTATGCAGACAAATGGAGCGGTGCAATGGGAACCAGACATTTTACCTTTTGATTTTTCTCTAGTCTCGGATTCGTGTACTGTACCCAATCAAGTGATAGTTCCTCCAAGTTAATTATCTTGATTAATAACTTACACACCATTAATAACTTCCATTCAACAATCTCAAAGCATTTTACAACTATGAATGAATTATACCTCAACTACTAGGTATGGTATTACTATTTATATCAGTTTTACAGATAGCCAAACTGAGACATTGAGAAATTAACTGAGTTGCTCAAGAGCCTACACAGCAAGAACACAGAAGTCATCACACCAGTTCTCTTACTGTAACCACTAGACAACACTTCCTTTCCAGCTCTTGGTTTTCACTACTGGAATTACAATGTACAGCACCTTGCATCTGATGAAGTGGGTTAGAGCCCATGAAAGCTTATGCCCAAATAAATTTGTTAAAGACTCCTCAGGTTTCGGGGGGGTGGGGTTGAGTATACAGCACATGACAGTGTATGTCAGACAACAGGCGAACTTCTACCCTCAATTTTACAAGTGCAGTCCCATTGAATTGATGTAACAGTGGAGAGTTTGGCTGGGTAGAAAACATATTGTTTCATATATTCCAAGGCCAGAAGGGACCACTGTGATCATCTAGTCTGACCTCCTGTACAACACAGGCCATAGAATTTCCCCCAAAATTATTCCTACGGTATACATTTTAAAATTGTCAGTGATGGAGACTCCACTATGACCCCTGGTAAATTGTTCCAATGATTAATTACACTCATGGTTAAAAATGTACACCTATTTCCACTCAGAATTCGTCTAGCTTCAACTTCCAGTCATTGGATCTTGTTATACCTGTCTCTGCTAGATTGAAGAGCCCAGTATTAAATATTTATTCTCCATGTAGATTCTTATAGACTATAATCAAGTCACCCCTTAATCTTCTCTCTGTTAAACTAAATAGATTCAGCTCCTTGTGTCTATCACTGTACAATATTTCTAATCCTTTAATCATTCTCATGGCTCTTCTCTGAACCGTCTCTAATTCAAATCTCTGCAAAACATGGTTCTTCAAAATAAAAGTATAATAGATATTCCTTGTATACAGTTTAACTTATTTAGTTCATCATGCAAAGCTGTAAGTGTCCTAATAAATCAACATTTATTTACAAGAATGTACAATATCTGGAGGGGATACTTAATAAAACACAGTATGTAAATAATCACATTTTATAATCAATTATTGTTTGTTATCATTAGAGATGAGCCTTACAATTATCAGTAAAAAAAAACTGCACAAAGAATTTAGCTTCTTTTTTCTGCCGATGCGATATCCATGCGCAGATAATTTCCCTTGTTTTATTCTTCATACAAAAGTGCTTGATGATTTTTTTTGTCATTTTTTGATGATTTTTTTTAACTCTGTGGACTAATAATAAACCATTGTCTGTATTTGATATTTGCTATTTAAGTTGTGTAGGTTAGTTGTGATTGGTCAGAAAAGTCATATGGTATTGTTACAGTCACTGATTGGATGAGTGCACAAGCACTTTTAGTGCGAATATGCACACTTACAATTTTAAAAACCATGTTCTGCCACTACTCACACATGCCATTTCTAAATGTGCTTTTTGTGTGTCAAAAAACCTCTGCTGAGTGAATGCTGACAGAAAGCAAACACAAGAGGGGCATAGCATGACCCAGTTCATTTAAAAATACAGACAGATATCTGCTAGAAATTGGTTGCAGTGTTTGCCCTGCTCAGGTTATTGTTATGAAATATAATTGATATGAATGTCTGGGGTTATCTCGACTGATTGTATCAGTAAAGTGTGGTATCACTCACTAATTACTTTTAACGTGATTTTAGCAGGAGGGTACTGGATGCTGGAGAACAGAGTTGTCTTTTAAAATAGAGCAAAACACTGTCTCATTATAAATTAAACTCCAGACTGGGAGCAGCTAAACTTCTTAATGGCTAACTTTGCAAAGGGAACATTTTACCATTAAATAAATAACAATTCAAATCTTGTTTCTTGTGATCATCTTACCCATCAAAGAAGCGTTTTTCTAAAAAATAATTTTGCTGCCCTAATGAGCATTTAAATCATAAAATAGCCGGCTGCCTGGAGTTCACTCACCACCTGCTTTTCCTTGTTTTGTTTTCTAGCCACTAATTACTGAGCAGAGTCAATTCCTAATGAGGCAGTTTGATTTCCTGTTTTTCCTACTTCTCTGGCCACTTAAAGAGCCAGTCCAACATAAAAGGAATCTTTTGTAAACAGATTTTAAATTAATTATAACAACCTTGGTTGTAGTTGCTGTGTGTGTGCGTCTGAGTTTTCCACGGCTGTATTTCTCATTTAATTCTTCAGCACCAAACAAACCACCTTCCCTGTGCGCGCGCGCACACACACACACACACACACACACACACACACACACACGTATTCTTGATCCGGAAATTGCAGCCACAGAAACCCTGTGTCTGGAACTGAAGAGGAAAGGATGATGATGTCATAAATAATTGGTTGGTGAGAAAAGATGGAGCACAAATAAGGAGGGAAATATTCTGATGTCAATCTTAAAAGCAGGAAGATAAACACTTGTTGGGTATAGTACATGTTGGCTTCCAAAGAGGTAGGTAGGAAGAAAAGCAGTGTTTAGGACCGATTAGAAAAAATATAGATGGTGCCAATAAAGTCCTTGGGCCCTATTCTAAATCCACAGGATATGAGTAACTCTTGCTTCATTCATAATTCAGGGCCCTCTATATACCTGTACAAAAATTCCAGTGGCTCTATAGATCCGCTGCAACCCCTTGGATACAAGACAGCTCAGTTTACTTATATTTTATTAATCCACTCTCTTGTCACTTCCTACCGTGCTCTGCCCTTGGGTTCCCCACTACTCCCTCACGTTCCCCCGCTGCTGTGAGCTGCGAGTCCTGGTTCAAGTGGCCTTTGCCGTCAAGGCACTCATCGCCTTTGTTTGACCTGAGGCTGGTGCAGCTAACTAGACAAATAAGGCTGGAAATTGAGCATTGGCAGTGAGATGGTATATGACCATGGGTATATCATTTCACCTCTCTAAGACTGATTCTCCGGGGCAACGGCAAGAGATATAGTCTCTCGTGTCTGTGCAAAGTGGGGGTAAAATGCTGCCACATCAGAAGGCTCCACATATACCAGCAATAGCATCTTGCACCCTTTGCTCAAGTTCAAATGATGGCACAAGGTGCAAGCAAAGCCATGGAGAATCAGGTTCCTATTCCCCTGCATTTGAGTTTCTCCAAACTACTGAGCTCAATTCTCCTTGCATCTAAGCTCTGGGCACTGGGAGGGCCACCAGGAACTGGCTATGACTCCTTGATTCTGCACTGCCCAACCCCACCATGAGACAGAGCAGGCTAGTGGCTGCTTAAATTTATGGTATTGGTGTGAAGTCTCAAAAAGCCTCTCTACACCTTCACCCCACAATCTCCCCAGCCCCCACCACACCTCCTGTGCTGGGAGTGAGCAGCTGGTGCAGAGAAAGGCTGTACCACTCTAACACCAGAAGGGAGTTCCCTTCCCCCTGGAGAAATCTCCACTAGCCACTTACCACTAGAATCCGGCCACTTTGCATTGCCTGAGCAACATAAAATGGCCAAAGCAGAACTAAAAGGCTGGCCTATTATTCTGATGTATTTGAATGACAGCAGCACAGAGGGACCCCTATCAAGGAACAGGATCTCGTTGTGCCAAGCCACTCTACAGATATATGGCAGAGAGACACACCCTTTGCCCCTGAGAGTTCGTAATTGAAATGAATGGGGTTACACCAGTGTAACACCCTGTGCTCGTGGCATCAGCCAGCATTAGATTTATACTCTGCAGACTGCACATGAAATTCATTGAAAAAAACTTATGCCGGAAACATATCAAATGCCAGTGCTATAGCTCCAAAACTAAGTTGTGCATAGGCTGGGGAGAGCTGAATTCCAACCCCACCCAAATCATAAAGCTGAGAAAACTTCAGTGGATTCCAGCCTGTGGAGTATTATTATTATGACAGGGTTTTCCTCTCAGGATTCAGACTCTCACTAAATGGTGGGAAAAAGGGTTTTAAACAACCTCCAGTCTCCACATGACAAAGTGACTGCCCATTCCTACAGTCATCTGAACAGAATAGACGGAATAAGCTATTGTCTGTGCTCTGGGCTCAGTCACTGCAATGGCACTTGATTGGTCCAGGATGTAGAAGAACAAAAAGGTCATTGAATAAAAGAAGAACAATACTTTTCATGAAACAAATGAGCATTTGCTAATTTATAACATGTTTGGTTTGGGTATCATATACATCATAATGATGTAATTAGTAAATGTCATTTTCTGGAGAGGGAGAGATCAGCAAAACCTTTAATTATGGGAATTTCCTGACCCCGCCTGCAGCCTCTGTACTGGAGGACACCACAGAGATGCTGCATTTCATTACTAATTAGAATAGGTCTGAACCAAAACCCAGATCCCGCACTCCAGAATGTTGGGGGCTACACCAGCACAAGGACAAGGTTCATTCATGGATGCCAGGAGGCTTAGCGGAAGGCTCAGTTATTATTCCAGGTTTAATGCAATAAATGTGCTAGCAATGAGCCTGATTAAGGACAACCTTGCATTTTCATGCCTGACACTTGCACTCTGCCTGCATGTTCTTTGCACTTTTAGTGAGCATTTAATATCCAAATCTGGTTTTGAATTTGGCAAACGGCCCTTGTTTTTGCAAACCAAAGACCTGAAATAAGGGCTGAAGGGACCCTGTACCCTAATTTTGCAGTCAGCCGTGACTCTCAGCCAGCATGTAAAACAGAAGGGTTTATTAGTTGACAGGAACATAGTGTAGAACAGAGTTTGCTAGTGCAGAAATCGGGAACTTGCAACAAAGTCCATCCTGGGGGGACCTGGCGCCTGGTGCCCCTGAACTCCCCACTCCGAGTCCCAAACAGGAGACTGACTGAACCCAGCCACCTGGCCTCTAACATGCCCCTAGCCCCTCCTCCAATCTTTGGTCTTGCTTCCTGGGCAAAATGTTACCTGGTCACATCTTCCTCCTCCTTCTCAAGTTATGAAGGGTACCACCCATTGCTTATGTGCAGGCAGCTGGGCTGCCTCTTCTGCCCCCTGAGGACCTTAGGAAAAGTCACACGCCCTTATTCCCACCATATAGGCTTTGGTGCAATACCCAGAGAAACTGAGGCACACACAGTATTCATGCAAAACAGTAAGATTCATATACAACATAACAAGGGGGTAAACCCCACTTTGTTACAGAAGCTTTAGGGATTCCTTCCACTTCCCCCTTTGTCACCCCATGCCTCTTGTGAAAGAGCCTACACCAGGCTGATCTATGCTTCTGGACAAGGAGCTCCCTCTTCATGTGGACTGGCCAGAGGGCAATAGCTGAAGAGCACTGTGAAGTGCTCACTGCCCATCAGACCCAGCTGAAAGCTACAAAGGGGCTGTAAACATGATGGGAGGGAGAGTGGAGCTGTTATATAGAAAATCCTTTCTCGTGTGAAAAATCCAGTAAAGAGATTTATTCCGGTAACCAGATCATTCTCTAGGCTGTGTGATAAATAAGTTATATAAGTTCATGATTGCTCCTTTGCAGGAATTACCCAGATGCATGTGAAACAATAATGTGACCCGGAAAAACTTCCTTGATCCTTTCTACTGTGACTTTGTTCTCTGTGGCAAATGAACTTACAGCCTATGTGCAAACTCAGTCGAGATACAGTACCAAAGGGTCCACGAGCTGTAACTGTTCTGCTGTATTGGACTTGTTAGAGCTGGAAATGCTCAACTTTTAGGGAATTTTTAGACTCACTTTGTGTAAAGGCAGCACACCTCTAAATGTGACATTCTTCCCCCAGGAAATACCCTTATGCTTTCCTTTCACTCCATAAGGAAATGACTGAAGTGTATATCACTTAATTCACACACTTTGCTTTCCTTTATTTTGAAATGCCTTTCTGCTGCCAATGTTTCTATCTTTTATGAACACCAGTTTAGCAATGCCCACATTTGCAAACAGCTCCAGAGGAAATCTGTTCAATGAATAACCTGGAGATGACACAACTGAATCCTCCTAGGTCCTGGTTCAACAAGGTATGTAAACATGTGCCTAATTTTACAAACTTCAAGAGAAAACATTAGTCAAGTCACTCGGGATGTTAATTGCTCTTTTCAAAAAGTGAAATGGAATTAACTGAGATCATCTCATGGGGTGATTATGTAGCTGGAAGTTCACCATTTCCCCAGGAGAATGGCACCTCTGGATACAGTCTGTGGCATACATAGCTTGAAATTGTTCTGCCTTTTCCTCTGTGCACTGTACCTTTAAATCTCTGGAACTCTGCCTGTGTGCAGAAAGCCGTTGTTTTGTTCTCAGAGTTTCTCTACTCTACAGAGGAGCCTCAGATATGTTCTCCCTCATGGAACCTTTCCTTTTGTTCTTGTCATTGTCTGAATCTAAAATAAAAGCCACTCAGGCTTATATGGTGGTTCTCATGGCAGAACATGACACTGTGTCACTACAGTAGGAAAATGATCTTTGGTGGGATGGGCTGAAAAGTGTTTGGACATTAGTGTAAACCAGGTCTGCACAACATGCGGCCCGGGGGCCACGTGCGGCCTGCAGAGGCTCACTGTGTGGCCCGCGGGGAGTGAGTAGGGGTGGGGCAAGCCAAGCAGTGGGGTGGAGGAAAGCGGATGGGGGCGGGGCGAGGGCAGGGAGTTTCAGCCCACTGCTGTTTTTTTTTGCAGTAATATGGCCCTCGCTGCTTTCTGAGTTGTGCAGGCCTGGTGTAAACAAAGCCAAACTGTTTTCAGCACTCATTACAGAGAGCATGCTTGCACTCTCCTGGAACAAGATGTCTGGTGTGATTTCCGTAATGGGTGTTAAAAATGGTTCAGCTATTTCTACGCTTGTCCTGGGCTACACCTAAAAGGTAGGTTGACCTAGCAACAGTCACTCAAGGCTGTGAAAAATTTTGCACCCTGTGCAATGTAGTTAGGTCAACCTAACCTTCACTGTAGACACCACTAGGTCAATGGAAGAATTCTTCCATCAACCTGGATACTACCTCTTGCAGGGGTGGAATTACTACAGTGATGAAAAACCCCTTCTGTTGCTGTAGCAAGTGTCCACACTACAGCAGTAAAGCGATGTAGCTGCAGAGTCACAGCCATGCCACTACAGTGCTTGTAGTGTAGACAATACCCTAAGACTCTGATCCTTCAACTTCAGGCATGTGGGCATAATGCACCACCTGTGCAGAACTGCTGATGTCAGTGCGGGTCCGTGAAGACACAGCAATTCCACTGCACACAAGAAATTGTGAGAACAGAGACTCAGATCCCTTACTTTTGTAGTTTAAAGACTTCATTTCATCTCCAGATTTGATACAGCAACTCTTTAGAGAGCACCTGAATTTTCTATGCCCTTTTTAAGAACATGACAGTCAGGCTCGCACACAAACAGCCTGCTGCTATCAGCCCCAGAACAGACCAGGATTTGGGTGAACTCTCGGGAGCCATCCAATTCCCTTTGACTTACCTGCCCGCACCTGTCTTAATATCATACAGTGAACAGTCTGCATACCACATGCAAGATGTCATGATCAAGAATAGAAGAAAGAAGATCTAAAAGAAGGAAGGATTTCTTTATAGCGCTAGGAGAGCTCTCCCAGCACTGCTGCCATGTTAACATTGGTAGTGAATATACCCTTAGATAAAGGCAAGCTGGCAGAAGCTTAGTTTGGACATAAGGGAGGCACTGATCATGTGCTAAGGGAAAATGGGGTGATTGTCCTTCCTATCCTTCTTTCATTTAAGAAGTTTTCAATTTGGGGTGCTGCTGGATCCTCAATGACACCTGCAAGTACAGGTGGGACCACGGGTCCAAAGCATCAGTTTACAACTGCATCCATTTAACAGATACAGTTGTAAAATTTTAAACAGGTAAGGGAGGTGTTGGAGGGGCCAGGGAGAGTGTGGGGGTTCCAGACTGGGAGCAGGGTGGGGAGGAGGCACATGGAGGGTCATGTGAGGAGGTCATGTGCCCCCCATTTTAGTCCCTCCCATGAATTCAGTACCAGCAGGAAATTATTTCTACTTGCACCACTGCTTGCCAGACCAACTTTTGTCATTCACTGATAATGGCTGGAGAACAGGGTCTTTAAGGTAGATTCCTTCTGCTGGCCTGGAAAAAATAATGTATTCAATGTAAAGCATTTCATGTGTGTTTGTTGCATGTTTAAGGGTGAAATTCTGTTCCTGGATCTGCACTGTAGAGCGCTATTGCATATTCTCCACTTGATTCCTCAGAGCAGAAGCCCCATGAAATCAGCAGTTCTTCAAGCAGAACAAGGGCAGAATATTGAATGGAGTTTGGAAGAATGGATGTGAATTTTGAAGAATAAATCAAAGGGGATAATTATGTCCTGAATCAGTCATAGCAACCTCTCTCGTCATCTCCTGAACTGACATCTCCAGGTCACCATATAATTTTAGTAGGATGGGATGAATCATTCAGAAAAAAGTGTGAGCCCAACTCAAATCAGCATTTTTTGACTTGGCCAGACTTAAATCTGAACATCTCAGGTTTGAGTTTAATGGACCCAATTGTGGTGACATCATGTCTTGATATAACAACATTTAAATCACAGCACTGCCATCTGGGGTTTTGAATTTGCAGCTAAACCCCATACCTGTTGAGGTTCAACCATCCCTAATGAATAACCATCCTAAAATGAAATGCTCATCACAGCAGGCATAGACTAGCTCAAGGAACTGGTAATGTTACATGGACTCTTTTTCTTCTAGGCCACCACTTCAAATCCAACCCAAGGGGGCAACGACCAAAAGTTGTTACCATCTGATGGTTATTAGCTGGCCTATATGAGATGAGTTTGAGTCTCTGTCCCATTCCACTGGCTATATGTCCCCTTCACAAAACCTGTCACTACACCTAGCGCCCTTGTTGGTGAGTTCAGTTAACAGGTTATACCTTCCAGTGAGCTCCTCCAGATCAGGGTGGGTGCACATTGGCAGAGACAGAGCAG
This sequence comes from Dermatemys mawii, assembly GCA_007922305.1. Lineage (NCBI taxonomy): Eukaryota > Metazoa > Chordata > Testudines > Dermatemydidae > Dermatemys > Dermatemys mawii. The sequence goes on along the minus strand of ML677332.1, from coordinate 43,915,540 downwards.
TGTGGAGTAGCTTTCACTGCTGCTGAGGCCAGTGCTGTACGTGGTCTAGAGCGAACAGGAAGATATCAATCTGCAAAGCTATCAATCCAGAGCCTTTCCACAGCACTACATTCAAAGAAAACATGGCTTTAGTGAATCATATAATTGTCACTTGAATCATGAACCACTGATGCATTAACTGTCAGAAACAAATTTCATTAATTTAGTTTATGGGCATTTCTATGGCACTCATCAACAAAGTATCTGATAAGGGTTTAATTAAACACAATACTAAAGTCCTTCTTGACAGCTGAAGTTTAGGGGACTCATGACACATGATACAGCTTTTCTGAGTTTGGTAGGGTGACCAGACAGCAAGTGTGAAACATTGGGATGAGGATGGGGGGTAATAGGAGCCTATATAAGACAAAGACCCAAAAATCAGGACTGCCCCTATAAAATCGGGACATCTGGTCATTCTAGAGTTTGGGTATTGGCAAGGGAGAGCTTTGGAAGCTACTTAAGCACATAGTGGGGGCCAGTTATAAAGCATGGAAGCTTTGACCTGCTCTCAGTTACACCAATATAAATGTCACATTTCCACAGCAGCCAATAGACCAGAGCAAAACTGGTCTGAGTGAGATCAGATGTGGCATCTGTTCATGGGTTTTTAGCAGATACCGCAGCTGATTCCGAACTATGCCTTTCAAAATATCAACAATTCCTGAGCATCAATAATATTGGGTCATTTGTAAACTGAATTGACCATTTCTGGAATTTAATCTCTATATGCCCCAAAACTCAAATGTAGTATTTTCATCAACAGCCTCTTTTTTGCTAAAATATTTTCTTTTCCTTATGTGTCCTGTTTTTGATGGTGTTTTGTAGCAGGGCTACAATTAATTTGCGTATGGTTCCATATGTGAAGCCCTTGTAATTGTCTTTGCTAACCAACTTTGAAGCATTGCTCAAACAGAGTTAATTTTAAAAATTAATGGGGAAAAAAAATCAATTTTTAAAAAAATCAAATGTGACTTTCGAGTATTCATATGTCAGACAGCTGTGCACAAGAGCTGTTTATAGCTAGAGCTAAAGCCTTGTGTTGAGAACTGGCATTCATTGCCATACAAATGAAGAGGCAAAAGTTTGGGGTTCAAGTCATTACACTAGAGACAGAGCAGAGAAGATCCTATTTAGGTTTCACAAGATATTATATGTCTGTGTGCTAATGCTGATTTATTAAATATTTTAGAATAAAGTGGAGAGAAACATGCACACCAAAGGAAGAAATTAATTTAATAGGGCATGTACAGGGATTTGGGCACTGTTTGTTTGTTTTTATTGGGGGGTTTTAAAAAGATTTTTAAGGCCTGAAAAAAAAATTATGATAATTGAGTCCAACCTCCTGCATAACAAAGGAATTTGCTTGAGCTCCTTATTTGTGAATATAAGTCACTGAGTTTGGGGCCTCGAGGACCCTTTGGAACTCTTTCTAATCTGGGAGCATTGGACACCCTTTCCCCTCTGTCCCTGTCTCCTTGCTCTTTGTATATTGGTTTCAGTGTTCCTTAGTTAGGGTGACTCAATCCTTTCCTCTTGCCCTTGTCACTTCCAGATGCCAAAATCAGCTGACAGCACCTCCTGTTTGTCATTGACAAGTGGTGCTGCTTCTGGCCAAATGGCTCCTGTCCACATCTTTTTAATCCCTTCTGTCTCTGCTCTCCTCTCCTGCTTTCTGCCTGTCTCTCTCTGTGCTCCTCTTCAGCCTTTACTCTCTCTCCCGCATTGTCTCTCACCCTTTTTCTCCATCTCAGTACATTCTAGTCTTTCCTCCTCTTCCTCCATTCCCACCGCCCTCTCTCTCCAGCTTCTAGGCAGTAAGTTCTTTGGGGCAGAGACTGTCTGTTGTAGATGACTGGACAGTGCCTAGCTCAATGTATAATCTTGCTTTTGCTTGGGGCCTCCTCGTGTTACTGTGGTACAACTAATAAAACAATTGTCTCCTCTCTTTAATTCTCAGCCCACCTGTGTCTCTTCTCCTTGCCTGTCTCATCCTGCCAGTGTGTTAGCTGCTGAAATGAGTCAGCTGACAAAATACATCCTGCCTTGGGGAAGTCCTGCATCTGGGCTTAACCCAGGGCCTCCTGACACTGACTGACTTGAGCTATGCCATCCAGCTAAGTCCCTTCAGCATCATATTTCAGCAGAACAAAGCGGATGGATAGATAGCAAAGGTATTGCCTAGAATACCTCTGTAGATGTAGAAGAAGCCTGGTCCAGAGGCTATGGCTCTAGGTTAAAGATTGGGATTCTACTTCCTGCTATGCCACGGACTTCCACGTCACTTAAAGGCTCTGTGCCTCAGTTTCCCAGCTGTAAAATGGGGATAATAGCAACTCCTTACCTCAATGAGGTGTTGTGAGGATAAATATATTAAAGACTGTTAAGCTTTCAGATGCTGTGATAATGGGGGCTATATAAATACCTGAGAAAGAGGGATTCTCTATTCTTACCCACTAACATCAGTAATAGCTCTAAAACCACAAACTTTTAAAATACACCCTCTGCAAAAAGTGTGTGGTGGGTTATAGAACTCCTGGAAGATTTACCATATGTGCACCAATCGACTGTGTCCAGTCACATCAGGAATGCCCCAAAGGAAAGAAAGCAGGTAGTACACTACATCTTTATCTACAGTAAGGTTCTGTCTTCTAAAGTTTTCCATCAGTACTATTCCCAGTCCAGCTCTACTGTTGGCAGCAACTGTGGGAGTGACAGTGTATTCAGGGAGTCATCAACCACTGGCATTTTAACCTCCATGTAATGGACACCTGCTCTGAGAAAGGTCAGATAACATGATGGTTAACACACCAGCCAACAGCATCCCCACTGTTACTACGCTGTAAGGTGGTAGTTGCGGTGGTAAATGATGCAGCCAGAAATACAGTACAGTTCATTATATTTATTGATTTGAAAAATCAACAAAAAAATCATTAGCCCTGATTGTTCCTATCAAAAAGCTGGAAGCAGAATTCTACTGCAGAATACAGCTGAAAATATGGCCAACCTCTTTTGCAGGAAAATAAGCAAGCGTTATAAGAAGCATTTATACAGAATTGTCTGCAGTATCCTATCTTCTGACAATGGCCAGTACCAGATGCTTCAGAAGGAATGAACAGAATAGGACACTTAAAGTGGTTCACTCCCTGTTGTCTAGTCCTAGTTTTTGGCAGTCAGGGATTTAGGGATGCCTTGAAAATGGGGTTGCATCCCAGACCATCCTGGCTAATTCCCATTGATGCAATTATCCTCCATGACCTTATCTAATTCTGTTTTGAATCCTGGTATGGTTTTTGCTTTTCACAACATGTCCTGGCAATGAGTTCCACAGGCCAACTGTGGATGGTGTGAAGAAATACTTCTGTTTGTTTTAAACCTATTGCCTGTTAATTTCATTGGGTGACCCCTGATCTGCATGTTGTGTAGTAGGGTAAATAATACTTCTCTACTCACTTTATCCACACCAGTCACGATTTTGTAGACCTCTCTCATATTCTCCCTTAGTCATCTCTTTTCTAAATTGAAGTCCCAGTCTTTTTAATCTCTCTTCATATGGAAGCTGTTCCATACTGCTAGTCATTTTTGTTGCCCTTCTCTGTATCTTTTCCAATTTTAATATATCTTTTTTGAAATGGAGCAACCAGAACTGCATGTAATATGCAAGACATAAGCATACCATGGATCTATGTAATGGCATTATATTTTCTGTTTTATTATTTATCCCCCCCCCCTCTTCTCTCTCTCTCTGTTTTGGCTGTTGGTGGTTCTACTTTCAATGCAAAGGTTTTTAACAAGTGCAGACACATACAAACATCCAATGACATTTTAAAACCCTGCACTATGACTTTTTGGCAATGTGCGACAATGGAAAGTTACAAAACCACCTTGGTCCAAATTCTCCACTGGCATAAGCAGGTGCAACACTATTGACTCCAACTAAACTGTGCCTGCCTATGCCAACAGTGAATCTGGTCTCCAAATTTCATCAGGAAATCAGTCCCAGGTGCCCTGCAGCTGCTCATTCTAATGGCTTGGCTACCCACAAGGCACAGGGGCCGAAAGAGTACAGCAAAATCCCAGCAAAACCATGCCAGGCACTAACACATCTTCTAGCAGTCCAGTGTATGAGTCTTATGAGTGTAGACAATATCCGAGATATGTTGTGGCCCCTGGTTATGTGAGGGTCCCCAACACTGTCTCCTTCATTGCTCTGATATATTTGGCTGACTGCCCTTATTTAGTGCCATTTTGTGTCCCTCCTTTGTATTTAAAGTTATGGCTACACAGAGTGGCATCAATTTGTTCTTTCTTCTGTATGATGATGTCAGTGGTAGTCCAGCTACTTTTGATGGGCCAAAATGTTCTTTGTGAATGAGTCCACTACCTTGCTTGTGATCGTGTCTCATTCAAGCACCATGTGTGGTATTTGTGCATGGCTAACGTTGGGGAGTTTCTTGACAAGGGTTTGAAGCCTCCTTATATTAGAGATGGAAGCTGAATTTGGCTCTGGAACCAAACTAGCTCACGTTTTCAGGGGTTTTGGCATAGTGTTATGTCTCAGGGGAGGAGCGGAATCAAACACACCTATGTGACTTTCCCATAGACTTTCCCACTGGTTTTCAATAAACGCAGGCTCCTACGTGTCCTGCTTTTGCAAAATTTACCCCTCACGTCTATACTGAATCACATAAAGATGAATTACACACATGTAGCTGAGAAGACAGAGACCCCTTTTGGATTTAGTTAATTGTGTACATTTCTTTGGATTAAAAATAATCAAGCTGCCTTTCCAACGTGCTAGGCATCCTAACTGAATGAATTTACACTACAGACAAGTAAATGGCATCTCAGCAGTATTAAAATGAGTGAAACTCTGACAACCAGCCACCAAGGTCCCTTCATCACTGAGTCGGGGATTGGTCCTGCTTTGAGCAGGGGGTTGGACTAGATGACCTCCTGGGGTCCCTTCCAACCCTGATAGTCTCTGATTTATCCCCCCCGCCTCTCTCTCTGTACCCCCCACTTGTGGTGTTTTCACGTGCTTGCTAGCATAGTTCGACAGAGCTGTCTTTACCTAGTGGGTAGGCTTGTCTTTCATCGCCAGCTGGCTAAGATGGAGGGAACACCCTACATCCCCTCAACATAACTCGGTCTGATTTTCGCAGCTATAAAATGCCCTGCGCAGACAACGCAAAGCGAAGCAGGTCTGCCTGTTGGACGGAGCTGCTTTCTAGCGGTTAACAATCAAATGCGACAAGTGCCCGCTTCATAATGTCAGCCAGCGGCCCCCTTCCCGGCGGTGTCCAGAACCCCCTAACTAGGTTAATCCTGCTGCCCGGCGAGCCTCCCGTGCGCGGCCTTGGCTCTGGAGCAAGGCTGCACGCCGCAGCTGAGCGGGGAGAAAGGCTCGGCGCTGCAGCCGAGGGTTTGCTGTGTTCTCCCCACAACAGGGTCACCAGCGCCGGGCGGTGCGGCGCGCGGGGTCCGCGCCACCCAGGGCACCGCTGCTTCCCCGTGACCAGCAAACTACACCAACGCAGCGCATCCTAAATCCAACCGCCGCAAGCTGCCCCCAAGGAGGTCCGAGGGAAGCTCCGCTCGCCTCGCGGGTCAGAAGGATCCAGTCCCCTGTAGGCAGGATTAACAACAACTTTTGGCAGCGTGGCCGGGGGTGAGGGAAAGATCTTTGCTTTGGTGGTGCTACTAGGTCACCCAGTCATTAGGTAGGGCCAGTTTGCGGGCCCCTTGCTCACACTGGCTAGCAATTACTCACACCAGGGTAGTTCGCGTGTGTGTCCACACGCACGTACACTGGACTTCTTAATTCCCGTGTCCTTCAGTTACGCAAAGAATCGGTCGCTATTAAAACACACAAGCCCACGAATTGCCCCGCGATCGTAACCCGAAAACCAGGGATCAAAGCTGCTTGGACAGGCGATTCGCTCGCCTTTAGCTCAGAGTCAGTATCATAGATTTTGGTGCACACACGTAGGGATGAGTTGTGCTGGTCCAGCCCTGGGAAAGGGACTTTATGGGCCCCACAATGGTCAGAGCGCGAATGTGATTGAGGATGAAGCTCTCTATTGTGTTAGCCTTAAAATGAAAAAGCCCATTTTTGGCACCGACTTTATATCCTGCAGTATCTGGCTATGGCTTTCCCTTGATTAAGAGTCCTTCTTTTCAGCTGTGAACACCGATGGGTAATTGATGGTGGGGGCCTTTGGATTGGGGTTGGGTTGGGGTTGGGGGAGGGGTAAAGGTTTGGAACTGCTGTGGCATCTGGCATGAAAAAAATGTCCCGGGAAGCTGTTACATTAAATTGTAAATCGATTTATTGAATGGCAGGTGTTCGCTACAAACAGATGGAGAACATAAAGGCATAAGTAGGCATTTGTATGGAAAAGAAGCCATCGATCTGGAGCCAAAGACTCAATGGGAATCGTTATACCATTTAATAGAAATGTTCTTATTTGATGGGCTACGCTCTGAATAACAATGGAGGAATTGACACACCCACGTGTGGTAACTAAACCCAGCCCCAGGTATGTCCCTTGGCAAGGGCGAGCTGTTTCAATTGTTATATTGTTCCTGCCGGGTTTATATCTGGACGGGTCGTTTTTCTCCCAACGGGCACTTTGGGGGTGAGCTGTTTGGACCGCTCACGATATCAGCTAGAGTAAAAGGGCACCAGGGCTCGAATCCTGCTGGAGAGATCGAGCCCCAGGTCTGCAGGTGCGAGGTAGGGGAAGCGAGAGGCGGCGAAACGCCGTTTAAACTTCCCATTCAGAGGCTGGTCACATCCTCCGTCCGTGTGATATTTACATGCCTTACTCGCTGTTAAACAGACCCAGATCGGAATAAAAAACACAGCAACTCAAGCTGGGATGGCTTTAAAGGGGATAAGTGGCAAGTGTTAAAGGAAAGCTGGCTCCTCTTCTAAGGTTTGCTGTGCTCCCCGCAGCTGCCGGGTCTGCAGGTGCCCTTTGTACCTCCTTCCCTTGCTGCTGCTGCCTGGTGTCTGTATGCCAGGCTGGGCTGGGCCTTGTTGTCCCAGTTGGCACGTGGCGTGCTTGGCTGGCTCGTGGCAGCTCCCCTGGAGCAGATGAGGCACGCGCCGTCCTCATTACAATGAGAATGGACAGAATGGAGGAGCCATGTGGTAGCAACAGTTTGCAAATCTCCCCACCTTCTGTGCAAATCAGGAAACATTTCCAAACATTTGTACCCCAAATCGACCACATTAACACCCCTCGGAGCTGCTCTCCCCGGGGACATGCTCTGTGCTATGGACATTTAGACTGAAACAAAACAAGCAAGTGGGACTTTCCCCCTTCCCTCGGTGTATGTCAGCACTGAATAGATGCGCAACTTTCTAACTAAGGGGTTTAAAAGCCATCAGGGAGCCCAGCTCATAAAGTGAATCTGTGCACATGGGACTTGGTGTGTGAGCACTGAATAGATGGGCAACGTTTTAGTTAAAGGTTTAAAAAGCGATCAGGAGAGCCAAACCACAAAAATGAATCCGTGCATAGGAGAAAGAAGGACTGTTACCAATAAAAACATTCAAGGTACATGACAAAAATCTAATCTTCATAGGGAGAGAGTGCTCTATTAGATCATTATGACTAATTTGATTAACCACTGCTTAACCAACAGGCTGCTTGGAATTAGTTTATTCCTTAAGATTTTGCAGAAACCTACAAATGTAAACCTACAAAAATGGTATTTACACGAGTTATTAGAACAGTGTACTCTGTGCATCTGTTCATATCGTTTACCTGCATAAACTTAACAGTCTGCCTCACCGCTTATTCACTAATGGACCTGCCTCTAATTACCCACGTGAAACAGAAATAAATTATTGTAGGAAAGAAACGTTTAATGGATTTATAAATTGGTTTTTAAATGTAACTGTCACATAGGAAGATTTTTACAATTCTGGCAGGAGATCATCGTGGGCTACTTATCCATTATTTGGAGAAAATGTACCAGTTTAGATAAAAAGAAATTAAATGTAGGCAAGGAAATGTATGTATTAGTGTGATTCTGACTTTTTGCATGAATAACCCCCACTTTCTTTGGGAAGGGATTAAAAATACTAACTATGTGTTAGTTTATGTACGGTCTGGTGCTTTGCGTTAGTACTTTTCACCTTTGGAGAGCTGGGTTCAGAAGTGCGAGTGAAAATGGGTTTGGTCTAAAATCATTCTGAGCACATCAGAAATCAACATACATTTTTTGTCTAGAATCAGAGGGGTAGCTGTGTTAGTCTGGAATTGCAGAAGTGACAAAGAGTCCTGTAGCACCTTAACGACTAACTAAAGTTTTAGAGCATAAGCTTTCGTGGGCTAATACCCACTTCGTCAGATGCATGCAGTGGAATTTTTTGCCTAGGCTCTGCCCAGGAGATTAGGAGGACCGGCGGAGCATCAATGTTGCAAAACAGATATGTCCTACAATGCCAGATTTTGCCTTCCATTATACCTATGCACCTTCTTTTGTAACTGGGTCTGGCTCTCGTCAGAGACTGGATCCTGAACTAGACAGACCACTGATCTGACATGACAATTCCTATGTTCCTTTAGGGAACTTCAATAAAACCCATGAGATTGCAGGGGGCTAACCATGTGTCCCGGGGAGCATTATCCAACCACATTCTACTAGGGTTAACCCCTCCCTTTCCCCTGTGCAATCCGATTGACCCCTGTGATGTACGTATGGGCGGTTACAACAGCGCAGAACGTGCTTCTAGGTGAGAACGTCTGCAAAGCATTTCCCACTAGGCAGGTTCCCGGAGCAAGACAGTGGTTTTAGCCCTGCACTTTCAGAGGCATTAAATCGTCTCAAACGTGGTTAAAAATGTGGAAAGTTGATTGTGCACAGTCTTGCGCTGGAAAATAATGTGAAATAGGAGGACGTAGTTTTCCCATCTTCGGAGTCTCTGATCTCTAAAACTTGAAATTCCTTTGTTTCTATAGGGAACTTCAATAAAATCCATGAAGTTTTAGCAAAGATTTAGCAAAGGAGTACACTTTACTTACTCCCCAAAATCAAACAAAAGTACCGAGGTAAACCTGTGCTCTCCTTCCATGGAAACCCTGAGGTAGGGAAACAGAGACCAAAATATTCTGCTTTATGTTATAGAAAAAGTTCTGTGCTCTCCCCTGTTGTGGGCGAGATTAGCGGGAGAAGCAAAGAGATGTGTCAAATCCTGCTAGGTCCATTTAGGAACGAAGGCATATTGAGGTCACTGAGACTATAGCTTCTCTTTTAACCTCCTGGGGCCTGAAGATCTGCGTTGATCTTCCCAGCCACGTTACTTACTAGCCTCATGAGAGCAGCGCCTGGAAGGCCCAGTCAGTGTTGGGGGCCCATGTGGCGAACACTGTAACTACACTGAGTGAAAAACGACCCTTGCTTTAGCGGTTTTGGAATAAACTACACCCGGTAGCACACCCATGGGTTGGAGGCATGCTGGAGTCAAGACACTCTGCTGCCACTGGCTTCCCTCCTCCCTAGGGCTCAATTTGTGTCCTTTAACAATCCTATCATCTGTACTGGACTCCTCCAGAGGGAGAAAAGAATCCCGACCCCGGGAGCGGCCTGATTTACCCTTTCTTGTCATTGCTCGCTGAATTAAACTAATGCCTGGATTCAAAGATACGGGTCCCGCCTTACCCTATTCGGGTTATTCTCATGTAGATCTGGGGGACTCCGTTGGCCCCATTCCCCTTCTGCAGGATACATACAAGTAACCCCCATTGCTTCCCAGTGCCAGGAGAAGCTCCATGAGTTGGTGCTCATGGTGTTTCCTCTCCAGTCTTCTCCTGCGGTGTGTGTTGGGGAAGGGCGGTTGCCTTGCCACCACCAGTGGAAGTACGGGGGCTGAGCGTTTGGGAGATCCTAGTGGACAGCGCGGGTTGAACAGACCCCTGCACGGCCTCCTGACCTTCCAGTCCCCTTAGGGCAGCATGAAAACAGAAGGAGTAACACTGGCTCCCAATCAATGGGGGAATGACTCAGAGCGCGGTGGGGAAACCTGCACAAGGCACCAGCGTTACCTTCTGCTGCTTTGCTCCACAGGTTTGGGAAGGGATGTGTCTGTCCCACTCGGCTCTTCTGACCTGTGGACCTCGATCCCTGCAGACAGGCCTCACTGGGGTTATGGCTGAGCTACCTCTTCCTCCTTCCCAACTCCTTCCCCCCGCCTACATCTCCCGCGTACAGTGAAGTGGAGCAGTTGGACCCCTGGATTCACTTGTGTCTTTTTTTTTTAATGTGTGGTACCAGAGAGGATCAAGTTTTAAGCAGCACGTTGTTTACTTCTGTATGGAATATTGGGCAATATTGTTGACTCAGCCAAAGTCCCACTGAGATTCAAACAGCCCACTGAGCTATGATGTAATTAATCTAAAGTTTAATAGTCCCGTATATATAATAAAGATTATAGCAGCACGATACTAATTTTGGTGGCCCACACAATCTCCAGTGAGAGTCTTGGGGGAATGAAGGTCAGTAAACAATGTCTGATCTAATACTACTCTTACTTTCCACCTTTGATGTCGTTTTTCCACTTCTTTTTCAGTCTCTCTCTCTTTTCTTTCCCTCCTTCCCCTCTCTTGTCTGTCCCTTTCCTTTTCTTTTTGCTGGAGGATCTCCCAGGCTAGTCCAGTAGATGAAGAGGAGACAATGGTCACGAAACTAACTTGGATATTGATAATATTCAATATAATTATACCAGTTTCTTTGAAAATTAGAAAAGGAAAAATGCAGCCTTGGAATTCGAACGGTCTTTCCAGCTCATGCCGGAAACAAATTCTGATGGGTCATGCATGCTAGAATAGCAAAGACAAAACAAGGTCTTACCCTGGATATCCTAATTCAACCCTACCTGGTTATAACAGTACACATGTTGGTGATATCACATATTCGTCCGGTTTTGTTTTTCAAAATAATGAAAGGCCTTGCTACATATTAATTATTGTCTTGCCAATTTTGGCTTAGAGGTTAAAAAAATCATCTGAAACCCCAGAGATAAGTATAAAGTAGATAGCCAAAAACAAATAATACTGACCGGGTAATTCAGAACACTGTTACTGAGAAACAGAATTTCTCACATCTAGGGCACAGGTGTGAATTCTGCTGAGTGATGACAATGAAGAGGTCAGTAGTAGCCAGTGCCCAATAGTGACCAGAAGCTGTTTTTAATGGTTATTCACTGACCTATGTGAAAGGAGTTGCTGAGCAATCTACATTACATAACACACCGAATCAGTTGGCATCATTGTCAGAGTCAACACAAGACTTCTCTACTACCGAAATGTCACTTGAACCTTCAACACAGGCCTTAACCTGGACTTTAATGATGCACAGGCCTTAAGCATCCCTCAGAACAGAGGTGAATTTCACCCAGAGAGAGAGAGGAGAAGGGGGAGATGGAAACTGAACACAAAGATCCTTGGGGCTGAGAAGGGCAGCCTGGGTAAAATTATATTATTTTTCTTTCATAGAATATCAGGGTTGGAAGGGACCTCAGGAGGTCATCTAGTCCAACCTCTTTCTGAAAGCAGGACCAATTCCCAATTAAATCATCCGACAGATTTTTGCCCCAGATCCCTAAATGGTCCCCTCAAGGACTGAACTCACAAGGCTGGGTTTAGCAGGCCAATACTCAAACCATTCCGGCTGCTTTGACTGCTTTTTCTGTGAATACAAAACTTGAGCAGTCTGGTACCTTTCACCAGTACTACATTAAGTAAAAGAAGAGCAATCATAGTTTTGTAGGGCATGCATTTGGCCTGGCAACTAATATGCCAAGTCTGAACTTCATCTGATATAAAATGTCAGCTACTAAACTTTGACAGTATAACGTTGGTGAACAGTGCTCCAAAACTGAATGGTTGAAGATGCCGGATACTGGAGCAGGACGTTCAAGACTGGTTACTCCACTGAGCTTTAAAAATAGATAACTGTTATACTTGGAAAGTTTTGTATATAGTGCCTGTCACTCAAGGAGCTAAACGATCAATGTAATCCGATTGGTTCCACTGGGATTTAATAGTTTACAAAACATTATATCCTTACCTATTGTATAAGTAACAAGCCAATTATGAAAATTAGTAAAAATCATATGCATAATGTAAGTAGTTTCCGATATGCATTGTAGCTATTTAGCAAAGTAAACATAGATGTCATTTCAAAGGGCTTTCCCCTCACCATATTAAATGGCTCCCATTTCTTTACATCAAAACACAGTCTGCGAAAATCTTTTTTTATAATTAAGGCCTCGAGCCTACAAACACTTCCCGCATAATTACCTTCAGTGGGCCTTCTGCTTAAAATTAAGCACGAGTGTAAATCTTGGAGGGACAGGAACTTTGATTTTTTAAAAAAATAAATAAATTTGGGAGAGAAAAAGAAATCCAAAATCCCTCCTTATCCATTTTCCTAGTCTCGAGCTTTACAAGGGCTTGAACAGTAGATTGGAGAAAGTGGGGGCGGAATAATCTACTTGAGATGAAAAATGGCATTCAACGACCAAGTTATAAACTTCTGAAATCAGAGTTTCTAAAAAGCTGAGCCCAACCTATAGGGCGCTACGAAAGAGCCGTATAATACACCCTAAAATGACCTAAGAATGCGTGTTAATAGGTATGTAGAAAACAAACAATTAGATAAAACTCTGCTTCTCACCTGCACTCTGTAAACTTTTAGACACAGCTGCTTGATACTATTAATGCAGCTTTTTTATCTAAACTTTTTTGTCAACATGCAGCAGGTGGTCTATTCTATTTCGTATTTATTTTTTTATGACAACCTAGTTTATGGCTGCAATCACAATAATCCCAGGCGTTTAGGGAGGATTTTACATCTGTTTTGCACCAACAGGGTTCCTGAAAGTATTTATTTTGTGGGGACACTGGGGAAATATGAGCAATTCCAGTTTCTGGCCGTTGGAGAGAAATAAGGGAAAGGGTTGAAACTTAAAATAGTGGCGCGCTAAGTAGGTAAAGACAGAGCAGTTACATGCCAGGGGACTGGAAGGTATACTTCCATCACAATATTTTGATCAATGCCAGGAGGCTGATGCCTAAAGCGTTGAGTTTCACTGTGAAATTCTAGCTGCAAAGGTGCACGTTGGGAGGGTTTCTGGGCGCTTTGGCGGAGCTGCGAAAAGAAGAGATCAGCTTGTCTTGCTTTAACCTACATTAGCTCGGAAGAATAGACCGAGTCCATATGGTAGATGCTGCCTGTGGATCTTCAGCACCAATGCGATGCTCTGTTCCTGCACGCCGTCCTGCTTGTGCCAGATGGTGCCTGGGCCAAGTGACCATGCGTGGGGTGGCTCTGGTTAGCCTAATAAACCTCCAATACAAGTCAAAAATCAAAACACACACATACTAACATCTGCTAGAGCCTGCAGTACCCAGCTAGCCTTTCAATAGTGAATTAAAGAGCCCCACAGCCCTTCTGTTCCCCTAGGTTAGGCCCTCATTACCATTTATCAAGCACTGATGTTATCTGGCCTCTCATTTTATTTAGTACCGAAGCTATTAGCATCAGATTTGATGTTGACAGTTGAAGCTGCGGCTGGCGAAGCGGAGCGCAGCGCTGCTCGCCAGAGCGCTGCCGAATTCCGCGTTCAGCAGGCGCTAGCACATTCCTCCTTCCGAGTTGTTTACTAGGCAGCTCCATCCGGAGAGACAAAGGCTGGCCCTCCTGCAGCCCCTCTGCTGTGCCTGGGTAAGATACCTGCTTCGAGGAGCCTGATCAAACATCCTCCTGTAATCCTGGCACCCTACCATGGCCAGAGAGTCCCTAGAGGAGGAGAGTGTACACAAGGGGTTAAGGACAAAAAAAGGAGAAAGTCTGTCTACAGCTCCCTCGAGCAGGAGAAAGCAGCTGCTGGACCACGCTCGACTGGGGACGAGAAGCGAACAACAGTCTAAATGATGCTACAGGTGCAGCGTAAAGCGGCTCCACTCCTGCAGGGCCAGTCCTTCTACTCGGGGATGTTTGCGCGGAGTCCTTCTTCCGGCCTTAATTCAAGAGTAAACGCCACGATTCGAATTTCAGCCGCTCTTTATTTTCAGTAGCTGAATCTAAACGCAGCAGAACTTAACGCCCGTTTTTGAGGCGAGCAGTTTTTCAGCGCCCACCTGGATGCCGGAATCACCAAGGCAGTTCTGCCCATCCCAGGCAATTCAGCAACTCTCGGTTGCAGCTTGGGCACGTCTAAATTGACGATTTGCCCCCTCGTGCCCTTAAGATTTGTAACGTAGCAGTGATATTTCTTCACAAAAGCTCCCCCTCCCTCTGACATTCGCTCTTCCAAGTCCCAAAGCTTTCCTAAAAACAAGGGACTTCATGGAAATTTATGAGTGAGGCTAAATAATCATCTCAGTTAAGATCGTATTCGCCCGTCTATTTCTCGGTTTCCTCGCATCAAAATAAGCGAGGTTCTGAGCTTTTCAGGGAGAGTGGATTTGGGAGTTTGAGTTGTGTTGAAAACCCTTTGAATACAAGTGTAGCACCGGTGGATAGAACATTTTACAAATGATTGGACCAACTACTGGTTGTTATACAGGTGATCTGCAGCAGAAAGGGTTATAGCCTTATGAGCTAGGCCGTGGTGTAAAGGTGGCAAGACCTCATTATCATACAGCTGAAGGTTTATCTTCCCCCAACCCCCCTCCTTTTAACAAGCTGAAATAAAAAGCCACATGAAAGGCCTTCTCTGTGCTTGGCTTTAATGAGGGACACGCGACCCAACAATAAGAACACATTGCATTCAGGCGGCTTTGCTGACACACGCCAGCCTTACAACTAAAAAGCAGGATACACTCTTAGCCCAAGAATAGCCACTAGAAATCCGTTTTACAAGCTCGATTGAGATTTTCTGGGGTTGTCCCCAAAATAATCTAAGTCGCTCTTACATTTTCCCAGTTCCAGTTTGATTTAACTGTCCCTGAAGGTCTCCTTCCCCAGAGTTTATCTTGTCAGCGTGAATGTGGCCTGGACAAACGTATTGCAGGCTTTTGAAGCAAAATGGCTTGCTTGATTTTGTAACCGATTTGCCAGCATTGTGACTTGTTACAGAACCCTCCTTTAAACGGTTATTAGGCCAAACGAGAATGTGGATGGAGGCTTGTGCTTTGTTGTTTTTTGTTCCGCTCCCTCTCTTGACTGTCTTTGGTGAATTTCCTTAATTGTAACTAAACATAACTAAAAGAGCGGATTCAGATGCCCAGAGGGCTTCAGCACCCGTACCTCAAGATTAACATGTGTGATCCAGGAGGACAGGGAACGGCAACATTGCAGGAGTTTATTGCGGTGACAAAATTCTACAGCGTTTCCATTTCTTATAAGCACGTTTTCACTTTTACTTTCTACCTGCTATCACCACAAGTGGGCAAGGCAGGTGACTTCGTCACTAAAGGGCTGTCCTGCGTTGGGCAATGTTTGTCTTAAGCGATCACGTGTCTCTGGAAGAAATTTGAAGCCGAGTGGCGATAGCGTAAAATAAAAAAACCCACATTTTTCATAGGTTGGCCTCTGTTGTTTGGCTACTTCGGAAAGCTCGGCTCCTTGGAAAAGCGTCTGATTTTCGAGGGAACTCTCCCAGTGTGAGCGCTGTAAATATCTCAACAGATGCTTGGCTTGTTAATAATCAGCTCGACTCCTTGGTGGTCAGTGCGGCGGCGGCAGCAGGGTATTAATTCTGGATATGAGGACTCTCCACAACATTTGGTTCTTTTTCCAGAAAGGAAAGATGAAAAAGGGGGAGGGATCGCCCGGGAGTCTGACTGACAGTTTACATAATGAGCTTGCGAGGACAAGAGGCAACTATATAAACAGCTCGAAGGGAAGCAAGTTTTCCATTTACTGAGCGCTGTTAGCTCCGGTGAAGGAGGAGCGGTTCAACACTAAACACTCCCCCTGTGCGTCTCTCACCAAATCCACTCGGCTTTGGAGTTTATACAGGCGACTAAAGCAATCAGAGTTTGGTCGTTGGCTGCAGGATTAATTCCCAGAGGGGGATGGTTTAAACACCTGGATTATACCTTCCATTTTCTGCTGGTGCTTGGGGAATAATCGGAAGGACAGGGTGTTCCAGGTGAATTGCTGTGACGACTTTTTGTCCCAAGGAAGAAGCATTTACTTGGACCAATTGAGGAATACCGGAGGAAAATTAAACCCAGTTCCCACTGAGTGTGAAGCCTTGACTAACAGGAGGATGGCAGCTTTGCGCATCTTTGGCTTGACGTTTCTGTTAATGATTTTGCAGCAGGTAATCACGCATTGAAAAAAGGGGTTCACTGAATGAGTGGTCCTAGATGTAATTGGGTGATGGAAGCCATTTGTATGGCAAAACCCGGGGTAAGCGCTGATGTGGCTCTTTTGTATGTCTCCTCTTTGTGCAGAGGGTATCCGGCTCTGGCGTCTTCCAACTGGAGCTGCACGAGTTTGCGAATAGCCAGGGGTCCCTGGCGAGCGGAAAACCCTGCTCGCCCCACTGTCGGACCTTCTTTCGCGTCTGTCTGAAGCATTTTCAGGCAGTGGTCTCTCCGGGCTCCTGTACTTTCGGCAGCATCGTCACCCCCGTCCTGGGAGTAAACTCCTTCAGCGTCAAAGAGACGGAGAGATTTGGAAGCCTCATTAAGTTACCCTTTAACTTCACGTGGCCGGTGAGATCCCACCTTAAACATGATTTAAATTGCATGAAGGGGGTTAAAAGGTTAATCTAGAGTGAAAACAAACTACTTTCGTCTTTAGATTTCTTTACCTAACTTCCTTTTCAAGAAGAAAGAGATGGAATAATGCACCCAGTCTATAAACATTTAGATGCCAGTCAATATTACTTAGAGGAAGAGAGATGTAAATACACGCAAGCTGGGACAATTTGCATGCAACAAAACTAGTGTGAGGGGGCGGGGGGAGGGTTGAGAGAAACCTTCTAACCATCAACACAGAAATAAAACGCCCCTGTCAGTGAAAGACAAGAGAAACGTTTTCCCAAGAGATGAAAACAGCCCTAAGGAAGCTCCGTCTCATTGACTCGGACAAAGTAATGCTATCTGCAATTAGATTAATTAAAATGTGTATCTCCGACCTGGCAGCACTACGGTTTCCTTGTTTCATCCAATTTTTTCAGCTGCAAGGAAGACTCTGTGACAGGCCCAAACCTCTTCTGATCAGTCTAACTCAAGATCTCGCTGGTCTTCAATTCTGTATCTTCCACTCACTTCTGTTTTGTTTCCATTCGCAGGGAACTTTCTCACTGATCATTGAAGCCTGGCATGCTCCTGCAAATTACCTTCCCGAAGGTGAATATGACACTGCACTTAGCAATCACGAGGGGGCGACCGTTTCCTAAAATTCGGTGCCTGGACTCTAAACTAATCCGAAATAGTTAACCTGTCAACGTCACCAGAAAAGTTTTAAAGTAAACTAAATTGACCTTATTGAATTCCGATGTTTATACTATAATCTCGGTGCTAGCTTTATCCTACGATCGGGAGCTATTCCCTAAATGATATCCATCAGGTTTGCTTTGATTTTGTCCCCTACCTAATCTCCAACACAATTGCGTTTCCTCCGGTTTATTTTTGGCGTGGGAAAGAAAGGAGCTCTTTGGTGAGAAAACTACAAGGCTGCCAAAAAGTCATGACTGCCTTTTCCTGTATTTTACACCTTTTTCAAATTCCGCCCTTTGGAAAAGGAATAATGGCTTTGGGATGTTTTTCTGACATAGAGGAAAAGGATATTTCAACAGCACAACTGTTCTCACTTTGAAAAGCTTTCTGCAAAGCCTCTTTATAGGTTCATGGTTAATAAGCATTGATGCTGGAGACAATAGCTGCAGTGCTGTTCCTGAACTCCACGCTGGTGTGCTTTGCATTAGCACATGGTGCCTTTTCCCCCCCACCACGTGCAAATAGCAGACTGCACCGAGTTTCTTTGAAATTGTCCCTCCAGTTATTATCCCTTTATCTGATGTAGACAATGTAGTAATGTTTACTTGTTGCTGTGAATCATACACTGATTCCGGGCCCGACCCTGGTCCTTATTTCATGTAAACGGGAAAATAGCAATGCTATCACTGGGATCGGGATCGGTGCCGTTACACCGAGAAAGTAACCTGCATTGTTTAGTTTGTAGAAATCTTTACCATTCTGAGATTTAGCCGAGGGGTGTCACTAGTTGCGTTGAGCAATGTGTGGGTGGCACTGGTTGGGGAGATGCACTGTGGGAAGTAGCACAGAGTCAGGATACATCACGGGGCTGGCAATGCGGAGCGCTGCGGGCTGGGGCTGGCCGTGGTTCGGGGAGGCAGTGGGGGGACCGGGAGGAGGCTGCATCTCGCAGCAGCACCGAGCCCGAGCTGTGTGTGTGCCGCAGGCTCCCGGGCCCCGGCCGAGGAGTGGCTCATCAGCCAGGTGGCGATCCAGCGGCCGCTGGCCGTGGGCGAGAACTGGTCCCAGGACGTGCAGAGCAGCTCGCAGACCCAGCTGCGCTTCTCCTACCGGGTGATCTGCAGCGAGCACTACTACGGGGACAGCTGCTCCCGCCTCTGCAAGCGCCGCGACGACTCCTTCGGCCACTACGTGTGCGAGCCGGACGGCAGCCTGGCCTGTCTGCCGGGCTGGACCGGCGAGTACTGCACCGACCGTAAGTGACACCGCCCGCCGCTAGCCCCCGGGCCCGGCCGCCACCACCCGCCGGCCGCTCCCTGCTCGGCCGCAGCGCTCCCTTGTCCCTTCCAGGCATCCGCTCGGCCCCACCTGAGGGGCGGGGCTGTGCGCGGGCAGCCGCTGCCGCCTCGCGCCCGTTGCCGGGCTGCCCATAGATGGCAACGCTGAAAGCGGCGCGTGCCAGCGGCTGGGGGCGGGGAGGGCGGTTAGCCCTTGTCCTCGAGCCGCCAGCGCTGCTCGGGAGGCTGCAGGGGGCAAAGCGCGGGCGGGCGGGCGCGCGCCGCGGTAGCCAACTACAGGTTACGGGATCAGAGCCCGTGGCGCTGCCGTGTGCCGTCGCCACAGGGAGGAGGGGCGGGGGCGAGCGCAAGCGCGAGCCGCCTTTCCCTGCTAACCCTAGGCTCGCCCCCGCCGCCTCCTCCCGGCCGCGTACCCTCTGGGGCCGGGGATTCACCTCCCAGGGCCGCCCTGCCAGTGCCGCCCCTTCGCCCAGCCCCGCGCCCTGGGGAAATCCGCGGGTGTCCGCAGGCTCCTGCGGCGAGTCAGCTGCCAGCCCTTCCCGCTCTCTCCCTGTAGGGGTTATTGACTGGGGAAGCGGGGTGATCCCGCCCAGCCCCGGCCCCCCATAACCAAGTCTAGGGATTGCCTAGTGAAGACAAATGTTGTTCGCACACGTGCTAGCCGGCTAGGAGGTAAAGAGGAGGGTTTCTCTCCCTGTGCTGCCTTGTCTTCACTAAGGCTTCCCATCTGGCCCTGGCCATGCCGTGGACTAACAGTTCCTGAACAAACCTTTTTTCCTAGCTGTAGCTAAGGCCTAACAGGTCTTGTCCCCAACCCCAATGACACAGTTAAATAGTAGAGATACAGGGGTAGCCAACCTACGGCATGTGTGCCTGCCACAGGCTGCAGGTGAGCAGATTTTCAGTGGCACTCATACAGGGGGTGCTCTGCGTTTTAATTTAATTTTAAATGAAGCTTCTTAAACATTTTAAAAACCTTATTTACTTTATAACAATAGTTTAGTTCTATATTAAAGAGTTATAGAAAGAGACCTACAACCGTTAACATGTATTACTGGCACATGGAACCTTAAATTAGAGCGAATCAATGAAAACTCGGCACATCACGAATGAAAGGTGCCGACCCTTGAGCTACACTGAGGCCGGCCTCACACTGATCCCTAGGCTCACAGCAATAGAAAGAAGACGATGTGCCCAGTGAGGCCTTGCCTACATTGGCTTCCCTCCATCCCCCTCAAAACTTGCAGCTTCTTGGTACTAATGGTGCAGTTCTACAGGTGGCAGCAATGATGGCAGGATACCAGCACTTTAAGCAGTTTGTCATCTATATTCAGAGTTGAAATGACAGCAGCTTGCCTGTGCTCATTCTTTCACCATTGCTACCCCACAAGGAGATGCATCAGTAGTAGCGAGAGGACACAGCCACCTCCTCTTGTTTTTTCCCAAGCTTAGAGAAGCAGGAAGCCATATTTGTTGTGTAAACAGAAAAACTAAAGGACATCTCTGTTCACAGCAAATGCTGGCGTTCTCTGGTTCACTTCTCCCTGCTCCAAATATGTCTGTGATCTGAATTTTTAAATGAAAGTTTTAAAGTGTTTTGTAGGTTTCAAGATATTTATTAAAAAGCAATTGCTTTATTTTTTTTAAAGTGTAAACTATACTGCCAGTTGTATTTAAATGTCTCTGTTTGTTTGTTTTTATAGCCATCTGTCTGACTGGCTGTACTGAGCAAAATGGATATTGCAACAAGCCAGGAGAGTGCATGTGAGTAGATGATGATCTCAACCTGAACTTGACAGCAACATTAACCTTTTATTGTAATTAACATTAGTTGTTGTTTTTTTCTAGCTGTCGCCCGGGTTGGCAAGGCCGCTATTGTAATGAGTGCATTCCTCATATAGGCTGCCGCCATGGGACTTGTAAAACACAGTGGCAGTGCATATGTGATGAAGGCTGGGGTGGCCTCTTCTGTGACCAAGGTTAGTTTGTGTATTTCATGGTACTGACCTAAAATGTAAGGACTTGTCTACACAAACATTTAATTTGTTGCAAGCTGGGGTGTGAATTTACCCCTGTCCCCACTGGCCGGCTCGCAGACTAACTTTTTCAAAGGATTAGAGCAGAGTGCTCTATCTAACCAACTGTTAATGTGCCCCAGAAGAGTGCATATGGACAGTTACTCCACAGAAGGTTAGTTAGCGCAGGATAGATTCACACCATAGCTTTCCTTGAACTAATTGCTCATGTATTGGAGCCCTAAACCAGAGCGTCTGAAATAAATCTCTTCCAGTGAAATGTCAATAGGCAAAAATTTGTTGAACGTCTCTCTCATACTTTATTAAGAGTATACACGAAAACATAAGTGAACTTTTTTTGGTAATCGTAGCTTTTTCTTTAAAAAGTGGTTGAAATGCTGAATATGCAGTCTTTTTGCTTGTTCAAACAAGAACTGTAAGTTCAGCTATTTATTAGTAGAAAATAAAGCAATTTACTAACTCCAACAGAAGTAAACACGGGCATTTGAACCTTCCTTATTTCTACACATGAGGAAGTAAACTCGTGATGAGTTTGGGGTATGTGAGAAAAATCATAGAGCAAGACTGAAAAGCAGAGGTTCTGTTTTAAGGGATGCCAGACCTACTTACCCATTCAATTTCTGAACTTTAGCCAGCTGAGTATGTCCTCAAGGCCATAGTTATATTGTTGAAACTGAGATCATAAACTACAGTCGTGAAACAATGTAAATAGCTGCAGAGATGGTTGTGATACGTTTAGGTTTCTTCAGTGTGAATAAGTAGGAAAAGCAGAATTTTTGTACACTTCTCTATTAGCCACCTGCATCCTAATTACTCCATTATAGTTATACCAGTTACAAAGATTTCCTACTTGTGTTCTATGGACTTATGTTTTCAACCCCATCTCTCAATTAAAAAAAGCCCAAACGTGGTATACGTTTAGGCAATTTATACCAACATCATTCTCAACAACATACATATGGTAAATAAATAAACTCTTTCTTAAGTCTCTGAGCGTAAAGATTCCCCTTTTTAGCCCCTTTTGCAATATGCCACAGAGCATACCTATTTAAGGCAAGGCTTATTGTTAAGTTTGTCAAGGCATTGTGTTGTCTTTCACAGGATGTATATTTTTCAACTTGATAAGTGCACATCTAAATCCCATTAAGGTTAATGGGTTTGTACACACACACAAAGGGGAGAGAATACTAAGGCACTTACACAGTTAAAAGTTTGCCATGTCTTCCACATTTCAGATATTAACTATTCTGTGATAGGAGAAATAACAGATATATTGGTGATTTGGAGAGTTAAGTAATCTGCATTCATTCTGCTGACAACAAAATGATAGACCTCTTCACTGAAACTCTATTTTTTTGCTGTCTAAAATGTCTGTTTTAACTTTTTGTGCTGTCATATTGTGACAAATGACTGGGTTTTATTAGGTTCTCAAAATTTCTAACATTTGTCTTTGCAGATCTCAACTACTGCACCCACCATAAACCATGCAAAAATGGAGCCACTTGTCTGAATACTGGCCAAGGCAGTTACACATGTTCATGCAAACCTGGTTTCACTGGTGTTGACTGTGAACATGAAATCAGCGAGTGTGACAGTAACCCCTGTAGGAATGGTGGTAGTTGCACGGTAAGAGCTAATTTGAAATGCAAAGTCAGTCTGTGAAACAAGCACAAGTATACCTTTTAAAAAATGGCTCGGTAGCACCACAATGGGAATCTGACAGTTGACAGGTCCATTATTAAAGTTCTCAGATATCATACTGAACCCTTTCCTGGAAATATTAGGAAGGAAGTTTACTACAGGAAGAGATGTATTGCCTAGATCAAAACTAGTCAACTGAGCCTTCGGTTTCTGGGGAGGCCATTATGAAATCCATGCAAGATGCTGGCCCAGTAAGAGAATAGATGTCAAAAATAAACTTCCTCAAACCAAAATGCACACAGGAATGCACTAAAATGTTTCTCGCCATCAATAAAGGAGTAAACCTAACCTGTATTACACTAGAGGGGTACAATATCGTACAATATGAAGCTGATCTATTAAAACTTCTGTACAACAAGCTTATGCATTTTAGAGTGTTCTGCCGTCTAGTGTTTCAATATATTTGCAGAACCATTCACTTGTTAATTTCACCTGTTGAAAAACAACAATAGATCATGGATATCAACTGTGCTCTGTATATTCTGCCTGAAGCCAGTGCATTAAGCCCCTCTGTTCACCCCCAAGGGCTCACAAGAATCACACAAAAATAGCAGAGGGTTTCGTTACAGTTTACAGGTGGGTCTCTTCATAGAGTAGCAAAATCAGTCCTCCCCAGAAATGGGCTGCCACGCAGAGGATGAATGGGCAGCTTGCAACTGTGTTATCAGATATACAGAGTGCAGGCCTAAGAGGGCCTTGGGGATCCTATTAAATAAACAGTGGTAAAGTTAGTAGTGTCTTTTGTTTAGCTGGGCATTTGGATCCCTGCAGTTGCACCTGTTCTGCTTGACTAATTCAGTGATTACCCCTACTCTGAACATAGCTGCCTAGCAGGGTGGATAAAAATCAATGATTTTTTTCTCTTAAATTAAAAAAAATCAGATTTATGTAAATCAGATTTTTTTATGAAAAGCTTTTTGAGGAAAAAACTTATCTAAAGATTGTTTTAATTAAGATACATTATAGCTCAAAGATATCTCATCACAGAATAGGGATTATTAATTCTATAGTATGAGACAATGTATTTCTGTAATGTTTAAGAAAAGTGTTGTAAATTAGTTCCAATAGTTCATGGATTAGGGATCCAATTTTATGGGGTTTCTGGGAGCTTCCGTATAGATTATTGAGGTTAATCTTTCTGTCTCCCAATGGGGCTCAGTCTCTAGAAGATACCATCAGGGATGCATAGTTTTGCAGTTCTCAAACTGTGGATTTGTGTCTCCAGAGAAAACATGCTTGTTAACAGAAAATATGTGTTTACATAAATAAATATATTGAGGTGAGAAAACAGACCTCATCAACCCTTTTGTCCCTCTGCAAATTTGTGTACACAGAGTCAATTCCTTACCTCTCTCTAAAAGTGCAAAGTTTCAGAAAGGTCAATGAATAGAAGATTGTGGAGGGCAGAATACATCTGGAAAAGAGAAAAAGTCTGGAGAAAAATGTGAGAAGGGAGGGACAGTCAGTAGAAACAAAAGTGAAACTGTTTGAGCAACATATTTAATAAATTTTGAGGTCTTTCTGAGTGTAGCCCTCGCTGAATTGAGATCTTCCATACCATTCTCTCACTTAAGGGAAAACCTATAATGGCAGTAGGCCATAAGACATTCTATTTGGGAATAAGAGCCATTCAAGAAATATATCTTTGCTGATGATGTTTTAAAGAAAGTCACATCAGTGAACTGGTGGAAGTCGCGTAAGCACTTGGATTCAGAGATTGTTGAAGGGATTATCTCACTTTTAACAGTGGCTTCTGCCGCTGTAGAAAGAACGTTTTCTTCCTTTGGACTAATTCATTCCAAATTAAGAATTCGTTTAGGATCTGAAAAAGCAGGAAAGCTTGTTTTTCTTTTCCAGATTATGAACAAACAGGAAAATGAAGGTGAAGACGACTGAGTTAGCTGCAGAAGCCAATATTTTAAGTTTATCATGTTGGTCTGGCTGACATAGTCGATTTAATTTAAAAAAACGTATATTTCATTTAAACTATTTTAGTTAAAAACAATTTAAAAAAAACAAACCTGATTTTTAAAAAGCTTGAATGTTTAACTAAAATCCAAAATTCATATGCTTGTTTTGTTAAAATATTATGTTTGCTGTTGAAGGAAAAAGTCCAGAATACATAACGTTGTTTAGTTAAATGTCTGTCTGGTGGTGATCTCCTCCTAATACAACATGGCAAGAAAATCCTCCAAATATTAATGACTAACATGCTGAATTGGAGATAGTTTACCTCCCAATGTCTTCATAAATATCTGCTTCAAAAACTTTTGGTAAATGAAATAAACATTCATTTTCTGATATAGCTGCAAAATTAAACAGAAAAGTTTTCAAAATAAATCACTTTAAAAATGTATAGTGTGTACCTTCCAAAAATGAAACCTACATCTTTCTCTGAATTGTGAAGAATATGTATTAAGGTTATAACAACCAACAAGAATGCACTTTTTGTAGAAATCCATGATTAAATCAAACCTTCCTGACTAGTGATTTAAATCAATTCTATCCTGCTGTCTTGTGACTTAATCCCTCTGAGTCCCATCTGCATTTTTTTCTCTCTAAATGCTTCAGTGGCTGCAGAGAACAATACATTCCCATCAGGTAGAGGAGGAGGGATGGAAGAAAGTTTGCTGTTGATCAGCAGAGGATACATGAGAGTAACTGCCTTTGAATAGTGTCAAATAGCAAAAGTCCAATGTTAAGTTTTTAATTTTGCAGGATATGGAGAATGGTTACCATTGCCTATGCCCTCCTGGATACTACGGTGCTCACTGTGAGCACAGTGCCTTGACGTGTGTTGACTCACCTTGTTTTAATGGTGGCACATGCTTGGAAAAGGACCAAGGGGCCAGCTATAGTTGCCGTTGCCCTCTCGGTTTTACAGGGTCTAATTGTGAAAAGAAAGTGGACAGATGCACAAGCAACCCTTGTGCAAATGGTAAGTCTTCCCATCAGGAGATCTTGTCTATCTTTGGATCTTTCACACTTTCAGTGCTAAAGTGATGGAAATCTTTAATTTCACCTCTAGTCCTTCCTCTATGCTATCAGCCTACTCTTCCATTATATACGCACTTCCTATTCTGGCTTCTCAGAAGGAACCAATATTGTCATATTGTATATAAATTACCAATGCATTAGAGATTGCAGGAGATATATCAAGGGAAGGAGGAAAGGGGAGAAGTATGCAGACTAAATTAAACTACCTATATATTAAAGGGACAGTGTGAGTGAGGTAATATCTTGTATTGGACCAATTTCTTTTGGTGAGAGATTTTTGTCACCCACCTTTTCTCTTCATTATCCTGAGACCAACGTGGCTACAACACCATTGAATACATTATGTTAAAGGAACATGATTATAAATCACAATAGCTTGATTAGGCACCTTGTAGAGCTTTAAAAAAATGCATGTTATATTTATATAAAACTATTTCCCACCTGTTGCAGTAATTGAATTGCTAACTGAGGAAGCGACTTAGTGTTCAGGATGAAGTCCATTGCTGACTAAACTTTTTATTGTATTTTTTTCCAGGTGGTCATTGCTTTGATTTGGGTCAACTCCGTGTGTGTCGCTGCCGTGCAGGTTTCTCTGGTCAGAAGTGTGAGATAAACATCAATGAGTGTGCCAGGAATCCATGTTCCAATGGGGGCTCTTGTCATGACCTGATCAATGACTATTCCTGCACCTGCTTGCCAGGCTACACTGGTAGGAACTGTGACATTAAAACCAGAGATGAATGTGCCTCTGGGCCATGCCAGAATGGGGCCACATGCTACGGTGGACTTTATAATGGTAACTTTGTTTGCAATTGTCCTTATGGCTTCATGGGCAGCCGCTGTGAGTTCCCGGTTTATACAGTGCCTGTTCCATATCCTCCTAAACCTGTTCCCTGGATAGCTATATCCATGGGTGTGGGACTAGTGGCTTTGCTTGTATTATTCTGCATGATAGCTATGGTCATCAGACAGATGCGGAGGCACCCAGAGCAGGACTTGGAGACAATGAACAATCTGTCTGATTTCCAGAAGGACAACCTTATTCCAGCCTCCCAGCTCAAAAACACCAATAAAAATAAAGACTTAGAGGTGGACTGTGGGCTGGAAAAATCAAACTACAAACCTAAGAACCATATACTGGACTATAACCTGGTAAAGGATCTGACAAGCAGAGGGACACAGGAAGATAAATATTATAAAAGTGAAAAGTGTTTAGGAGAGAAGCCTCCACTCCGATTATACAGGTAAGAGTGCAATTTTCCCTGGCAATTGTTAAGCTACATTTGTTCAAGGGGCATATGAGAAAAAAGGCAGTTTTTCATTCAGCGAGAAGAAGTAGGGGAGAGAAATAGATAGTAGGTGGGGAATCTTCAGACTGGAGCATGAGTTTCACTGTGCGTGGGTATCTTTAACTGTGCCTGTCAGGATGTGGCCAGCATGGGTAATAGAGGGGATTGGCAGTCAGTCCACGCATGAAAATAAGTAATTTCTTTCCTTCCCAACTAGGTATTGGAGAGACAAGAACAGATCGATATTGAGATTAAAAATAATTATTTCAGATCTTAATAAAGCAAAGATTATGACAGCCTTCCCAAAAATGTCCTGTTTTGTGGGAGTGGGGAGATTGGACTAAGAATAGCTGTATTCTAGCCAAAGGGAGAAACAGATGGGTTTCCATTGGTTCAGTCTTTTGATATATGTACAAATCTCTCACTTGGATTTCACATGTGATTTAAATGCCACATTGTAGTGCTAACGTTTCAGGAAATGAAAAGGGACAGGATATGGAGCTGAGTAGTAAATTATTAGACAGGGTACAGTGGAAATATAGCAGGACAGTACTGAATCCTCTGTTCAATTGTAACCTCCTACTTTTTGTAGAGAACACCTGAAACAAAGATTGTTACTTGGTTCAGGGTATTACCTCATCTTTTTACCCATCTTGCCCTTCCCATTCATCCTCTACCTTCCCATTTCTCCTATGGATATTTCTAGAAGACTTTTATAAGGGATTTTATTACCTTCAGAGTCCTTAGATTTTACTTTCTCTCTGTGTCTCCCTTAGCGAAAAGCCAGAATGTAGGATATCAGCAATATGCTCTCCGAGGGATTCTATGTACCAGTCTGTCTTTGTGATAACAGAGGAGCGTAACGAGTGCGTCATAGCCACAGAGGTAAGTGCGCAGGGCAAGTCATCCCTCAGAACTGAAGTCTGAGAGGGTGGCCGTTGTATTGCAGGGATTTCAAGCACTCTCTGGTTTTCATCTATACTATGATCAAAGGCTATGATTGGTGGACCATCAGTGGTACATGGAACTCTTTCTGGTGGCACCAGAACAAACAGAAAATCCAGAAGGGAGATATGGGAAGCGGTCTCCTAACTTATTTCTTTCAGAGGTGCTGAGCTCAGAAGAGAAGTCAATGGGAGCTGAGGGTGCCCAGCACTACTGAAAATCAGATCATAAAAGTTTAATAAGTAGAGGTAGAGGGGAAGTGGTAAATAAGATTATTTTCTTATATACATGGTCCACAAAATGAAAAACTGATAGATCCTAGGACATAGACATAAAGCTAGGAGAGTCCCTCCAACAGGAAGAGGATATAAGAGAATAATCCATGGGTGGTATCTGTTCTATGGGAACACAGATATAGCCATGGAGTTCAGTCAATAGATGTAAGATAGCTGAATAAGCACTAGGAAGTGTACTGTGAGGCTTGGTTTACGCTACCTCTTAACTCAATGTAAGTTACTCAGGGGTGTGAAAAAACACCTCCCTGAGTGATGTAGCTGACATCAACCTAATGCGCTGTCTACAGTGCACTGTGTCGATGGGAAGATGCTCTCCCACTGACTTAGTTACCTTCCGCCTCTCAAGGAGGTGGAGTACAGGCATCAACTTACTGCATCTTCACAATACCTGCTAAATTGATGCTACTGCAGCAGTGCCGTTTTTGTGTGCCAGCGTAGACAAGTCAGGAAAGGGCACTTAATCCCTTGCTGCACAGGATTCTGTTACTTGTGTAGATTTTGATATGTTATCTGAGAGGCTAGGGATAATACAGAAACATCTTTACAGGAAGAGTTCAGAGTGGGGTAGTATTGAGAATTTTTGGTTAGTCTCTAAGGTGCCACAAATATTCCTCGTTTTGTTTACAGATACAGACTAACACGGCTGCTAATCTTAAACCTAAACAAAAGCCGTTAAGAAACTGAATATTTACTGAGGGACTAATAACCATTTGGAAAAAGGCCCAATGAGAAGTTAAGGGCAATTTAATGCCAACTGGTGGCTTTCTTATCTGAAGAAATATCTTGAACTGAGTTTGCTCTATTTCTACTTTTATGCCTATGTGCCCAATTTGTTACTGTAGTTTCAGAGGGCCCAGAGGAGGAGAAATCTGCTGTGGCATTAACACTCCGTAAACAGAATTCTAGCTCCTGTAAGATTCCTGCTTAAAAGGCAAGCTGAAAAATAGTGGGAATACAAATAAATCAGATAACAGAAAGCTTATGGCTAATGGAAGGAATTTTTCAAAGGCACGTATGGCAGTTAGGTGCCTAATTCCTACTAACAATCAGCAGGAGTTAGGCCCTACTTGCTATATGCGCCTTTGAAAATCTCCCCTATTGTTTTCAAACCTGGCTGACAGAAGTTAAGCTCTTAAATCCATATTTGGCATTTAAATAAGTGGTCTGGTTTTCAAGAGTGCTGCTTGATGATTCTTAGCACTTCCGAAAGTTGGGCAAATTTGGGTTTGGAAGCCTGACTTTAGGCACCCGGATTTGAAAATTTTGACCTAAATTATCTTGCATTCAAACTAGATAATTCACCTGTGAGGCTACTTGAAATAGGGCAGAGCTGCTAGCTAGTGATTCTCTGACCTGTGGGGACAGCCTCACTTCCTAGGTATTGATTATTAAGCTGCAGAAACCTCTGGCTTAAATTAGTTTGATTTAGATGTACTTGGTTTATTGATTTGCTTGTTTTATTTTAAATCTATAATATTCTACACATGGTGCCACCTTCTCAATCATTTTTTAAATTATTTTATTTCCTGACAGGTATAAGACTGAAAGGTCAGTTTGTATGCACCTCAGATTTGGTGATGCCAGATGGACATTTCTGTTGCATTGTTTACAATTCAAAACTGGATTGGACTTTTTTTTAATTATATGCAACTTGCTGCTCTCAGGAGGAGGATGGAACTGGGTGAACTGGACAGACTGTGAATTTACTGAAAGATGCAATACACCTTTTTGCTTTTAGTGTCCTTGTTTGACATTTGATACAAGGAGTTTAATTGGCTATAGAAGAGGGAGGGGGCAGAGGAGAGAAGAATGAAAAATGTTGTTTTGGTTAGCTTTTTAAGTGATATTGAGGCCAGTTCCTCATGGACAGACCTGTGGCTTTCCAAACTTTCTAACTCTGAGAGATTCCAGTTGGACCAGAGGCACTTGACTATCACTTATATGTGCGGATGTTGCCGTGGGAAACGCATGAAGAAAAGATACATTGCTATGCAGATATTGGATACAGAATAAATAAGATCTCAATTGTCTTCTTAGGTTTAAAAGTAACAGAGACTTGACTGCCTTCTTTTGCAGTACCTGACCAGTATTGGGCAGGGGTGGCTGACACTTTCTGCTGCTCATTTATTTACATCTTCTTGTCTCCAGCTGAATTTATTTCAGGCAATTTAACGGGTATGAGGAAGGGGGATACTGAATTTACATTTCTCTCATTTGGTGTTGCTTTGGAGAACTTTGGACTTGAGCAGTAATTTGGGACACAGTTCCAGCTCTGAAATGATAGAAGACTCTTTGAAATTTAAACTGCTAAGAAGGGGTTTGTGTTATGAATGTTTGTTGCCTCTTTCCCCTCGGTATGAGGAGAGACATAATACCAGCCCTAACTGAAAGCCTTACAAATGCGTTTAAAGTCAATCAGCTACTGGACCGTACACATGCTGAACTGTGTCAGCTCTTTTCATGCCCTTTGCACTACCAATGATTGTGAATAGAAGTGAATTTTTTTCTTCTCACTACTTTTTTATTTGGCAAGGACTTGGGATTTTGTGTTATGATTCTGATCAGGTGCCACCTTCAACTGCAAATAGTCTCAAAGTCCTAGCTGTTACTTTTCAAAGCCCAGGGAGGGGTTTATTTCCCTATCCTTTTCTTCCCTGTTGTAGAGGCCACTCCTCCTCTCCCTGCATACAGTCCTTTCACCCCTGTTCCACATGCTCAACAAAGAAGCAGCGTCTGAGAGGCCCCTCTTTAAGGACAGACTCAGAACAGAATTTGAAGGCTCCAGGCTCGTCCTCTTTGTTTCACTCCCACCCACAGCAACAGGGGAATGGGAAAGCTACTCCTTGAATGCAGAGGTGCAGTTCTGAACTGGTAGGTTCAGTGCACATAGACTATCTTATATATACATTTACAGCAATAATATTTGACAGCCAAGTGGAAAGTGCTGTGACATACTGTAGTGATAAGAAAAACCAAGGTGGGCGGAATGAGGAGGGAGGAAACAAGATCTCATACAAGGCAACCTGGGACTATGCGATCTACTACTGTTCCTGACCTTGTAAATCCTAGTATTGGACTAGACCATCTGCTGCCTTGAACTGTGCAGGCAAGGTCCTGTCCTAATGTCCACTACTGACCTTCTGCTCTGACCAGAGAGATCATTTTGAAGATGACCTTCAGAAATCAATAATATGGATTTTAGTTTGTCTGTTTGTAGTTTATTTTGAAGTCTAGTATTTCAGTAATTTAAAAAATCAGAAGCACTGAACTTTCTACGTTTTATAACATTATTTTGTATATAATGTATATTTATAATCAAACCAGAAGTGTAAATATGTTTATTACTTCTCATGTAATGTTTTTAATGTGATAAAGTTTGAATTTTATTTTTTTTTCAAACAATGAAAATACCTTCCTGCCACTATGAAGTTTATGTGGTTTGTCTTTTTACCACACAGGTTCATGATTCTGTGATATACAGGGTAACTCCTTGTCCCAGAAGCAAGTTTGACTGTCAGCTCTCCACATCCGCCCCAAATTTACATCTTATACAGACTTGCTGTTATCTCACTTGGACTATTAAGCTGACAGAAAAGTTGCTATTGTGCATTTACTCTAAGTTTTTACATCCCCATTCAGTTCTTATGGATTTTATGTGCTTATAAAGTAGCAAAATTAACTCCTTGGTAAGGTTTGCAGTGCACATATAGGGTAAGAATTAATCAATAGGTCCATCACATTTCTTTCAAAGACTCCTTGAGTAATGACCAAATCTTGTCTTCTGCAGTTTATTCTTGCATAGCATCCACAAGTTTAGATTTGTAGAATTTATTCCTGGTAGTTCAAGTGGGAGGAGGTTTGTCCCAACCCTGCAGCGTTTCATACCCCCTTCTCCCAACATCACAGACTCTTGGGACCTGTATGGTGGGCCTCTGTTTCCAAGTGGTATACTTCCTAGATGCTTCTGTTCTAACAGCATCACTATCCTTTTAGGATATACGAATACCCCAAGGCCCTCTCAAAGGAAGCTTCAGCATACAGGGCAGGGAACTCCTGTAAGATAATGCTGACATGGTTAGAGGCCTTTGAACATGTAAATAATTATATATAAGTAAGCAACTGAATCTCTTACTGCAGCATATAAGTTTGGCAGTGGTACATCTATACAAGGCGCATAAACAAAAATTGTAACAGCAAGAACAGGAAAACGTTTTCCTCTCTGTTATAAGTGCCAAAAAGCATGTTAAATTTTATTCCAAATGACTGTTTAAAATATGTCTGTTTTTAGACTACAACACACAGTAACACAGAATTTTTACCATTATTAAACCACTGCAAGTAACACTTGATAAAACAAATACAGAAAGACCCTTAATGTATAGCAATGCTGTTATTGAGTGGTTTGATCTGTGTCTCCTGCTCTTCAGTTTCTTGTTTAGTAAAAGTAGCTTTTAAATCCTAATCAGTTTTCTTGGCTACCACTTAAAAACAGTCAAGTTGGAAAACAGAAATAAAAAGCTCTCTCCTATCCCCAAACAAACATTCACCTTGTAGAGCAAATTATGAAAAACAAGCCATTGACAAAAAGCGGAGCAGATGCTCTTGGCTTGCAGCCCTTCATTGGCAATGTGAAATAAACCTAACAGATGCCTCTTTTAATTGAACACATGGATTACGTACACACATGCACTTTGTCCTGCCTAAAACAAAACACACACAAAATCAAACAGGAAAATAGCCAGAGATCTCTTCTTACAGCACTAGGCAAGCAGCAATGCAAAGACCAACGAGACCTACTTTTGCCTGCTCAAAATGAAACAGGAAATAATATCTGGAGGCTGGAGGGAGCTGAATCAATTAAAACCCATGGAACGGATTACATAGCTCCAAGTGGTAAAACAGGCACAGTACATGCTTTTGTGCATATCCACATAGGAGAGAAGAAAAAAACATGCATCAGATCACAAGGAAAATTGTATATATATGTTGAAGATACTACCACACGACAGAGTAGATCACAGACCCTACACTGGTAAGACAGATGTGATGCAATGGCCAAGAAGGATGTCAGGCCAATTGACTTCAGTGAGGCTCCACACAGTGTAGGAGTCTGCCTGAATGGATCCAGTTTCAGGATCTGGCCTTATCTCTGAAAATAGTTGGTATGTAAGGGAAACAAATGCTGGGATACACCTCTAACTACGACAGGACTAATGGTGCTGTGACAATATGCAGCAGCACTGCATTTATTCAGACGGCTGCAGGACATAATTTACTTACTGTGTCAAGGAGGGGGACACAGAAAAATGACGCATGTTGCAGGATGTACCTAAAATTGGATAAAGGGGATTTTTGGAGAAGCAGCTCCTATTGGATGCAATGTATGGAGGTAATAAAATCGAACCTTGTGCCTCAGAGTGTTATTGCGAGAGATAAGGGTGACTATCAAGCAACTGCCACAATCTAACACATGAATATATCACTGTAAAAAATAATCACTTTTCAAATGCTATTATTATTATTGCTTAATGTATTTGTGTTTGCTTGGTTAAGGGAGATTTGAAAAATGACTAATGATACCCATGCCATAAGGCTTATACTGAAAGCTGGCAAAGGGTATATGGTCATTGGCCTGTCAGATTCCTTCCCTTATCTGGTCCAATCGATAAATACATATTGGTTTTACAGAAAAGATAAGACACTCCCAATGTATTTTGCTCAGAATTCAAATGCCAGATGTGAAGATGTGACATAACTCAGTGGCCCTTTGCCATGTTCTCTGTTTTCACAGCCTGAATTTTTATAACCTGTCCAGAGAGTCAAAAGTAGGAAGATTTTTCCCTTCCTCCCTGCCTGTTTCACTTACCAACATCTAACAAAGTGTTCAAAAGGTCCAGAGACCCTGAGGGCAGGTTGCTACCTGGAGTACTGAGTGCCTGATCAGCTTTGTGCCTCCTTTGATGTTGTTCCCTGGCCTTGGAACAGCACCCCACCTTTTGTCTAGGCACCACCCTCCTTCGTATCCATAAAATCACTTCTCTTAATCCTCCTAATATTGCCCCTTCCTTTCCCCACCTCCACTGTTGCCCTGTAGTTTTTTGTCTGTTACACTGTAAGCACTGCAGGGCAGGGACCTTGCCTTATTAGTTCTGTAAAGCACCCTGTACATATATGGTACTGTAAAATTAATGTCACACCCCGAACATGATTAAGGAGATCAGAATGTCCCTTCCTTCCTACCCCCTCATTCTCTGTCAGCCACCAGCAGCCTGGGGAGGGGTTTTACTTGAGGTGGAAAGCTCAGACCTCCCTATTCTTTGCCAGACAGCTCTAGGGAAATGTGATGAATGAGAACACAAAGCTGCTGTGTTTAGGAAGCTCATTTAAGTTATTCTGGCAAGGTGAAATTCACTTCTTTGCATAGCTTTTGCAGCACCACGGCTATGCACCTATTAAGCATTATTGTGAAGATTTACATGGCATTTAGGCCTTGTATAGACTGTCAGCACAGGACTGAATTTTACCTGAATTGGTAAGAGGAATCCAAACGAATTAGAAATATCACTGCAAAAAAAAAAAAAAAAAAACTCTTGAAAATAAACTCTGACTCTTGGATCTCAAGCCCACTTTCCTTGCTGAACCTCTGATTGGGTCATATTGGGTTCCTAAATAATATATCAGCATCACTCAGGGTGAAAGAGGACGGAGCAAGAGCCTGGAGGCAAGCAGCGTGGCTCACAACTTGAGAAAATATAACCGAGACACAGAGAGAATCTCTGGACAACTTTATCTGACCAAATGCACCAGACCTGACAGCACTTAATTACCTCCTGCACCTGCTCACTGCAGTTTTAATAGCTTTAACAGATCAGAGCTGATTTATTCTATTCTCCCAGTAGTCTGATGACTTAATGCCAGTCCTACACTGAGTCCAAAACTACAGCACAATGGAACGAAGGCTGTGCTCATTGTCAAATGATACCTGCTTTCAATTTAGCTGGGAAGATTTTTTTTTTTTTAAAACTCCAAATGGTTCTATCCAACACATTTTAGAGATGGGTTTTCCTCTCAAACAAAAGCTTTCTCCTGTATGTGAAGGAAGTGAAAGAAAGTTGTAAGAGCTAGATCCTGATTTTCTTCCCAGTAAAAACAACTCCACTCATTTTAATAGGGAATGGGATGGACTCTTATTCTGAAATTGCTGCATTACTCAGAAGTAGCAAATCCTCAGTGCTATGCGCAGATAAAGCAATTTTTCCTTCTGAAACCAATATTTGCACATGATCATTCTCCTCAACAGCCCCAACCACTATTAGTGGAATATGATTGATGAAGGCACACTGGGCGCTTAGCAACTGTCAGACTCTAGTTTTAAACTACTCAGTATGATCATCATCACTTTGAAGCAGTCATTTCCACTGTATCTGTAGGTGTTTAATATGTGCGCATCAGGGCATTCTCCTTCTCTAGTGCCGGTGGTGCATACAAGGGCCAAACTCTGATGCTATGACAAGGAGCACTACCGTGCTCTGTGAGCCGTCCTATTGAAGTGCAGTTCCTGCTGGCTTGATTTTAATTGTGTTGATTGTATTTTTAACGAATTGCCAGGGGTGCTCAGCTTGTCAGACCAGCATCCTTTGTGGTTTTACACATCAGCTTTTATCAGACAGTTTTGATTATTAACAGTAATCATCATCGTGATGTTTATTATGGTAGTGCTTAAGCACCAACCAAGCATGGATCCCCATTGTGCTAGGCACCGTACAATCACAGAGTAGCAGACAGTTCCTGAGATTAGACACACAAGGTATGTCAACAGTACAGCAAGGAGGTAGATTAGCTGAGCTAGCATGAGTCAGAGATAACACGCTAAAACTAGCAGTGTGGACGTTGCAGTTTAGGTGGCAGCTTGGGCTGTCAAGCCCACCCAGTTCCCTGGGTCTGACCTCAGGTACATAGCCCACGTCTTTGCCAGAGCTGCAACATCCGCACTGCTATTTTTAGCATGCTAGCTTAAGCCAAGCTAGTGTGAATCTGTTTACCTGGGCTGGGACGTGTACTCTCAGCTGCATGTGGACATACACCTAGGTCACATGAGCTTAGCTCCTGAAGCTATGAAACTTTCCTGAAGGTATCTGCAATTCTCTGCAGAAGATTCCTATGCAGAGTTGCTTTGCTTCCTCCCCCATGGTAGGAAACTTTGCCACGCCAACTGGCAATTACTTCTGCAGGAACCAAAGCAGCACACAGGTGAGCAGCATACAGATCCTTCCATCCTCAGTTACCCTCCGTAGTGAGAAATCAGCTTTGATCGCCCCCACCTGTGGAAACCGGTGCAGGTATTCAGAATAGTGTCCCCAGGTGCTTGTACTGATTCCCTTTGAAACTACCTAGACTCTCTATCCCATCCTGCACCTTCTTCTCCAGGCCAAACTCACTATGTTTAGTGCTCTTGCCAGGCTGAGTGCTCACCAAGGGAAAGTGAATAAGAAATGCATGTAACTTTTATGATTCAAGGCTGTGCGTATGCATGTGTGTATATGTGAGTATCTGTGTATTGTTTCCTCTGCTTCTGTAGATGAGCCCTTGAAAGTCAGCTCCTACATGCTGATGGAGCACCTCTGTCAGATAAAGAGGCAAACAAGGAGTAAGGAGGACATGTTTTGAGAAGTGATGCAATCGTCTGATCATGCAGCTAGCGAGCC
The DNA here is from genome assembly GCA_007922305.1 of Dermatemys mawii. NCBI lineage: Eukaryota > Metazoa > Chordata > Testudines > Dermatemydidae > Dermatemys > Dermatemys mawii. The sequence goes on along the minus strand of ML677332.1, from coordinate 43,878,817 downwards.
CACAGTGTGGAGAGAGACAATAAGTGAAAAACTAAAAATGGAGAGCCAGGAGAGGAGACAGGGGCAGGAGTAGATGGTGAAGCTCATGGGGGAGGGGAGGAAATCAAGCAGAGATGCTCAGGCCCTTGATTGCACTGCAGTCAGAACACATCTATCTTCATCTCCCTCTGCAGCCCATACAAAACTGTGTTCCACACCCTCCCCAAACTCCCCCCAGGTATTCTTCACATGTTCCCAGCCCATCTCAGTAGTCCCTGCACGTCACCCCTAGAGACATGTTCCATAATGGCAGCTGAACTTACACACAGCTGTGAGAGCCTCATTTGAGAGAGTGCTGTTCAGTGTCATGTCCCTTGTAAGAAATGGAGATCTGTGTATTGCTGCTTAATAAAAATTTAATCTTAGAAATGCAATGATTCTTTGGGTCCTACACATGGTGGTTGCAGCAGAAATTCATATACAGTAGCAATCAAGCAGCAGTCATTACAAGGGTCATTCAAGGAGGTAAGTAAACAATGCCTGGCTGAATGCATTATAGAAAGACATTAGCAGCACTCACTGTCAAAATGCTGCTTCAAAGCGTTCCTGATTGAAATAGCCCCTCATTGAGCCCCTCTAATAGCCCTGATATCTGGCTGGTCAAAAATCAACCACCAGGTGATCCACCTCAACTCTCCACCTCTGAGGAAACTTTTCCCCCTTGGCTTCACAAATGTTATGCAGAGCACAGCAGACTCCTTTGACCATGGGAATATTTTCCTCACTAAGGGCTAACCTGCCAAAATGGTAACACCAGCTACCCTTTAATCTGCCAAATGCACTTTCAACAGTCATTCTGCACCTGCTGAACCTGTTATTGGAGTGCTGCTTGCTGCTGTCAAGGTTTCACGTGGATGACTTCATGAGCCCTGGGAGTGAGGGGTAGGCTGGGATCACTATAGGCATTTTGAGATCGCCTTGTGATGGGTCTGGTCACAGAGACCCCTTGGCACTGTCACCTGATGTGCTGAAACTACCCCCTGAGCCTACTTTCTTTGCCAGCTTGGGGCTCCAGAACCCTGCCTTGTTGAGCCAGACATGCTAGCCTACTGCAACACAGACTCAGGGTCTGAACTGCAAACCAAAGCTGCAGACTAAACTGAAAACAACTCAGCAAGTACTCCTATCATCAGCACCCAGATACCCAGCTCCCAGTGGGATCCAAACCTCAAATAAATCTGTTTTACTCTATATAAATTGTATGCAGGGTAAATGCATAAATTGTCCACCCTCTATAATACTGATGGAGAGATATGCACAGCTGTTTGCTCCCCCAGGTGTCACTTACTCTGGGTTAATTTATAAACAAAGTATAAAAAAGTAGGATTTAAGTGGTTCCAAGTAATAACAGACAGAACAGAGTAAGTTACCAAGCAAAATAAAATAAAACGCACTAGTTGACGCCTAATACATTAAGAAACTGAATACAGGTAAATCTCACCCCTTAGAGATATTTCAATAAGCTTCTTTCACAGACTAGACTTCTTCCTAGTGTGGGCCCAACCCTTTCCCTGGCACAGTCCTTGTTAGTTCCAGCTCAGGTAGTAACTAGGGGATTTCTCATGACTGACAGCCCCCTTTGTTCTGTTCCACCCCCTTTTATAGCTTTGGTATAAGGCAGGAAGCTTTTGTCTCTCTGGGTCCCCACACCTTCTTCTAAATGGAAAAGAACCAGGTTTAAGATGGATTCCAGTACCAGGTGACACGGTCACATATCCTGTGAGACCCCAAGCCTCCATTCTTCCCAGCATGACTCACACAAATGTAGGAAGGCTTGCAAGTAAACAGAGCCATTTACAACCAATTGTTCTAGTCCATGGGTGCCATCAAGATTCTAAACCACCATTAATGGCCCACACTTTGCACAATTACAATAGGACTTCAGAGTTGTACTTCATATTTCTAGTTTTAGATACAGGAATGATACATCCTATTTGTATGTATGAACACACTCAGATTATAAACTGTGTAATGATACCTTACAAGAGACCTTTTGCATGAAGCATATTCCAGTTACATTATATTCAGATTCATTAGCATATTTCCATAAAACATATGGAGTGCAACATCACATCCCTATTGGAAACTTCTGGTCTGGAAAAAGTCCCTGCATGCCACTTTCTGTACAGGGCAGCGTTCTTGAAGATGCATGCATCATGCACCTTCCCTGATCACCACACACTGATGTCGGCGAAATGACCCCAGTGATCCACCAGCACCTGCAATACCATAAGGAAGTAGCCCTTTCTGTTGATATACTCCATTGCAAGGTGGTCTGGGACCAAAACAGGGATATGCATGCCATCTATCATCCCACCGCCTTTAGGGAATCCCATTGCTGCAAAGCTATCCACTATTTCCCTCACAATGCCCAGAGTCACAGTTCTTCATAGCAGGAGATGATTAACGGCTCTGCACACTTGTGTTAGCATTGTGTTAACATGCACAAGCGATGTAGTTACAGTGGTTTATGATACTTGACATAACTTAAGTTGACTTAATTTTGTAGCTTAGACATGGCCTAAGAGCATCAGAACTAAATACAAGGTCGAACAGATAGGTTAGCGTAAGTAGTTGGCACATATTCCAAGGGACCATACAAGGTGAAGTGGCCCATTAACACCCCTATAGTTTTAGGACTAAGGGGAGGGGAGTTAGCGGATTAGAGATTGTTGTAATAAATCATAAATCCAGTGTCTCTGTTCAGTCCATGATTTTTAGTATCTAGCAGAGTCATTTATTTAAGTTCCCAGGCTCATCTTTTGAAAGCACTGTGCAGGTTTCCTTTGAGGAAGAGAACTGAGAGGTCAGATATAGAATGATCATTTATGAGAAAAGTGTTCACCCACAAGAAATGGAATGTTTTTGTCTTGTATCATTTTCCTGCATGACTTTAGTCCAGAGCATAGTGATTGTCTGGTTTCACCCACATAGCTGTTAATGCAGCATTTAGTGCACGAGATGGGACATACCACATGTGATAGGTATACCACGTGATGGATCTTAAAAAATGTAATGTGGGGGTGATGATCATTGTAGCAAAGGAAATAACTCTGCAGGATTTGCATCTGTTGTTCTGCCATAGCCACTTTGAATTGGTGTGTCCTGATCTGTGGAGAGTTTGCTTCTGGTGATGAGCTTGGAGTGCCTGGGGGGTTGTTTGAGAGTCAGAAAAGGAGGTTCCAGAAAGATTTCTTTCAGGATGGGGTCTCCATTGAGTATGGATTTTAATGGTTTGATTATTCCCTGTGAGGGTTCCAATGTAGGGTGGCACGTGACAACTAGAGGTGTGTAGTCAGTGCGGGGAGGGTTATTTCTGTTTTGAAGCATGTTCTCTTAAGATACTTGGGTGGCCCATTCCATGATGCACTCTACTTCCCTGGTGCAGTGTCCTTGTCTGGTGAGGGAAATTTTGAATGTTATGGTGTGCAAGCCCAGAATTTCTCTTCTGAGCATATTCTGTGGTGTCTGAGTTCCTAGCTGTAGATAACTGATTTCTTGGTGTGTTTGGAGTGGTTGTTGAAGTTGGTCCAATGAAAGATATTACTTTACCCTCCTTGTCTTTCTAATATCCTGGGACTGACATGGCTACAACATCACTGCATACTGTGCTGGCAAACATTCCTGCCCATCAACTTATACGCTAGTTGGAAGATTCACAGAAAGTGAACACAAGAGAGGCCAAAGCAAATTTATTTCTAAATCCAAAGATTTGTTATAATTTTGAAAGTATTGCCCCAGTTCTCATCTTTCCTTTCATCTCATCCCTCTCACTCCCTGTGTTCCACCCCATCCTCTCCTCTAATTGTCCCCTTTTTCTCCTCCCACTTTTAGCTTCTTTCAAGCAGTGGCTTAGGCTTGGAGCAGCCTCCACCTCTCAGGTACCACACAGCCTCTCTTGCTTCCTTCAGACCTACTCCTTTCACTGAACCTTGCTAAACTGGCAATTGTATTTGCTTGAGTTTTTTCATGACGACTTTCAGGAGGGGACTATCTTTTTTCAAGTTATCTGAAACACTGTGTACACTTATGCCCCTAGGTAAAGGATAAACAACAATAATACAGAGCAGCATGCTAGATGGAGGGTTCACCTACACCCAGGAAATGGCATATAAGCTGTTGTACTCATGGGCATGGACCGTTGGGCAGGGGACTCAGTGTGGCCCTGCTCATCTTTCACTGAGATGGTTAACGTGACTCAGGAAGGCCCTCCTACACCTTCTCCTTACAAGTTCCTGAGAGGAAGAATTGCCTAGTTCTCATATTATGGCAGTTTGGGGATCTACTCCCAGTTCTGCAATTGACTTGCTCGGTTAATTGGGATAAATCACTCAGGAGTGGTATTTTCAAATGGGCTCAAGGGAATTAGGTGCTCAACTTTCATTGAAAGATAGTTGGAGCTGGATGCCTAATTCCCATTTGTGCCATAGGAAAAAATCTCCTTTAATCACACTCTCTGTCCCGGTTTCCCCATTTGTAAAATAATAGTGATCTACTTCAGAGGGACATTCTGAGGATTGGTGGTTTAATATTTGTAAAGTTCTTTCAGATTCTCTGGTGAAAGATGCTATAGAAGTGCAAATTATTTATTGTCATTTTATTGTTTAAATAATAGTTCAGGGTAAATAGTATCTGGGGGGAAAAAAAACACTAGAGTTGAATACTTGGAGACAAAATTGTCCACTCCTCCTTAATTCATGGTGGGGAAGAATTTTCCTTAAGTTTCAGCCCAAAGCAAGGAGATCTCATTGTGTTATAATCATTGCTTCCTGTTTGTTACCTAATGACATCATTTCCTGTTTCCTGTCTGATTATAAGCCTGCCAACTGTTTTTCTCAAACATTAACCAACTTCCCATCGCCCCCTTTTCTTTTTAAACAAAAATACCATAATAAATATCACTGTAACCGGAGGCCCTGACAGAACACTGCTCTACCAATTAACCTTTCCACTGCTAGAATGCCTGGTACCACCGCTGCTCAGCTAGCTACAACCCTAGAGAATCAAACCAACACTGAAGGACAATCATTTTGTTTAGGGCTTGGTGCTTAGTGGATTTTAAGCTTCAAATGATTGATCAGTTATTAATTATTAGTTGTATATTAATTGTGTGCACAACTCACAAGAAGACAGGCTCCCTATTAAAGAGTTAACTATCTCCCTCTGGCAAAGAAGTTCAAAGAACACTACCTCCGGGGTGAAGAGGTGCAGAGGTACTGGGGATTCAAGCACTAACACTTTGCAAAAGAAGTAGCCTTTACGCCCAGATCCTACAAACATGCATGAGAGTAATTTCACACATCTGAGTAACCCTTGTGGGAACTCTTGCATGCAAAAAAAGTTACTCATGCACACTGGCGTTTGCAAGATCGGGTCTTGCAAGAGGAATTTGAAGGAGGAGAGGGAAGGGAGCTTGGTGCAAGGGAAGAGGGAAAGTGATCCCAGTTTGCAGCCCTAGTGTCTAAAACTGCATATTTTCCACCCCTCAATAGCCAGACCTTGGAGCCTTCACAGGCTTTAGAGCTGCCCATTGCTCAGTAGTGACCCCACACGACCATGCTCCAAAACCAGCACCTTGTTGTCTGTCTTACCCTGACGTTAAGGGAAATGGGCTTAAGATAAAGTACAAAGAGGTGCAGATTCTCAGAACTTCATCTGGGGGGGGTGCAACAGTAGAGTTTTCCTTCCAGATTAAAGCTGTGTAAAGAGGCTAAAAATGTGTCCTGCATATTTTTTCAACCAAAGTAAACATTCAGTAAAGTGTCTTGGAATTAACTTCTTGATAAGCCCAGCCAACAAACACAGACTCCCCTGAGAGTGCTAGTATCCACGCTGTCATGCGAACTGACCCATACCAAGCAGCAGCTTGAAGTTCTGAAAAGCCCAACACACAGGGAGCATGGACACTTTTGAATTCCCATCCATCCCAAATGATCAGCATCTGGCTGAGAAACTGCAGCCCAGATGTTAACAAGAAAAAAAGGACTTAGACTTTGCTACTACTACTAATAAATAATTATTATAACTGCTGCTGCCTTTGTTCTCTATTTTATATCAATGTATTATATTTGTTTATTTGCATAAACATCATTTGTTTACTCGAAACAAACAAACAGAAAGGTTTATTTGGGGCACAGCTCAGTAGAGCTGCAGCACACACTCCGATTTCCTATCGATTCTGATTCCAAGTTACAACAAAAGCACACACACACAGACATTGTGAAAATAGCATCACTGTCAGGGTTTGTACTAAGGTGAGTGTCCTCTGCAAACATGCACCAATAGAGGGTGCCACTGAAACATGTATATTCCAGACTAGCACAGTACTCACTACTCTTGCACATTTATGGAAAGGAAGAGGATTTTGGCTCCTGCTGCAGAGCTCTCACAATAACACAGAGAGGAACATCATGCGTGGAGCTGCGCAAAACTTTACTTCCCCCAAGAAAAGTAAATGAAGCAGCTGCCAGGGGAAGCAACGTACAGCCACGGCAGAGGAGATGTATTGAAGTGGCTCCCCCAAAACAGTGTACACCCTAGCACAGTGGGAAGAGGTGAGGGATGGAGTGCTGAGCCAGGGTCATGAGATGAGGTGGGAAGAAGCAGAGAAGCTTACCTGACAGTGGGAGGCCAGGCCACCCGGGACTGACAGCAATTTCTAAGTAAAATTAAGCCTGACATGATCTCTCAATTGATCTTCTCACATAGAAAACTCAATTGTCAGCTGGAAAAAAAACCTTGACTTTTGAGAGTTCAACCATGGGATCCGGAGTCAGGCTTAACTGTACGTAGAAATTGGCTCTCTCACAGTTAATTCGCGAGAGTTAGTGGGTCTGGGTTCACAAGGAGTGTGGGATTACACTTTTGAGGACCAATCTTTGCAACTAGTTAATAAGCATTAAACATGGGGGTGGGGGGAGAGGAGAGAAGATATTAAGCCAAATTCTCTGAACTGATTCTTCTGCACCCAGTGCAGCTTGGACTGTATGAGCAAAAATAAAAATTTGTGTTACTAATCTATTTATTAGACAGCCATCATCAGTGTTCCAGGCAGCTATTACACAGAGAGTGTGCGCTTTTAACACAGGGGGAGCACAGTTTTCATACTTAGGGGTCTTAATTTAGGGTCCTATGCCATATTTAAGTGGCTACATAGAAGTAGCCTGATTTCCAGAAGTTCTCAGTGTGAGAGATATAGCAATTTCAGGGACAAACCTTATTGAATTAAGTTAAATCTTACTGTATGAAGATTATATATACACACATGTGGGCCAGGAATGGTATGTAATTCTGTTGGGGAGGGGAACCACAACTCTCCAAGAACTAAGAACAGTGAGGGGTAGTTAGGCAAATTCACTCAAGTTGTAACAGCTCCCAAAAGGCAGCATCACCTGGAGAGACCTACATATACTGGCTCAAACTGGATTCTCTAGAGACCAGCAGACAAAGAAAGGACTTTAGGATAAATAGTCTGAGTTTAAATGGTCTTAGGGTCTTTGTTCTGATCCAGCAAACTGACAGGCCCTTCTGTCCAAGGGGAAGGAGTGGAAGGACAGACTCCAACCAGAACCCTTGTGGAAATTGTGGGGCTGATCTCCGGTAAGCTTATTAACATGCATGTGGATTCTCCTATTGTTTTTAGTGTTTTTTTTCTTGTAAGCCTTTCCTCCTAAGAATACATGTGCTTGCTTAGAAAGTGCTGTGTGGTAATGGCACTGGGGCCAATTACACTGTTTATAGTCTCTAAGGCAGGGTTCTCAAACTGGGGGTTGGGACCTCTCCAGGGGTCATGAGGTTATTACATATGGGGGAGAAGGGGTGTAAGCTGTCAGCCTTCACCCAAAGTCTCCCTTTTCCTCCAGCATTTTAAATATATTTAACACTTTTATAAAAGTGTTTTAATTTATATGGGGGGGGGGTCACACCCAGAGGCTTGCTCTGTGAAAGGGGTCACCACTATAAAAGTTTGAGAAGCGCTGCTCTAAGGAGAAAGCAGAGCAAGTCCTCTCTGCTACTCTGACTGCTGGGGAAACTCACAGTGTTCGCAGGGAACAGCGCAGCCTGGAAATACCCCAATCAGGAGTGAGGGAGGAGAGAGAGACTGGTCTCTGACCAAGTGAGATGATGACGACTGGTGAGCTGAAAGCCAGTGCATGGGTGCCTTTGCTGGACCACAGAGGGGGAATACAGGTGCAGTTGCTTTGAAGGGTGACCATCAGCACTCACAAATCTCATTGGAGGTCAAAGGCTGGATGCTCAGCATCCTTGAAAATCAGCCCATTTAGCGTAAATCTAGAACCTCAAGTTCAGGCACGCTGTTTTTTAAAATATTTTTATTTCACCGCAGCCAACACTTTTAAAGCAATCAATGCACCATGCTGAAGGGCTTCCTCAATGCAGAGTTGAAACTAGTGGTGATTAGGGCTGCCTAATGGAAAACAGAGGTATCAACAAAACTAACATTTTTGTGGAAAGTGCTTTTCTCAAACAGTTTTGCTTTTTCACCAGAAACCAAAAACCCCTATTTTCTCTTTCAAAGTTTCTGATGGAAACTCATTTAATGTCCATCCCACTTGAATGAGGTGATCTTTGTCTTGAAAGCTTGACTCAAACATTGTTCATGCTCTGCTTAGGTAACAGGAGCAAACAGGGCAGGGAGAAAGTCCAGTGGACAAAATGCAGCAGAAAATTGATGTGAGGGCAAAAGAGAGAAAGATACCTCCTGAGAATCTTTGAAAAAGTGCTGATAAAGGTATGGAAAAATCCAAAGAGCACAATAAATGTAGTTCATGGCCCTGATTCAGAGAGGTATTTAAGCACAGGGCTAATTTTAAACATATGAGTAGTTTCATTAAACTTGGGAGTAGTCTCATTGAAGTTAAAATAAGACATTTGTTTTAGTACCTTGCTGACTCTATCATACACTAACACTCACTTAAAGCAGCTTAGCTTCTATCTTTAACATGTAGCACAGGCTCCCCTTCAAAGAGCCAGTTATGAGGTTAGGCTGGACTTGCTAATTAACTTTTTTTAAATTACAGGAAGAATGGTTGATGAACTCTGTCATACTCTCTAGAGTGGCTCACAACTCAGGTTGGACTGTGCCAATCTCAGGTAAGATTGTCAGAAAACAGGGCAGACACCTCAAATGGGTGGCGTGTCCTATAATTAGATTTCACCAAGCAGTAACAATTGTGCACTCTTAAATCACCATACCAGTCTTACCATGGAGTCACAGACAGTTCCCCATAGGCACTCCACCCTATCCTGCTAGCTAGACAAGCTGGATTTAGTGATAATGGTCACAATCAAAAAAATAAAATAAAATAAAATAAAAATCACACCACATCAGGTTACTCCCAATCCCAAAGGGTCACTTAGATCAGTTGGTACTTTGGATCTCATACCAAAGACAATGCTGACAGCCAATTACCTAGTAAACTAACTAAAGTTTTATTAGCTAAGAAAAGAAATGAGTTATTGAGAGGTTAAAGCAGGTAAATACACAAACAGGTGAGTCAAAGTTTGTGAATCCAAAATAGTAGCAGAGATGATGTAATCTGTGAGTTTCCCCAATAGTCTTTTCATGGAACACACGTTTCTGGGGATCTTCACTTTACATTTGGTGTCTTCCCTGTAAGAGTCCAACCAGAGATAAAGGATCTTCCTTTGAACCAGTACTTATGGCTTCCTCTCCAGACAATAACCCGATAAGTGTTTTTACTCACACAATGATGTATTGCTTTGAAGTTAGCACTCTTCTTCATTACATTTCCAAGGCTCCAGTTGTATTTGATGGGCAATTTTACTTAAAGAGATACATTACTTTTTACATTGTATATAACAACGAACAACCACTCTTCATTAGTTTTCATAAAGTTTACACATCACATACATTCTCATCTTAACACACACTTCTGATCAACGAGGGTTAACTAATTACAGGGATACAGATAATGTAATGTGATAGCAATCAACATGCTTTGAATTAAACTAACACACAAGTGAATTGGCCTGATTACACTACGGTACTTTTGGACACTCCTTTGATTTCTATTAGCATGTAAGTGAATTAGCCTGTAGCCCTGTCCTGAGCTGGCATCAGGGTAGACAGTGTCACAGAACTCAAACACTTTTCTTACAAATTCCAAAACCAGTGGGAAATATCTGCAAGCCCCTAGCACCAGCCCTTACCCTTCCTACTCTAAATCTGATTTTAAAAGAACTAATTTTGTCATCCGCCTAACACCAAGAGGAAGCACATTCAACAGTGGTGTCAACTCTCATCATTTTATCATGAGTCTTGTAATCCTTGGTGTTTTTCTTAAAGCCCAAGCTCCTGGGCTCATGTAAATACATGAGAATCTCAACTTCATCTAGGAAACAGTCCTTTTCTAGCCCTCATGGCTGCAGAGGAAAACCATGGAAATGTGACCCCCTAGAGCTCGAAAACCAGAAGGCAAATCAAAACAACTGTAAGTGAATGCAGTCAGGTACCTTCCCTCCCCCTCCCCATTCCTGGCTCTGTAATTGTCTCTCTGGGTGACTGTGGCTAAGTCACTCCCCTTTTCTGTACCTCAGATTTTCCATTTGGAGAACTGGGATACCACCACCTACTTCACATAGGATTAAAAAAATCCTACAGACAAGGAAGCACTTCTCAGTCTTCAGACTCCACACACTGTTTTGCTCAGAGGGTGTGTTTGCGGCCATTAGTAATTGCACAGATAGCTAATCCTACTCATATTTTCCTGACATATTGCCACACATCCTCCCTCCAGCACAGAGTGACATGGCCGGTTCTTCCTTCTTCTGGCTTCCAGCATAGACTGACTGAGCTGGTACACGCTACCTTTGCCAGAACGTTGTGGACCTAGAGGTGAGAGATGTGGAGGGAATGGCAACAGGATGAAACTAAGACAGTTGAATACACAAGAAGTTGAAAAATAATTAATTGAAATCATGTAGGACCAAATACATACCTTGTGCATCGCCACTGACTTCAACAGAATTAGCATCTGGATGAATCATCCAGAGGATAAACCTTTCCAAACACGAACTCAGAGTCTCACACAAGATGCATGTTTGTATATGCAGTTGCATCATGGATGAGTATTACATGCACAGTCATTCACAGTAGCTGTGCAAGTGGGGGAAACATGCAGCCATGCCTAAAAATCTGGTCCACTGTCTCTTTTATGGAGAAAGGAGGCTAAATTTTCACTAACGTTTATTTTCCAGAGTGTGAGCTATTCAGAGGATAGGATGGAATCCTCTGTTCAGCCCTGTTAAGTGAGCCAAGTAGAGTCTCTTGAATGGGACCAGAATGAATTTCGCCCTTCAGCTCATAATGAAGAACTGTATTGTTATATTATAGTAGTATCCTTGATCTCGATCAAAATCAAGGCCCCATGGTGCTGGGCACTGTACAGACACACAGATAGTTCCTGTCTCAAGGAGCTTATGTTCTATGAATTAGTAGTAATGTATCCAGGGAGACAATGTAGTTTAGTGGATAGAAAACTAGACTGGATTTTAGGAGACTTGGGTGCTACTCCCAGCTTTGCTCCTTGGTAACCTTGGGGAAGTCACTTCATTTCTATGCCTTAGCTTCATGATCTGTAAAATGTGGATAATGATACTGACCTCCTTTGTAAAGTGCATTGACGTCTATTGATAGAAAGCGCTGCGTAAGAGCTTGGTATTATTAATTAATATTCCAGGCAAATTCAATAGTACGATGAGTCCCTGAAACATAAACCCTTGTATCAGAGGCCCAGTATGAGGCCTGAACTAAAGTAATGGTCAAGACTTTACTAACATAAAGCAAAGTTGTGCTGTGAGCCAGAGGCAGGCCCTACTCACAGAAGTTGGCAAGAAGGCAGCTGCTAAAAGCATATATACACACATAAGTACTAATAAGAGGAACGTGTGCCAGGATGGCAACAGAACATTCTGATACGAGCACATTCCACAGAGATAACAAGGAATAGGCAGACCCATCCTAAAGACAGGGTCAAAAGGACAGTATGATGGATAGACTTGTTTGTCCGAAACAACATGTACCAACGGAGAGGCAGCACCCTAATGCATAGAGGGGCTGTACCTCAGTCTGTCAGGAGAGATGTGTAACCTGTTTGTACCTGTGTATAAGAATGTATCCCTGAGTGGACGTCTTTGTCTGGCCTAGGGGGCAGTGGAAAGTCCTGCCACTGACTGAACAAGTCCATTGTCAGGGGGCACATGTTTGTAGTATGTCTTGCAGAGCCTACGGGAAACTGTTACTGTGCTTTGTTTGACAATAAACCTGGCTGGGTGCCTTCATACCTAATCAGAGTCTGTGGTCACTGGGGATTCTCTTGGGGTCTGCTGCGTCAGCTATATGTGCAGAGCTCGGGTAGCACACAGAGGGAACACATGCACACAGCCGAATTATCGAACAAGTGTAGAGCACCACACGATAGTGTCTGACGACAAATTCTACAACCCTCACTCATATTGATTAGTACTTTACTCTGCATGATGTCTCATTAAAATCTACAGGACTACTCATGGAATAAGCTTACTATTCAATATAAGGAAGGGTGGCAGAATCTGTCCTATTTTAATTGTTATTTATACAGCTCTTTAACTGTGGATGATGCTTTACGGCAGGGGTGGCCAACCTGAGCCTGAGAATGAGCAGAATTTACTAATGTACATTGCCAAAGAGCCACAGCAATATGTCAACAGCCTACCCCACTCCCAGCACCTCCCCACCCCCACCCACATCTTCTCCCTCTCCATCAGCAGTTCCATGGCACACAGGAGGCTCTGGGAGGAAAGGGACAGGGCTGTGTAACCACTAGGTGAACTAGGTGACAGCCTAGGGTGCAAAGGGGTTGCGGGGCACCAAAAAGTGCACTCAGGGGAGGCGGTGGAGCGGAGGTGAGCTGGGGCAAGGGGGACGCAGAGAGGGTGCCTGCAGAAAATAACTGGGGGAGTGCAGGGGAACCACTACCCACCACAGCTCACCTCCGCTCTGCCTCCTTCCTAGAGCACACCGCCCTGTTCTAATTCTCCTCCCCTCCCAGGCTTGCCGTGCCAAACAACTGATTGGCACCGCAAGCCTGGGAGGCAGGAGAAGTGGAACAGCGCCAGCGTGCTCATGAGAGGAGGTGGAGCCGAGGTAAACTGGGGCGGGGAGCTGCTGCGGTGAGGGGGTGCCACAGGGCTGCAGCGGAGCAGGGGAGCTGCTGCAGGGCTCCCCAGACCGGAGTGTGGGGGAGACACAAGGTGGAAGTTTCACCTAGGGCATGAAATATCCTTCCACCAACCCTGGGAAGGGGAGAAGCAAAGGCCCAGCAGGCTCAGGGGAGGGGTCGGGAAGGAGTGGAGCAGGGACAGGGCCTGTGGCAGAGTCGGGGGTTGAGCAGTGAGCATCCCCCAGGACACTGGAAAGTCGGCATCTGTAGCTCCAGCCCCGGGAGTCGGTGCCGATACAAGGAGCCACATAGTAACTTCTGAAGAGCCGCATGTGGCTCTGGAGCCACAGGTTGGCCACCCCTGCTTTACAGCATAACTAAAAGACAGATCTCTTCTCCACAGGGCTTACAAATTAGCGTAGATACAGCACAATTAGTGATAAGAATGGGATAAGTAAAGTAAATGAGGTTTGCAACAGTGAAGGACCCTGACATAAGCTTCTGATTTGAACACATATTATTTTTCTTTCTAACAATACATATTCCAGGTCAGTAGCTGAAGGAGAAGAGAGGCTTGAGGATGGACAGGAAGGAGGCAAGTAAGGATGCCTGGCTCACAGGATCAAGGAAGCTATTCTGGGCATGGGACCAAGTGACAAAAGGGGCAGAGATGCTAATCACTCACCCTCACTCTTGCTGGGAAGTTCCTGCCAACTCCCATCCCACCTCCATCAGGCTCAGGTAGTTTAGAATGTCCTCATCTTGGGATATACTTACCTATTGAAAGGTGCAGAGAAAATGATGTGCTTAAATAGATGAGAGACCTTTTCATTCCTTAAGTTAAAGGAATTAAAAAAGCAGTTAAGTGACACTGCTTTTTGCATGGTCTGCAAACATAATTGCTCTTCAGTAGAGCTGTAGAGAGCCCAGTACATCTGCACCGGGGGAATCCCAGCAGAGGAAAAGGCATCGATTTTGTGTTTTTTAGAGGAAAGACAAGATAATTAAAAACAGGGCAGGAAATGCCAAGCTGGGCTCTGACACAGTCAGATTTAGTGGCTGGAACTAGGCCAACGTACCTTTTCCTTAGGACTTCCCAGGTTTCTCATTGTCGGTGCACTACAGTCTAATGCAAACCTATTGCCATTGTGTCATTAGTACTATTTGTCTACTGAGCAGTATGATAAGCCACCATGATCTTTCCATTCAGATGCTATACATCCATTTCTCAGTCAATGCATTACATATATGTGATGTATACTATAACTCAAAGTATTGCACTCATAGGACTCCACTGGGAACAGTATACTGTAGTTTCTTCTGATTCCCTTGGCTTTTAACACCCTTCATAAGAGTCATCATCCAGGACATTAGTAGCCACAATACATTCAACACTGTTCAAAATAAAAACAAATTTCCTTCATGGAAAAATGACTGAAGTTTCATGGAAGTTTTACTTCCCAGAGTGAGGAGGGCTGCACAGAGGTCAAGACAGGTGTTGCCTAGTGGTTGGAACAAGCGTCTGAAAGGGAAGAACTCAAGCATTTTAACTGCAGCTCTCATAGAATATCAGGGTTGGAGGGGACTTCAGGAGGTCATCTAGTCCAACCCCCTGCTCAAAGCAGGACCAATCCCCAACTAAATCATCTGAGCCAGGACTTTGTCAAGCCTGACCATAAAAACCTCTAAGGAAGGAGATTCTACCACCTCCCTAGGTAACCCATTCCAGTGCTTCACCACCCTCCTAGTGAAAAAGTTTTTCCTAATATCTAACCTATACCTCCCCCACTGCAACTTGAGACCATTACTCCTTGTTCTGTCCCCTGGTACCACTGAGAACAGTCTAGATTCATCCTCTTTAGAACCCCCTTTCAGGTAGTTGAAAGCAGCTATCAAATCCCCCCTCATTTTTCTCTTCTGTAGACTAAAACAATCCCAGTTCCCTCAGCCTTTCCTCTTAAGTCATGTGTTCCAGCCCCCTAGTCATTTTTGTTCCCCTCCACTGGACTCTTTCCAATTTTTCCACATCCTTCTTGTATTGTGGGGCCCAAAACTGGACACAGTACTCCAGATGAGGCCTGCCCAATGCCGAATGGAGGGGAATGATCACGTCCCTCGATCTGATGGCAATGCCCCTACTTACACAACGCAAAATGCTGTTAGACTTCTTGGCAACAAGGGCACACTGTTGTCTCATATCCAGCTTCTCATCCACTGTAACCCCTAGGTCCTTTTCTGCAGAACTGCTGCCTAGCCATTCGGTCCCTACTCTGTAGCAGTGCATGGGATTCTTCCATCCTAAGTGCAGGACTCTGCACTTGTCCTTTTTGAACCTCATCAGATTTCTTTTGGCCCAGTCCTCTAATTTGTCTAGGTCCCTCTGTATCCTATCCCTACTCTCCAGCGTATCGACCACTCCTCCCAGTTTAGTGTCATCTGCAAACTTGCTGAGTTACAAGCAAAACAAAAAGCACCTGGGGTTAGCACAGCGGAATCCACAACTCATAACAAAATAAAAGGGAAAAACCTAAATCCCGTTTCCCTAGATATTTCCTGATCTACTTACATACTTGGGGTTTTAAATGAGTAGTTTCTAGGTATAATACTGACTTTTTTCATATCTGGCCCCAGCTTCATATAGCATAGCTTTGCCCTGTTCACTTCGCCCTGGAGAACAAGGACAGACAGACAAAAGGGGAGTCTTTGTTTCAATTTTTACAAGTTCTAGCCTTCCTATTGGCTCTTTTGGCCGGGTGCCCCCTCACTTCCCTTTACCTATGGACAGTAGTGGGGCTTTTTAACCCTTTATGGGCAAAGTAATTAGAATATAGCTACTAGCTGGCTGGGTGTCCATAAAAGGGAGCTTTCCCTCTCCCCTTTCATTTATCACAGGTGTCATTAGTTAGTTAGAGCAAGGAAAGTCCCAAGTATTATTAGGATTGGAAGAGATCAATACAATGCCAGAACAACAAAGTTTGAAGTGGGAGTGGCTCAAAGAAAATGTCACAGTGTGGGCAAAGTCCGGATTCCATGCTCGCTTTTGACCGAATTCATAAGACTCTGAAGTTAATATTGATATGCCATAAAACACCCCACTATCAGCTCTGTTACATCCCTTTGCACTGCTCATGTGGCTTGTTGAGAGTGATGGGGATGAATGGTTCTGCTGGTCCAGGTCCTCAGACATGTGAGTGTAGCTATATGGCCTGATGGATAGACTTGTCAAGGAAGTTAACAGAAGAAAAGAGCCCTGTGTTGAGTAGTAAACAAGCACTATTCACCTGCTTAGTGTTCTCATAAGGTCCCCAGGTAAGACACTAGGAAAGTACATATCTTCTGTCGATCTAATTTCTCTTACCTGAAGGCAACATAACAAAGTCAGATTGATTTGGCTGTAGAAGTATCCCACTGGCTTTGTCAGTCTGTGGGATACTTGTAAGTAGCTGAACCATTAATTTTATCAAGGGGCAGTGACCTGGTTTCCCCTGTCACGCTTCTGGAGTGGCTCAGGAACGTGAGCATCAATCTCAGGGCAGACTGTTACAAACCAGGACACAAACCCCAAACTGGTTGTATGGTCTATGCCTAGGTTTCACCCACCAAGCAGCAGGTGTAAACTCCTCACACACTAGAACAGCATTGACATGGAGTCACAGGTAGTCACCATGGGTACTCCTCTATCTTGCCACCCAAGCAAACCTGCCTTTGTGATAAATGCTCCAGTGCACCAAAAGTCAGAACGATATTCAGATTACTCCCACTCCCGAAAGGCCAGTCACTTACCTCAGGTCAGTTGCACCTCAGATCCTAGGCCAAAGACGATGCTTGCAGTCAATCCCATAATAAATTAAGTAGAGATGTATTAAGAAAGAAACATAAATGAGTTATTAACAAGGTTAAAGCTGGTAAACATACACACACCCAAATGAGTTAGTCTTAGGTTCCAAAATGGCAATACATGCTGCTGTAGTATGCAAGCTCTGTGTGTCCTTTACGGCTAACCTAGGCCAAGCACTGGGGAACTCTTGCTTAGAAATCTTCACCCTCAGATCAACCAGGTTCTTCTTGTCAGGGATTTTTATTATCTTTGCCCAGAGTTCAAACTGATGGGACAAGTCCCTCTACATGTCTCCTTTTCATGGGTGTGAGGAGAACATTCCCTCTGATGTCCCACAATGGCTTGTCTGTGGGCCTTCTTTTATGGGGCAGATGACATTTCTTGTGGAAAACTAGTATTTTACACTTGGTGATGCTTCTCTCCTGTCTGTGGGAGTTTATAGTTTCAGAGCAATCAGATAAATACTACCTTATAACATGGGATACAGATTATATAGGTGAAATGAACGCAGGCAGCAACTCACAAGTATATCAAAGTCTGAACACACTTTTATAAGTCTAATGCCTATTTTAACAATGCTAACACACAGGTGAGTCAGTCTATGCATTTATCAGTGATCCGTTAGGCTTAGAGGCCTTGGCATGAGCTGGCACCTAGTCTGCCAGCATCACATCCCCATCGTCACAACACTTAATTCAGAAACCTACCCAGAATCTGTCCTGCTTGTTTATTTTTGCTTGTCGGAGGTAGATCTGTCCCAGAATTATTTCTTGGGTTGCAAGCATTTGTGCTTGCTGCAATAATCTCTCCTTGTTAGCCTAGATACAGGGTACACTGGATTTGGAAGTGAAGTGCCACATATCAGGCAGTCGCGCTGAAACTCAAGGTCCTGCCGCAACTCCAGCTTGAAGTAGTAATAACAAAAATCAGATACATGGTTTCCATCATTAGCATCCCCATTATAAAAATTGTTCCAGAACCCCTGGTTTCAGGCACCTATCATACCCCACAGGAAGGGCGAGGAGTTGAGCTTGTATTTGACTTGTGAGAGAAGATACACCAACCAGCAAGCTGGCTGAGCCTGTGTGAGTGGCTGGAACTGGTCTTATTTCTTTTGCCCTGTGACTCCTGGGGCAGCCTTATTGCCACTGCTCTGCAGCCTGATGCAATTCTGTGGCCATGTTGTTTCATACGCTCATAGATTCTAAGGCCGGAGTGGACCATTGTGATCATCTAGTCTGACTTTCAGTATAACAAGGCCAGAGAATTTCTCCAAAATAATTCCTAGAGCAGATGGTTTAGAAGAGCAAGACACCCAGCCTTGATTTAAAAATTGCCAGTGATTAAGAACCCAGCACAAACCCCAGTAACTTGTTCCAATGATTAATTATCCTCCCTGTTAAAAATGTACACCTTATTTCCAGTCTGAATTTGTCAAGTTTCATCTTCCAGCCATTGGATTATGTCTTTCTCCGATAGACTGAAGAACCCTTTATCAAACATTTGTTCCCACATACGTACTTTTTAGACTGTAACCAAATCACCCCTTAACCTTTTTGTTAAGCTAAACAGATTGAGTTTCTTGAGTCTGTCACTGTAAGGCATATTCTGTAACTGTTTAATCATTCTCATTGCTCTTCTCTAAGCCCTCTCCAATTTATCAACATCCTTCTGTATCTGGACACACTATTCCAGTAGTGGTCACACCTGTGCCAAGTACAGAAGTAAAATAACCTCTCTGCTCCTACTTGAGATGCCCTTGTATGCATCCAAGGCTGGCATTAGCTCTTTTGGCTACAGTACCGCACTGGCAACTCATGTTCAATTGATTATCCACCATAACCCACAAGTCTTTTTCAGAGTCCTTGCTTCACAGGACAGAGGACCTCAGCCTGTAAGTATTTTTTACATTCTTTGTTCCTAGATGTATAGCTTTATATAGTCATATTAGAACATATATCATTTGCTTGTGTCCCATTTATCAAGCAATCCAGGTTCCTCTGTATCAATATGAGCTGTGTTCATTATTTCTCACTCCCCAACGTTTGTGGGCAACCAACCAACTTTCTGAGTGATGGTTTTTATGTTGTCTTCCAGATAGTTGATACAAATTTTAAATAGTCTCAGGGCCAAGAACTAACCCCTAGGGAAACCCACTAGAAATACATCTATTCAGTGATAACTCCCAATTTACATTTTGGGGCTTCTCAATTAGATAGCTTTTAATTTGGTGTGTACCACGTTAATTTAGATTGTTCTCATTTTTTGTAATCAAAGTGTCATGTGGTACCAAATCAAATGCCTTACAGAAGTCAAAGTATTACAACACTATTACGTTATCTACCAGACCTGCAATCTCAAAAAAAGTCTGTTGGATTTGACAGGTTCTATTTTCCATAAACCCAAGATGAATGGCATTAATTATATCAACCCCCTTTAGTGCTTTATTAATTGAGTCACTAGTGTGTCATTACTACTATGCCATGACAGGATCACCCTTCCTCTCAGGTGCCACACTTCTCTTTCTCTTAGTATGAGCGTGAGCATTATGCAATATATTCTGGATATTACATGTTCACACTATGACACCAGTTTTACATTATGAACAGTCCAGTTTCTGATTCCTTTGGTTAACAACACTCATCACATTCATCCTTCAGAAGTACATCTGTAACCAAAGCTCACTCAGAAGCAGTTCTAAGGTATAATTTCCTTTATGGGAAAATAGCTGAAAGGTTGCCATGGAATTCAATTATGATCATCTCTGGGAACAAGGCATTTCTGTCTGCGGAATTCCTGGCCACATGAGATTAAGTGCAGCTTAAGCCTGATGGTCGTGAGAATAATGTATAAAACATACACCTTGTTGATGGCCCTCCCCAGGATCAATGCTTAGTTAAAATATATCCTACATACACGAGGTCACTCTGACCTGAAGGAAAAGAGAGAGAGAGAGAGAACGAACGCTACCATTTTGCTCAGCAGACAGCTACAACAGTGATAAGTGATATATAAAGCCCTAGGGTAGATGGGCAGAGCTGAGTAGGTTCTTATACCATGCCCATCACAACCTTTGTCCATACTACCCAGGGTTTCTCTTTTGCCCTGAACTTTATTCAAGCACCTCCCACTACATGCCTTCACCTACCCACCATCCATCACATCCATCCCTTCTCAGCCCACTCTTCCATTGTCAAGTTCACAGCTCAGTTATCCACCCTCATCTACTCACCTCCCTTGCTCATACCCACTGGCCTTTTATCCATTCCCTCACCTCACAAAAAATGCAAGGGCCTAATTCCCAGCTCTGCTCTGGCTGCTTTGTTCTACTCTGGTGGTACATAGAGGTTTGAAAGTTGGCTTACCTAGCCAATTAAGTGGTCAGAAGAATATTTGGTTGATATAGAGCTGGCTTAATGGGTCTATGTAACCTGCTACTGCTAGTGTGAGGGGGCTGGGGAGGCACACCAGAAGGAGGAAAAAGGGTTTAGCTAGGATGTCTCTTCACCCAGGGCCAATTTTTGACTGCCCTGGCTGGTTTTCCTAGTACTTTACCATGTGCTGGTCAGATGAAGTAATTTGCCAGGTTTGTTGCTGTGTGGCCACGCACGCAGCAATCTTAATTAGCGTTTGTGCGCCTCGTGGCTGGGAGCGTGCCGTGGCTGGGAGCATGCCATGGCTGCCTGGCAGGTACCCAGGTCCTCCTCTGTGTGCATGCAGCATTCCAGGGACAGATACAGCTCCCTAGTCCCATCCCCAAACCCATCCAAGTCTCACAGAACTTTCCAAGAGCTGAGCCCCTCCCCAGGGCTCCCCAAGCACTAGGATTTTGCTTGAACCACAAAACTAGCCCTGCCTCCGCTAGGATCTGCTCCTACCCATCAAACAGCAGGTTTTTCTGTGCTTCAGAAGTGGCAACACTACCCAGTGACTCGTGGCTGCTGAAGTAGCCCCTTGGCAACAGAATGACACTCAGCACACCCCACCAGCCCCAGGAGCAGGGAAAAGCAGAGGTGGGTTAGAGCTACACTACTTTTACTCCCCCTCACCCAACTACACCTTGTGTGGCTTAGACTGTAGCTGAAAATCTAACCCTAAACATCTAAAGTCACAGGTAGTCTTTAATGCTGGACTCAGTGCTTTCCTGACGAGGGGCCAAAGACCCAGATTTGTAAGGTATTTAGGCATTGCTGTTCTCAGCATTGCAAGTCTAACAGATTAAGGAGCTTACTGGGTTGTCCTCACGTACAGAGCTTCTTCCACCAGTGTAATTAACCCACCTCCCTGAGAGGCAGTAGCTAAGTCAATAGAAGCAGCTCTCCCATTGACACAGGGCTGTCTATGAAGGATGGACAGATAGCAAGTGTAAAAAAAATCAGGAAGGGTGTGTGTAGGGAGAGGGTAATAGATGCCTATATAAAAAAAGCTCCCAAAATCAGGATATATGGTCACCCTAACGCAGGATGCTAGGTCAGGATGCTGTCTCTCAAGGGTGTGGATTTTTGACACCCCTGAACAATGTAGTTATACTGATATAGGTCTGTAGTGTAGACCTGGCCTATGCCTCTTTTTAAAAAGGGATTAGGAGACAAAACCCCTTTTGAAAGCGAGACTTTGGCCTGGTCTCCACTACAGATCTGTATTAGTAGATCTACATTGCTCAGGGGGGTGAAAAATCCACACCCATGAGTGATGTAGTTAAACCAACCTATCCCCTGCTTTCTCCCTCCCCTTCCCTGGGGAAAACCTACTAGTTTGGTGGGAGAATTCTCCCATCAACCTAGTTACCACCTGCTGAGGAGGTGGATTACCTATGCGGACAGGAGAACCCCTCCCTTCAGTGTAGGCAGTGCCTTCAATGAAGCACTACAGCAGTGCTGCTGCACAGTTTTAAGTGTAGAAAAATCTTTAGGCATTGCAACACCGAGTAACTGCAACACCTAAATACCTACAAAATCTTGGGCTTTAACCATTTGCTTGATTTTAAGCACATGCCTATGTCTGGCCTCAACAGTGTGTCAATGGGTGCTTAAGTGATGTTCTGAATAGAGACCTTTGACTTCCATGATCCAGCTTTAGTGAAATCTCAGCTGTGGTTTTTGTTTTTGGGTGGGGGATGCACCATAACATTCCACAAACCAACCCACAAGCTATGTCACCCTCATTCCACATTCAAAGAAATGTATTTAGAACATAAACAAAAGATTTTGGCCTCAGCCTCCAGTGCTAGCCCCAGACTTTAGGGTTAAGGCTCCACCAAGCAATTCCCCAGCTAGCTTGCCTCCAGCCCTCCGCATCCAGCCCTAGCTCCAACACCACATTCCAAACTAGTTCCCTGCTGAGACCACAATCCTGTTAGCAAGGACAGCGGCCTGTGGGATTTTGGCTCAGGATGGTAACAGTGACCCCTTCAGAAAGGGGCTCCCTGGGAGAGGAGAGCATTCCTGTGCCATTCGCTAGGAGCTTCCCGGGGAGCTTTACCTGAGAAAGGACTGCAGGGTTTGGACACGTCTATTTATTACACCAGAAAGAATGTAGCCAACCCACACATTAAAGACGATAATGAGTATCTGTTTCCTCCCACAGATGTTATGAAGCTTAGTTAGTGTGCAAGAATCTGGACGAAAAGGCGCTGTACAAGTGCACAGGATTAATCATCCGCCCTGGGGCTTGGAGGATAGCGGCTCACATCTCTTTTTGAGGTCAGAGTGGTATTTTATGACGGGCACAGGCAGTAGGAAGAGGGAGCCCTTGGCTCAGCAGAACAATCTGTACCAAGCTGGGTTTCACACTTACAGTGGTTCCAAGGCGGAGAGGTGTAGAGCATCCAGCATCCATGGGGCTGCAACGAGCTTGTCTTTTCCCTTGTGTGGGAAGAAAAAAAAATACCCAGCAAGAGGTTGACTCAGCCAGACTTCATGCTTGGCACCAGGCCAGTTGAACTGCCTGGCCCGTTTGATTGGCAGCACTCTCCAGCCTGATGTCATCCTGAAGCCACGTGTGTCACCGGTACCAGAGAATAGCATGGGGATGATGTGTCTGCTCAGATATTACCTACCAGCCAGATCATCATGTAATATTACGAATATCACATGTGCATATTGTGACTCTGATATTCCATTGTGAATGGTACAGCCACTCAGTAACCATCATCCTCCAGAGGACGCGCTACCACAGCACACACAGGAATGGTCCATAAAGAAAACTACTATTTCATTTGCAAGCTATGGCCAAAGTTTCACGGGGGGATGGTGGGGGAATTTCCCAGAGTCAGTGCTGCACAGGACCTGACAGAATCCACAGGTATCATGTGAACGAAGGATCTCTTGGGCACATCCCAAAGCAAATCCACAGTAGGTGCTTTTAACATAGAACTAGCCCAATTCAGCCTGCATCTCAGATGCGGGGGGCGGAGAAAACAACTGCCACTGTTGCAGTTTAGAAAGGCACTCTTTCCAAGCCCTTTTCCTGTGTTGTAGTAGTGACTGTGGACCTGGTTCTCCATCATTGTACATTTTGTGTAGTTAGTTACACCTTCGAGGGACCTCAGGGAGCTGAAATCAAATTCATTTATCATAGGCCACCTCAGAGCCAGATTGTAACTTTTAGTCACTACCAACCTGTATCATTTTCCTGACAATTAGCTAGCTACCATGCAATGCACTGCCAATCCCAAGTTAACTACTGCCCAGATCAGAGGGGCAACAGACTGTCCCCTGAAAAAGTTTCCTTGTATCGGAGGCAGGGGAGGAGACAGACTCTGCAGGTGTCATTTTACACGAACCATCCACAAGGTGATGAAACAGTCTGAAAATATTCACCTTATTCATTAACAGTCACAGCTTTACATTCTCCCGTCTGTAATCATTCAATCCAAATCTACACGGGGTCTTTTCAGTTCATATCAAATAACTGTCTTTGTCCTTCAGTTCTTGACTGGGTGGGAAGGGATTGCAGCTGTGAGACAGGGTGCTGTACTCAGCAATGGACCGGCACCTCCCCCTGGACATTAATGTCAGGAGGATGACACCCCTTCCCCCAGTTGCATGACATCTCTCTGTCCTTTCTCAGTCTGCAGCGCCTCTCTTGCTCCACGAGCTGCTGTGACTTGGCCCTCCGGCCAGGTCACCATAAGGGTTTTCCCCGTCCGCAGTACAAAGGTCTATCTTCCCATTCACTGCCTCATAATGGAGCTTCCTCAGCAGCTCGCAGGTGAACCCAGGCCCACTCTCTACTCTGGGTTCTGGCTCAGGGACCCTCTAATCAGGAGCCAAGGTCTCCTCCCTCCTAGACCTTACTGCCTTTCCCTGAGCCCTTTCCTTGCCATCTGGCACTGCCCCCACTCTTAGTCTGCCAGTTTCCCTCCGCCCAGGGAGTAACTGCAGGCTACATGTGTCTGCAGCCACCAAACACTCCTCCTTTCTCCCAGGAAGTCACTGCAGATGATTCCCAGCAGTCCCCTCTGCTTCCAGTTTCCTGGCTTTATAAATCCAGCTTGTTCCTCCTCAGCTGGGCTCCCTCATGCCACTCAGGGGAGATTCTCCTCAGCTGTGCCCTATCTGGTTAATTAACCCCCTTTTCAGTCTGTGTTAACCCTTTTAGGGCAAACACGGGGTGAACACCCCACCAGAGGCTGATAGAGGAATCCTTCCCATTGAGTGTCTCTCACTCAGACAAGGTGCAGTTTAGTGATACCACTAGAATTTCACTTCCAAGCCCATTACATCCAGCCCCACCATCTTCCACGGAAGGGCAGAGATGGGAGTGTTGTTTGACTTGATGCAATCTTTTCCCTATAGAGAAGAGAGGGGAAAGCCAAGTAGAAAATGACTCAGTCAGATTTAGTATCTGGAACCAGGCCCATATTGTACTTGCGCTACCATGCCCTGGGCTATGTCAGTACCAGCATTTTGCAGTCTGATGCAAACCAAACCCATGCCTGTTTACATTTCCAGTGAACACTATGACATGCCATGATGCTCCTTACATTTCTGTCTTAATACACTTCACCATGATCATTACAGAACATGTGGTTATATTGACAGTTTGGTGCAGAGACAAGACCTACAGAGGACGCAATCGAAATTTCATGGAAGTTTTATTTACCAGGCTGGGAACCACACAGAGGATGCAGTGAGATCCACTGCCAACCCTGTGGCACTGAGAAGAAGTGTTTTGATCTGTTTATATTGAAATAAAATGGATGTGCTTTTAAAGACATTGTGCTCACAAATTCCACAACTGCAAATGGGGACTTGTGATTTCTGTTTCCTCATTCCACACTGCCAAAGAGGGGCATTTCTTCAGAATAAACCAAAGAGATTTGATTTTGGAGTGGTTCACATTAGTTAACTTAAGGAAGACACATGTTGACTTACGGGAAAACAAAGCTCCCCTTCAATAACATCACAAGAGCAAATTTGGAGACTCACAGACAACCCATGATTACTGCAGCTGTTAAAGTCTCAGAACCTCTCTCATTACAGGTATTAGATCTTCTATCTAAACCATAAAGAAATGGGCTTTCACTTATATTTGAAAATGAATTCCGCAAGAGATAGTAGATAAGAGTTCAGGAGTTGCACTGAGACAGACACACTCAATGTCAGGACATAGAGTCAACCCAGGGAGCACATGCTTAGAGCACAGAAACTTTTATTCAGGGCACAAATTCCAAAGCCACCTTTAAGGAATGAGAGAGAAAGAAAGTGTGTGCGCATTCTGGAACTAAAGAGAAACACGTCATCCATGTTCCACTTGGAGACCCTGGCAAGTTACCTGTCCTTTAAGCCCTTCCACAGAGTTTCACCCTCTTGGTTATAGTTTCATGTCAGTTTGAGGATCAAATGAGGGTCCCTCTGCTAGTTCAGGATCACCATTTATACCAAGAGCCCTCGCTTGGTTTGCTGGGTCTCTTGAACCTAGTCTGAGCCTATATAGGCAATTCCCAGTGGGTGTGGGGGGAATTCCCCAGAATTGGTTATCTGTCCCAGAATTTGCATTAATTACACCCCACAGATTTTAGTTCCTGGTGGAAGCCCAGTGACCATTCCCCATGGACCCAGAATACAATCCCTAATGCACACAGATATCTAAGTGGTACATGTATACAAGTATAGGAATAATCCCAGCACCTACAACAGCATCTGGCACACCTCAGTATAACAGTCTTTTGACATTTCTACACTTCCAGCATCACACATCTGTCACATCTTAACTCCCTTATATATGCTACATAAAACCAAAACCAGTTTGATAGTTTAAAGTTCTGAATCCTATCTGTAGTCACTTAGGATGCCTTGACCCTTAACCTGTATCCTTCCAGATTATCTGCAGAATTTGTTACACTCAGGTTAGCTGACAAAATATTGAACATATTGGGTACTGCATCCAGCTATTCACTCACTTGTGTTCCTTCCAGCAGAGTCAAATGTTGTAAAGCAGGCAAGACATGGGATAGTTTATGCAAACAGTGAAGGCTGTGGTAAGGTATCACTGAAGGGATCCTGTAAAGGAGCAGCTCCCCTCTGCTGTCTGGATGATTATGTGCCTCAGTTTCCCAGGAGTCATCTACAAGCTCCTTGTGGTGGCTCAGTGATCAGTGCTTTGGCCCTCTGATCAGAGCAAACGTCTTCCCTTTACAGAGCAGTGAAAAGTCCAACCCTATACAACGAATTTTCTCCCCTTGGTGCAGTGAAGGTCCTTTGTTTGTTCTGAGGTCTTGACCATTTCACTTTCTGGCAGGGGCCTGCAGGCTGATACACTGATCTCCCAGCACTAAATAAAACAGTCAGGCAGTTGTGGACCCTTCTTGCCAGGGAACTTATACAGACTGCCAACAGAAAAGCAGTTGCACTAACAAACCCAAGGCAGCAACTACCACCAACAGACTCTAGAATGATGCACAGCTGTAAACTATGTTCCTACTCACACCCAGCTTACTACACCTTACTGCCTTCCAGTAGCAGGTCAGGATTTATTTCTCCTGCTCCCTCTAGCAGGTCAAGGTTGATTATCTACCATCAAGAACTGGGACACGGGCAGTCACAGTGGCTGGAGCAGGAGTCAGTAGCCAGGAATAGGCATTCAAGATCAGAGTCAGGCTTAGAGGCCAGAGCCAAGGATCAGAGCTAGAATCAGACATTAGGAATCAGAACCTAAATACCTGTAGCACAACGAGACAGGAGATATCATAGCCATGGACAAATGCTGCAGTCCTCAGAGCAGGTCTGCTGATCCCCTCAGCCAATCAGAGGGTTAGACCAATCATGCAGCTCAGCTGGGGCCAGATGCACTCATTAGACTGCCTGGGGTAAGGGAGCAGGTGAGCACTCTAGCTGCAGGATCTTACTCCTGACAGCTGCTGCATTAACCCTTTGAGGGCTGAGTTTGCACCCCAGAGCTTGCCACTTAGCTGCAGCTCCGCCCTCCAGGTGACACAACTCAGCTATGGGGGAGCTGAGGGCCTCCTTCCACTCTGGGCTCAAGAAGCAACTGTCCCCATTACTCAAATACTCCAGCTGCACTTTCCCCTTGGCCACTGCTAATGTTACTCATCTCCTCCTTGACATTCCTCAGGTCTCTTTAGCCAAGCCACTCATATGCCCCATCCCCAGCTTGTTCCCCACAAGGAACTACCCCAGCACCCACAGAACTTCCCCAGCTTGCTGTGGCTCAGGAACTCTGCTGCTGGCCCTCCCCAGGACTTGCTCGAGCTCATTGACAGCCCTTCTGTAGGGGAGCCTTCTTTGTTTTTCAACTTTTACAGTTATCCCCACATAGCCATCTTGGATTTCCCTTAGTTGTTGTTGGGAATCCATGTTTGGTGCCTTCTTCCCCAGCCTTTGGCGCCCTTTTTGATAAAAGTGGGAAGAGAGGCAGGTCATGTGACTGGTAATCTGTCTAGGAACAAGGCCACATAAAAGTTCAGCCCTCCAGTCACACTGGACTGCCCATCTGAGAGGTAGACAGGTACCACACTAAGGGTTGCTTGGGCAGGATACATACCTGCATGTGAGGATAGCCATCCATCTGCTGTCCTTTGGTTTCAGTTCACATACAATGGCACAGGGAGGAAGGCCTGTGAAGAGAAGAACAGAGTTGTCAGCTTACCTGTCTGGAAATCCCATCCTCAGGAGCCTGTTGTCACTGCCTGAGTCTAGTGCTCCATCCTATCGTGTCGGTGGGTGTCTGTAACCAAGCTGCAAGATATGGGAAAGAGACATCTAGGCTCCGATCAACTGTCCTGTATATAGTTCTGGGTCAGGGCTTTAGGCCCCTGGTTGTTACAGCTGCAGCTGGGTTTGTATTTGGTCCTCTACAGTTGTAGTTTGGAAGTCCTTAGTATTTATCCCTTTATCACTGTTTAATCTGTTTCTTGGGGGCTAACAACTCGATGAGGGATAGGGAGATGAATCTAGGCTGATTTCCTAACCAGATTAAAAATCAGTCAACACTTCCTTACAGCCTGGTCTCTGGAGATCCCCCTTTAGCTATCTTCATTACTGAGAGCTGGACCTCGCTTTTAACTGGCTTCCTTCAAAGGCCTTGTTCCTGGTCCACAGTCACATGGTCTGGGAGAGGACTGCAAAGCCCAGGTCAGAGGTAGGACAGGAGTGCTATAAAAGCCCATCTCACCCTATGACAGATTCATAATGACATTTTAAGACGTTGCCTCTTATTAAATCGGTTTTGGTTTTCTTTGTAGTAGACAGTGGATTTAGGAAGTATTTCAATTTTCTCTTTTGTTACAGAACTCACAGTCTCTCTCTCTCATGAAGCTTCGTAATTTGTGCTGTTAATAAAAAGCTCCTGTAGTCTAAGCTTGTGCCCACTACGTTGAATCTTATGTCCTCCTGATCACTGACAGTGTGTATCAATCTCAGTAGAAATTAAGTCCATTTCTTTATGGCTTTAAACAGCGGTTCTCAGTCTGTGGGTCAGGATTGGGGCTAGCAGGGCTGGCTGAGACTTGCTGGGGCCTAGGGCTGAAGCCCGAGCCCCATGGCCTGAGGCAGAAGCCTGTGGGTTTCAGTCCTGCATGTTGGGACTCAGGTTACAGGCCCCCTGGCTGGGGCTGAAGCCCTTGAGCTTCAGCTTTCCCACATACCCTCTCCTACCCCCGGGTCAGTGGGGCTCAGGCTTCGGTCCCCTCTCCTAGGTTCATGTGATACTTTTTATTGTCAGAACGGGGGGCACAGTACAATGAAGCTTGAGAACCCCCGGCTTAGAAGATCTAATATCTGTCATGGAAAATGTTCTGTGGCTCGAAGATCAGAAATAATTGTAGACATATTGCACCAGATCCTCAGCTGGTGTAAATTGACATGTCTTCACGGAAGTCAATGGAGCTAGGACAATTTACATCAGCTGAGGATCTGGCCTATTATCCTAATTGCCAGTTTGTTTTAGTGATGTTACTGGAATGGAGCTTTCTAATTTTCAAATAAGTCAACCTGTGGCCACCTTTAAATTAACTAAGACAAATCACTTCAAAATCAACCAGCTCTTCAGTTCATTATGAAGAAATTACACTCAGGAACTGTAGAATGAAAAAATATAAAATACAAGTTCCCATTTTCATTCACAGAACCTGGGATTTCCAGAACTACTCAAACTCATACAGATAAGGCCTCTGAGAGGGCCAGGACAGTGCCCGGAGGAGAGGATCAGTCAGATGCAGTAAGCTCTAGGATACAGATGTGGTCTGGCTGACTGAGAAATAACAGTTCCAGGACAGAGTAACTATCACCACATGGCCAGAACAACACTGGCATGTCCAAGTAGTCCATGGCCACTGTGCAGTGCTGAAACAGCATTGATTCCTCAGTATGAGAGAGGAGGGAAGAAAATCGTGGAAAAGTACAACGATCAGGACATTTTTTGTATAGAAGTGAACAACCTCCAAGAGAACTGGTTTCTTTAGACGATTTCCAGGTAAAATGGTGAGATGTCAGAGACTGTCTGACAAAAGGGATTGCTAATAGATTACATGGAGTTTTTCATTCTTAGATCACCAGTCAATTTCAGGTTAGGTTAGAGGTGATTATAATTAATTACTAGCTGAAAGTGAGTCATGTGATCTATGCGCAATGAGTTGGTCTCAGGCCAGTTCTTGGACTGACATGCAATATCAAACACTACATGCTCAGCAGGCATTAAATTGGTACCCAGTTAGCGGTATCAGTAAACAGACTCAGGGATGGCTGCATCAGCAGTCAGAACTCCCCTCTCACTCTTATGGGTGGATCCCCCAAGTTATTATTTGTAGAGTGCCGACAACACACAAGGCATCATTAAGAGGGAAGCACTGTGCCAAGACAGCGTGGGAAGCCTGCCTCATTGCTTAGGGCTTTGGTCACCGGGCTGTCAATCAACACGTTACACTAGCGCTACAGTTAGTTTAGAAAAAGACACTGGGATATCACCAGCAAACCTCTGCCCTTTCTTTTTATTGTTCCCCCTCAGGACAGAGTAACATTGATTCAACTGTATTTGACTGTACACCTAAGTCAAAATTCCCAATGAATGTCTATTCCCTTTGGACATGGCTTCCAAACCCCACCCTTCCCCACTTCATCTTCTGTCATCCCATCCTTTATCCAGAAGCCTCGGCAATACCTTTCCCGCTTGGTTTGTTTAAACTAACCAGATGCAGATGGATTATAGCAATCTGTATTTGTCCTGTCCATAGTCACGTCTGAAGAGCATTTGCTGCTGCTCTAGGAATTGCACTGAGTCGGTCTCACTAGAGCCAGTGAGCCAGCTCCTTGGCTGGTGGAAATCAGTGTAGCTTCACCATAACCAACGGAGCAATGCCAATTTACACCACTTGTGGCTCTGGCCCAGTGCATGAAGCACTGCTGGAACCTCTCAAGGTCCCTTCGAGCCCTACATTCGTATGATCCTGTGAGTCACTTCCAAACCCGGTGTAGCCACTGAAGCCGACAGGGAGGGGAGGGAACTAAGTGTGTGTTGAAATTCTCTCCTCTCTTCCCTGCAGAGAAGGGAAAGCAATGCCAAGCAGGGCGGATGGAAATGGGCCAGTGTTCCTCCTGTCTTAGAACTGGCTGTGCTATCTCACTGGCAGCAACTTCAGTATAGTACAATCCCTTTCTCAATAACAAGAACACATCTATCAATCCAGGCACATCCTCAGCTCATCGAGAGATATTTTTACAGACCTAAAATTCGAGCTGAAGTTAATTATTTCTGTTCCCCTGCATCATCCCAGACCTGTTTGTGGTTCTCTTGTTCTGCAATGATTCCTAGCTAGTGTTGGTACTTTTGCATCAGTCACCTGAGACTAACTCAGGGAATGTTTGCCCTGAGGGAACATTGTGTTTACTGCTAAATATAAACCAGGTCTTTTTTTCTCCTATAGCCTGAGAAAACCAGTTTCAGGCTGCAAAACCTAAATCTACAATTTGTCTTTTTCTCCTTCTGAAATGTCAGTGAGCCTGGGATTGGATGTGTTTTAATTCTTCCACTGTTAACATATCAGTGTCATTCCTTTCCAGTAGTTGTCTGATTGGCAATAATAAACTGCCAGATTTCTACAGTTTTCCATCTCCTTTGTCCTCTTCTGCTTTATCCCTGTACATGCATCCATCTCCTCAGCACTCCATGACATCACTGTCCCCATATCCTGTCTGTTTATCTTGGTATCTATAACGTCCATGTGCTTTAGTTTGGAGGTCCGCTAGCCCTGCAGTATGAGCATATACGCATTAGTATTACTAATGTTAATAGCCATCGCCATTCACATGCACAGAGAAGAGGCCAGATCTCCTTGTCTTTTTCCAGATTGGCTCCTTGGCACCCATTTGATTCCTGCACACGTCTCTCTCCTCTTAGCAGTTTATATTCTCTCATGGTGCTATGTAGTTACGAGGTATAATTGGTGATAGACTACCCAGTCAAGTCTGCTCCACCAGGGGGGAAAAATGGTGTGTGTATGGTGGTGGTGGAGGTGTAGGAAAGTGTGTCAGGGAGCTGTATGAGACTTGAGAGAGCAGTCTTGAGAATTGCTGGTGCAGAGAGCATGCTGTGGGTAAGAACCAGCCAGAGCTGGGGAACTTGCTGAGTAGACCGCTCAAACAGAGACCTGTATGTAAAAGGGGAGACCCAGCTCAGACAGGGTAGGCTGAGCCCAGTAAAGCAGGATTGATTCTGGAGAGAAGGTAGCATGAGGCGTTGCTCAGCAGAGGTAAGATTTGTAGGTGTCCGTGAGGGGGCCTGGGGAGTAGAACACGGCAGGGAACCAGGCCAGCCTGCGGAAGCCCTGAATTGAGGGCAGTGGGACAGAAGAAATGCAACAAGCATGGAGGTGGCCGAGGTGTGGAGCTACTGGAATAGGTGTACAGGACTTGCAGAAGAGGGCCTGTGAACACTGACTTACATGGCCTAGGGAGTGGGGCCCTGGAATAGGGGCAAAGGAACTGAGAAATGAAATAGGTGCTGAGGCTGACTCTTAGGTGGGCAGCCTAAAGTGAGGATGGAGACCTGCTTCATTTTAACCCATCTTACTTTGGAGGCTATAGAATGTTACTTGTATTAAAATCATGCCAGGGCTTCTATGAACTCTGAGAGGGACAATGTTCCATTCCAAAGTGCGGAGCCAGTGACTATTGGTCTGAACCTTGGTGGAGAAGATGAGCAATTTTGTCAACCCTGGGGCCTGTAGGGGAAACTGAAGCATGACTTGCCTGTATTGGTACACTTGGCCTACGTAATGCCCTAATTCATAATCGTTTCCAAGCACCAAACTGGATTTTAACACTCCCTCTGCTTCACTTAAGATCATTACTCCTGACCTCAGCTCATATTGGAGGCTTTTGCTTCACTTAGTAGTTAATATTAACTGACTGTGTTTAATCATTAAGCAGTTAATGATCTTGGCTGACCTTAAACAGACTGACAGGTAAAATCTAGGACAGGACACTCTGTAAGTAAATTAATATTTTTTCTCTTGTGCCTTCATTGCCCACACTCATCAGCATGGAGAAGAGAACTGCAAGGGCACTTCAGTGCCAGAAAGTCTGACAACGGAAGACTTGTCTGCAAAAGTAACCTGTTCTTCAGTTTGTAGCCGTTCTTATTGAGCATCTAGCCTTCACTATGTCCAGCAATTAATCACCCATTCCTGGGTTAGTCTATTGCATGTGTGTGACCAGGCTGGAGAACAAGGAGAGCTAAGTGACCACTCTAGTCTCCTGCCTGCTACATTCCACAGTTCATTTCTTGCTTCCACTTAAATAACACAATAGACTCTTGTCCTCTCATAACCTCTGTTGGGAAACACACAGAGCCAGATTGTAAACCCTGTAGACTGATGAGCACTACCTATACAAATAGTTACAATAGGACTCCTTATGTGAGCAACTGCTTAACATTGCAAGTCAGGGGTTCTCAAACTGGCTAACAATGATCATCTGCTGTTGTGAAACACCAGATGCAGAATCCCTTCCCACAGTCCTTTGTCTGCACAGAGAAGGAGGGTGTTCTTGCTGTAGATCACAGCAAAGGCTTGATTTTTGTCAGTCTCCTCCTCTGAGACTCTGCCAATTGTCAGTCTGTACTTCTCATGGAACTTAAAATATTGCCACTATGACAAAACATCTGCACAGGGACACAGAGAAATGAATGCTCACACTTATCCATCTCTTGCACTAGTTCTTTTCTCAGGGAGAAATGCAGCTCCCATTAAGAGACCCCTCTGACATTTTGGTACTGATCAGCACTTGTAGCTCCCATTGGAATTGCCAGGGTTCTGTACACCTCTGGATTAGAAGAGTGGGCTTTTCAAGAAGTACATGTTCAGTGGGATGGAATGGAGATATTTATCTCAGGGCGTAAAGCATACACTGTGGGCTTATAAGTCCTCAGACAGATGGGTCTGTGGTACTGCAGGCTCTCCGCTTCCGTAAGCTTAAGAGAAGAATATCAATACAAGCACTCACCTTGCTGCAATAGGGTGAATTAGGTCATCTAATCCCTGACTACTACTAGAATCTCCATTATGGGGGCAACACAAATCTGACAATTCTGAGAAGACTATTGCACTGACGCCCCAGTGCAGGCAGGTGTTGAGAAGATGATTTGCGGTCTTGGGGAGAGCTGATGTTGCTTAAACCAGAAGTTCTCAAACTGTGGTCTGCAGATCACCAGTATTCAATGAGCTCCATTCAGGCAGTCTGTGGATAGTTCCCTTCTAAGGTGCGCACCTGGGCAGCCACACACAACAGACTGAAGGACCACCTATCTAATTAGTGGAGCCACACTTGTCACTGATTAGGTGCCGGGACCCTGGAGAAGATGCATATGTAAGGTGAGGTGGTGGCCTTAGGGGAACTAGGTGGGAGAGGGCTGTGGGGTGAGAATTTTGGACATGCAGGGCTGCAGGAGACAGAGACAACTTTCCCCAGATCCAGGACTGTGGCTGCTGGGGAGAAATAGCACTTTTTCCCAGCCCCCAGCTCTGTGGCTGCTGTGGCAGGGGAGAAACCCCTTCTTCCCAGCCCCAGGTCAAGAGCTGTTGCAGTGGGGAGGAGAGGGCACATCCATCACTTTAGAAAGGTAAGGTACTGATATTAAAATATGAGTTGTGGGCTTTTATTTGTAGAACAAAAAACATTATTAAGCTTTTTTACATAGTGCTTTTATCCAAAATACTTTACAGTAGTTAGCTAATGGTACAAACAACATTTGGAAAGATCCCTAAATAGTCTGCTGAGACCCTCAGCAATTTTCTAGTGGTCCATGAAAAAAATAAGTTTGAGAACCATTGGCTTAAACCATTGTCACTGCAAAGTCAATCTCTTCTATAGCCTGCTTAGTAACAGAAATTTCTTCTACTTACACACAGCAGACAGAAAAGCATTAAAGTCCCTGCCTGCATATCCCTTTCTCACTTACAGTTATTTAAATGGTCACCACATCTAATTTTGCACACAGGCCACATCATCTGAGCATTGACCTCTGACAGGTTATCACTCCAAGTGCTTAAAGCTAAGGGCGGGGGAAATCTGTTTGTTTCATGGAAGAATGTTGAATCACAATTCTCAATCACAAATTCTTTGGGCAACTCTTTTGCTACAGAACTCACCTGAGGGCCATGCACTCACCACTGCACAGCTGTGGATAAGATGTCTGCTGGAGATCTGAAGAATTCTGTATGGGCATTAAGGCAACGTTGCACATTATATTGCATTGTCACAATATTATGAATGTTCCTAAACAAATCATTGAGCAAACAAATGGAATTTGGGACCAGGGTACCAGAACTGCTGAAAGATCAGGGTTCTATTCCTGACTTGGCTATTGGTCTGCTTGGTGACTGTAGTCAGTTCATAGAATTGCTCTGGATTTCAGTTTTCCTGTCTGTAAAATGAGGATAATTAGGCTCACCACCTCTGTAAGATATTGTGAGATTTACTGATGATGGGGGGGGGGGGGGAAAAA
>ML677332.1:43714021-43842123 GCA_007922305.1 Dermatemys mawii | reverse complement strand
CTACCTATTTATACCTGCCCCTGGATACTTCCACTGCCTGCATCCGACGAAGTGGGTATTAGCCCACGAAAGCTTTATGCTCTAAAACTTTAGTTAGTCTTTAAGGTGCTACAGGACTCTTTTTGTCACTTCTACAACTTCAGTGTCATTCCTTCCTCTTTTTCATACACAGACATTTGTTATTAACTTTTTGGTAAGTCCACCAAAATTTTAAGATAAGCATATGTATTTGTTTGTTAATACAGTATATCACTGAAAATATGTATTCCTAGCAGGCAAGCATTTTCTTTTCTTAGAATGACTCCTAGAGCATCAGGGGAGAGTCTGGCCTATAGGTCACCACGATCATTTGTCAGCATTTTTAATTATTTTATTTCTGATCAGTTTTATCAGAATTATCCAGCTAGTATGCTTATTTAAGGTGGATGGATATCAGAGACACTGAACATCTAAATGGCTTTTAGATCATTGCAGGGTTGTTCATGAGGGTGTGTTCCTGTGCTTGGTCTAGTTCAGTTTTAAATGTTGCAAACCCTGGCATGTCAAACAATTCCCTTAGGACACTATTCCTATATAATTAATCTAATACTGACTACTCCTAGCCTATTAATCTAACACTAGAATAGCTTAGTCTTAGTTGTGCTCTCTAGGTGCTATTGTAATAAAGGTGATAATTATTTAATTCATGTGGCACAGTCTCTCATTCAGTCCCCTCTCCCTAGTACTTTCTGTAGCCCAGCCACTCCCTCTACTATTACCCCTATCCTATTCCATTAGACCAGTACCGCTCTCATCCTAGACCCTCTGTGCTAGTGTTATTCATTTATCTTCTAGTAGCTGCAGTTAGGAACAGGGATCAATTGTGCCAGAAGATCTGTATAAAACACATAGCACTTGCCCTAGAAATTGTACAGTTTAGTTTGAGCTAAAACATATCAAGTCCGTGTCAAACAATAGGAGAGGAGGGGTGGGAGGAGGGGATAGCAGTAATAAGACTATGTAATTAAGTGATTTAACACTGTGGACGTTCAAACCATTTATTTTTAGAGGCCTACTTCTTTCCATCTTAACCCCAGATCTTTACTGTAGTCTATCCCTTCCCACCATCACTATCTAGGTCCTTCAGTGGAATCTCGCTCTGTAGCTCAGGCAGTGGCCTAGGGACGCAGGACTGTGCCCATTTCAGAGAGTGAGGGACAGAGGCAGGCCCTGAACGCGGCCGCTCCAGGCTACCCGAGGTCCCCGCGAACATCCTTTTACTGACCCACGTCTGTCCCGCCCCGCCCGCGCTACCTGATGCAATCAGCCGCCGGCTTTGCTCTACGCGCGGCCCGGCGAAAGAGCCGCGCTCAGTTGCATCAGCCCGGATTGACACAGGAGTCAGCATTTGACCAATCAGCGAGCGAGCTCCGCTGGGACTGACGGCCCTTCCTCCCAATCACAGTTCCGCATGGAGGCAGAGGCCCGGAGCCGGGGCCGCTGATTGGAGGCGGCGACAGCGAGCCCCTTCCTCGCGCGCCTCACAGTGACAGGTGGGCGGAGCTTGCTGCCGGGCCGGGGTTTAAAGCGCCGTGGCTGCCGGCGGGTCGCTCAGTGCCCGGTCTCGCCGTGCCCCCCCCCGCAGCTGTAGCGCAGCCGCCCCCGCCCGCTGGGCCCGAGCGGCGGGGCGATGAAGCGGGACCCGCCGCCCGCGGAGCGCCAGGCGCAGGAGGAGGATGCCGGGGAGCAGAAAACGCCCCTCTGGATCTTCGGCTACGGCTCGTTGGTGTGGAGACCCGACTTCGAGTTCAGCGCCAGGAAGGTGGGCTTCATCCGCGGCTACAGCCGCCGCTTCTGGCAGGGCGACACCTTCCACCGCGGCAACGAGAAGATGGTAAAGGGGGATCGGGCCCCGGGAGGGGAGAACGTGGGTAACCCTGGAGGTGAATCTCTCTCTCCTTACTACCCGCCACCCCCGTGGTGAGGGTGGCCAATCAAAGCCACCCCCTGGCACTTATCTGCTCTTGGTGCATCTCATGTCAGTGCCCGGGTGAGAGGAGCTAGTTATCTCTGGTGAAAGTGGCAAGTGCCCCTTGATACTGATAAAGACACCTGCCCAGGCTCTCTCCAGGATTAAGCTGTTTGTAAATTCAGCTCCAGGTCTAATGATCTTGAGGAAAAATCTGCTTCTCTCTTCCCCCCACCCCTGCTGCGCCTCTGGCACAACCTATATCCTGTCTGAAGCTGGTGCCATCATTATAGCACTGGGTGCCCTGCATTTGCTGGTGTCTCATGGGCCTGCAGTGACTTGCAGCATTAGCGGTGGTACCTGAAGCTGCAATGGGTGTTAGTAGAGCTGTATCATCCTAGCCTGCCTGTACTAATGACTTGGTACATGATCTGGTTTCTAAAATGATGTTTCTCTCTCTCTGTAGCCTGGTCGTGTGGTTACCCTCCAGGAGGATTATGATGTAAGTATCTACATCTAGCATCTCATTTATATATATATATATATATATATATAATATTAAAAAAATACATTAAACCTATAGCTGCTACTATTCAGGTTTATGATATGACTTTAGTTATGACACTAGACTACTTCAGTTGCTAATCAACATCTCCATCATTAATTACATGGCAGTGGTAACCCCTTAACACCTGTATTCCATAATAATGGTATAACTCCTCTGGATTGTGGGTTAGTGTAAATCAACATGGTGGCCTTGCTGGAGCTCTTACTTTTTATCTACACTCCTTTTTGCTGACTGCTATAGACAGCAGACTCAGCTGGAAGTGAGGGAATTGCAGACTACTTTAGTTTTAACTCTAACCTTCTTTGGCTGAATGGTCTAGAGACCTGCCAAATTAAATGGGACGTGCTGCACCAAATTCACCACCCACATACTCACACTTACTGTGGTGCTTTTCACCAGAGATTAGTCTGGTCCCTCGTCCTGCAAGATGAAAATGGACACTAGGTTTACCTCTCCAGAATAAGCTAGTCAAGTGGTAGAGAGCTTTTTTGCCCGGTGAAAGAGTACTACTGATTGTCTTTTCAGGCCTTGTTCCCATTGCTGAACTAGACAGGGTGACTATGCATCCTGAAACAAAAGGTTTTGTTAGGAAATACAATGCAACAAATGCACCAGCATCTGCAGCAGCAACTAATCTTCACTTGTAATTTCAGGCATGCACGTGGGGTGTTGCTTATGAAGTTCGTGGAGAGCAGATTGCAGCATCGCTCCAGTACTTGAATATGCGAGAAGCAGTCCTGGGGGGCTATGACACCAAACTAGTGAAGTTCCACCCCCAGGAGAAAGAGGCTGAGGAACCCATCCTGGCCCTAGTTTACATTGCTACACCCCAGAACCCCACCTACCTTGGGCCAGCATCTGAAGAGGACATTGCAGCCCAGATCATTGTCTCGAGTGGTCGCTCTGGACACAACATAGAGTATCTACTGCGACTGGCAGACTTCATGCGCTACTTTTGTCCCCAGGTGGAGGACGAACACTTGTTTTCCATTGAGGAGGCCCTTATTTCCATCCTGCCCTGTCTATGCCAGACTGAGGCGCCTTTAGTGGAGGTGTGAACATGACTCCTATCTCAGCGGGTTGAAATGGGAGACGTCTTCACTTGAAAATGTCAGATGAAGACATGAGGGGGAAGGAAAATGAGGTCAAAATACATTGGACTTGAGGGAGACACAAGTGTGACAGTGAGCAAGTAGTTGGGGGTGGAGGATGGGGGAAACTGCTACAAGCCTACCTGAGTGGGCCACACAAACCACCTGTGGAAACATGATGGCCATTCCTGGTCTCCTAGTTGAGTGTGAGGATGGTGACTGGTGAGTTTGCACTGTAAGGTTTGATTCCATGGCAGTCCAATGTGAACAGTGTGGTGTTCACTCCTCTTTTAGAGGGAGGATGCCGTCCACTTCTGTGTACTCTTATTCTGGACACCAGTTGAGAGGTCTTGACTGCAGTGTTGTTTCACAGTATAACGGTCACTCTACCTCAGACTGGCAAAGTCACTTGTACAGCGGTGCGGACAAGAGCATGCTTAGTATCAAAGGAGACCTCCTTTTTCCTCCCTCTCCCACCTCCAGTATAGTGATCTGACTTTAAAGTATAATGCCGGGGCTCCTGTGCAATATAAAATTAATTTGCTTCTGTAGGTTCTTTTGAGCCCTACCTCCTTATATATGTCTCAATGGGACAGAACCAATGCACTTACTTTTGCAACTTGAAGATGTATTTATTGTAATGTGTAGTAATACATATTTCCTTAAAGAGGGGACTGGCTGTCCAGTGGTGGAGCAGCTCATGCCCTGCAGTGCAAGGTGTGGCAAAAAGGCAAGCACCCTTTACCAGACCTTGAGTTTACATGTGGAGAAAAAGCTGTCCTGACAGTGTTGGGTGGGGAGAAGGAAGCTGATGAAGCACTAAAGACTAAATTCATCAGCTTCACCTGGCAGGTTCCCCACTGTTAAATAGTGTATGTGACTGACAGCTGCTGCTATTGCAAGGTCTGGTAGAATCCCTCTCAAGAACGGACTCTGACAACATGGACTAGTCTTGATTTTTTATTTTTTTTTTTAAACAGTTGAACCCTGATGGGGGAGAAGAAATGTTTGTCTGACATGTTACTGTGTCTTGTGTATATGAGGAAGTGAAATTGTATTGTGGCCAGTAATAAAACCAACTGACACTAAAATGAAGGAATCCCTGAGGTTTGCTTTCAATGCAGCAAAGCTTCTGCATGTTTTTGAGCCGGGGGATTAAAAGCTAATGGCATGCACCAAGAGAATGCTCTGCACATGAGTGACCACACTACTCATTGTCCCTGATGCAGGGCATTGGAACAAGTAGACTAACACTAGTTCCCCACTGCCACACACACTAATTCCACTAGTCTCTCTTAGTCTAAGAGCTAGTGGCTACCACCTCCTACTCTCATCCTCCCCCTGCACCCCACTTTTTTAAAGCCTCATCTCAAAGTGCCCTTGCCATCCTCTACTGGGTAAGCAATAAGCTCAGGGTGGTACTACTGCTGTGCGGTCCCCCTGCAAGGCTAGTAGAACCACTACAGCTGTCAAAGGAAAAGGAGACAATTCTCTCTCTCCATTCACCTCTAGATTGCTGATCCTAAGGGCAACTTGCTGGCTGCTGTGAGCGCCAAAGCAGTGCTCTTGCAGATAAAGGGCAGGCATAGAAATGCAGCTCTCGCGTAGGGAGGATGCCAAAAAAGGAGAAACAGGCTGCCCTACCATTTCCAAGAAGCAGCTGAACAAGAGACATTACTAGCTAAAATGTGTTTTGCTTGTACCAGAGGAAAAATACAGGCACAGAGGGAAGATAGTGGGAAACAGTTTAATGTATAATCATCATTGTTGATTTCCCTCAGATTCCAGAGCTGTCCAAAGACACTGAAGATCATGGACTGACTGGAGAAACTGTATTTATGGCTTATTAGAACAATTTATAACACACTAAACCCTGACTGGAGGGGTGTTAACGGGCCTCTTGACATTTAATGGTCCCTTGAAATAGGCATTAGCTATTTATGCTGAACACGTCGTTGCACCTTGTAATTTAGCTCATGTCTTCACCACAACAAAATACATGTGATTGGCCCACGTCAGTCTGGGCCTCTCAGCACTGGGGCTGTGGGGCTATAAAATTGCATTGTAGACATCCTGGCTCAGGACAGAGTCCCTTAACCTTTTTTTTTTTTTGTTAAAACAAACTCAAGGAGTGCAAGCTGTTTATCACTATAAGGCATGTCTTCCACTCACTTTAATCATTCTCCTGGCTCTTCTGAGCCCTCTCCAATTTATCAACAACATTCTTGGATTGTGGGCACCAGAACTGAACACATCATTCCAACAGCAGAGGTAAAATAACTTCTCTACTCTTACTCAAGAATTCCTGTTTAGGCATTTAAGGATCACATTAGCCCTCTTGGCTATAGCATCACATTAGGAGCTTGTGTTCAAGTGATTATCCACCGTAATTCACCCCATCCCCCAATCCTTTTCAGTGTCACTGCTTTCCAGGGTAGTCTCCCCCCACTCCCACCCCAGCCTGTGAGCATGGCCTGCATTCTTTGGCCCTAGATACATAACTTAAAATGCATAGCAGTTGCTAGTGTCCATCTTACTAAGCAATCCAGATTACTTTGTAGTGGTATCATCTTCCCTCTTCATTATTTATTGTTCCCAAAATCTTTTCATCTGCAAACTTTATCAGTGATCATTGTTTTCTTCCTAGTCATTGATAAAAATGTTACATAGTATAGACCTGTAGGACCTCACTGGAAACACATCTGCTCAGTGATTCGCCATTTACAATTGTGTTTTGAGACCAGTCAGGTGACTCCGTTTAAAACCATTTAATGTGTGTGCCACATTAATTTTGTATCTTTCTAGTTTTGTAAACAAAACATCAGGTGGTAGCAAGTCAAATGCCTTACAGAAGTCTAAGTACAGTACATCAATACTATCACCTTTACCAGCCAAACTTGTAGTCTCAAAAAAATATGAAGTTGGTTTGAAAGGATCTTTTCCCACAAAGCATGCTGATGTGCATTAATTCACATTCTTTATAAAATTGAGTCCTGTATTGTCTTCCCCAGGATCAATGCTAGTCTGACAGGACTGGAATTACCCAGGTCATCATCTTTTCCCCTTTAGAGTATTGGCACAATATTCGCTTTCTGGAACTTCCAGTGTTCCAGCACTGACTGAAAATCAACATCAGTGGTCCAGAGAGCTCCTCAGACAGTTTTTTTTTTTAAAAAACACTCTTGAGTGCAAGTTATCCAGACATGCTGATTTAAAAATGTCTTATTTTAGAAGCTGCTGTTTTAAAGCGTCCGTAGTTGTTCTTGGATAAGGAAGTTTCATCATATATGACATGACTCTGTTTTCTACTTAAATGCTTCTGGCTATTCTGCTGAAAGATGGTTCTAATGCAGAAGGGAATAGATCAGGCCATTCAGCCTTTGACCCCTTTGCTGATGCTGCCAACATTGGCGTGAACAACTGTCCACTGGGAAATGTGAGGCTCCATTAAACAGTTCTTAGGAACAACAACATTAGGGAACCGTTGGGCTGGATTCAAACACACAACTTAGTGGTAAGAAGTTCTCTCTCGTATTACCGATCTTTTCAAAATCAGGGGGAGTTAGGCACCTACACACCTTTGAGGATCATACTCACTCATGTCTGAGCACAGCAGATAAGCATTCATGTG
The DNA here is from genome assembly GCA_007922305.1 of Dermatemys mawii. Taxonomy (NCBI): domain Eukaryota; kingdom Metazoa; phylum Chordata; order Testudines; family Dermatemydidae; genus Dermatemys; species Dermatemys mawii. Next base: position 43,834,885 of record ML677332.1, on the reverse strand, counting down.
CGTATATGGGATCTCTCCTCAGGTACCAACCAGTGTCTAATCCTGCAGCATAGCCCCTAAGCTTCACTTGACTTCCCAGTTGCTATTCCCACCCACAAGCAACCAGAGCCCCTTCCAGCTGCTGACCCCTACCAATATTCCTATACTAAGTACTCCTCATGCTGCCAAACTGACCTACAAGCTCCCGTTCATTTCCCAGCTGTCAAACCCTTTCAGCTTGCCAATGTCCCTTTGCTAGAAAGCAGTGTAAGGATTAAGAATCACATCTTGTTTTCACGAAAACACCTTTAGCAATAAAACACAAAGGAAAAAGGATGACAAGGTGAATTTATTCCTGAACAGAGCATAAATAGCCTCAAGCCCTGCCAAACAGCTGAAGGCTGTAAAGATACTAACCCCTCTATGGCTGACAGAGTGACTATGCTACAGGCAACCTGTGCTGCTATTTAATGATTGTAGAGAAGGGAGAGGACAGTTTGTCTCCAACCAGTCAAACCAGAATTGGTACTGCAGACCACTAGGAAATAGACAGTGGATGTTCAAGGGCAACAGACTCTGGAAGGTAATACTCCTGCTGTTATCGTTCAAAGATGGAAGGAATTCAGGAAAGTTCATCAGGCTACAATCTTTACTTGTGAATGAGCTGTTTATAGTGAGGCTGGAGAATTTAAGGAAAAGTAGTTTTCTTCTAGTCCTAGTTCTGGGATGGAAAAGGCTGAACAGCTCCCATCAGTGCCCTGTTACTGCATCTTCTCAACATCAGACAGAATGATGAGAAGTGATAGAAGTTCCCCTTCTTCCTGAGGGCTTTCCTGTTTCACAGGATTGTGACAGGATGTCACATTTTAGTCATTTTCCTAATCTAAAAGGTCAGCATTCCAAATTGACCTGTTGCATTTCATGAGTAAAGAAAGTCTGAGGCCTGTAATACTCACTACAATTCATGGCTAATGTGAAATGCCCAGTACCCAAAAAGGTCAGCTAGGATGGTTTGTAGCTCAAGAACCAAACTGAAAATAGGTAGCTGGAGTGAGACAGGGGACTGTGCCATTTGTGCACTATCTGCTTAGCCATTTCCTCCCTCTCTGCCACTGGCTGCTTCCTCTGCCCACTCATACCTTCCTGCCTTTTTCCGTGATGTTACTTGTACGGGAAGCAGTGTTGCCTAGGGGCTAGAAAACTGGACTGGGACTCAGAAGACCTCTACTCTCAGCTCCTCCACTGACCTGCTGTGTCACTTTGGGCAAGTCACACCATCTTACATGGATATTAAGAACATCCACAGTTGTAGGTAGAGTATAATATGTATGTATAATATGGCATGTTCAGGGCATAAGATAATCACTGACCAGATTAAAAGCTGTCCTATATGGGCATGTTACTCCTTTTGTCATATGCAAGACAGAGAGAGACACACATACACTCATTCAGATATTCATTGCTGTAGTATCTGAAGGCCTTCCATACAGGTCCATTAAAAAGTGCTCTCTTCCGAAATATTTTGTACTGGACTGTCGGAGACAGCTAGTGGGCTAGATGGATCACAGGCTTGATCAAGTATGGCAATTCCTATCTTCCACCCTGCACCGGTATTCCACAAACACCCTTACCTTTCCATGCCCTTTTAATAGTCACATAACCAACTCCTCCACCTTCTGTAAAAATAGGTATTAACTCAAGCTCACTGAATAATCATCATCTACCCAGTCACTGATTCCCCTCACAATTCTGTTCCACTCATTACCGAGATCAAAGACTCTCTAGCCCCATTCCTATATTTCCCATTAGTCAAGAGACTTTTTCTACATCTGATCTTCTATGTATGGTCTATTGTGATAAATGGGCTGGCAAGTTTACCCTAATTGTGAGCTCAAGTGTAAAGCATATATGAAAGTTCATAAAATGTTATAATATCCTATACCAACAAATGCTGATGGAAAACAAGTCCAATTCTTTTCAGTAATGAATGTTATAAACAGGTGCAAGAGAACCAGGCAGAGAGACTAAATTAGTCCAAACAAAAGAGACCACCACATTGATGAGACTCAAGGATTATCTTAAGAATCACAGAATATCAGGGTTGGAAGGGACCTCAGGAGGTCATCTAGTCCAACCCCCTGCTCAAAGCAGGACTAACCACAACTAAATCATGTGTGACGGAGTCAGACCAGAAGGGTATAGGAGAGTGCTGGAAGGCAGGTATATCAGCCTCAGGATGTGTAGGTCCCTGTTCCCTGAATAGCCAAACAAAGGCTACTCCAGGCCAATCAGAAAGCTTCTAGAAAGGAGTAGAAACAGCTAGCCTGATTGGGACACCTGAAGCCAATCAGGGACTGGCTGAAACCAGATAAAAACCTCCCAGTTAGTCAGGTGGGCTGTGGGTGTCAGGAGCTGTGAGAGGAAGTTGTGCTGTTGGTGAGACTGAGTGGTGGACAACATATCATCCAGAAGGAAGGAGGCCCTGAGGTAAGGGTGAAGTGGAGTCTGCTGTGGGGAAGTAGCCCAGGGAATTGTATTGTGTTTTGTGCCTAAAAGGTCAGCCATCTTAGCTGATACTATTAGGGTCCCTGGGCTGGAGTCCGGAGTAGAGGGCGGGCCCGGGCTCCCCGCTTTCTGTCTCCCCTAATTACTTACTGAGAAAGGGAGGTCACTCTGGGGCCTGGATGAGTTTCTGAGGCCCCTAAATCTGCCAGGAAGTGCAGGACCCACAAATACAGACTCGGAACTTTGTCACACATGTTTAATCATGATCTTCAAATCATGCTTGGTTAAAAACAGATGTGGAACCAGATACTAATAAACCAAACCTGGTGTCAGATATTAGGTCTATTTGATGGACAAAATAATTAAGGGATGGGCAATTCCACCCACCATTCCCTTTGGGGTCCTCAAAGAAAGAGACTTTGTGGGAAAAATAGAGACCAGACAGAGGCCACTGGAGCAAGCTTCACCATCATGGCTGCTAGCCCCACTATTTTCTGAGACCCTGGACTTTCATCACCCTAAGAGATCTCTTGACCAGATCAGGGCCAGGGAGAGGGACCCATATGACATTGCCACCTCTACCAGCACCAGCTGAATCCCAGCCACTACCTGGGATGAAATAGGATTTGACTTCATCAGCAACAGCAGCTCCAGCACATCTCATCTAACTTCTTCTCTTTCCCCCAAAAGGACAGGTATTACTGTCTTTGATATCATCTTCTAAGAGACTGTTCGACATGGGTTTTTTCCCTTCTAAAACTCTCTCCAGCTAAAGGGAAAGGGAACAAGAGATATTGTTAAAATGAACGCCTTATTTAATGGTTACATTTCAAATGCTTTAACTGTTTTTCCTTCTTTCCTGTATCTTTAATAAAAGGTTAAAAATATGTTTAATGATGTGTTTGCCATGGAACTAAGCAGGCTGAGATCTCTGTGTACCAAACCCTGGACTTTGTTTAATACTGTTTGGGATGGACAATGATTCGGTTATCTTAACACCTTTGGCCCATTTATTCATCTAAATTAATACAACCGGCTCCCAAACAAATCAAACTCTATATTCTCCACTATACTTGTTGATACATCCAGGGTTGATCTGGGGCCCAACTATTTATATACAACTAGATATCAGCTATGACTTCTGTCAAATGTACAAATGTATCTACCAATCACAGAGTGTTGTACCACATTCTTCAAAACAAACTTCTACTATGCTCTGTTCCATGTAAAGGACAAAGTCAGCAAATATTTGAAACATGCATCAGAGGCATAAGAAGGAATCACTTTAACCAGGTGAAGGAGAAGAGTTAAATCTGTTTTTGGAGACTTAACTGAATTTCCAGATTTTTAAATTTGCCTAAATTAAACAAACTGAATTTCCTGCCTTTCAAACATCTTTAAAAAAAACCCAAGTTTTTGTTTTAAAACAGACATAAGGTTGTAAAGATATATCAGCAAACTGTATTGTTGCTGGGGTTTTCTTTTTGGAAACATTTCATTCCATGCTTCCTGTGCCTGTACTGCTAGCTAGTCTCTTCTATTACCTCCTCATGTTCCAGGAGGACATTGCATATCATGAGGTGCCTCAGACCCAAAATGAATACGTCAGCCCTTGTACCATCCAAGGTAGGCTCAAATAACCCTGTCTGCCCTTTGCGGTATCTAGTTCCTCTCAGTCATACCTGCTCCACGCCTCTACCTGCACTCTCATCAGAGTCAGGGGGAGCTTTGTTCACACAGAGGAGCATGGGCTCAGAACCTAGAAAGGTTAAAGATGTGCAAAGAGATTCTGTTCAGTCTGGAAGCACATCCTACCCCCTGCCCTGTGGCATCAGAGGGCCTTTCTCCAGCAGAACTGGTGCTGCCCAAGCATGCAGGTGATATACTACCTGCATGCAGCATAGCCCAGCTCTGCATGGCTCCATGAACAGAGTGGGGAATAAGACAGGGTAGGGGGTCAGTGGAGAACAAATACAGGTCATTGCTCCAGATAGTCACCCCACTGCCACTCACCAGCCTTTGGGGTTCCTTGTCTCCAGACTGGCTGCTTTGCTTGTGTGAAAATCCTCACTGGTTTGTCTTGGTGCTATATAAATATTAGAAAATTAAGTATCACAATATTTGAGTAATGTTTTACAGGGGCTTTAAAGTTTTTTGGGGTGGAGGATGGGGGGGTCCATGGAAGTGGGTATTCTAGAGAATGCAGTGGAAGTTCTACATGCTTTATTTAAAAATTCCCTCTCCTTCCCTTCCCATTTTTTGATGTGCTTTCATCTCTCCCCAGCATCCTTTTCAGCCTGTCCACTGTGCCAGCCAACCTGATGTGCTTTTATGCTTTGGAATTCCTGAGACACAGCCAGTACCTTGAACTCTGGAGAATGACACTGAAATAACGTGAAAGGTCAGTGAAATTCAAATATAGGGAGGTGCTGAATAGCCAGAGCTGACCCCCAACTCCATTCCAGGCCACTTTGAACTGTTCTGGGACCTGGAGACAAAGACCCCTCTTCCTCTCTTCTGCCCTCCCATTTATTCAGCTTTTTGCCTCCTTCCTCACTGTTCTCCATTCCCACCTTCTGAGAACACAAAGAGCCAAATTTGTCCCTGGTGAATTTTAAATAAAATCAGGGGAGTTCCATCAGGATCAATCTGGGCCAGTGTTGTCAGTCTTGCAGTTTAGGACAAATCTGCATAGTTGTTGGCATTTAAAGCTCACATCACAGAGATCTTGAGGAAATGGCAGGATTTTTAACTAAACTGCTCAAAGACTGGTCTGACTGGGAAGCTACAAAGTGTACTAGAATGTCTGCTTTGCCTGTGCAAGGATACTGGGTATGTCAGTGTTTGGGGGCACCCAGACTTTTTCGAACCTTTTTTGTAATTGAGGGGGATGTAAAAGTAGAATTTTTAAATGGGTGAAGTGTGTGTGTGAAAAAGGTTAAAAACCTCATTGATGTAAGCCTGTGCTATACTGTTAGAACAGAACTAGAGTCATCCATATTAATAGTAATACTTTGCATCTATGATACTTTTAACCTTCAATGTGCTTTACAAATCCACATAGCACCCTTGCGAAAGAAGTAAATAACAGATGAAGACGCTGAATCAGAGAGGGTAAGTGACTTGCCTGAATCAGTATCAGAGCTGGAATTCATTAGTTCCTGGCTCTCCGTCCTCTGTTCAAACCACTACATCACTATTTGGCTCTGAACCAGAGGCATGGCTGGATCCATCTACACTAGAGTTATCTTTTGGAAGCAATTCATGACACTCCCATCTAACCCGGTTACAACAAACACCATTATATATCCACAAAGCAGCTCTCCCCCGCCCCCCCCAGCTGCTAAGTAGTGTTTCAAATGTGTTTAATGTTAAATTTAAAACGTTTCTTTTCTCCTAGTCTAGATAAGGTCTAACTGGTTCCAATTCAGTTGAAAGTTGCACAATAGATATGGCGTTGGCTCCCAGAGGAGGAAGTGAATGTTGCCCCTTTTTCAGAGAATGCTGAGGAAGTTCTGTCTTAAGTTGTGAAATCCCATAAATTGTTTGCGGATGTATTTACATTACCTCTCTTGACTTCTAGTAATCATCTTGTGCCTGCCACCATGGTATGTGTTTACACTTTCCGAGGCCCTAAAAAAAGCCAGTGTTGTAAATAACATGCTCAGTATTGCAGTTGAAATGATGTGAAAGGTCAGTGAAACTCAAAGCCAGGGAGGCAGTTTACAGTGAGCTGAGGACAACCACCTTGTCCCCACCTCACCTTGAGTTGTTCTGAGGATCAGGAAACAGACAGCACTCACTGACCCAACCTACGAGTTCTTATACTGAGGTGCTCTCCCCCCTCAGAGAATTGGCCCTAAGGTATATTTTTAGCAGCTGGTTAAGATTGAGGCTACACATAATTTTTTTCCTTTTAGGACAGGAAGATTGGGACAAGGACCCATGGGGGTGGATTGGGATTGGATAAGAAACCCAGGGAGAAGAGTGGGAGCCAATGTGCATGAGGGGAAACAAGCAGTGGTGATGACTGGAGGCCATGGGGAGGTGAGATTGGATGAGGAGCCAAGAGGGGGAACGGGGAGTAACTAATAACAGTGAATGGGACTGTAAGTGAAGGGAGAGAGACTGCGGGGGTGATGGAGAGTAGTGGGTCAGACAGACATGGATGAGGAGCTTGACAATTGGGGAATGGGAAGGCAAGAAGAGTGGGACTGGGAGGAGGAGGTGGGAGTGGGAAGAGACAGGACAAGAACAGAGACAAGTTGGAGGGGATGGGACAGAAGGAGTCAGGCTTGAGGAGAGAACAGACAGAAGAACCTGTGCCTACTAGAGCACATTCATGGAACACAATATTCCTGGGTATCACTGTTCCTCTGCTATCATCAAATATCTGTGCAACCCACATGCAAAGTGCACTGTCTCATCCCTCCCAATGCTGGTCCACCTATTGAATGGATCAGCTTACTTTCAATTACTCCTTTAGCTTAAGTGGCAAATGTCTGTGCACTAGATCTAAGGTCCTACCCTGTTGATGACCCATGTTGGTGGCAATATGATGCTACATGATGGATTTTTTGTTGTTTCACAGTTGGCTTTAAAAAAAACTAAACCACCTTAGAATATTGCAACCGTAACTTTTTAATTTCAGTTTTTTGTGTGTGTAAAGTCAGGTACTCAAAGTTAGGAAATTCCAGAATTAAGGATGCCTGTGCAACATTAATTCAGTTCTCTTGTGCATATGCTTTATCAGATAGTCTTTAATTAGATGACCACATACTATTTTTTCCACAAGACCTCTTTTAACATATGGTGCTATATAGTGCTAACTACCCTGAAGTATTAGATTCTAGGTGTCTCAAATTGGGCACCAAAAATTAGTGGATACTCAAATCTCTTTGTGCTTTATTTCCCACCTGTTAAATGGGGGAAAGAGCACCCTCTCTTCCCAAAGGGGTGTTGTGAAGATAAATTAATGTTTGTGAAGCACTCAAATACTATAGTGATGAGCTCCACAGAAATGCCATGAAAAAAATAATTCTATAGTCAGAGCAGTGTTTAAATAATGTGCAGTAAATAAAGTCTAGGGTCACACAGTGAATGACTGAGGAAAAATAATTGAATGGTTGTTCATTAAATGGCACCATCATTCTGTGCACTGAATGAGGCACGGGTTCTGTGGAAAAAATAGGATTGGAAGGCAGCTTAGTTAAGATTCCACAAGAAACCCCTATTCTGGCATTTACCACATTCTTCGTGGTACAACTGAACTTTCTACAATATTTGTGTGGTCAAATTGATGTTGATTTTGGCAAAGGAAACATTTTAAAGCAAGTTCTTTTTAACATATCCTCTCAGTTTATATTGATTTCTCAAGTTCCTCTAATGAAAGAAACATGGTTGCTGGCAATTCCAAACTACCCACACACATTTATTCCCATAACATCTCAGACACAAGCCATGGTTTAACTGTAACATTTAAACACTGTTTCTTGCTTTCATTAACTATTAGATCTCTGCAAGGAAGAGCTGGACCTGTCAAGTTCTGCTGGCTACTTCTATATTCCAATGCTACTAGCCCATCCACAGCTCAGCACAGAAATCATCGGGATGCCAGGGAGAGACACTGGACAGAAGAGGCATGAGGGACAGAGCTCAGAAGGGGGCAGCAGAGAAGCAGATCTTGGCACCCGACTAACTGTTTGCCAAGATCTGCTCTATATTTTTTTGACCTCCTGAAGCACCAATACTCTGGTTCAAAGACTCTGTCCTATTGAGCCAGAGTACTGGTGCCTCAGAGTCAAAAAAAAAAATAGAGAGCATTACAGGGAGCCTTAGGTACTTTTGAAAATCCACCCACAGTCTGCAATTCCAGACATCACAATGCAAGACAAATGCCACCCTGGAGAAAGAATTCAGAGAAGAGCAACAAAAATTATTAAAAAGCTAGAAGGATTCATTTATTAGAACAGATTAACAGAACTAAATGTTCACTTGGCCAAATTATGACTAAGAGTAAAGACACAATAATTGTCAACACATTGCAAACACCAAAGAGTGAAGAACTGTTTAGGGTGGTCTATGAGAGTATCAGTGTTTTATACATATCTGTAAATGATTATAAACTATTATGAACCGCATAGGGCTATTGTGAAGTTTAACTGTAGCCTGAAAAACACTGAGATCCATGGATAAAGAATGCTACCATTTTAAAGTAGCAGTAATACACTTAGTCTGTGATCAGCTCTAGATCCAGTTCCTTGCGAAGCAGATGACTTTGCCTGTAATTCTAAGCCAGAAGACCCGCTCCTAGGCAACCAAGTTGGTGTTGTGCCCCATGGTGCCGAGTGGCCTTAATGCGGAGCACGACAAATAACAGTGCTGCCCTGGGAAGAGGAGCTGTGATGGAGAGAGGGACCTCAGTTGTGCCGAGATTGCGAGTGGCGCTGGGGCAGGGAGTGGGAATCAGTGTCTGGAGTGTGACTGGTGCCGGGAATGAGACCGGCACTGGGACTGCAACTGGCATCTAGGTGAGCTGCTGCGTTTCTGTGGTGAATGTGCTATCAGTGCCAAGACTCCTGGTGATGAGCAGGATGGAGAACGGTGCCTCGCCAACACTGTGGACTTGCCAAGGACTGGTGCTTGTCCTCTTGTGGCTGGAACCTGCAATGTCTGGTTTATCGCCTGCAGGCTTTGGCTTGGGGACGGTGGTGCAGGAGAGTCAAGAGGTTTTGCGCCGCCTCATTAAGCTCTGGCATCGACGGTGCTGCAAGGGTCGTGTCCCCTTCTTGTCTCACCCTAAGTGGGGGAGCCTCTCGGTGCTGGACTCAACGGTTTCCCTGTCTGGACTAGAGTCAATGGTGCCAGTTCAGTCCCCTCCGATTGAGAGTGGTCCGCCACAGATCGCACTCTCTCAACAGTCTCTCTCGAGGGGGAATGTGCCTGATCAGACTTCGTCAACTGCTTCTTCGGCACCAATGATGGAGTTGGTGCTGTGTCATCGGTGCCGCCTTCTTGGGCACCAGAGGAGTGTGCTGGTGCTTGGAGGATGATGCTGGGGATCCCAAGCCACGTTGGGTGTCCTGAACGGACACTGGCACACTCCTGGTAGGGGAGATGCTTGGTACAGGTCCGGTTGCCACTCTGAAGTGGGACGGAGTGTCACCTCCATAAGTAGGAATTTCAGTTGACTGTTTCTTTCTTTTTTGATCTTCAGTTTGAAGTTCCTAGAGATCCGGCACTTATTCTGAATATGACCCTCTCCCAAGCACTTTAAACGGTACTTGTGAGGGTCATTAATTGGCATGTGCTTGCGGCACGCTGTACACTGTTTGAAGCCCTGGGACCGAGGCATGCCCCAGGGGCTGGGTGGAATACTTCCCCGACCCCCTCCACGAAGAGCAAGTGTTTACTATTATCTACCAAGTATCACTCTACTTATGCTAACAAACTATTTACACCTATCTACACCTATCTACAAGGAAGAAGACTAGTATCAGAATCACTTGCTAAGGAAGAGATAGGAGCGTTCCAGCGACCTCCATAGATGGAAAGAAGGAACTGAGGAGGGGGCAGGCCGGCAGTTGCCTGTATACCGCGTCACAGAGATGCCACTCCAAAGAGTACGAGAGTCGACCCGACAGATACCACTAGGGGAAAATAGTCTTCCAGTGACAGCGCACGCAACGCGCGCACACCTAGATGGAAATGGACATGACCAACACTCAAAGAAGAGTAAGACTCTTTAAAAGCAAAACCAGTATCTTCAGAGAAAGCTGAGGGCTAGATGAATGGAGAGTGGGCCCTTCCCTGTGAGATGCCAGAGATTTTTAAAAAATAGATTATGCCCTCCAAGTAAAACACACAGAGGTGAAGGTAAGACGTGGAGGCAGCTTCTGTCCAGTAAGACACAAAATCGAGTAACTGGAGGTGAGCTAAGTGTATAGATAACTTTTCCCCAAGTTAAGGCACCCCTCAAATGCAATCTAAGAACAAAATAACCAGCTTTAGGTTATGAATATGGAAATGGGAATAAGCTTGACTTTATCCTCATCCTACACAAAAATATTGTATAACAGTCAAAAGCAGCAGTAATAGTTTCAAACGGGTTCTCCTAGTCTCAGACGAAAAATAAAAGCACCTCTCATTTTTGGAAAGGACAGTGAGGACTGTTCAAGGTAACGATGCCTACAAGCTACATATACATTTGGGTTTAGTATAATTCAGTCTGTTTCCATAACCCTTGGGATGGAAACAGGTTTTACTAAACTTTTTGTTTTAAGAATTCAGGCAAAGTCGAAGCATCATTCCTGTCAATCCAAAGCCCTGAAGGCAATGTAGAGATTTTGAATGTGGTATATCACTCATGAGGAAGATTGAAGGAAGGACTGGTGCTTGTAAACAGATGTCACAACGACAGGAAGTCACTATACATGCCAGGTAGCTTTGAAGCCAGAAGATTGCTCATCCCAAACTTGCTATTGTTGTTGTCTTGTGCCATTTGAAAGGTGGTGCTAACAGTGTAGATGTAGTGATCCTTACCATGTAGCCCCATCATGGAGGAAAACACCAAAGCTTTTAGGCTGCAGTGAGAAGGAGCCTGTCTGTACAGGATTCAAGAGCACATGGCTGTTCTGCTTGAAGAATTTCCCTTCCCACCTCATATCACCCCATCCTTGTAGCCACAATGGATGATGCCCGTCAGTCAAGGGGTGAGGGAACTGTTATTTCATACCTAAACACTGAAACATTTCCTCACACCTGAATGTAAACTTATAGCCCCGCACATCCCAGAAAGGAACATTATGTAAGTAAAGTCTAACATCAAATGGGTGGGAAGCTTCATTTGCTTTGGAATAATCTTATTGCTACAAGAAAGAGGAGAGGTGGAAATTAAATTGGGGTAGGATAAGGCTAGAGAAAGCCCAGAACACGTCTTTCATTTCCTATTTTCAGAGGTCATTTGTCAAGAAGACTTTCTGGAGAAGCATTCTCCACTCACAACAAAAATCTTTCCCAACTTCTGCAGGTGATCAGGTAATGCCCTTAAGCATGAGAAGTAATTAGCCTTATCCTAGTAGTGCAGTATAAATCTAGTGAAGTTAAGAAATTAAGTAGCTCCCAGCTGAGATCCCTTTTAGAATATCTTGTTCAATATTTAGCAGCCGAGAATAACTGAGGTGATCTAGTCCTTGAATAATTACTGAGAAGGACAATACGCTTGATCCAGGACTGAGAGCAAAGGTGCATAGGCTGCAAACTCTAAATCTAGGTGGCCTAAAGCAGGGGTTCTCAAACTTCATTGCACCATGTCCTGCTTTTGACAATAAAAATTACTACAAGACCCCAGGAGGAGGGACCAAAGCCTGAGACTGGCCAGCCCCCCTGCCCTGGGAGTGGAGGAGGGAGGGAAAGAGAGCCAGGAGGAGAGAGAGCAAAGTCAAAGCCCAAGCCCTACTGCTCCAGGCAGGGACCTGTAACCTGAGCCCCACCACCCAGAACTGAAGCCTTCTGGCTTTGGCCCTGAGCGGTGGAGCACAGGCTTCAACCCTGGGCCCCAGAAAAATCTAAGCCAGCCCTGGCGACTCCATTCAAATGGGATCATGACCCACTTTGGTGTCCTGACCCACAGTTTGAAAAGCGCTGGCCTAAAGAAAGCTCAGCTAAAGGGATTTAAATGAAGATTTTAAAATCCTAAAGAGTAATGTTAACTGTGATTAATATTTATACTTATAGTTTTACAGCAATAAGTGAATAAAGGGGTAAATGCTACACTCAAACAGCATGATAGACATATACAATCCTCAATGTCTCACAAATGTATCAACACACAATTTGCCATACCAGCTCAGACCATAAAGTCATTTAGTCCAGTACCTTGTCTTCAGAAGTGGCAAGTATCTGATGCTTCAATTGTTCAACACAGCACCTGGGTAAAGAGGCCGTGAGAATTTCTACCTGACACTTCAAAGCAAGTGGTTTCATTATGCATACCTATTATAGTCTCTTGCATCTTGCATACAATGCCCAGTGTTAATGGACAGTCATAAAACTATGTTGCCTTTTTAAAAAGCACCATCACTATTTGTCTTGATAATCTCCAGCAGTAGTGAATTCCAAAAGTCAAGGATACTTGGAATAAAACAGCACTTCAGTGCAGCTGTGCCGATGCAGCATTTTAAGTGAAGACATGCCTATGCTGACAGGAAAGCTTCTCCCATTGGCATAGTTAATCCACCTCCACAGGAGATGGTAGCTGTGGAGAAGCTTTCCCGCCAACACAGTGCTGTCTACCCAGGGCTCTTTTCACACCTCTGAATGACCGTAGTTATACCGACATAGGTCTGTAGAGTAGACTTAGTGTAGGTCATCATGTCTATCTCCCTATCTATAAAGGGAGGGAGTTTACCCAGTCTACTTTAAATGTTCCAAGCAATTAGGCTTCCATCACCTTCCCTGATACAGCATGACAGATCACTGAGAATTTAAAAAAATATTAATTTGACTACATCAAATCTAGTATCCTCACACTTTAAGATTTTGTAGATTAAATTATAATAAATCTTTGCAATCTCCTCCTATATGCAAGGTTCTGCTCATACTGAGAACTATTTTCTTTACCCTGCTATGCTATTATTTCAATCTCTGACAATCTTTCTAGCACTTTAAAAATAAAAAATGCATATAAATAAACCCCCTTGACAACTCCACTTGAAAATTGAAGTGGAATAACTATATGGGCTGAAGCACTGAGAAAGGAATCAACCATGTTGAACTAAACCACATTTTTCTCACACAAGATCACTGACCTTCATTGGAATAAATCCATCTGCTATCCTGTAGTCTACTGTACATGTTCTCTCTGCACTGCACATAGTAGGTCACTTAGTTATATAAAATGTACATATACAGTACATTAATTGGACAACAATGACAGTGGAAAATAATTAAAATGTGCTGTTGCTAAGAGGGTAGAACACAGACCTCCTGAATCCAAAGCACACTTACAAATCCCCACAGATGTGCACTCCCACACACCTCACTTCACCCCATTCATATGGCTACACGAGTACAAACCACAGAGACTCTGATTTACATAAAATTATCTCACTGCATTTATTTAAGATTTTCTTCTCCAATTAGTAAAAGAAAGATGTGTCTCTTTTTATACATATATACAAGTTCAGTTATAAAAATAGACAGCACATTCAAAGAGAAAAAAGGCTTGGCATTTTTCTGATTCCTTCTAAATATCATATATACATGTGAATATGAGGGGAAAGGAGAAGTCTTCATGATTTAATTTAAGTGACACCTCCCCCCCAATTATCCCCTACAAATCTGTTTAAAAAATCAATCTAACTAAACTCAGTTCCGCTATTTTCAGGTGTGCAAATTTGAGGCAGAGCCCACAGGAAGCACTTGCTTCACACTGTAAGATGCCAGGCAAGGGGTTTGGGGATGAAAAAAAAATCATCATCTGCTGTCACAGCAGTGACCTGTAACTCATAACTTGCTTCTCTCTCTCTCTCTCTCTCTCAAGGGATGAAAGTGCCCCAGTAGTAAAACCATTTGATTTCAATGAGCCTGACATAAGAACTGCTCCTCCCTGACCTATGTTTCAGTGCAATGCAGACAACACTTACAGCCAAGCGAGGGGCTATAGAGAGGTTTGTGCATTTAGGATGGGGAAAGAGAAATCTGAGAGAATGAGGACACAGAGTGGCACTGACAACACTCCTGTTCTCTTCAATGGCTTCTATAAGTCTTATGGGGTTCGGCTGTTAGTGCTTGCACACTGTAATGCACTCAGCCAAGCTGCTGAGAGAGACAGTCACTGACAAATGGGAAACATGCTGGAAGAACATAATGTGTAGGTGCTTGGAATGGGGGACTTCATTTTTCCAGAGGGTTGACTGGCACATTCCTTGTTTCAATAAAGTTCCCCATTGCTCCCCTTGTGGCATGGCAAGCTGCAGTACCCAAAGGCAACGTCAGCAAGTTTAGCTATTGCACAATGAGAGGAGTAGCAATGAACTTCCCCCCCTACACATCAGCATTCCCTCTTCTTGAAACATACACAAGCAGAGCCTACAATTTTAAGAGCTCAGCATAGCTCGAATGAGAGAGATTGTTAAATCCAACATAGCGAATGCTCAATGCTAACAGACCTGGGCTTTGAAATGTAAACCAGTTACTTGCAGCTTCTTTCTCTCTGTGAAGCAGACATAGCAACATTAAACAGGCATAGTCTGTCCAATTGTGGTTCCAGCTATTGCCAGATGTTTACCACAGATTCAAAAGCATAGTACTGACAAGAGTCCAGACCCTGGAAACTGTGTGAGATTTCTTTCCCGTGGCCTTGAAATCAAGGTCTTCAGATAATTATTCATAGAATCCCTAGATTCACTACTGATTCACACTAGAGAAGCCAGACTAGTCAGCCACCCAGCTCCCCTGGATGGGCACACCCTCAAATGCACTGTCAGGTCCTCAGTGCAGAGGGTTTCTCTGACTTCACAGAATACCCTCTGAGTTCAGATACTGATTTCTTAGAATAAGAATGGAACTGAACTCCATCTGCAGCTGAAAGAAGAGGAAGGACAGTACACTGGTGTGTCCACAAACACAAATAGCTGCAGCTTCTCTCTCACAACACGCTTCTAGGATGTGTCAGTAAATCTTCACTGAAAACTAATCTGAAACATTCTCAGTTAACCCCACTCCTTATCCATATTCCTCACAGAATCTGCAAAAGTAATTTTTTTGGATACACATAATCAAAGTGCTCATGTAAACCACCCATTCCCATCGTGCTGTGATTTTCTTTTCACATAACGTGTGGGATGGCAACAGGCATCTATCTGTACGCCTTCTGCTAGCAGGGTGGGCTACTTTGAAAGCCAATACGGTTAAGGTAAGCTCCAGGGCTCAAAAACACTACCGCCCACCCGAGGTGTGGGCTCCTTTGCTTTGTTTCCGGACTGGGGTTTCTGATATCATAGTGCTGGTCACATTTAAGCTTTTTGGGGTCCCACAAACACTGTTGCCTTTGCTCAAGGGGGAACTCAAAGGAGAAGAGGCGCTTGAAGGTCCAAAGTCTGCAAGTCCAGCAGGCCGAATTATTGATGTCTGGAGAGGGCTGCTTGCAGACATACCTAGCAACAGGGGGGAAAAAAACAAACAGATTCCACATGAGCACAACATTCATACATTGTGGCTTGTCAGCAACACACAAAATTTAAGTTCTATGACTTGCATTTACATTATAGGACTATATTAACGGACCCTTAATTCACGCTCTTTAATCCAACTTGCTTTCACTGACCACCCTGTGCTTACGAATTGTTTGAGCCTGATGAACACATAAGGGAGAGAGATCTAAGAGGTAGCCATAGCCCATCTGGTATACACAACTTCGCCAGGTCCTCAGCAGGTGTGAATCACTGTAACACCAACTGTTTTCAATGGAGTTATATCAGTTCAAACACCTGAAGTTCTGGCTATACAGCTATAGCTACAGAGTGATCATGTGACAACCGCAAAGAACAACAACAGAGATGTTTCAGTGGTAAGCAGCGCTGTCCAATCTGACTGAACAAAATCCAATTTCACTGAGGTTTGTCTATACTACCGTGCGGAGTCGATCTAAGGGTATGTCTTCACTACCCGTTGGATCGGCAGGTAGTGATCGATCTTTTGGAGATCGATTTATTGCGTCACATCAAGACGCAATAAAATCAATCGCCAAAGGTGCTCCCATCGACTCCGGAACTCCAACTTGCCAAGAGGCGCAAGCTGGAGTCGACGGGGTAGCCCGCTGCCAACCGCTGCCGCTGTGAGGACGACAGGTAAGTCGGCCTAATATACGCCGACTTCAGCTATGTTATTCACATAGCTGAAGCTGCGTATCTTAGGTCAACAACCCCCCATACCGTAGACCAGCCCTAAGATACGCAACTTCAGCTACATGAATACCGTAGCTAAAGTCAATGTACTTAGATCTACTTATGGCAGTGTCTTCACTGTGGTAACCTGACAGCTAACGCTCTCCTGTCTACTCCGCTTACGCTTCTCGTTCTAGTGGAGTACCGTATCAACGGGAGAGTGCGCAGCAGTCGATTTATCACATCTATACTAGACGTGATAAATCGCCCCCGCACTGGATCAATCGCTGCCCACCGATCTGGCGGGTGGCGTAGGCAAGATCTGAGAGAGAAAGAATGTGTGAGGAAGGAAATGCAAGAAGTGCTACGTAATCCAAAGACAAGCAAGACTTCTGCCTATAATACATAAGAACAAAAACCGAGACTGGAGTTAGAGGTAATGCTCCCAATCTCTTCCCCTGCTCTGGGGTGGTGGAACTTGCTGTACTATCACAATGTTATGACATCATATTACATGCCATTCAATACAGTTACATGACTGAATCGCAATGAGAAAGAACACAAGACTCTAGAGATACTGTAATACAATTCCTGTTCCTTGGCAGGATGTCTGAACAGCCTTACATCAAAAGATGGTGTAATTTGCTCAGTATTGCCGGCTCTCTTACCTTTAGACACATTGTACCCGTATGCTGCATACGCTGCTGCAGAGGCCGCCGCTGCCCCTGCTTTGGCACCTGCCATTGCAGCAGCACTTCCTGCTGTTGACTTCCGGCTCCGGCCTTTCCCTGTGCCTTTGGATCCACTGCCTGAACCTTTAGGGCGACCCCGGCTTCTACCTGAATTACCTCTCCCCGTGACAGGGGTATCTTGGACTGAAATTCCTTAAACAACAAAGGAGGAGATGAAAATATTAGTTATTGTAATACACAAGGTGACTTATGAGCTAAATTCAACTTCACACATACCTGACATCTACATCAGCCTGCTAGTAACTAAACCATCAAACCCCATGAAAAAACAAATACCCAAGTTTTGTTCCTCAATTTACTCTAATTAGTCACACCTCATTAACTCCAATTAGCTGCAATGATTGTGAGCCCCACTCCTAAATCCAGGGGAGAACTCTCCTTTAGTATATCAGGATAAAAATACTCTCATTTGGAGATACTCAGCCTTTTCCATTTGCTATCTGTAGACAAACCCATCAAAAACTAGGGCTACAATTATTTCGGAATCTAGAATTATATCTACTTAATGTCATGCAATTACAGCTGGCTCAAGCATACAATAGAAAGGTAGGCAATACAGAACCTGTCCCTCGGCTCCACAGTGAGCTCAGGGACAAGCTTAGACATAGAACTGAATAGCTCTGTGGAGGATTCTGCTTCCTTACACAGCTGTCTAGTAATAGCAGTGAGCTTTGCTGATACATACAAATTGCAAAAAGGGGAATGGACCTTTGCATCACAGGAGCAAAAAATACTTGTATTAAATATCATGGTAATGGTAAAGCGTGATGGATGATTGAATACATCAATAGATGATACTATCTGCCAAAGCTGAAAAAAATTCATAAAAAAAGGAACTCTTAGACCTTTTCACCCCTCACTAAATGCTACAAGGCAGGTTAAAGTAGTGGGTAAAATGGCTATACTATGTAGATATACAAAGTCCAGGCTTGACTACTCCTTGTAAGTATTGGGGTAAGTGAAGAGTACTGACCATTCATAGTATCTGAGACTGAGCCAGTGATGGAAGCAGGAGAGTTTGTGGCCCTCGACTGTGGTGCTGAAGAGGCTGGATCATCCACAATCACCAGCATGTCGCTGCTACTTTCATCAGGAGGGATAGACCCCATATGCAACTCACTGCTGATGGAAATCTAGACAGCATAGAGACAAAACCCATCAGCTTATTTACAGCAAGGGTAAAAGCATACTAAGAACTTCAGAACAGGTGCAACTAATTTAGAGAGCATTTTATTCACAGGCAATTAAATGACAGCTAGCCCAGGCTCTCACTCAATGCAAGACAGGAAACATGATATATATCCTGTCTCACCATACCACGTCCTCTACTTACACACAGTGCAAAATTAAATTCTCTCTCCAGTCCATGTTTAATGTTCAACTTTTAACTAAAATATATGCTAACTTTAAAAATGGGAGATTCAGGGATTTGGCAGAGATCCAAAGAGAACCTTTATTTCCTCTTCATTCAACCTTGTTGATTCCCACGCAGATTACCCTCAAGAGAGCATCAACTTCAGAAGGAGAAAGGTTGAGAATCCTGTTCTCTGCTCCACCACTACTGCTAATCAAAATCTTTTAGTAATGAGTGAAGGATCTTAACTAACTCAACCTGGTATAAAAACAATAATGTATTTATTTAGTACTATAGAAGAACGTGGCTCTTTAAAAACATGAAGGAAGACAAGATCTGTGCTGTGAGATATGTGTTTAAATTAGAAAACACAACAGTTAAGAATCAGAAGCACATGAGGGAGAAGAAAGAGCTCGAGGAGAGACTAGTGCTGCATGATTACACGAAGAAACTGAGCTTTGAGGAGGTGTTTGAAGGAAGAGAGGGAAGGTGCTTGGTTCACAAAAAGAGAGACTGTTCCAGACATGGGAAGTGGTGATAAGAAAAAAGACACAAAGTCACAAACGTGAAGAAAACATGAAGAAGAGGAAAGGAAGCAAGTAAGGTAACTAGACAGCAAGTGCAAAAAATTGGGAAGGGGTGGGTGGGTAATAGGTGCCTATATAAGAAAAAGCCCCCCAAATTGGGACTGTCCCTATAAAATCAGGACATCTGGTCACTCTAAAGGGGACAGTAGGAGGAAACAAGCTGGAATGCAGGCAGGAGTGGAGCTATGTAGAGTCTGAAGATAAAGAGGAAGGGCTTGACATAGAAAGAGATCGGAAGTCAGTGAAAGAGACAATGATTAGGTTTGAGGTGACATCATCAGAGCAGCAGAAGAGGAAGATTATTTTAGCTTCTACATTTTAGATAGACTGGTTTGAACTCTATGGTCAATATTAGGTTAAGACATCTCTGGTTCCCTAATAGTACGCAGGTTCCACTCTAGCTAGAGGGCAGAAAGCAAGACCATAAGACTAAGGTGGCATGGGAGATGGTTTAAAGACAGTCTCACCTCACTGAAGGGGCTGGGCATGGCAGAGTCTACACTAATGAACGAGTCATCCCCATCAGCAGAAAGATTGGAGTTATCAGCAGAGGGAACAAATGGGATCACCAGGTTCATGCCCTCTTTCCTTCTCTTGCCATCCAACTCATCTTCCTTTTTCTTCTGCAGATAAGCAAAACAAACCAGTAATACAGGGACTGAAAACATATTAAGGAAGAAGAAATGGGGCAGGTAAACCATCCAGTGCAACACAACAAGATAAAGGCTATGCATGCAATGAAGCGTTTTGGGATTTTTTTGGAGGACCTGGCACCAGATGCACCAGGAACTCCTACATTAGATTTAATAAGGTTTTTTAAAATGGCTTAAATGACATATCAGCATTGCCGCTAGTGAAAAGTTATAGCAGGGGTTCTCAAACTGGGGGTCGGGACCTATCGGGGTAGTGAGGTTATCATGTGGGGGGTCACGAGCTGTCAGCTTCCAATCCAAACCCCGCTTTGTCTCCAGCATTTATAATGGTGTTAAATATATTAAAAAGTGTTTTTAATTCATACGGGGGGGGAGTGTCACACTCAGAGGCTTGCTATGTGAAAGGGGTCACCACTACAAAAGTTGGAAAATCACTGAGTCAGAGGATTTTGATTTCAAATTTTTGTTAAAAAGTGAGCATGAAATGCTTTCTTATAAATGGATTATCCAAATTCCAATATCTTAAAGTCAGACTATGCAAATCCGAATAGTCAGAAAATGAAATTCTGATTTTACAAATTTCTGTTTCCCCTCTCGTTAAGCCATTTGGATAGTGAGATTTTACTGGTATGGGGTAGTGAATTTCTATTCCATTTGTACACTCCTAGAACAAAATCTGATAAGATGACAGCATCAATAAGCCTCTCACTTACGAACTATGAAAACAGAAAAGTATTATGCCATTTAGTTCTTTAAACTAGGGGGTTCCAAATTGCTCTGTGGATCACTGATGGTTTAGAGAGCTGTATAAACGCATGGCACTTCATTATTTCCAAACTGCAAGTTGCATTAAAAGGCAGACAAAGATACAAGTAGAAGACACATTACATATTTTCCTAATATTACTTTTATATGTAAGCAATTGTTGTAGTTGCCACAGGGCTGTTACATAATAGGAAATGGGAGAAGAGGATGTCCCTGAGACCATCTTTGAATTAAAACTTGGTCCATACTATGTAATAGTGTGAGAACCCCTGCTTAAAGCCTTTCAGACTCTTCTCCACCACAATCCTTGCATCAAAGTACCTTTTCAGCATACTTCTCCCTCTTTCGTTTACGCTCTTTCACACGATTTGTCTCCTCCTGCTGCCGCTTCTCTTCCTGACGCTGACGCACTGTCAGGAAATAAAGGTAACAAAAGCATAATGTAAGAATCACAGTTTCTCAAAGCTATTTCCTATCCCTGTATAAATATTCTTTATCTCACAAAAGACTCCGGTTCTAGAAAAAGCCCAGAACAAAACCCAGCAATATTACACTAACACACTGAAAGTCCCTAAAGAGTAATGCTAGATTCAAACTCCCTGAAATCAGAAAAGTAAAAGCCTTATTGGCAAATTCTTCTGTTAAGTAGTATCAAAATGTGCATCTATATTGTACATCTAAACGCATGCTGAAATATAAAGTTCTTATTAGCATTTATTTGGAATAACCTTCATAATTCTGCCAAAACTTTGTCATTCATGAATAATATGGTGATCCTAAAAAAGTAACAGTAAAAACTTTATACCACACTATCACATATCTCATAATCATTTCACTCAATAGTGATATGAAACCTGCTTGAATTAAAAAAAAACAGTGAAACAAAATAAGCCAGGAAAAAGAAGGAATAAGCCAGGTTATCTACAGTGCATGTATTTGTAGGGTTTGAGAGGAAAGATTTCTAAGCCAGTGAAGCACAGGACAGAAGAAGGAGAAAGAGAAGAACAACGTCCACTGCACATACATTTTTTCTCAAGTTCCTCATCATCCAGCAGAAGGCTGACCACTTCTTTGGGTTTCAAGGTGTCTGGTTTGAAATTGCCACCTGAAATCACCATCCGCTGGATCTAACAGTAAAGAAAATATAAAGAGAGAAACCATGAACTATTTTCTTTTCTCTTTACTAAATACTAACCAGGAAAAGGTGCTACTTAAAAGGGTGAAAGTCAGGAGAAAAAAAAGTTGTGATTATTCTATCCTGATAAAGCCAGCAGCAGAATTTAACCCAGTACTGAACAAATATTAATAAATAATCCTCAGCCTCCCTGTGAGGTAGGTAAGTATTACTATCTCTATTTTTCAAGCGACTTATGTGGGAGGCTGTGTGATTTAGTGTTTTAGGAGGCCTGGGTTCCAAACGCTAGATGTGACAAGGATTCAATGTGTGGACATGACCATGTCCCTTAACCTCTCTGTGGGGATCTACACTGACAAAAATCAGATGCACAAATCATCATGGGTGGTGGTAACTGTGGAAGCTATAGCATAAAAAGATCAGGAGTATTTGTTAACTGTCAAAGATGACAGTCACCTCCCGACCCACTCAGTGTTAGGCAACCCTAATTGGCATGCAAAGGGGAAAACATACACTGATTCAGGGTAGGGAATGTGGACGCGCTCAGTTAGTGGTGCATCAATTGCTTCAGTATAACCAACCAAAGCACAGTTGATTGAAGGCTCTAATGTAGTCAAAGTTTAATCTAGAGGAAAGATGGTACAATTCTTGAGCCCTGTCTACAATACAACTTTCAATGCTGCTACCGCTAACAATGGTTAATTGTGCACCCAATTTTTGCAAGAATAGATGTGCTCCCTGAAGGTAGTATGAAGCTTAAGGTTTTAAAGCATTTACTCCTTGATTCTGCAAGATGTTGAGCACTTTTGTGAACCTTCATATCTCAAATAGACCCTCTCTGGTTTTTGTCAAAACTTTCTGAAAAAATTCTACATTTATTTGATAAGATAAGATCACATATTTGAAATTGTAGGCAGATTGGTTTAGTTTTGTAGAATTTAGTGGTGGGTGTGCCATGATGGTTTTGTCTACACCAGAAAAACTGGAATCCCTAGATTAACAACAGCAAAAGCTTTAATTTAAACTGAGATCAGGCATTTTCAGCAAGAACAGTGGGTTTTTTTTTACCACATGACACGATACCACTTGGGCTCTGTCCACATTACACAGTTCAGCTACCCTGTTGTAATATGGATACTATTTTTTCCCCTTTAGCATAGGTACACCCAGGTGGGTGTCTCTCTGTATGTCCAAAGAGACTATTCTACTTCTCAGAGCAATTCCACAGTTGAACTCTCTGCTACCCACTCTACCGCACTCTTGTTCCAGATGGCTTCTTCATTCCTACCTCACTCTTCTCTTTTGCCCTCTGCAAGATGCGTTCCTCAATGGTGCCTTTACAAATCAACCGGTACACAGTGACCTGTTTCGTCTGCCCCAGTCTGTGTGCCCTGTCCATTGCCTGCTGATCCACTGTTGGATTCCAGTCACTGTCGTAGAAAATTACCTGTAGAGGAACACCAGAGAAGCACAGATAGGGTTAAAATGACTAGAATTTACATTTAAATGTATGTACTGAGAAAAGAAAATAACCTGCCACTGTGGGAACTTTATTCTGCTATACTTGCTAACTCCAGACTAATGTCCCGCAAAGCCTTCCACAGTACAGGATTGTAAAATCCTTTGCACTTTACTTCAGGTGCTTCCAAATTGGTGATTACTGTTAGTGTTTGGAATCCTATGGAACAACTGAGGAAGTCCTATCTACTTTGACATATTTTGCATGGATGAACAGAATTCTAAAGTTTATTACAATGCAAAAAATTAGAGTTGTCTGGAGCCATCTATGTTATAAAACCCATTTTTAGAGGCTGTGTGATTTGCTTGCAAAAATTCATTCTAAGTGAGCAGTTCATGTATTGTAAAGGGTTTCTGTACAAGAACAATTTCTTCTTTCAAATCAGAAAAAAACCTTTTTGTGCTCATATCACAATCAACTGCCATCTTAAATTTATATTCCATTTGTATCCCAAAATACTTTACATACATATATCATACAAAACAGAAATGTTTAAAAAAATTAAGATTGAAAAATGAAGCACTCCAAACATGAAGGAAAAACAGAACTAAGGTAGCTTTTGCAAGACTGCAGAAGCTCTCCTATTTTGTTTCAGACAAAAAAGTCTCAGTTGGTTGATTTTTCAACCCTACTGCTACAACAGTTGTTTCAGTTTAAGGCACTTCCATATGAAAATGATTCTTCTTTTAGAATCCTTACTGCTTTATAAATGGTCTGTTGATGTGTTTATCTTTCATGGACTGGTCCTGTTCTTATCCAATATCTCATTAATGTTGACACATACAAAAAGAATCCTGGTTGTTTTCTGAATCCTTTTCTGCAAAGAGGGTTTCAGTGCTCCCTTGCTATAATCAGGACTCTGATGCAGGCTGAGTGCTAGGATCACTTATTTCACCATGGTATTGAAGTATCTGTGGGCAAATGACCTTACCTGGGAGCCAGCTTCTGGTTTCTCCTAACTGGAAAACTCCCAGTCTCATGGGGCAAAGTATCCAAGGAGGATTCTGATCTCATGAAGTAGTTGCCTGAGGGTTTTCTTTGCTATTCCCATCTTATTAGATTTTTAGGCATCCCATTCAAAAGAAAAATACTAGTGAACTCTGATAAGGAAGAGCAGGGACTTTAACTCCTTTCTTTTTGGTCATTTTAAAGTTACTCTTGGCTTTTTTAAATATAATTGTTGGTTGAGGGGCCACACATGTGACCCTTATCTTGTAGGGGCAGTGCCTGCACTCTGACCCGTTAGTATAACCATTCAACTGCACCGCGGTGAGGGGGCAGGCGGGGAGTGGAAGAGGGGATGGAAGAGTTCTTGCACAGGAACAGGAAGACCAGAAATGCTGACCAAGCAAGTCACTGCAGGTATAGAAGTGGAAGGTTTGCTTCCCCATATATCTACTACAATAGAGGAGCCTCAAAAGAATTTTCCCTTGTAGGAGGAAGGTTCGTCTTGCTTGCCGGTCTTCTTCTTTTTCTTTGCAAAGTGCATGTACTTGTTGGTCTTCAGATGTGACTTGAGAAACATGCTGAATCTGGGAGCAATGGTTTCTTCCTGAATGTCAGGTTTAGGGGCTGATGAGGGTCGTATGGCTTTCTGTTGTTGAAGAGTTTGACCCCTATCTAGAGACCAAAGATGTTACAGGGATTCGACATATTTAAGGTTAGGTACCCTATATTTATATGGCTCTGCATAAGGGTACAAGAGACATCTTGGGCTCTATGAGAAAAAGTCCCATGCACTGTGCACTTTCTGCTTGTGCCATCCTCTTGCACTGGCTAGTTGCAGAGTTCCTTAGATAGAGAAAACTCCTCTGTGCCATGGGGGAAGATGGTGAGAGAAAACAAAGAACAGTCTAAAAGGGGGTGGGGAGAGAGAGAGTACTAGAAGAATTTCACTAGACTTTTGATTTAAAATAGCGGAGAGAGCAGCAGCTCCTGAGCTGTCTGACTGTCTCTTAGGAGCAGAAACATCTGGCACAAAGTTGCCTATCAAGGTTTGCCCAGAACACCAGCAGTAGCTATCATCATCCAATTAGCAGAAAAGATTTGACCAACATGTAAAGTGAAAATGGATTTGTAGATTTGGAGTAGGAGTAAAGATGACTATTCAGAGCAAGTATAACAAAATACAGTTGCCCTAATTCAAATTCAGAAGACGGTTTCGTCAATAAACCCAAAAGAAAAGCAGATTAAATGGATTCAATAAAAACAGGGAAGAATCCTTGTTTTCAAGTCATGTGAAGCTGTTTGTGCTTCTGCTGATATACAGCCTTTGAAATTTGCAAGGAACATAGCAACTTTGGAATCTCCCAAATAAATCCTTAGTGTAACAGAATAAAGTTGCAGAAAATCTAGGTCAAACATTCTTAATTTCACAGTGCAAGCCCTTTCATGTTTTAGAAGAATACTATAATCATAGCAAGAGAGTATTCTATCAGCAAAGATGTGATTTGGTCATGGATTCTATGACTTTAACAGATCTCCAGGACTTCTTTGGCTCAGACTGTCAGCTCCAGCTCCAGGTGGTAGTGAGGCTCGGGCTGTCAGCCACCAGCAGCGGTGGGGCTTGGGCTGTCAGCACCCCACCCCCTCAGGCTTCAACCTCCTCCTGCACCATTCCCTGATTTTGTACATTTTTACTATGACTGTTCAAGAATTTTGTTTTTTGTCATGGTAAAATTAAGCCTCATCCATATCTACCTATAAATCTCAAAATTCCAGTTCAAAATACCCCAAATTAAGAACTATATTGGTTATACCAAACAATGTGAAAGTCTCTGATATCTACCCATCTTTGTCTGCACAGGTAACCCTCTGGGTGCTTGCTTTGAACTCATTTCTTTAAGAGGCTGCAAATGGGGACAGACTGGTTGAAAAAGGGAGAGGGTATGGAGATTTTAGGTTCAGAAGCTTGCTGCTTTTCTGAGACCAAGAACCACGGCCACTTGCTGTCAAATCTAAGCATCCACAAACTAAAAAAGATTACAATCATTGGAATAGATCAATGATTCATATGGTCCAGTATCTTCTCTCAGTAGTTAATGACTGATGCTTCAATAGAAGATCTCTCTCCCCTGCAATTCACCTACATAATTGTGCAATATTATACCATGGGTAAGTGGAAGGAGAAATGTTTTTCTGACCTTAGCTGGTGGTGATCTAATCTTCTGAAGCATTAGGGTAGAAAATCTTTGTAGTTCTTACACGCAGTAATTTATAATTGTGTTCTTATTCATATTTTTTAAAAGCAGCACCTTTTTTTTTTTTGGAAACTTAAGATCCTGCAGCATCAAATTCCATTAGTTAATTATATTATAAAAATATAGTTTCTTTCATCCATTTTAAATGTAATGCCTTTAATGTAACAGATTTCCGTTCCATGCATTATTTACTAAAGTTAGTCTCAAATGGATACTTAACAGATGTTATAAAACTTAAGTTTATCAGAAAAAGATTAAACAAAAGACAAATACCAAAACAAGTTTTTAATGAATTTCACTGAAAAAATGCTGTACAGCCAGGCAAGTCCCAACTGCTCCTTGGAAGGATCAAGGTGTGCTCACTATGTTAATTAAAGTGCCCACTGTGCTTATTTCTTTGTTTACTTATTGTACATTCTTTTTATTTATCCGATTAAACTCAGCTGGGTGCTGGATTTTGGCAAGATTCTCAGTTATAGTGGCTATTTGACGCATGAAATGTCTTTCTGTACATAGACTTGGCGGGAAAAAGCCCCAGCAATAATTCAATTTTCTTTGATTTATCATGTAAGTTGCATAGTACCCTTTAGAAGATACTCAGTCTATGCCTTCCTGAATGCCAACATTGTGTCTCTTCGTTTCTACTTCTCTTTTAGCAGTATACGTTTATTGAACAAATTTTTATCATCTCTGAAAAAAGGCCACTGAAACTCAGCAACTGCCAATTTTAAAGTCCTAAAAGGTGAATTAAAGTGATCCAGCAGCAGTTGATACACAGCCATCTAATATGGTGTAGACATGAAATGGAAAGTTGGCCCATCATTCTTGAACTGTATTGCCAGAGTTGTACTAATCTACTGACAGATTCAACAAGTACTACAGCCTGGCTTATTGCCTGCTCTGTCGATACTCTGACTTCACAAATGCTTTCAAAAGGGACAGTGCTGTAATTATTTTGCTGAGGTAGGTTGCCATATTCCTATACTACTAAGTTTAAATTGTTCAGCAGTAAAGTACAATCCATTGTGAAAATGTATTATCTGCTATTTGTAAGCTCCCAGTGACATTCAGTTACATTCCAGGTTCACCCATAAAGCAGACATTAAAAACTCTTAGGGATAGGTTTATCTCCAAGATCTCACAGAGCCAATGCTGTAGGTCTGCAATTGTCCACAAATTGTTCCTTTATTTCTCATACATGCAACAAACTGCAGTAATATTTCCCAGACATGAGTGGAATCAATAAAATAATGCAGTTTCATGATAAGAATGGTGTATTAAAAACAAACATGGTTGAGACAGCTCAGAGTTTCACATAGACAAAACTATCAGTTTTGCTACAGACTAAAGAGAAAGGTAGGGAAGCTTGAGAAAAAAGGACATTTGGGATATGTAAAGGCAGGATAAGGCAAGAAGAGAACAGTTACAACTTAAATTAACCAAAATACGAGCAAGCTAACTAACCTAGAGACATAAGTCTTGAGAGCTGGTGTTACTTTACTAAGCTATCCACCTACCGTATCTGCAGCTGTGAGGTTAATGCCCAATCCTCCAGCTCTTGTGCTTAACAGGAAGACAAATATATCATTCCTGCAGAGAGGAAGAGAAGAAAAAAAATCTGCTTAGTTTATGATGTCATCATTACAAACACTACATTATCTAACAAGCTAGAGAAGAAACCTCCCCGCCAGGAGGTTTTTATAGGTATTTAGGCACCCAACTCCCAGTGGATGGTTTGAGAAAAAGGGGTGAGTAGAGAGGGAGAGAAAGAAAGGGAGTTAACATACAGCTCAGAGCTAACCATAAATATCTACTGGTAAAGAATAAAGGAAGAGGGACTCAGAAAATATTACATAGATAAAAAATTGTTCCTAAATGGACTGTTTTCTTCTAGATCCCCAACATTTTATTTTATTTTATTTTTTAATAAAAGGAACAACCTGATTTTCCAGCTGTCTTTTGCGTATACTGTTATAGCAGCATGACAGAAAAAGGCAAGATCTGGTCACTTGAGCGTGAGTTTAGGATCTAAGAACTCCTGAATTCTGGCCCTAGCTGTGACACTGACCTTGAGCTACAAACTAGTCTGTTTTCTTCATTTTCCTTATCTGTAAAATGCAGATAACATTACTTATCTATTTTGCAAGAATGTCATGGCGCTACAGTACTGAATTATTGTAAGATTTTTTGAAGCTGAATGACTATTTATATCATATCAATAATAGGTCAATGCATGAAATCTGCAGTTTTGAAAGGTCCAAATATTCTTTTCTTGAAAAGTCACAGGGAAGGGAAAGAGGGGGATTTTGCCATAGACCTTATGAATGTATCGTAGTCTACAGTTGTGTGTTAACAGTGTCCTGCCAGGACATCCTGCAGAACAACCTTTAGTCTCAGTCAGACTTTTTCCTGGATTTATTCTTCACAAATAAATACGGCACAAGGGGAATTTAAATAGCTTTTTATAGGAAACCTTGTTTAGACTGGCTGACCTTTATATCAAAGGGATTTATAGCTGAAATGATTATTTTTCTTTATTTTTATTAATGAATAGAAAATCTATAATTTGCTGAACTTCTTATAGGAAGAAGTGTTAAAATTCTAGAGACGAGATCATAACCAGTTGGAAACCTGTTTTGACTGCTGGAATCAATTAAATATTAGATAGTGCATTTTCATCTCATTTTTCTTGAAGGTTTGCACATGTTTGCCACATGTTTCAAATATTCCTATTCAGAGAGGCTTTCCTAATGGACTCTACATAGCATACAATCCCTTTAAGTCCTTCTGCCTCAAAGGCATTGATGCTTGGTTTTATTTTCAAAACCCAAGAGTTCATATGTAGATCCCACTTCACCTTCAAACTTGCAATTCCACTCTGACAAGGCCAGCACAAAGACCATCCTGTACTCTAGAACCTGTATTTTTCATCTCTTGGCAGATGGAAAACAACATTATTTTATAAATCCTATTGCTGTGAAAGGATAATGATCTTGTTCTCAATGGCTAACAATTCATTCACAAAGGTTGTTTTACCAATAATTACCACATCATCTCAGACTGTGGACTATCTGTCACAGCAGCATCTTAGCAAGTTACATCCCATGACTACATGAGGGAGCTTGAATTAGTAAACATAAATAAAGATAGTTGGAATAACATGCGTTGACGGAGATGAAGTTGTGCAACAATATGTAACCCTGTAATAAGGTGAAGTAGATTCCATATCCCTTCTTTTCGTGCTAGTGTAACCTAAGAGGGCTGGTTTAGAAACTTTGCTTCATTATAATGGACTAGTCCTACATAATTCAGTTCCTATAGCTTAACATCAAAATTAGTAAGTAGAGCCCTATTGCCTAAGAGAATATATAGTTATTTCTTTTGCCCTTCTATGAGACTGAGGTGTATTCTGAAAGTTCAAAATCACATCTGTGATTTTAATTTAACCCTCAAAATGTCACTTCACAGAACATACAGTAATCCACATACCACCAATTCATTTCCACTGGGATTCTCTATAGACAAGGCCATATTCAAGACAAGTAAGGACAGATTTTATGGCACTGTAGAGTTGCTTTGTGCTACTCTATTTCACAGAAGCTTAGCTTCAGCCCTGTGGAGCTACTAAGCACCACAGGACTGGAAATCCTGGTTAACCAAACGCCATGTATCTGAAGGCGTCACATGTTCAGTGAGACTTTCAGTTAATCAGGGTTAACTTGAAATTAAAAACAAACAAAGAGAAAAAAATAAAAAGCTTGGAACTTCCATCATGTTAGCTAAACTTCACCGGTCAATAAGACTGATTTTCATTACATCTCATCCCTTTCCCTCCATATATACATTTTCTATTTAGGGTGTATGCCTTTTGAGACAGTGACTTAGTTTACTTAACATTTCTCAAATGCTTAAACCATTGCTTTTATAAATAGATTACCTGTTCTGAAAGTCAGCTACCATATCCCTTCTCTCAGAGATCTTCGAAGAACCATCCAATCTCATGTAGGTATGTTTCCTGTAAACCATGTACTCCTGCAAAGCATGCAAAAAAATACTGAGTCAGCGTCATGAAGTCATTTATTCCTGACTCCTCAAACAGAAGACACCAACGGTGGAAGTTATACCAATGGAAAGATTTAAAAAAAATAATTCAGAATATGACTGGTACAGGAACACTATCAACTTAAAAAAATATCTTATTTATGCTAGAGACCCCTTAAGATAATTAAAACTGAAGTTTAAAAATCCAATTTACTTTTTGCCATTTGTACCATTTGTTTATTTTCTGCATTTCACTCAAGTTGGGCAATAACAAATGATGTTAGCTTAACTTTTGTTCATTACCATTTCATTTTCAGGATTGCATTGGTTTGGTAATGGACACTGCCTAAGCGTATCTGTTTATTTAGAAAAAGAGTTTCCAATGCATTCTTTTTTTTAAAGAGAAAAGGATCATAAACATGGTGTGATTTGGTAAAAGCTTATTTTTACTAAATCTAATTTTTGGACAAAATTTTGAGCTGACAGAATCTCTTTAAATGACCCTGCTCGCATTAGACCAACAAGATATCCCCAATGTTATGCATAAAACCTGCTGATTCTGAACCAGTTGAGTGGTCCTTGAAAAACAAAGATTGACTTTGGGTAGCCATCAAAATCTAATGGTTATTAACTCACTTTCCTGTTACTGCCTATTATATGCCTCCTATATAAGTATCTGAGAAAGTTGTGTTCACCAGCTCTCAGTATTTACCCCTCCCCACATACACAATCTGCTAAACAGCTTTTGAAACTAACTAGCATACAGCAACAGCCTTTCATTTATCCATGACCTCCTACTGTTCGCAGTGTGGCTCCCTTCCCTCATCATTCTGATTGTAGCAACTTCTTCAAATATCAAACATTTTGCTTGTATCTTTGGATATCACTCTAGCTCTACACGTATCTTGGTTGCCATTCATGGTGCAACTCCTCTATCAAAACGAGCACTTTATCCAGCCCACCAAGCTATGTTCATTGGCTCCCTACTCCTCACTTTTATTCCATTCCTACTGTACTGTCATCTCTCAGTGCAATATTAGGCTTTTCATTTGTTGGTTGTTTTTTTTCCTTATGACATTCAGATTTTTCTTGTTTAGCCCTGGTGAAGACACCTCTGCCCTTTATCCATCTCTCTCTAATCAATGCTTGGAAAAACCTCACTTTTTGCTAGATGATTGTCTCCCAGCTTTATGAAAAGCAAGGTGAACATTCTTAACTCTGACTGGAAAATGTGGTATCTAAACTTCTTTTCTAGTTTAAATTTCTGGACCAGAGTAATATGCCGTGCCTTGACCTGTGTAGATCTCAGAGGCAGTTTAGCTTTGTGGCTAGGAAACTGGGTTTAAGCCATGCCCTCTCACTTTCTCGCTAGAAAAGCACTTTCAAAGCTACAGAAACATTTAGATGAATTAATTAATAATGAAAAAAATCCATTCAAACACTTGTCACACCACCACTCTCAGTTGTGTAGATATGCTGTAGTTGTAGAGGTGTCTGATTGTACCAGTGGAGTCTTAGAAGCTTTAGAAGCACCAGCTTCCCTACCCTTAACATGAACAGATTCTTTCTTTAACTTGGATCCCATACTAACTGAGCTATACAATGTAATTGCTCTCCCCATTCTGAGACTTGCATTATACGTCAGTACTTGAGGATCCCAGGAACTAAAAAAGGAAGCGTCTTTCAGTATGAGCAGTATGACTTGGTCTATGCTTGAAGTGTGCATCAAGAGGAAGAGACATTGCCTCTGCATCACATCAGATGAGGAGTTTCAGATCCCTAGCAGGAATTTCTGTAGGTCTCTTGGAGCCTCGTCCATGGCATGGTATCTATGCAAGAGACGTCCAGGCTCAGAATTTGAAGGCAAAGTGACATCATTAACAGTGGATTGCTGTGATTCTTTTTACAAAGGTCTAGATTTTCGGTAATCTCTCTCATTATGCAGACACTTTGACCACAGCAGTACGTATTGCCTCTCCCAGATAGGTGATTTTATTAAATGGATGGTGTGAATTGCTCAGATTTACTGTAAATTTGTGCACTTAGATCATCTCCAAAGATTGATCTGTTGCTTTGCAACAAGCTGTTCTGGATGATGACCTTTTTAAAATGCTGTCCACAAAAAGATATAGTTGTGTCTCCTGGGATACCAGTCTCACTAGTTTGATTACCAATATCTTTATGAACTCACTAGGAGTGGAAAATAATGGTGTAGGCCTGGCTTGACACAAGTAATTGGACATGGGTGAGGCCTCATTTCTTGGGAGACAGGATTAAAGAGGTAAATGGATCAGCAAACTGGAAACAGAATGTGGGAAAATTTTGAAAGGTGTACCCCAAAGTAGGTCTCTGAATTGGGTGCAGATATCAATACTGGTTTACAGCTCTCAAGTGCCTCTTCAAAAATCTCTCTTGGTTGGCAGGTAAGGCTGAGTAGCTGTGGTTGAAGTGGAAGGTGCAAGGTCTCTTGACCATTTTATTTTTTGACATTTGCAAGGTGGCCGATAAAAGCACTGGTGAAAGGAAGGTTGCGGTAAGGACTTCCGTTTGTAGAGCTGTTTATGGCATTTTCTCTTCGGGGCCAGAGTATATATATATTCAGGGAACTGAGGGCTTCCCTAGAGTCTTTCAATGAGTGCAAATATTCTTCTTTCTTCTTGTTGATAAGATTAAAGGGTAAGTTTTCAACAGTGTTTTGGATTTCCCTGGAAAACCCCAAAGAGCGCAACTGTGATTCCCATCACATCACAGTGGCAGCTGCCCTAGATTTTATGCCATATCTACTGCACTGGCTGCGTCAACCAAAGTTTGTGATGAGGTCTAGCTACTAGTTTGCCCTTGACAGTAAGGGCTTGAAATCAAGACCTGTCTTCCTAAGATAACTTGTCCCTAAAGTCCAGGAACTTAAGAGTAATTCAGGAAATCATATTTGGCAAGAAGCGCCTAATAGTTTGAGATGCTAAACTGAAAGCTGGTAGATGTATACACGTTCCTCCTTATGTGCAAGAGTGGCCCTTGTATGTTGTTGTTTGGATCTTTCTATGGCTGCCCGAATCACCTAGGAGTAAAGGGCAGGGTGGGTAAATAAGAGCTCTACGCTGGGACAAAAGTGCCGCTTTTCTGTACTCTTGGAAATAGTGTCAAAGGTAGCCAGCATGTGCCACACAGACCTTGCCTGTTCTACAGAAATGCAATCCAACAGGAGCCCACAGGCTGAGAGAGATCCAGGAGCTTGTAGTGAGAGTCTTGGATCTTCTCTAAGATGATACGGGAGCTCTTCCACCATGCTGTGTAACAACTCTTGAAATTGTCTGGCTTTCAAGTGAGGCTGGAGCAATGGCCTCATTAGGTGATGAGGATAATATTCCTGTTGGTACCAGATAGTCTTCCTTCTATTCCACAGGGGGAGATTTTGGTAGATTCTTTGAAGGAGAGGGGTGGTAAGACCCTGGTGGGTAGCACAGATTCCAGGTACCATGACCCTAAAAAGGCCAGTATGAGGGCATAAAAATAGTCTGCAGCAGTCCCAAGGAGGAGGTCCCTGTTTGTTGCGGCTGAGGCTGGTTATAGGAGATTCTTGAGCCCTTCTAGGCTGATCTCTCTAAGTAAAGGTGAAGCTGGTTCCACTGCTACATCTGATCTCCCAACAATGAGAAAGTCAGATCTGGCTCCATTTGTGCTGTTGGGAAGACACAGCAGCTAGTGGAGAGGACAGGAGATAAACTAATTCCAGAGTCCTCAATTGCCACTGGTGTTAGAATCTCTTTCCTGCGTATCAGTCCTGATAACAAGGGGAAATTGTGGGTGCAGGAGGATGAAGATATTCTTCCAAGTGGTATAAGTCACTAGCCCCTCTGGTAGCTGTGTTTTGTTACTCTATTTTGCTAGAGTAGGTATAGACAGTTGTTCCTTACAGTGCTGTGATGGTACAGTCAGTGAATGAGTCTTCGATCTGGTGGTTTTCAATAGTACCCAGTACTTCAGGTCCCACTGTTTCATTTTAGTTCATATTGCAGTTAGTGTTGAAGTTGATATGGATGCTGATGCTAAAGGACCTGTAATTCTGTGTCTTCTGATCGTGTTTATGAGACTTAGGGGGCCATAATCCATGTGGCTTGAGTGTGAAGGCTCACCCAACTCAGCTGGGGTATGGGAGGGTTTTCTCCTCTTAGAAGGTGCAGATCTGTTTGTGAGAGTGCCGCTTACTCTCAGGAGAGGGCCCAGATGAAGAGTCTTTCCCCCTACTCTCCTCCACTCTGGAGTCTGACATAGTACTAGGGGGTGCACTCCTTGATGGTTCTGGCTGATGTACAAGTAGAGTCTCCCAAGATTGGGTCTTACTTGGACCTCACTGCATGTTCTATAAGGTGTTTCCAAAGCTGGAGTTCTCACAACTGGTGCGTTTGGATGGGAAAAGAGTGGCAAATAGTGTACTTAATATAAGCTTCCCTGAGACAGCTGAGGCAGTACCAGTGGGCATCGCTGACAAAAAATGGGCAGGAGATGCAATTTTTGAAGCCCAATATCCTGGGCATTATCTAAGTCCCACACTAGGAGACCAGGAGGGTTCCTGGGGTGGGGATTCTAACACTAACTAACTAGGGAACTATCAAAACACTAACAAAAACCCCCCTAAGAATAATACAAAAAATTGAAAAACTACAGGAAAAGCAGAAGGGATAAGCTCTGGATACTGAACCAGGCCATGCTGTGGTAAGAAGGAAATGGAGAGGTGGACAGTCTTCCCTGTCCCTTATACTCTTGGTGAGGAGCATGAAGAGCGCAGTAGTACTGGTGTGGACCAATGGACACTACTTGCAAGAATTCTCTGATCTCAGGCACATGGAGTGCATGCACGTTCACACTGGAATACACACAGGGATCAGCACTCAAAGGAGAACTTCTAGCTATGCTAACAATGTCTCTATTAAACACCCTTTCCTATTAATTACATTTTATCCAATAATATTATCCTTTCAAATACACAAATTTAACAAATCACTTCTTTTTCTAAAATCTTTTCACTCTCACTTCACCCATACCTCATTTGGGGTTGTTGATGCTTCCCTGAATTTTGTATTTTGGGTAAAAATCTGTACATAGTAATAGACTGCAAAGCACTTAGGAGACAATTCTAATGCAAAGAAACTATACAAAACTAAAGGGAAGTTGTAAGCTAGTACCCCAGCTCCACTATTATGACTGAGGGAGGGGCCTAATGACAACCAAGTATTAAAGCTCCCCTAAAAATGGAGATTTAAAAAAGCACAATAGTGATGAAGAAAATCAGCATTCCACACCACGACCCATATAAAGATTCAGAAAGTCACAACAATACTGAGCAGAGTACCCCAGCTGAAACAAGACAAGGCAAATACAGCAACTATACCAAAGAGTTCAAAGGGTTCAAGGAGTACGCTGCGATACTCACCAAACGGTCACTCAACCTCTCTAACCGAGTATAGATTGGTATATTTTGTTTTTTATAGTAAAACAGAAGCTGGTGTCTAATCCTAGGGGGATACCTATATTAAACCCTCTTGAAAATCCTCCTTCTAATCTAGTTTAGCCAACGAGGTCAGCATGATTGCAAGGCTATTAATCCAGGAAAATGATTTAGTCAACTCTGGTTGCAGAAAATCTGTTCACTGAAGCAACAAAGAAGTCAAGCCACTTCCATCTCCTCCTCCCGTCTATCCACTGAGACCTACAGGGACATCAGGTACTAGAGAAACTTTTAGATACTCCTCAAGCAAAGTGGTTTAAAACAAAACATAAAAATGCCAAAAATGCAAAACAAGCTCTATGTAACCCAGCAACGAATCACACACACACCACCCCACTGCCTATAGTAGGCTTTTCTGATGGCAGATAGCTGAGGAGTGAGAGGAATACTGAAAAAGGTCTCATGTTTGCTGCTTACAAATCCCACTTACACCTATGGCCTTCCACAGTTAGGTTACAGTACAGTGGGATCCTGGGTTATATTCTGAGACATTTTATTCCATATAACTCAGGGGTTCTCAAACTTCATTTGCACCATGACCCCCTTCTAACGACGAAAATTACTACATGACCCCAGGAGGGAGGACTGAAGCCTGAGCCTGCCCAAGCCCCACTGCCTCAGGTTGGTGGACCAGGGCTAAAGTCAAAAAGCCCTGTAGCTTCTTGGCTGAGCATATGTTGCACTCTCCTCACTAAATCTATCCGAACAGATCCAGTGCCTGGGCTCTCAAGCAGTATCTCTATCTTCTCTACAGGCAGGTGTGGGAGGCAATGTTTAACAATGGATTAAGAAATAACTAGGGCTGTCAAGCGATTACAAATATTAATCATGATTAATCACATGATTAATCACACTGTTAAACAATAACAGAGTACCATTTATTTAAATATATTTGGATGTTTCCTAAATTTTCAAATACATTGATCTCAATTACAATGCAGAATACAAAGTGTACAGTGCTCACTTTATTTTTGATTACAAATATTTGCACTTTGCTGGGTCATCATCCAAGACTGCTATAACATGAAATATATGGCAGAATGTGGGTAAAACAGAGCAGGGGACATACAATTCTCTCCCAAGAAGTTCAATCGCAAATTTAATGAACACATTTTTTAACAAGCATCATCAGCATGGAAGCATGTCCTCTGGAATGGTGGCTGAAGCATGAAGGGGGATATGAATGTTTAGCATATCTGGCACTTAAGTACCTTGCAAAGCTGGCTACAGAAGTGCCATACAAATGCCTGTTCTCACTTCCTGGTGACATTGTAAATAAGAAGAGAGCAGCATTATCTCTTGTAAATGTAAAAAACTTGTTTGTCTTAGTGATTGATTAAACAAGAAGTTGACCTGAGTGGACTTGTATGCTTTGAAGTTTTACATAGTTTTGTTTTTGAGTGCAGTATGTAACAAAAATAAAATCAAATCTACATTTGTAAACTGTACTTTCACAGCAAAGAGATTGCACTACAGAACTTATGAGGTGAACTGAAAAATACTATTTCTTTTATCATTTTACAGTGCAAATATTTGTAATAAAATACACAATTTGATTTCAATTACAATACAGAATACAAGATATGTGAAAATGTAGAAAAACATCCAAATATTTAATAATTTTAATTGTTATTCTGTTTAATTGTAAAATTAAAACTGCGATTAATCACAATACATTTTTTTGAGTTGATCGCGAGTTAACTGCGGTTAATTGACAGCCCTAGAAATAATAGAAAAATAAGTAGCTAGCAACACCTCCCTCCCCCTAAAACTAGGCCCTTCTGGACAAAAATTTAGTTATATCCTTAGGAAGAAATGTTGCTCATCCCAGAAAACTGTAGCTGCTGATTGGACGCTCAGCCAATCTGTGAGTCACAGTCCAAAGACTGTAGAGCTGCTGGTAGATTCCTCTTTAACAGTATGAAAGCTGTATATATATACAGCAATGACCCACATTAGTATGTCATGAACATGGTAAAATGGTTTAAAATTACTACATCGGCTATGTCAACATTATGAGCGAGGGCTGATTCCCAGTTTGAGTAAACATACAAGTAGCACAGCCATGCTGAGTACAAGCCTGCCAGAATTGTATGGGTATGTACTTAGCATGGCTGTCACTGCTTGCGCTACCAGAGCTTCACTGTTTATACTCCCACTAGTTCTCATCAAGCTAGCATGAGTATGTGTACATGAGCTAGGAATCACACCCAGCTCGTAGCGTAGACAAAGGCCTGGTCTACACTAGCGGATGTGTGTGTGTGTGTTTCCGACCTAAGATACACAACTTCAGCTACGTGAATACCGTAACTGAAGTTGGCGCATCTTAGGTCGACTTACTTGGCATTCTCATGGTGGTAGCGGGCTCCCTCGTTGACTCCCCTTGTGCCTCTTGGCAAGATGGAGTTCCGGAGTTGACGGGGAGCACCTTTGGGAATCGATTTATTGCGTCTAAATGAGACGCGATAAATTGATCCTCGACAGATCGATTGCTACCCGCTGATCCGGTAGGTAGTGAAGACATACCCGAAGTCATTATGTCTATATGCAGAATCTGTCAATATACAGAGAGCAAAAATGGCACTGAAAGAACATTTATGTTCTAAAACGAACCCAGGGAACTTAGTTTACGATAAAACTACACTAACCAGATACAACAGGGTGTTCTACTAGCCTGCTAAAGCAGTGCTCCATTGTGCGTAGGTATTGGACTTAGGGATTGTCTACACAGCAAGTTTTTCATTTTTAATTAGTGGTACCACTTCACATAGTTGCTATTTATCTATCTTGGGTTTTATACTGCCATCTATCACTGCAGTATTTGAGTCTTTCCACGTAAAATCAATAGTAATAGTGAAGTCCCTTAGAGCACTTCATGGAGTCTCTGGCATTTCTCTTTTGGGGCAAAAACTTTGGTTGGGGGAAGGTTATTTTTTCTTTAATAAGATTTTGTTAGTTTCTATAATTGCTATATCTGCTCTGGTTACATGTTAAATTAACATTTAAACCCTTTAGCCACTGCTTATTGTGGATACTACTTGTAATTAGCTTTATGCTTTTGAAATAAAACATTAAAAATATAAGCTAGGAGGAGTCATCAGATCTGCATAATTTATCCCCCACACACTTTTTTCTTTTCTTTTTAACTATGTTGAATACTATATTTGCACTTTAATTATGGTTTCCTCTCTTGAAACAGTCTTGATTGATATATTCTTTAATTTTATCTTATTTTTTTACCTTTGCCAAAATATTATTTATATTTATTACTCAGTGAACCAGAGAAGCAGCAATAAACTACTACTATTATTGATACGTTGTACTTC
Organism: Dermatemys mawii; assembly: GCA_007922305.1. Taxonomy (NCBI): domain Eukaryota; kingdom Metazoa; phylum Chordata; order Testudines; family Dermatemydidae; genus Dermatemys; species Dermatemys mawii. The sequence continues at coordinate 43,795,677 of ML677332.1, read as the reverse complement.
TGTAGAGCCTTTCATCCAAGAATATCCAAGCATTTTTCAAACATTTAATAAACAACAATAAGCAAGCAGCAGCTATAGAATAGTTAACATTTCCAAAGTGCTGTGCAAACATTAAATAAGTCTTCCAACCCCTCTGTGTGGTAGGTGTAGAAGGAAGACATAAGCCCTTGTATTAGAGGCCTGGTATGAGGCAGGACCTGCTCACAGAATCTGACAAGAACATGGCTAATGTTGCAAAAATACACATTCCTCAGAAGTGCTAAGCACAGAATACTCATGCAAACACACCCTGATATTAAGTGGTACCAGAACATCCTGATATTAAGGATGGTACAAAAGCATTCCCCAAGGATAACAGGAACACACTGACCTCTCCTAAAAGATATGGTCAGGATAACAGTACGCAATAAAGATGTTTTGATCGAATCAACACGCACAAGGTGATAACTAGCCATGTCAGGGGAAAGTAACTATGTCAGAAGAGAGGCAATACTAACTTGTTTGTATTAGGGAATAAAGATGTATGTCAGAGGGAGTATCTTTGTCCAGCCCAGGGGGGAATGGAAAGTCCCATCATTCACTGAGCTGGTCCATTTGTCATGGGCATACATGTCTTAGTATCTTCATAGATACTGCCAGGTGCTGTTACCATGCTTTGTCAACAATAAACCTGGCCTGGCACCTTTGTACTTTAACAGCTCTTGTGGTCATTAGGCAGTTTGCTCAAGGTCTGATGTGCCAGCTGTCTGCGCAGAGCTGAGGCAGCACACAGGGAGAACACACACACACAGCCGAACATCTAATCATAGTAGGTAAGTGTTTTCCCCCATCTTTGTAGATAGGGAACTTAAAGCACTAAAGGAACATCTAAATCCCTAGGAAAAATTGGACCCTGGACTACCCTAGGGCTGAAGTGTGAAGAAGTCACAAACATTTTTTACCACCCTGTCATCTAAACTTATAGACAAGCTTAGACAAATTACTTGCCTATGGTCACAGAGCAAATCAGCTGTAGAAGTAGGAATAGTAGTATCCACAACTTATTCTTGGCCCTTGCTTTAACTGAAGTGTATTTCTGTAAGTTCATTAAGCTTTCTCTATCAGGAGCAGCGAAGACACCAGTTACAAAACTGTTCAAAATAAGAGCACTTGACTTTTTCTACACTGATGTGAAGTGTGAAACCCTCTATTTAACTGTAATTTACGTTTACAGAGACACAATCAAGGCTGAGAAGCCCAATGTTTTATGTATCTTTACATCATTGTTTGTTTTTTCAATAGTTTTTCTGAACCACAAATATCTGCTCCCTAAAGAGTGGGCTGGAACACTGGAAAAATAATCAGCTTCTCTGATGAGTGATTGTCAGCAAAGCCACACCCATGCTGGGAGGGCACATGATAGTCCAAGGAATTCCACATTCACACACCATCCCACTGCTCTACCTATCTGCACAGTTATTGGTAGAGGACAAAATAGTGAAACACTTGAGTATTACACCTCCTAAATCTTCAGAAAACTAAACCTTGCCTATTTCATTATCATGTCCACTAATTAGAAGCGAGCTGACAGGCAAAGGTGGGTAAAGAGAATAAATGTGCATGTTCCTGTTACCACATATGCATTCCAGAATAAAAAAAATTAGTGCATCTACCAACCTTGGTGCCTCTAACTGAACTTGTGCATTTTGATTCATCCCACATCTGAAATGCTTTTGCATGGTAGATTCATAACACTCCATCAACCCAACACCAAGGTTTCACATACACACTTACTCCACACCCTTCTGGATTAAGGCGACAAGCAATGCCCTCTAATCTCCAGACAAAGAGACTGTTCCTCAGTGCTCCAATACACAACTGGAGAAGTAATGCAGGTGTAGATGCCAGAACAGATAAGAGCCTCCTATTGAGAAGGAGAGTCAAACAGCAATCCAGACTACTGCACAAGTGAATCAATTACTCACTTGAGTTAGAAGCTATATCCCTGGAGCTTTCCCTTTTTCAGGTGGATTGAAAAGACCTGGGAAATTATGGGACTTGCATTTGAGAACACCTTTTATAGCGAGGGGTGTTGGGTTTGTTGCTCCCCAGAATCAAGGAGGACAGAGCTACATTTTACAAAAATATTTGTGGAGAATATTTGGCTACCACCAGGAGAAGAAAACACCCCAGTGTGCAGTCCAGTCTCTTCCTTTGGTAAAACGAGGATCAAAGGGCTCGGAGCAGCAGTGACATAGTTTCTGAGAGAATTTCCTGTCAAATGGAGCACTTGTTGGGCTTTGGTTTGCTCAGCACAAATTTCTCTGCCATGATACTGGAAGAGGACAAACCAAGAGATCTTGACAGGTAGATGTGTTTGGAGAACAGAGCCCTGGAAAACATTGGTTCCCTGAGGGAGAGGAGATACCATGGGGCACAAGTTTGCTCACTGGTGCTCCACAAGAAGATTTAAAAGCTAGAATGCTAACAGACAAGATGAGAGCACTTAATTGCCACTTTCTTTGACTTCTAAGGTACAATCTGGGGTGTGGACAGTCTTTAATGCCTAGGGACAAGACTGAACTACGTCCAGTATTGCAAGAAGAGAAGCAGGCTGGGGAATTGGCCAAGATCCAGAAAGGCAGCCTTATATCCACACATTTCCAAATGACAGAGGATCTTCTCATAGCAGTAGAAATACAATGCAGCATGCAGATGCTACTGACACTCATGTCAGCTATATTCCTAATAGACTCCAGAATTTGTGACCGATACACAATGTTGATTTAGCCTTTGCACATTTTTAAGTCCTGAAGATACTTTCCTGGTTGTCTTGACTAGATGCCACATACTGTAGCATATAAAATGTTATTTAATAACCACCACTTGCACTTATGGGAGGCCACCTTAATGATCACAGGACCCTGATGTTCCAGCAGTACTGAAATTGCACTGCCTCATACGTTTTTCATATTTGTCAGCCACACTACTCAGTCTGAAAACTTCACCCTCAGTCACACGCACTTCAGTGGTCTTCTGAAACCTCAAAGCCATTTCATACCTAGCATGCATCACAACTACTATCTTTCTAGTGGGAGAGGACCGCAAAATCACAAAAGCTATTAATGCTGATCCTTCGTTGAAAGGGAGGGGCTGGCACTGATGGACACAATGTATCCCTTCTTCCAGGCAATGCACGCGCTGCTTTTGCAAGACTTATATCCTGCAGCCACAGAATATTGAGAAGTGAACTCATTTCCCACATGGCAGTTAAGAGCTCTACCAATAGGCCACCTGATTTATGATCATGGTTCTCACCCATACCTCCTCTAAGACAGACTCTTCTCACCTACCCGAGAAACTAATTCAATGGAAATTTCACTTCTGAGGCAGGGACTGAAGTTATTTCAACAACTAGTACCAACTTCATCCTTGGTCATTATCTTCCCCCTTTCATACCTCATCTACACTCATCATTAATGTCCATTAAACCTCTGTATGAGAATGTGTTTCCTGAGTGTCCCTATAACAATTGTATGCCATATTTGCCTGATCCAAACTACAATTTTTGTATCAAAAGAGCTAGATTTCAAATCAGTATCTTCAGAATCCACCACCTACCTCCAGCAAGTCAATCATCCGTGTCATCTGAGAGTAAATAAGAACTCTGTGTCCTTGAGATTTCAGCCGTGTCAACAAAAGGTCAAGAGCATAAAGCTTCCCACTGTCCGTGATCAGGCTCTCTTTGTCTGAGAAGGAGAGGGTGAGAAACAAGTGAGTAAAAAGCTGAAACAGCTTCATGTATCAAGCTAACAAAGGATTTATTTCTGAAACTTTGTAGTGTTTCACTTCAATATCATCTCCTAAAGTGACCGGAACTGGGGAAGCTGCAAGCTTCCTTCTGGCCAGCATGTCTAACCTCATCGTTCATAAGAACTTTTGCTGGTTTGGGCTGGAACTGGCATATAAGACCTCCCACTCGGTAATATTTACGTCCCTCCCCAACCTGGGAATTATGTCCACACAAATAAGACTTAGTTGTCATTTAGATAGCCATGTTCCACTATCAAGGCCTCTTAATATCACTGTGGACTACGTCCACACTAGTTTATAAGCAATCTCTTCATGTTATACCACACAAACATTAAAGTTCTGTCTTTTGGACATCTGCTATGTCATCCTCTGAGGTTTGGTTATATTATTCATATTACTGATGCATGCAAAAGACCAACAACATTATCAGTACACAGAAACAATCTGGTTCATTGTGAAACAAAACATCCTTCACACACTGCCTCGATTCCCCATCATTTCTAGTTTTCTTTTTGTTTTTAAGAGCGATTTCCAACCGACAATCTTTAAGACACTTTAAATATAAGTTTTCATATCCTCTCTCCTTTAGCACCGCAGCAGCAGTTTGGACAGGAAGGAGTTTCTGTTTGCAGATTCCGTGCATAAGCAATGTACTACCACTGAAAAGGAGACAGGAGGAGGGAATGGTGGTGGTGGAGAAATTTTCTCAAAAATTCTCAGATGGAAAGGTCACAGATGACTTTATCCTTTTGATGTCTGAACCCTAGGCTTATAATCAGATAGTTCATGTTGTGATAACTGCAGATAGTTCATGTTGTATCAGAGTCCTGAGATTTTGAGAATATATTTTCCTATTATCTAGCAGGTACCTTCCCACCTCCCACCCCCTTTTTTGCAGACTTGTCAATGGATTGATACCAGAAGTGATGTGCTAATATAACAGACTTCTGTAAGGCATTTAACTTAGTACAGCACAACATTCTGATTTAAAATAGCACTATAAAAAAATCACTGTAGCCCATATTAAATTGATTAACTGATAGCTCTAAATAATGAATGAATGAATGAATGAATGAGGACTCAGCCAAGGGGAATGTTTCTAGTACAGTCCTGCAAAGACCTGTTCTTGGTTGAATGCTATTCAATATGTTTATCAATAAAATGATATGGAAGAAAATATAACATCATTTATCACAGCAGCAAAGTCTATGGTTAGCACTAGCATTATTAGTGGTAAGTAATAAGGACAGGTGAAAATTCCAGTTTATAGTCCGGTTTGCGCAGGGCTGGCAAGGGGTGCGGAGCATGGGCTCTGGGAGGGAGTTCGGGTGTGGGAGGGGGCTCAGGGCAAGGAGCTGGGACATGAGAGGGAGGTGTGGGGTGCCAGATCCAGGCAGTGCTCACCACAGGTGGCTCCCTGCAAGCTACAACCTTTCCTGGTTTCTCCTAGGTGGAGGTACAGCAGGCGGTTCCACTTGTTGCCACTTTTTTGTGCTTAGTTTTGTGCTTAGTTGAGTCAGAATCTGTAAATATTTCATAGTCATATTCCACTGTTGCTCTACCCCCAGTGCTATCTCCGCAGCTCCCATTGGTTGGGAACCACAGAAAATGGGAGCTGTGAGAGTAGCACCTACGGGTGGAGGCAGCGTGCAGAGCTGCCTGCCACGCCTCTACCTAGGAGCAGCTGGGACAGATCACCACTTGCGGAGTGCTGCCCGAGATGAGCGCCCCCTGGATCCGGAACCTGCCTGTACCCCCTCCTGTGCCCCAATCCCCTGTACCAAACCCCTTCCCAGAGCCTGCACCCCACACCCCCTCCCACCCTGAACCCCCTCTTGCACCTAAACTCTCTCCCTCTTAGTTAATGGGCACTTTTCACTTACCAGCACCCCCTTATTCCCCCACCATACTGGATAAAACAACTTTTACTGAATTAAGAACTAAGCACAAAATTCAGTAAAGGCAAACTATGAAATATTTACAGATCGAAGAATAATGATGAAGAAACTATTCTGGATACTGGAGATTCTGACTCAAGCCAAACAGTGGTAAGAAGAAACTGGAGAGGTGGCTGATCTGCTCTGCCCTTTATATTCTTAGTTTGAGGCATGAGGAGAGCAAGGGCACATGTGTAGACCAACCGACCCAGCTGGTAAGAACTCTCCGAATCCAGGTACATGAAACGCATGTGCACCCATGTGCACCCACAGTGGAATATACACAGAGACCAGCACCAGAAAAAAGAAAGTTCAAGGCTTGAATTTAGGTCCTCAGATGTTTTCCAGCAGCAAATGATGGCATTAGTAACCTCTAAAACAGAGCACAGTCACCTTAATGGTGTTAGTAATTTCATCAACTCTCATAAGAAAAACTGAACCCTGAACTCAGACTTTGATGAGTAAGCAACAGATTAAATGTTTTAAGAGACATTTGGTTTATGTTGACACACTTGGGCTCTTTAAAAAGGTATAAATTTACTTTTAATAAAAGATCCATTTAATTTCGCTGTTCTTCCAGTTGATAGCTTTCCACTGCAGGATGACTTAAATTATTTAGCTTCATTAGTTATGAAATATTAAGATGTTAGACATGATAAAAAGCTGATGTGGTTGTTAACTATAAGTGGGATGAATATGAGAGGAAGACGTGAAATAACAAGCAGTGGTTGTTCAAATGTAAAATACAGATTGCCAACAGAAATTTTGCTGAGACAAGCAACCAAACTAAAGGATTCCATTGTAGTGCTTAGGCAGAACTTTTGGCATGGTTCAAAAGGCAAAATACTACTGCTTTTCTTCTGCAATCTCTTAACAAGTGTGAATAAGGGATTAAGTTTTGGTAACTGGAAACATTAGATGCCTCAACACTGTCTCCAATCATCTCCCTTGACTCTAAGTCAGGTGAGAAGAAGGTCACACCGTCAACAGTCAGCAGTACAAAAATAATATGTTGATCCCAATCTTTGCTCAAACTCTTGGCATACAGAACAAACTAAACTACTGAGAGTTTAGGCAGAGACCCCTTGAGGAATACAACCAACAGAAAAGCAAAAAATAAAAAAGAATCAAAGGGAGTATTTTTATATCTGGAAGAGAAAATTGGTTTGTTTTAAATTTTTGTGTTGCTGTGTCCTATCTTGACAATATTCATTATTCAAAACTCAAAATTTTTTGTATGTTTAAAGATTGCCACCTAGTGTTCAAGAAGCATCACAGACTGCTTTTGCAAAGCCACAGTTGGGCACATACCCTCTCCACCTATATGTTATCCCTAACAGAAAGCAACATTGTGTAGTTTACTAGAAAAAAGTTAAAAAGATTTTCTCTCCCTATCCACTGTTTTTATTTTCCCTCTCCACTCACCCTTATCCCCAGTGGAAAAAAGTTTTTTTAAAAAAGTGAGTGGAATTTCTCCAAAATTTTGAAAAAAATCAAAAATTTAAAATTTTAAAATTGTAAAAATTTGATTTTGAAATTTTATCAAAATTTGAACTAAAGGGATTTGTTCCAGCATAAAATGTCATCACTGAAACTTTATTTTTGTTAAAAATAATTTAACCAGTCCTATGACTTGCAGATTGCACTGTGCTCAACAACAAATTATTTATTACTATATAAAGTAGAGGAGGAAAAGCAGTCAATCCTCTAATTAACATCAGCAGGAAAGGGGCTGTGGACCTAAAGGTGCCTCTTCAGTCAACAGAATAAAAAACTACCAACCAGCCAGGCAGGGGATGGACTTAAGCTGGCTGAGAGGGGGTGCTATAGATACTACTGCCTGTGGAAAACAGATACTCACTAATGATTATGACTCAGAATAACCTCAGTGAGAGTTCTGGCTGATGACTGTGGCCGGACATATGGACCCCTAGGGAATAAGAAAATGCCCCTCTGGGTATATAAAAATATAGAGGAAAGAGAGATAACTAGTCTGGGTTCCAGTGAACCGCCCCCCCGGACAGTCTGCAGAGCACAATGGGGTCAATATGGAGCTAGCTGGCTCTCACAGTAAACAGCCAGTGAGGCCAGTGCTTTTTATCGATGCTAAAAGGACTCAGACACTTCCTGCCATTTAATCCAGGACCATTTTTCTTTCAAAGAACAGGAAAAGCCTCAAGAGATTCCCACAGTGATCGCAACTACGTCTGCTGCCAGGGTAGTGGGAATTCAGTGAGAGAGAGACAGGGACAGGGTTAAGAGAGAGAGAAGCTACTTCAATACCTACTTATTTTAGAGCTTTGCACCCATAGTTCCATTTTACATTTACTGGACTTTATCTCTGCATCAAATTGTTTTTTCAGTGCTTCATTATTCACTTTCTAAATGACTTGGATCATATTGGCATCCATACACACATACTACTCCCCTGTCCTGCGTCTATGTCCCTTCTCAGCACTCAAACTTAAACCTACTCTATTTCTCACTTAACCAACATCCACTTGCTTAACCCAGTTTTGGTATACACTTCCTCCACCACCCACCTGCTTACCTTTGCTTCTCTCTCTCCCTGACACCCATATGCTTAACCTTGCACCTGAATCATTCACCATATAGTTACTTACAATGAGTGCACTCCACAAGATTCTTGTGTAATATTATTCAAACAATATTTAATTCCAACTTCTTTCTTTTATAAACTTTTGCAAGTGGCAGAATGAGATGTCAAGATTGTTTCAGAACACATCCTCATCTTTTGGAGTCCACCTCAGCCACAAAACCTTCTTTTACTCATGCACCTCTCCTTTCATGCCTCCCCTCACCTACTTTATCCCAACACTTTTATTCCTCCCATTTTCTTTTAGCTGCAGTAATTACCCTTTTGATTTTGTGTAATTGCTGGAGATCAAACAGTATAAAAGTTCACCATCAAATTATATAAATCAAATTAATCTGAAACTATCTCTGCAGGTATGTTAGCCTCACTAAATAGTGTGTGTGTGTGTGTGTGTGCACGTGTGTGTATGTGTATGTGTGCGCGCATAAAAATACATACACATATCCCTCTGATAACCTAACTTCAATTCCCTTATGAGAAATCTTAGTAAACCAGAAAGAAGCAAGCAAAAATCATTTTCCTTTTACCCTGCTCTTGTTGTCCTGCAAAGATCCTTGACCCAAAAGGGTCTTGGGAACAAGCTAGCATTCTGGCAGCATGAGCTGTTTTTCCTCTTGCCTATCTCTCAGATCTCTAGTGCTTCATGCAGGCCACTGTTCAGGTCCATCATTCTGCCAAGTAATAGTATCCCAACTATTGAATGTCACTGTGCTCCTGGTAATCAAACTGGGAGCTAGTTACCTACATTGAGAATTATGGACTAATCAAGAGGATCATAATGAAGGCTGAGATTGCTTTATTATTGCAGTGACATCTTTTTCCTCCCCTTACCCCAGAATTTAAGCAAGTCTGCCATGTTACAGACACAGATTTTTCCAATCCAAATTCAGGTGAATCATCCCCCCACCCCAACCTTTGCTTCTCAGCCCATATCACCCTATATTTGGTTCCCCAAATCCTGCCTTTTCTTTGCAGACTGCTCCAAGAGGTAATGTTTCTCCTCTAGTAAAGTTCATCCAGAGGACTGACAAACAGACCTTCTAGGCCAATACCACAGTCTCTCAGTGGACTTGCTCACAGGAGGCATTTGTGAAATGAGTGTCTATCCACCAATCCCTAAAGAATCTTCTGTTCTGGAGCAGTGATAGAAGTATTTTTGAATATGTGCCTAGCAGGAGGACAGGGGACTAGGAGGTGGGGTAGGGGGCACAGAGCCCTAGTATTGTGGGCTAGCAATCAAAAACATCTCTTTATAGCCTAAAATCCTGGTTGAGTTACAGGGCTGGCCTAAGGGAAAATGGCACCCTGGCTGAACTTGCATTTTGGTTTCCCTGGCCCCCATGGGTGTAGGGACCCTCCCCATTGCCCCTGGCCCCCTTGACTCCCCAGGCTCCCTTTGCCCCAAAGGCCAGCTGTCCCTCCTGCGCCCCTAATCCCTGCTTCGCTCCTAACCCTGCATCTTCCTCCTGCATTCTTGTGGGAAAACTGACCTGGATGGACGAAGCAGCTAGCATTGCTGCTCACTCCCCCGTGGACTGCTGCTTTTCTGCTCCTCACGCCCACAGAAGGCTATGAGTGGGGAGGAGCAAGGAGCAACATCTGGGCTATCTGCATCCAGGTCACCTTCCCCACCTGGGCTCCGTAAGGAGAGGGCATGAGAGCAGCAGCTCCTGATGCCTCACAGCCCAGGTGGGGATTGGGTGACCTGGAGTGGGGGTGGGGCGGGCGATACACGACTACGTGAGGGAGACTGTGTGTGAGAGAGAGACGGTGTGTGAGTAAAAACAGCTAACAAAAGCCAAAGCTGCCAAAATACCAGCCATGTGTGGCTCCCACTAAAAAGGAACCATCACACTCTCTCATCCTTCACATTTCTCATATGAATGACCAGGGTGGAATTAAATTTTGGTATGAAACTGGGGTGAATTTAAAAACTGATTAAAATGTTCTAAAAATAAAAAATATGAAAAACTTTAATACATTTTATTTACAGTGTCATTATTCATACTAGTCTTGCTAGTCCTCTCCCTCCAGGCAGAGGCGCACCAACGCTAGGATCAGGGTCAGCTGTGCCCCCAAAAGACCAGGCCAACTCTCCAAATCGGACCCGACCCACATCCTTACCTGGATCTAACTGGACCTGACCCACATCCCTCCCTAAAGCAGGGGCACTGGCGGAGTGTTGGGGAAAGTCCAGTTTTCCCCAGGGGTGCTGGTGGAGGGACGAAGCAAAGGGACTCTAGTTGCTCTGCAGGACTTGGACCAAGGAGGTTTACCTGGAGCAAGGAGCACCCACTGGTTGGGGTGTCCGTCCACTGGGTGCTGGTGCTCCCCACCGCCCAGCATGATCCGGGACTCCCTGGCCTCCGTATTCGAATAATGGTGGGGCCAGGACGGGTGCAGGGGGGAGCTGCATGCGCAGCACCCTCCCATCAGCATTGCCCCAGGCCCAGCAGGAGCCAGGGAGGTCAGGGCGTGGCGGGGGCCACACCACTGGGGAGCCAAAGACCCCTAGGTCTGCCGGTGAGGCTCCCCCTCCCTCCGCTCACTCCACGAAGTGGTACGGGCCTCAAGGGGAGGTGGGGGGACCGGAGTGGAGCCACAGCGGCTGATGGCTCCTCTTCACCCCCGGAGCCCTCAGCTGGCTCCCGGCTGGCTGAGAGGAGCAAGTGGAAGGGGCAAGGAGGAGGGGGCAGCCGTCTGCCTGCTGGCCAAGAGGTGCTGGGCCGGGTGGAGAGGAACCTGCGCCATGGCCGCAACGCACAAGTGGAGCACTGGAGATGGACCAGCATATGGCACTCTCTTTGGCAGGCTGTCCTGGGCAGCCACCTTGGCCGCCCACCCCAAAGGCCAACACTGTTGAGTTAAGCAGCAGAAGAGGTTATGTTAAACTAGTTCTGCCCCCACTGGCTGATTTGCTCCAGACAACGTATGGGTAGAAATCTGGGCACTTTAAGAAGTTAGAGAGATACTTTTTCACTCCAGGAAAAAAGAACAGATGCTTACTTTCTTAGTCCCATTAATCTATTCCCCTACAGAAATTTAGAAAGGAATTGGAAACTCACCTGGTATCCTAATGAAAGACCACCCATTCTGAGGCCTAATCGCCAACAATCCTCCCGGATACTCTGGGAAGAATTGGGAACATCGTTTCAGGCAATCAGCTGCTAGTTCGGGTGCCCCATTCAATATACACTGCTTTGCTTCAAGACTTCCTCCTTCCTTGAGTGCCCTATGTTCATAATCTGCACTTTTATCATTGCAATAGAAATCCAGAGGCACTGCTATTACCTATGAGTAAACACAAGTAAAATAATTAATACATACACTCACATTTTCTCTTCTCACAAAAAAAAGTCTTCAGCTAAATTAGTTTCCAGAGGGACAAGATTTAAAAGCAAAGTCATTATGTTAATATACAAATAGTAATACCATCTTAAACTGATTTAAAATAATGAGAGCTGCAAAAAAAGTGCCCAGTCAACGTGCAGGCATGAACGATTGTCCGTCCTTATAATCTGTACTTTGACTTGCATTTAGTGCCAACTGTTGCAAGATGGAAGGCAAAACTAAGATAAAATAATGTGCACTGTCACTGTATAGTTCAGCTCACATGTCTGGCTTGAATTCTTCACTGTCTAGTAGTTACTTGTCAGAGTCTAGCTTTGCACAACTCCCTCAACTTCTCCCCTACCCTAGAAGGCTACCGCATTTCAACCATGACCTATGTATAGCTGAAATACTGAAGACGTGGAAATTGGGAAAGAAAAACATGAAGAAGGGGAAAGATGACAGAGTTTGGTAATCTTTCAGAGGCAGCACTTGGCAACGATGGGCCATACAAATAATAATACAAGATTTCAGTATCTAAGATGAGTAGGGGTTTATCTTATGATGTTTAGCTAGTCATTGTGTGTATCCCTTTTCCCACTGCCTGCTTTCAGTATGCTCTCTTCAGCTACATAGAATAGTCTTTTGCCAACACAGGAACCCAGGCTTTACACCATAACTAGCTATCTTGGACCATCTCCATTAATTTAATCTTTGCTGCTATCTGGATGGAGAGTAGACTGGGAATGGTTAGCCAAACAGCTGTGTGTTCAGATGGCTGAAAGTCCCTTGATAAAGTGTCTGCTCCAGTAGACAAGGCTGTCTTTTGTATCAACCTATAGTATTCTCTTATCTCTCCTCACCAGGCTAGCAGGCAACTCTGCGGTGCCATCCTGTGCAGCAGATAACTACACAGAACAAGCACATTTTAACAGCTTCCTAATGAAGAGCAAGGAGTTAAGATGTATGCAAGAAGCAGTGAGAAAGACAGGGAGTGCTGTGCTATGTAACCCCAGATGTTTTTGTCCATTTTTACCTCGGACAGTTAAAAAAGAGAGTTTTCTTCCCATCTGATAGTTTCCTTTTCTCTCTCCATTTCCCCAAAGTGATGAAAACAGAAGGAATCATGGGAAAAGTCTGACACATCACACACATACAACTGCTCTGTTGGGATGCTCTACAGATCTCTCATTAACAGAGCATAAAATCCAAAGCAGATGAAGCAAACACATCACTTTCTCCTACAAGCCTAAAATTAAAGCACCAAATCACCATTTAACAAGGAGTATTTTACAAGAAGGGGTGCACTGCCAACCTCCTCTTCTCCTTTCTGAGTGTAAGTCTGCTTTGGACCAAGCATTCTGGGGGGAAAACTTTGCAAAAGCTCTTTATATTCCATTTCCTATAAAGACAATAGAGGAAGTTTTGACATACTTTTGAGAGACCTGGAAAGATGCTTTGTATTTATTTATCTCAACAGCTTCAAAACAATGAAAGCTAAATTTCAAATTTCAGTGCATATTATTAAATTAATTCCCTAAGATGAGAGAAAAGTTATTTATTGATAATGATGTGTTTGTAGTTTTCTTCTCTAATCCAGGAAACAAATATGTTATCATGTTAGATGACACAGTGATATACACCAGAAGTAGGATGTAGAAAACTGAGGTTATTTATGCAGGTGTATGAAAACTAGGAATTCTCTGCCACAATTTCCAGCAGTTAGGGTGGATTCTGACCAGTTAAATCAAGGTAAAAGGAATTAGAGCCTGCATCTGCACAAGGGGAAAGACTGTGGCTATCCTTTACCTATCTTCAATCTCTTTTCCTTATATTGATAAAACCTTATTTTCCAAATGGAAGGTTTTCTTTATAACCATAAGGACTAGAGGCTTATTTTTTAAAAAATGAATGCTTAGATTCTGGCACACAGTTGTGGTACAAATTCAGACAGAAAAACAAGTAGTGGAACAATGTGTGTATTTCAACACACACAAAGTCTGACTTATTCACTGACTAAAAATGCCGTTGAGCACATTGTACTTGTTTCCATAGTGCCAACAGAGGTACACCACAGCTGCAGCTCTTCCAAGAACAAAGAAATAAGGTGAAACACAATGTCAGGATTTCACTTTAGACCAATCTGAAATCAGTAATGGACAGTAGAACAGTTAATTCACTGAGGACTCAGAATACCATCATTATGAAAAAAAAAATTAATCAGAACCAAAAGGCAGGGTTGAGCACTTAGCACTGATTCTACGAGGATTTGCTACACTACACTGCCATCTACAGACAAAGCAAGAGACTGTATTTAGTGCAAGGTAGCAAGGTTTCTCATGATGAATGAATTTCAGACTCCTCTGCCTGAACACTGACTTCATAATAATAGTGGCAAAAATATACTCGGGGGCCTATCTTTCCCCTTTGTAAAGGACATTGTTTACCCTCAAATTGTAGTTAGTATTTCTACACTGAACAAACCTGAGTTGAAACAGAGAAGAATATTCCTTACAGCAGTGATGCCCAAACTTTTCAGCTTTTACTACTTGGAACATTCTTGAAGGCCAGTACTGTACTCAAAATAACACTGTCTGTAGCCACTTTCATATTTAATATAGAAGTGTGACCTGTGTAGACTTGTAGGTCCTAGCAGGCAATTAATTCATTAGGCTGCTGAACTCAAAATAGAAAGTTGTATGCTAGGAACCCTAATTTTCTCAGGCTACACTTCTGTATGGAAAAAAATGAGTGCAACTCTAAGGGCTGCACTTTGGTCACATCTCAAGAATCAGAGGGGTAGCTGTGTTAGTCTGGAATTGCAGAAGTGACAAAGAGTCCTGTGGCACCTTAAAGACTAACTAAAGTTTTAGAGCATAAGCTTTCGTGGGCTAATACCCACTGTGTCGGATGCATGCCACTGCATGTTACTTCCACTGCATGCATCCGACACAGTGGGTATTAGCCCACGAAAGCTTATGCTCTAAAACTTTAGTTAGTCTTTAAGGTGCCACAGGACTCTTTGTCACTTTTGGTCACATCTGACGCTAAAGGAAGAGCTACTAGGAGAGAATGCCAAGGGAACTCTGCATGCCTGAGGTGTCTGAAAGCATTCTCTATATCTCAGGTTCTTAAACTGGGGGTCAGGACCCCTGAGGGAGTCATAAGATTATTATCGGGGGCGGGGGTCACAAGCTATCAGCTTCCACTCCAAACCCCACTTTGCATCCAGCATTTATGGGGGTCACACTAGGAGGCTTGCTATGTGAAAGGGGTTACCACTAAAAAAGTTTGAGAACCACTGCTCTATATTAACAAGAAAGAACCTTCACATATAGGAAGTGTGCATGTGTAAAGGTTATAAATATCTTAGGCCATAATTGGGGCAGAGTTAGTCATGACAGCTACACACACACACAAATACTTATAAGACACCAACATCTACATGTTCCTCAAGAAAAAAAATCATACAAAGTGCAAGGAACCTGTAAAAGGAATGGAAAGAAAAGAAAAATACTACTAATGAAAAAGTTTCATGTGTGTGCACACATACCTCTCCCTCACTGTCAGGTTTGTTCTTGTGGTGCATATGTAATAAAAGGAAGCTAGTCCCCGACTCCAAATTCTCATGTTTATTAATGCATGCTATCAAATTGTATTAGTACAGCAATCATGGATTAGATCAGTAAGAAGATACTCTATTTTGAGGCAATCTACATACATCATCTTTAACTCAATGGTTATACAGTATAAAATCAGTGCTAGTTTAAGGAATACTTTTTGCTATTGTCATGCAAAATTAACCCTGAATATGTTGTAGGATTTTTAAATCACCTATCATTGTGATATCTGGAATCCATATAGGGGTTTATCAAACTCTCAAACTGAAATGAACAATACATAACGCTGTGGACTAATTTCACAAACCCATTAAAAGTAAGAACATGAGATACACATGTATCCTTCAAATCACCTTCATGTTTCAGGCCTATCTCTGATTCAGTATAATGGTGTGCAAATGCATACAAATTATACTCTGTCACAACTTCAACCATCATCTACACACAATCCCATCCCTGTCTGTCGCTCCATTAACTTTCCACACCTCATCATAGCTCAGCACCAACAGCGAGACATTTTTTCTCGAAGCATTTGGGCTCATTCTGCTGTTTAAAGACTTGTCCATTCTTGACAACAAAGTGTATAACAAGCGTGAAAATCTTAAATCTTTACTTCCCAGGAAAGCAAAGCCCTGTCTCCACTTAATCCTTTCTATGTAGCAGCCAAGCCAAACCAAGACCGGACAATTTCCCCATTTACAAGAGTTATGACAAAATAAACTGCAGAAACTGTTTTCTCCCACCTGCCCAATAGTGGATCAGCGTATCAATTCCTGAGCTGAGCTTTTAACCATGCTCCACTCACATTGACCTGCAATACAGAAAATACACCATACCTTCATAGATGACAACTTATTTCTAGAGGTCAGTGTCAAGAGCCCCTATGCTGTAGAGTTGACTTAAGTAATTCTAGGGAGATCAGTGTTTAATTCACATCTATTTTCAGCTGACTGCCTGTTCTTGAACAATGTGATGTTAGGACCTGGAAGGATATCCCGCATTCTTGTCAGATTCTTGGGCTCACAATCAGAGCACATGAGCTCATTCCAGGAGGTACCAAGGAGAAGCAAACAGGCCATGAGGGCAGACAGCTATTTGCCATCTTCCTTCCCCAGATGCCAGTGTATAATTGCACACACATCCAACTTTAGTTGAGCCCACTGATAAAATCTAGCAATAACACAAACACAGATTAGGAATGGAACATTTGGGTGGCTTGGTGATAAGAGTCTTCTGCTCCCAGTCTGCTTCTCTATAATTATTACTATTACTGGTTCTCCATCAGCGATGGGGATTTATTGGCCTGTTATTGATTCAGAGTAAACAGCACACATCAGGTTTGGGAGTGCAGGCTAATTGGAAGCAGATGTCCTCACCCGTGGCTCCCCTGCAGTCAACCTTCTAGTTCATTTAGAGTAGGGTGCTTTCTTTTGAGAGCAGGTGGTTGACTGGTCTTCTGGAGCTACATGTGATAACCTATGAAGGCGTTCATAGCCATAAACACAGTTATTGCTAGCAAGACAGTGAAAGCTTTTCACGTTTTATTGGACCATAAAATAAGAGAATACAAGATAAGTGTGCCATGCAAGTCATCTCCCGTAGATTTGGAGTTTCTTCTCATTCAGCCTGTTTCTTATTCTCCATGTTCAGCTTGCTGGGTTTTTTGGGCAGGTGAAGCTGAGGATGATGACTTACATAGTCCGAAAAAAACCAAAAAGTCTAAGGGGCCAATCCTGTTGTTTGGCTAAGTGCCCTTGCTTGGTGCTGAGCACCCACAACTCCTTTTGACTGCAGTGTAACTGAATAATGTGCTCAGCAGCTTGCCCTGGCAGAGCAACCTCATTCTTATCCATCATTACTGTGTCTGTGCTATGGAGTCCAGCGTGGTGTGGTTAGCACACACCACATGCTTTTCTCACTTTATGCTGTTTCTCAAAAACTGCACTTTTATCCTAGCAACTGGGAGAAGCAGTATTCAGGGGCTCACCTTTTATTAAAAAAACAATGTGCCAAAAACTCCTTATGAAAAGGGTATGCATGCATGGTTGGAATTAATAAACAGACAACTGCATCTCTAGAGTGCCACAATAAAAAGAATAATTTACAGAAAAAAAATGGATTTCACGAAGTATTATAGTGATAGCCTGTACCCCATAGGATACCCGGTACCCCATGTTCACTATTTTTATATGGTTACGATATATTTTGTACAAAATGTGCCATGTGAGGTATCATTTGAAAACCCATAATCTGCTGAGCATCTCTGTCTTGTTAAAAACGTGTGCACCAACACTGAATATTGAGTTATAAGATTTTGCTACACATTTGTTACTGAAACATTTTGTAATTCTAGGGAATGCACACACACTAACTCCCCAGTGTCAACAAAGGACTGACCACAGGTGTTAGAAAACTATTAGCTACTGAAGCAAACATTCATCATTAGGTGGGACTGTAAACAAAGGATTTGCATGTCATCCCTCACATATGCAGAAGGTCTGAACAATACATTTACAATTACTCTGGAAGATCAAATCTCACTTTCGAATGTCACATACCCCACAAACTGCACCCCAGGGGGCGGGAGGGACTCTTGGGAGAAGAATCCTCAAAGAGAGGAGAAGAGTATGAAATAAGAGACAAGGGCTTCCCCATGACTCTTGTCCCACACCTCGACACATGGAAGCAAGATCATTTGGAAGACAAAGAGAAGCACCATTGAACTGTGGGAGGGGTGGCCCCAGGCTGGAAGGAGACAGCCTATGAAATGTATTGCAGCTTATGGTGAGACAATCTGTTTTGCTTTTAGAACTATTTGCCTTGGTAAAGTTTAGGAAATAGCTTGCATGTTTATTTTTTATTTCTTTCATAACCAATTCTGACTAGTGTGGCTTTATCACTTAAAATCTAACTTTCTCTAGTTAATAAACTTGTTTCATTGTTTATCTAAGACAGTGTGCTTTTGGTTGAAGTGTCGAGCATCTCTACTCAGATTAACAAAGACAGTTGTTAACAGTCATCACTCTTGTGATAGAATGATGGACTTCAAATGAACTTACACTGTCCAAGGGGGCCTTTAGCAGTGTAAGATGCACATTTCTGGGGTGCCAGGGACTGAGGGATTTGCAGGTGTTGCTCTACATCTGTTCAAGTGGCTGGGAGTAACTTTGCTAGGTATGCCTTTACATGGTAATGGATGTGTCAGCAGTGCTTGTAGAGGCTGTTTTTCACTAGCAGAGCAGAATAAGAGAAAATTAAGGTGAGACAGCAGTTCAGTTTGTACTCTGGGCTAGTCTATACTGGCAACACCAAAGTGCTGCTGCGGCAGCGTTTTAACGTGGCTTATGTGGTCGCAGTGCAGCGTTGGCTCTAAAAAACCCACCTCAATGAGAGGCGTAGCTACCAGCGCTGGGAGCACATCTGCCAGCGCTGATGCACTGTTTACACAGGCGCTTTACAGCGCTGAAACTTACGGCACTCAGGGGCGTGTTTTTTCACACCCGAGCGAGAAAGTTGCAGCACTGTAAATTGCCAGTGTAGACAAGCCCTATGTCTACACTATAGACCTTACAGTAGCATAACTGTACCGCTGAAAGGTCTCCTGTGTAGCCGCTCCATGCCAGCAGGAGAGCACTCTCTCACTGGCATAATTAACCAACCCCAATAGCGGCGGTAGCTATGTCAGCAGGAGATGCTCTCCTGCTAACATAGCAACGTCCACATCAGCACTTTCGTCAGTGAAATGTACGTCAGTCAGCGCTGACCAACAAAAGTGCTAGTTTAGATAAAGCCAAGGAGATGTCACAATTATAGAAAGGGGGGAAAGTTGCTTTAATTTCTCCTGCTGAGAGAGAGCTGCATACAGACGGGATGGAACTGGTTTCAAGTTACCTGCTGAGTTCTACACATTCTGGGTATGCAGCCAAAACTTGCCTTAGTTAAGCAGAGCATTCTTCTGCCCAAAAAACTCCATTCCTCTTAAATATCATTTATTGTGGAGGAATATTACATAATTTATAAAAAGGTATATATTTGAGAGTGGGGAGAAAGTAAATTCAACTATGCTTATAAACCGACGCTGGGTGGTATCTTCTGATTATAGTTCCTAGAACTTCGCTGTGCTTTTTTTGGAAAACAAAGCAACAGAAACAAAACACCCCAAAATGAATACAGCACATCATCATAATACAAAACAACGTGGAACAAGAGTCACAAAGAATGATAGCAGCATTTTAAAATGCTGCTAACTGAGCACAAGGGTACTGGACCTCTGTCCAGGTAGTGCCACTCAACGATCAGGAGAGCTACGAAAAGCCAACCAGAGAAATTTCTAGATATTATAATGTTGTTCTTCCTTTCCTGAAGTGTGCACTAAGGCCACTAATGGTACGTCTACATTGAAAATGCTACAGCAGCGCAGTAGCACTATAGAGCTTCCATGCAGACAATTCCTACACCAACAACAGGGGTTCTCCTGTCAGTGAAGGTATGGCAGCTAGAATTCTTCCATCAGCGTAGCACTGCCTGTGCTGGGGGTTAGGTCAGTATAGTTATGTCTCTCTAGGGGGGTGGATTTTTCACACCCCTGAAAGATGTAGCTACACAGATGTAAGTTTCTAGCATTGACCAACTCTTAGACAAACACCCGTCTCACCCTCCAACAAATCTCTCTTCCCACTCCCGCAAAAAGAAAAAAAAAAGCTTATTGAAGACAACAAACAGCTCCAATCCTCTCTAAATAACTCACTACTCTAAGCCTGAATGTTAGTTTTACAGCTTTTGGGATTAAGAGAGGAATTGAAATCAAGAAACATATTATTGGAAGAGACTACCCATATTGCAGAAAAACAGCATATTGATGGCCAGATATACTGCTAGAGTATTTGGAGTAATTTCAGAAAGGAGACATGCATCTTTCATTTTCTAAAAATACATATCCAGGCTTCACAGCACTACATAATGGATCACATTCAAAGGTGGTAAAAATTACACACTGACTAAGGGGCATAGCAGCAACACTGTAACAGAAAAACAAAATGGTTATAAAAGTTTGGGGTGTAATAGGCCAATTAATCTTACATCTTCCTTTGGTTGCTTTTGCTACTACAACCTTGCCCTTCCTCCCCTGAGTACGAAGATTACAAAAGAAAGTTCTACAGAATTTAATACCAAAAGCTATGCTTCTTGTAAGTTTTTTAAACCAAAACAACAGAATTCTCTATTAAATTCTCTCTCTACTACAGCATTCCATAAAATAGTTTTTTAAAAAAACCACATTAGAAAGGGTATCATGTGCAATAGCTGTTTGGGGAGTAATGTCTGTAAAAATCTATTATATTCCTATAGAACTATATTGGAGTCAATCCTATTAATAAATTCTCTAGGACTTGACCAAATGAAATTAATACCATTTATCTCAAAATTTGGGCCAATATTATAGATATTTCTTGCCACATAACATCTGTACAGGTGGAAGTTCGCAAGTTTTGTGGGGACAGGTTTTTTAAGTGCACAAAAGGATATTTTCAAAGACAATGGTACTGTACAAAACATCATAGCAGCTTCATGAAGAGTTACAAGAAGGAATAGATTCCCTCACTGTAATAATATCTTTGCAGGACTTACCCGTGGGCTGGCTATACACAGGAAGGATGGCAATTCAGTGACTTGGCAGCACCGGACCGATGAGGTAGCTGATCTCCTTCGATGTATAACATGGTCTGAATAGCCAGTAACTGTTTTACAGTGGCTACTGAACACCAGGTTCTAAAAATTAAATTAAATAAAGAGTTAATTCAACCAAGAATGGAATTCCTTTTTGGTTGTATATCCCTTTGTCAGAAAGAATGATAATGAACAATCAGCAAATAATTTCCTTGGGAACAGGGATCTTTACATAGCTACTGTAATGCTAGTACATAGAATTCTCAGTGCCTCTATTTTCAACTAGAAAAGGAGACTCTGCCCAGCTGCCACTCTTTCCCCTCTTGACAGATATTCTGGAATTGGAGATACTGTTTTACCTCCTCAGCACTTTTTCAGATTAGCTTTTAATGGCAGAAAAGCATATACATATGCCAGTAAGCACGACCCTTCCTCACACTACTCTAAGGATAGAAAGAACCTTAGCAGGAGAGCCCACTAGAAGGACATCAGAGGTGAACAGATTGTCATATTTCTGCTATTTACATCCCTTTTCTAATCCTTTTTCCTCTTTCCGTGCAAAATTGCTCTTGAATTTATCATTGGGTGGCCTGAGGGTGCTGGCACTGAGGGTGTATATCTATTGCCAGAATTGTGATGCCCACATCGCAGCAGATCCCTCATTTTACAAAGGATACTTTTGGCATCATGAAAGTAATCAGAGCCAAAATTATGGGGTTTGGGATGGCACTACCATTTAAAGAAAGGAAAGCCATTCAATATGTTTTGCTCCTCAAGGAAAACAATGAAAAACCATCTACTTCAGAACAATTTTGCTTACTTATATTAGTTTCTGCCCCTCTTTCCCCATATCTGTATCAAAATATGACCAATGTGATCTAGAGACTAATCTGCCCCAGCTGCTTACTCTGTTTCTGAATTTGTAACCTTCTGATCACAATTAGTTGCTGCAGGATAATTATGTTGTCAAAAATGGGAGATAATTTTGGGGGGGACACTAGCAGCAGGAACAGATGAACTAAGGAACATATATCTTTTATTTTCATAGAATCAAAAGGTTTGTTGAAGGGAATCAGACCCCTAGTTCATTAAGCTCAGTAAGTAGCACCCAGAGAAAGATAACTCATAACATACACATCCCATAATGCCTCTAAATCAATTGTGTGACAGTTAATATAGGGAGAAATTTCTTTCTGATCCATAGATTTATGCTCTGTAATGAAAACCGAAGGGAAAAAATCTGACACCAACAGAAATGTTTCTAAATGGTACTTCAGAACTTCCATGATACATAAGCAGGTCTTCAGCTGGTTTCTGCCACTTTATAGACCAAGCAAACACAAGAGGTAGATACTGTAGTTGAAAATTAACCTTAACTGCAAGACAAAAAATTATTCTCATGGCTTAATAACTTAAAACTCTCAAAAACAATGGAGGCAACTGTCTTCATGGTCAATCTATGCTAGTAGCACTGCTGTCACGACAGATCTCCAAGTACACTCAGCAGCCCCGTCTGTGAAAGCAGTGTTGCAGCTGTTATCAGTCTAGCTCCAGGCCTTGAGCTGGCCCCAACCAAATTCATACATCCTGACTGAATTCCTGCTCCTCAGTCTGATTGAGTCAAGACTGGATGGATTCTTCTTTTACATAATTTGTACAGGGTCAGGAGTTTCTCAGCAAGTTCCTTGACAGCAAGCACTGGAACAGTGACTGCAGCTCTGGCTGTTGCATGTTTTTGTTTTTTATTTCCTAGTGAGAGAGATTTGGGGATGAAGTGGTGGGAAACTGGGATTTCTCTCCATGCAAAACCTGGAGTGTAGGATACTCTGTTGCAACAGTTTCCTAAAAAAAAGTTAATTCCAGTGATACACACTTTCTTGAGGACATTTTCACTGTTTGATTCTCCTTTGGGCACTGATATAAAAAAACAAGCTATGTTGGCTTCAGACCAATCAGAAACAGGAAAAAACAAAGGAAAGACTTCTAAAACGGAATCTCAAATAAGGAAAACCAAATTATATTTTGTATGCATGTGTAGAAAGAACATTAAGAGACTTTTAATACAGAGTCTATTTCTCCATGTTATCTGTATACAAATTATGAGCAAGTCACAAGAGAAGTGTCCCTGTTTGAATTCCATGATGTGTTGCCCTTAAATATTTATGATCGAAGCAGGCAGTAGATACATCTGAAACAGTGAAAAACTAGCTTCCCATCAGATTCACATACATGGGAAGGAACTGAGTAAGGTTACAGGAAATGGCACAGATAAAACTTTAGGATGGATCACATACTCTCGTGCAACTAAGCCAAGAACAAAAAGGGGGGGAAATGTCACAAAGTAAGAATTAAAGTACCTGGCATAAGGGTGCAGTCACTAAACAGTGCTCAAAAACCCTTCTTTCTGCAGGAGAATGGACTGCAAAATAGATATGGGACACAGGCTTCCTGCAGTCCTGATAAACTTTATTGCATTCCCAGCTCTCTCAAAACCAAATCAGGAAACCAAAGGAAACAAGAAGTGGTCTCCCACTATAGCATATTAGCATATATTATATTTATGGTATATATTGTACTGAAAAGGGGATGTGAGAGAGCCTGCCCAACCACACACACATTAAAAGTAGTTATAATTTCAGTGCTAACATGAGTAAGGTCACTAAAGAGCATTAAACTGTTTCCTTCATCCCAAAAGGGATATTGAAGAAATTCGTGATTCTCTTTGTACACTGACAGATTATTTTTATTTTTTGCACTTTTAATTAAAAGTGTTGACCTGAAACATTAGAGAAAATACTTTCCATATTTATGCCGTTTCCTTTTCTCTGTGTGGTTTCCTACATGCTCTTATCTGGTTCAAGCCTGGTTGCAGACCCATGGAGCATGAAAACTTCTCAAAGTGGGTTCACAATAAGAAAATGACTTTGTTATTTTTCCAATACACCCATCACTGAAATAAGGCACAACTGAGTAACAGCTTATTCTTTAACAGCTATTTTGATTTTGCATGGCTGACAGAAATGAAATTTAGATGTCTGTAAACTGCACAGACAGGACTCTGAAACCACACAGGGAGTGCAGATATACAGTAATACAATGTGTGTCCTAAAGACTCACTTTAATTATTATTACCATATTTTAAACTAATTGCAGCCAGGCCCCAAGTTCCAACATACTCCAGCTGGGAGGAATGGACAAAGCTCTCAAGAGCCTTTCAGTCATAGAGTCAAGCTTCCTCTAGATCTACCAACGGTAGCACAAGCACCCTCTGTTGTACACACTACTGGACTTCCCACTCACTCAACAGTCAACACTTGGATCAATAGTGACACGTGACTGCATCTTTGCCATGAAAACAGAGGTGACTGGGAGAACTGGATGATATTTATATCTTGTCAGGTTCTGGTACAAAAGGGACTGTATTATTCCCAACATATATGTTATTCTTATTAATATTACTAACAGCTACATGAGCACATGATACAGAGAATACACCTTGAATTCAACAACGAAAAGCACGTGTTTTCTGCACTTTCCATTTAGATGAGACACCCACTTTTATTTATTGTTAAATATGCATGTAGCCCAATCCAAACCCAACCCATACTTCAGGATGGACACCCACCATTTTAGATCCAGGTTTTGTTCATAGCTTTTCCACTTATGCAAATATGAATACAGTAGACTCTCGATTATCCAGGATGATAGGGAAAAAATTAATTCTGGTTAACAAAATCCTGGATAATCACCATCCATAAGAAATATGGAGGAGTGAGGGGGTGGTTAACCGGCCACCCTGCACCGGGAGGAGGGGATGTTGGTTCACTGGCTACCCTGTGCCCTGGTGGGATTTTTTTTGTGTGCTTGGGGCGGCAACAAAGCCAGAGCCAGCCCTGCGAGTTACGCATATATATATATATTTTTTGACATCCTGGTTAATCCACTTTCTGGTTAACCCAATCCTGGATAATTGAGAGTCTACTGTATTAACCTTTTTAAGTACATGCAACTATATTCATACTGTGAACTGCTATCCTCTACAAGGCAGATTTCAAATAAATCAATTGATCAACAACTGGAGACTATTCAATTGTATCAAGTCAAGAGAAAATAATGTAGCTGAAACCCAAAACTGCAAGTTTACAGAGGATTACATAAGAGGCCCTACTCCGAATAATATCTGATTTCTCTGGTACACAGAAAAATGTGCATAGACATATTAGTCCACTACATAATCTATATCAATTATATCTGTGTCAGTTATATCTTTGTAAAAGTAACTGGTATTTCACCTCATCTACAAAAAGAAACAGTTACTCACCTCTCGTAACTGTTGTTCTTCGAGATGTGTTGCTCATGTCCATTCCAACAAGTGTGTGTGCGCATCACGCATGCACAGTCCCGGAAACTTTTCCCTAGCGGTACCCGTCAGGTCGGCAGGGGAGACCCCTAGAGTGGCGCCAAAATGGAGAGGTATATATGACCCTGCTGACCCACCCCCCACCTAGTTCCTTCTTGCCGGTCATTTCGACAGAGGGGAGGCGGGAGGGATTTGGAATGGACATGAGCAACACATCTCGAAGAACAACAGTTACGAGAGGTGAGTAACCGTTTCTTCTTCTTCGAGTGATTGCTCATGTGCATTCCAACAAGTGACTTACGAGCAATCATCTCGGAGAAGGGTTAGGAGTGTCCTTGATTCCTGTTCTTAAGATCGACTGTCTGAAGTGAGCATCGTCTGCCACCTGCTGGACTATGGCGTAGTGTGAGGTGAAGGTGTGGACAGATGACCATGTCGCCGCTCTACCGATGTCAATAATGGGGACACGCGCCAGGAACGCCACTGATGTGGACTGTGCCCTGGTGGAGTGAGCTGTTAAAGGGGGAGGTACAACATTCGACACCTTGTAACACAATCTAATGCACGAAGTTATCCATGACAAGAGCCGTTGCGTTGAAATCGGAAGGCCCTTCATTCTTTCTGCTACTGCAATAAAAAGTTGTGGAGACTTACAGAATGATTTCGTGTGTTGTATGTAAAAGGCTAATACCTTTCTAACATCCAGAGTACGAAATAACCTTTCCCTATTAAAGGAATGGGGCTTAGGGAAAAACACAGGGAGAAACAACTCCTGATTTAAATGAAAGGGGGACACCACTTTAGGAAGGAAGGCCGGATGGGGACGCAGCTGGATCTTGTCTTTATGAAAGACTGTGTAAGGTAGCTTGGAGGTAAGTGCCCTGATCTCCGAAACCCTCCGCGCTGAAGTAATGGCTACCAGAAAAGCCGTCTTCCATGAAAGGTAGGAGAGCGGGCAGGTGGCTAGTGGTTCAAAGGGTGGCCTCATAAGAGCTGTAAGTACAAGGTTTAGGTCCCACGAAGGGGTAGGCTGGCGGACAGGAGGGTACAACCTATCCAGGCCCCTAAAGAATCTAGCCACAAGTGGGTTGCTAAATAGGGAGGTCCCATCAACACCTGGGTGAAAAGCTGAGATAGCAGCGAGGTGCACCCTTAACATTGAAATGGCCAACCCTTCTGTTTAAGGTTAAGAAGGTAGTCCAAAAGGAAGGGTACAGAGGCAGAGCGTGGGTCCGCCCCCTTACTTTGGGACCACAAGGAGAAGCGCTTCCACTTAGCCGTGTAAGTGCCACGTGTAGAAGGTTTCCTGCTCCCCATAAGGACATCCTTTACAGGGTCTGAACACTGTAATTCTGCAAGGTTTAGCCATGGATATTCCACGCCGTGAGGTGGAGAGAGGGAATGTTTGGATGTTGCATGCGGCCGTGATCCTGGGAGATCAGTGTCGGAAATAGTGGGAGGGTTATGGGCTTGGCTATGCAGAGACTGAGTAAGTGGGTGTACCAGTGTTGACGGGGCCAAGCTGCAGCTATGAGAATCAGAGCTGCTCTGTCCTGTCGGACCTCGAGCAGTACCCTGTGGATGAGAGAGAACGGGGGAAATGCATAAAGCAGGCCCCCTGACCAGTGAATCTGGAACGCGTCTGCTTCCGACCTGGGGCTGAGATTGAGGAAGGAGCAGAACCTCTGGCACTTCCTGTTGGACCTTGTGGCAAACAGGTCCACCAGGGGAAAGCCCTACCGTAGGGAGAGAGAGTGGGCGATATCTGACCGGAGAGACCACTCGTGACCTCGGAACGAGCGGCTGAGTCTGTCCGCCAGCCCATTCTGACACCCGGGAAGGTAGGCTACCTGAGGGTATATTGAATTCCTGATGCAGAACTCCCAAAGGTGTAGGGCTTCCCTGCAAAGGGGAGAGGAGCGAGCACCACCCTGTTTGTTGATATAAAACATTGCCGCTGTGTTGTCCGTCAACACAGAAACACACTTGCCTTGTAGGTGGTCCCGGAAGGTCTGGCACGCCAAACGAATCGCCCTGAGTTCTCTGACATCGATGTGGAGAGAGAGCTCGCTCTGGGACCAGAGACCTTGAGTTGTGGCATTCCCGAGATGCGCCCCCCAACCCAGGGCGGAAGCGTCCGTCACCAACATTATGGAGGGCTGTGGTTTCTGGAAAGGAACTCCCACCGACAGCGAACAGGGCAGGAGCCACCAGTGCAGGGAGTCTAGGACGTGCATCGGAAGGGTCACGAGAATGTCTAGAGGGTCCCTGCCCTGTTTGAACACACTGGCTAGCCAGGCTGGCAAAGGGCGAAGCTGGAGCCTGGCATATGGAACCACGTAAGTGCACGCCGCCATGTGTCCCAGGAGGACCATGCAGTTCCTGGCCGTAGTTGTCGGGAACCTGATGAAGGATCGAACAATGTGTGAGATTGTGTCACGACGAGGTGACGGGAGGAATGCTCTTGCCATCCTGGAATCCAACACCACTCCAATGAACTCGATCCTCTGAGTTGGGGTAAGAATTGATTTTGGCTCGTTTAGGATCAGGCCCAGCTGTAGAAACGTGGCTCTGACTAGCGACAGGTGCTGGGCTACTAACTGTTCTGAGTTTGCTTTGATGAGCCAGTCATCGAGGTAAGGGTATACATGGACATGGTGTCACCGTAGGAATGCTGCCACTACCGCCATGCATTTTGTAAACACCCTCGGAGCCGTGGACAGCCTGAAGGGGAGAACTGCGAATTGGTAGTGTCGATCCTCTATGACAAACCTTAGGAATCTTCTGTGGGCTGGAATGATTGATATGTGAAAATATGCATCTTTTAAGTCGAGGGCGGCGAACCAGTCTCCCTGTTCCATGGAAGGGATAATCGAGGCTAAGGAAAGCATGCAAAACCTTAGTTTCTTTATGTAGGAGTTGAGGCCTCACAAATCTAGAATGGGGCGAAGGCCACCTTCGGCTTTCGGGATAAGGAAATAACGGGAGTAATACCCTTTTCCCCTGAATTCTTGAGGAACCTCCTCTATAGCACCCAGCGATAGGAGTGCACGAACTTCCTGTAAGAGAAGTTGCTTGTGAGAGGGGTCCCTGAAGAGGGACAGGGAAGAAGGGGGTGGGGAGCGGGGAGGAGGGAGGGAAGAAAACTGGATAGAATATCCCACTCTTACCGTGCTCAGGACCCACCTGTCGGAAGTGATCCGAGACCATGCACGGTAAAAGTGGGATAAGCGGTTGACAAAAGGAAGCGAACCGACTGGTGTTCCATCCTCGGGCAAGCCTTCAAAAGTTTGGTCTAGAACCGGGGGCTGCCTGTTATCATTGGGAGGTTGACCCTGTCGGGAGGAGGAACGAGGTCGTCCTCTGCCATTACCCCTTGCACCTCATCTGGGCTGGTCCCGTCTAGCGGGAGGTAGATAAAAACGAGAAGGGGGAGTAGGAGGGGGCCAGAAAGGTCTCCTTTGGGGTTGGGGGGTATGCAGTCCCAGGGATCTCAAGGTGGATCTAGAGTCCTTAAGGCTATGCAGTCTTCTATCGGTGTCCTGAGCAAAGAGACCCTGCCGGTCAAAGGGAAGGTCCTGGATTGTGTTTTGGACCTCCGGAGGGATCCCACACACCTGTTGCCAGGCACTGCGGTGCATGGTTATCGCAGCAGCCATAGTTCTGGCTGCAGCGTCTGCGGAGTCGAGGGCTGCCTGTAGTGCCGCCCTAGAGATCACTCTGCCTTCTTTAACGATGGCCTTGAATTCTGCGGCCGAGTCCTTTGGCACAGACTCCTGGAACTTGGTAAGGGCCGACCAAGAGTTAAAAGCGTAGTGACCCAGAGCAGCCTGCTGATTTGAAATCCTGAGTTGCAGGCCTGCTGACGAGTAGACCTCCCTGCCAAATAGATCTAATTTTTTGGCATCCCTGGATTTCGGGGTCGAACCTGTCTGACCTTGACGTTCCCTATGATTAGCTGCCTCCACAACTAAGGAACCCAGTGGTGGGTGGGTATATAAATGCTCGTACCCCTTCTGGGGAGCAAAATAGCGTCTTTCCACGCCCTCGGCTGTTGGTGGAATAGAGGATGGGGTCTGCCACAGGGTATTCATATTAGACTGAATAGTCTTTATGAAGGGCAAAGCCACCCTGGAAGGTCCATCTGGGGCGAGGATGTCCACTGTGTGATCTACCTCCTCAGTCACAATCTCCACTGGCAAATTGAGGTTTTGGGCTACCCACCTAAGAAGGTCCTGGTGGCCTCTCACATCCTTGGGGGGCAGGCCTGGGGATGTGCCTGCCACCGCCTCATCCGGTGACGACGACGAGGATGTACCCAGAAAGGGATCCTCCTGACCTTCTGGTTCCCTGAGAGAGGGGTCGGTGACATGCTCATCCTGGGGGACAGGAGGTGTGTCAAGGTGTGGTTCCTGGGCGCCTGAAGGGCCTGGTACCGGCTCTTCCGGTGCCGTATCAGGGCGCGGTGCTGTGATCGTGGCCGAGGGAGGCGCCCGCGGCACCAAAACCACAGATGTAGGTCCGGAGCCCTGCCCTTGATGATACGCCCAGGGCATCCAAAACGGCCATTGTACAGCACCCTGCCACTGAGGTGGCCACGATGGGGGTGGAAGATCCCGGTGGAGATGGCGGCATCTCAAGCGGTGCAAGGTTGACCGGCGATGACTGTGGCCAGATCTAGATGACCCCGCGTCCAACCCGGATGAATAGTCCGACGCCGACCATGGCGGTGCCGAGCCTTGCGGTGCCAGGGAGTGGTGCCGGTAAAACATAGTCGGCTTCCCTGGGTGCCGAGGGGTGGAGGCTGAGTGAACAGGGTCCAAATCCGACGTCGTATGGCGTGAGGTGGAGGATGTTGACGGTCCCTGTGCTGGTGGAATGACATGGCCCGACACAGTCAGTGCCATAGGCGGCGCCGCCACACTGGACTGGGGTGGGATGATCGGTGCCGTAGGACGTGGTATAGGTGCCGGTATTATGAACGGTGCCAGTGCGGCGTCCTGGGACATATCAATAAGGTCCCTGGCCGCTTCATAGGTATCCGGCGTCGAGGGCAGGTCTAAGTCCTCCAAAAAGTGTCTCGAGCCAGAGAATCCGCGCCCGTCAGAGACAGAGGCTTAGGCACCAAGGCCGATGTGCTGGGCATACGCTCCTCAGAGGACTGGTGACGACGTCGCGATGCCGAGCAAGTCTTGGAGGGCTCACCTTGCATTTTGTTCACCGGGGAGCGACCTCTGTCTCGTCTCTTCTTCTTAGAAGGCACCGGGGATTGAGACTTGTGTCTCTGCGAAACGCTCGAGTGGTGTGTCGGGGATCGGTGCCGGTGAGATTTTGACGTTGCCTTCCTCGGTACCAGAGCTTCGCGTACCGAGGCTGGTGCACTGTGCACCGTAGGCTGAGCAGGATCCGCCTGTGGCTGCAAGGCCGACTCCATGAGAAGGAGCTTAAGCCGAAAGTCTCTCTTTCTTTCTTTGTACGCGGCTTAAAGCTCTTGCAAATCGGGCATTTCTCTGTCTGATGGCCCTCCCCCAGGCACTTAAGGCACTTAGAATGAGGGTCACTATTAGGCATTAGCTTCCCACAGCCTTCGCAGGTTTTAAACCCCGGCGCCCGAGGCATGCCCCAGTGCCGGAATAACGAAACAGGAAAGGGATCCCTGGATGCTAAACTAATTAACAACAAACTCTAACTACAACTATAACGAAGAACAACAACTATTGGAACGAGAACCGCAAAGACAGTGCACAAGACACTAGCTGTTCCAGCGACCGCCACAAATGGTAAGAAGGAACTGGGTGGGGGGCGGGTTGGCAGGGTCATGTATACCTCGCCATTTCAGCGCCACTCTAGAGGTTGCCCCTGCCGACCCGATGGGTACCGCTAGGGAAAAGTTTCTGGGACCGTGCATGCGCGGTGCGCACACACACTTGTTGGAATGCACATGAGCAATCACTTGAAGAAGAAGGGTTACTCGCCCTGGTGTGTATTGTCTTGTCACCCTTTACTGTGGTAGGCTTTCAAAGCCTCTAGGTTTTTATAAGGCACACAGTGAGAAGCAGGGAGAGTTTCCCTCCTCTCCTCGATAGTGCAATGCCACCTCATGGTTTATGAGACTAGTACTACACATGCAGTTCACAGCAGGCTGTGCTTTTACTTTATATAAAGTAAAACAGAAAATTTACTTTGGCCAAACCCCCGCACAGGAATCTCATAGGAGAGCAGACATTTAATCAAACCAGATATAGAATCCAGGTTTAAACTTCAGCACAGCCAGAGTTAATTGGCATATTAACATGGTTGCCCTGCTGTTTATGTTTAACTGAAAATTAGAGGGGCTTATTTTTCTTGGCTTTTCTGATAACGCTACAAAATATGACACACCAAGCCCAAGATTGGTTTCATACCTGTTACGCATCTTCAATTTCAACTTTTCCTTCAACTGAATTTTGGCTACCTGTTTCCATCCACACAGACATGGTCTCCTTTCCTTCTCCAGAATTCACATTCAGAGAAATTAGATGTGCCCAAACAAGATCCCACTGCTTCAGAAAAGGTCCCCCTCCCTGCAGATAAGCTAGGTGCTACTTAATGAATGATCAGTCTTTTGTGAATTTGATTCTTCATTTTAACATGGGATCAATTATCAAAACTCAAGGTACACTGTACATTTCCAAAAGTTGATATTTTTAATCATAAAGAAGAGACATTTACTCCCCTGGCAAAAGGTGGGAAAAGAAACAGACTTTGCATTGTGCACTAATGGTGAACAGATCCGGGTTCCACCTGATCAGCTGAAGAAGCAAATTCCAGAGCTGAAAGACATACCACTGAGGACAGCTAACTACCAACCCCCTGACATTTAGATTCAGGCAATGTTAGGTTGATATCTCTGTTCATCCCAAATGCTGCAACAGCAGCATATGAGAGTGCAGGAAAAGCAGCACTCTCTTGGCCAGCCAGGACCCAAGCCACAACGGGCTTTGCACCTTAGAACTATAAACTAATTTCTTCTGGCTGTTTCCTAACTTTCTTCACTCTTTCGTCCCCTTTGGAATACTTTACATTCTGTGAGATCTGTCTGCTTTCTCTCCTTACCCAGCACTACAGCTTCCAGGGTTTGTGTGCCATCTTCTATGTGGCAATTCAACTGACCCACAACCCACAGCTCCTAAGTCTCATGCAGTTACTCTGCTTAGTTTTTCTATAGATTTTATCCCATAACTCCTAAGCTCATGTGCAGAATCTACTTCTGGCAACTCACTACTCAAGTTGTTTTGCTCTAAGGACATTTGTGAGATTCTAAATGAACTCATAGCCCTTTCATTTTCTTTGGCTTCTACAGCACTTGGACTTGAAAGTACAAGTATCAATCAACATTCAGCACATTTTGCTCTTGAGCATGACTGGCTTCTCATCTAGCCAGTTATGAGAAAACAAAGTTCTTCTGTGGAATGCCAAAAAGCAAAACTTGGTCCCGTGACAGCATTTGAAAGCTTGAGAGGATGAAGAAAGGAAGGCTGATG
The DNA here is from genome assembly GCA_007922305.1 of Dermatemys mawii. NCBI lineage: Eukaryota > Metazoa > Chordata > Testudines > Dermatemydidae > Dermatemys > Dermatemys mawii. The sequence goes on along the minus strand of ML677332.1, from coordinate 43,762,834 downwards.
GATATAAAATTTTGGAAACTCGATTTTTGCATTAAATCCACCAGGAGCCAAACAAGCCTCTAAGTTGCATATAGTTTAACACTGGTGGTGGGCACTGCTCTGTAAATAATAATGTCACAGGTGTTGCACAGTGGAAGCCTCTCAGAGCTTTATTTGAGCAGCCAGGGGGCTGCAGGAAGAGGGGAGCCAGCAGACCCTGTTACAACGCACCACATTGTAGCAGGCCAGAGATATCGCTACAATCCTAACCACAAAGCACATGAGAAAAAAGAATAAATATATACCTTGTGGTCGCTATGTGTTAGACCAGGGGTCTGAAGCACGCATGTGGCCCACGGAGTTATTTCCTGCGGCCTGCCATAGGCATCGACTCCATCAGCAGCCATGCTCCCCGTCCCCACTCCCCCATCCTCCTTCCCTTCCGAGCGTGCCATGTCCCCACCCTCCACTTACCTTCCAGTGCTTCCCGCCGTCAAACGGCTGTTTGGTGACACTTAGGACTTTCCAGGAGGCAGGGGAGAGGAGCGGACACATGGCGGGCTCAGGGGAAGAGACGGGGTCAGGGCGGGGATTTGGGGAAGGGGTTGGGAAAGGGTGGGAAGAGGCAGGGCCTCATGGACTAGACAAGCAGTCTGAGGTATGAAGTTCAGCATGTATGATTCTTTGCTGTGAGTAGTTGGGAAGAATGTTTGTTAAAAGTGGCAATGTATTCTGTATGACTAGTTACTTTAAAAAGTTCCTGCCATTATAGCTATGTTGACAGACTGTTAGTGTAGATCAGGGGTCTCTAAACTATGGCCCAAGGGCCAGATCCAGCCTGCGGCTTCGATTTGTCTGGCTCTCCAGCTGAGCAGGCACGTGGAGAATCTGCTGCTCCTCCGCCACTCCCCATGAGCTGCTGCCGGCAGCCCCATGTGTGGAGGAGTGAGAACCCCTGCGGCAGCAGACGGAGGAATAAAGCGGGGGAGGGCACGGCCGTGGCGGGAAGAGCAAAGGAGGGGGTCACAACAGTGGCTGGAGGAGCAATGAGGGGGATTTTGCATATACTGATTTTTTTCCACAATCACTTCAGCCCACGAAGCCCCTTCAAAAATCTAATATGGCCCTTGTCTCATAAGATTTGGAGACCCCTGGTGTAGATCATCATTAGGGTTACTGGCCACATAAGGAATAGTTACCGTGTTTATACTTTATTAAAACCCTTCTTCACATTACATTTTTTTTAAAAGTTAATACATTGACTTTTAATAGCATATTCTATTTCTCTTCTTTTTTTTCATTTCTGACTATACTTTTGTATCATTATATGAAAAGGTTTCAGTGATGCTGCCTTCAGGCCAATGTAACTAGTCCTCCTGTGGCCCTCTTGGTGATCTGAATTTGATATCTCAGTGTCAGACATTTCAGGTGCAGCCTGGACTGCTGTTCTAGCACTAGAACCAGTACTTCATTACATGTAGGAGATACAGTTTAAGTGCAATATCAGGGCTCCCTAATCCCCCAGTTCAGCAGCATGGCCACTTTTCTCTGCAAGTGACCTACATCTCACAGTAGGATCAGGGTTTTCCATTCTCATGCTACAGCTTGACAACAGCATCATATTATATGTAACAGACATGGGCTGAGGAACAATGACGCACTTCCCCCTAGGCTAGGTTGAGCTGTTTGTTTCCCTCAAGTCTCCCTCTCACACCCTGCCCCATGCACAAACACTTTGATTTTCTTCCACTGATATTTTTGTTGTTGCATGAAAAAAAGATATCCTCTAGTCATGCATGAGGATAGCATACAAAAGGGTTACTAAAATGTGGGTATTTATTTATTATGCTCCCATTGTCTGGGTACATTACCTACTTGAAAAATGAAACATCAACTGTGAGGCCTCCACTGGCTGCAGCAGCCTCTCAACACGTCCCCTCTCCCCAACCCCAATCTGCCATCCCTAATGGGAAAACTTCCCAAAGACTTCAGCCAAGATCAAGCAGAAACTTGGCTGAAGAGATGAGCCTTGCACTAGGCACTAAAGTTAACTAACCTGCACTCTGGTACACAAACATTTATTTAATTAATAATAATATACTACATATGGTATATAAAAATATGTAGAAAAACTAAAGTCCACTTTAATGATCTTAACTTTTCTTAGGGAGTGATGTATAATTAACTATGTCACACTGTACCCATCATAAAAGGAGCTTATTTCCAGGTCTATCCTGCCATATGTTTTAGAAGGATGGAAGGGTTCTCCCTGTTTCCCCTTCACTACAGCCTGCTAGTATTTGCTGAATGGAGGATCTGCATGTCTTTGAAAATTTTCCTTACCTGCAGAAAAGTGCAGCTGTGCAAGTTGGGAAGAGAGAGTGGAAAATTGACTCCCAGCAAGAAATCTTTATTCCCCAGACACTGAGCCCTCTGCAGGTGCTCCCCTTCTGGATCTATCCAGGAGCGCAAGTGATGGAGCCTGTAGGAGGCTTTTAGAGACAGGAAAAGAGCTAACCATCTGAAATAAACAACAGTAAATGCACTTATTCACTGCTTGGTGGAGGGGGCTTAAAGAGATACAGCAGGGCTGTATCTAACATGTCTTATACCTTTAACTTTTCATTTTTACAGTATTCTGGCTTTGTGGAAACAGGGTTTCCCCCACCCAATCCACTTTCCAATTTAACTATTTTTCGTTTTTATTCTCTCTGACGTCTCCACAAGCACCTGCATAGATAGATACTCATGGTAAGAACAATGTACAGAGCTACACAAAGATCTATGTGAACGTTGTCACTTCAGGAGAAAAAGTCTTATCAAGTTACTGAACCACAGAACAGAAGTGACTGGTCCAATAATCTCAGTCATGGAAACCTACAACACTTACATATTACCCAGGCAAGATATCTAGATTTATATACCACACTCATTTTTATGTTGAATTTTCTTTCAGTGAACAGCATGGCATTAAAATCCACTTTGCAAAAAATGCTCACTTCAAAACTTTAAGATTCAGAACTTTCATTTTAAACACCTTCCCGCACAGTATTATACAACGTAAGCAGACTTGGCAGGTTTTGATTTAAATTGATAGATGTCTCCAGAGATCAATTTCATCTGATGCACTGAAATCGACCAAAAAAACCCCCAAAAAACAACAAAAAAAACCCCCAACCCACACCAGTAACAGCAGGAAGGAGTGCAGCCCCTTGGCACCACACACCTGCAGAGATCGAATGTCACCAGCCCTATGGCAGCCCAGGAAGCCCTCTGCAGCCTTGCTCTTTCACTCCCATGACAGTGGGGCTGCAGAGGGCTCCCTGCACTGTCAAAGGGCTGAAAGAGATGTAGGGAAAGCTGCACTCCTGGCATGCAGAGCAAAGACCTGAAGCCAGGACTGCAAGGAGAAGGAGAAGCCCCCAAACGTGAGGGAAGCCACCCTGCTGCTGAAGGCTCTGTCACTGGGCAGGAACCATTCACCAGCAGGGTCAAGCCGCAGTGGCCAGAGCTCATCCTCCTCCTCAGGGTCCTGGGTCAGTGGGGTTTCTGCTTTGCACTACCAAGACCACAGCCTCCTCAGCATCTTGTGCCTGAAAGGATCAGGTGTCACCAACCCAGCAGCCATGCATGGAGCCCTCCGCAGCTCCACTGTCCCAGTCCTGCTCATTCAATCACCAGCCCAGAATGTGGGAGCCATCCCTCAGCAGGAAATGTTCAGTAGCAGGGTACTTCCCCTCCATCCCCAGAACCAGACTAGAGGCTCCTTGTCCTCTTCGCAGCCCTGACTGGGTGCCTTGGGCCCCTTGATGGGTTGCACCGCCCGGCTGTCAGTGCTGGGAAACTGCTGCAGCCCTGCTGTCTACTAGAGTGGAGTTCACAGTGCAGATCCACCATGGAGTCTTTCACGGTTAAAAGTCTATCAACCTAAAAGTGTGCCTTGGAGAATCATTCCATGTTGTGATTGGCACACATGGAAAGAAGGCAACAGTAACTGCAGCTGAAGTGTAGCCAATATTATGGCCCAGCGTAATTCTCTATAAATTTTAAAATATACAAAAACAGAGGAAAAAAATTAATAAAAACAGAAAAGTAGTGTCGTCTACGGAAGCCTGGATTTTATTCTTGTCTTGACTCTGCCACTGCCCTGCTGTGACACCATGGGCAAATCTTTTCCTTCATACCCTTTGCCTGTCTTGTCTATTTAGAGTCTAAACTCTTTGGGGCACAGACTATCTTTCTTACTATGTGTGCACAAAATGCCTAACACAACAGGCCTCTGATCTTGGCTGATGCCTCTAGACACTACTGTAATTCAAATTAATAATAAATGATAGCTGATCATAGCCCAAGAACATGCAAGTTTATTACATATATATTTACTAAACTGCACATACTTTTCCTTGAAGTTTCTTTTTAAATTTAATTGAATAGAATTAATTTCCTCACCTGGCTAAATGTCCCTGATTCATGAGGTTTGCCATTTCTGCTGGAGAGACATCAATAAATCGGAGGAAAGAAAAACAACTTTCTTCATTGGCACCTAGATCATAAAAATGGCAAAGTTAAGGCTGACACCTGTTGCAAGTCCACATACAAGAGACAATGAGCACACATGACCAGTCCGAGTAAATTCTGATCCCAAGGTTCTAGACATCCAAATGTCTTACTACAAAAAGAATGTGAAATGATACAGGCGCTCCCAATGTAACCTATCCCTTTAGGGCAGTGATTCTCAAACTTATTTGATCACGCTCCCCTTCTGTGTGTCTGTAGTAGTTTACATCCCCCCTATCCCCACCACACAAGTACATATGTGGATATATGCAGCAGCAGTCCTTCACAATTGAGTCAGTTTTGGTTTATTTCTTTTTCACTTTAAGTGTTTTTTTTTTCTTGTTGCATGAATGAGCCAACGATCCATTGTAATAAAAGCAAAAGCAAAAGCAAAACTGATTGTGGTCCATACTTACAATTATATGTGCACATATCATCATAGCAAACAGATTAACGTACAGATGGCAACAACTTTGTATAATGCTATGCAAGCTTAACAAATCAGTCTAAATGCACAGCACCATCTGAGGCCCTTATATGTCTGTAGGAATCAGCTTTGCTGGTTATTCATTGCTATGGGTACAATGTGTGCAATCATATTTTCCCCCAAAAAGCTTGTCACACCCCCAGAATACATTCAGCACCCCCAACTCTGGGGGACCCATCTTCCAATTTGAGAGCCTCTGCTTTAGAAGATGCTAAAGGTTTCACCTTGATTGCTATTCCCTGAATTCAAGTCACTGCTTCTGTGCCAGCCAAGAGGAGGAATATTAAAGATGTAGGAAGGAGTACGCTCATTTATTTTCATACTCTTACCATATTTAACTCTCCTCCACCATTACATCCTTCTCTTCTGTTAATGCAAAAATCCATCTCCCTGAAGATTTATCAGGCCAAAACTAATGATCAGCTACAGAGCAGCCAACGGGATATGCAGAAGAGCTGTACAGACAGCATCTAATCACCCATGAAACCCAAATCCCTGTGACTGCGCAAAGTCCTTCTGACTTCTACGGAATGCCACACAGATTTAGTGGTCCATATTAACAGATCTTGATGTAGGAATAGAGCCTTAAGTGTGCTCCTGCTTATCTTCCAAAATCTACCCTCCCTTTCAGCAAGTTAATTACCAGGTTCTCTCTTACTAGCAGAGTTAATAATAGCAATTTTAAATGGAATAATACACCAAATGTACAAAGATTGTTTAGTTTACTGTTCAACTGGTCACTAATTTGGATCCAGCAGTCTCTCAGTTTAATTCAAGTCCATACATGTTGCCCTACTTGTCCATAGGAAAGAGGAACATGTAGCTTAGTGTACTATAGAAAATGTACTAAAATGTTCCTGAGGTTTCACTAGATTGAATTTACGAAGCATTCACAAACCTCAAAAACCATATTAACTCTTTTAAACTGGACTAAAAGAGCAAGAGATAAGAGCAGGAGAACACTGAGGCTAAACAGAGCTCTTTTAGATTACCCTTCCATCTTGCCTCTTATTAATCAACTGAAATAAGACTGTTGACTTCATGCCAAGTGCTAAGGTTGAAAGGTTCTAATGAACTGTGAACAGAGAGGCACAGAATCTATAGTCCCAGGGAGAAGTAAATCTACACCAGTTCTCCCTCCAAACAAGACAGCTTGCAACATCATTCTATAGCATGCTAGCCACCTTAACTGCTTCCCCAGGGAAGTAAACCTACCCTTCCTATGGAAGAGAGACTGCTGGATGTGGTCCGGAGCGAATGGCGAAAGTAAAACCCGTAACCACCTGAAAATGAACAGAATAAAATAAAAAATAAGAAAGCGGTAATTTAGTTCACATTCAATCAAGAAATCAGAAGTACTAAGCTCTGACCCTAAACTACAGAATGACTTTCAGTTACAGTATCACAGTTTCACTCTCCTCTTGCTGTCGAGGAGTCTGCAGAATTTGGATTTCATGTTAAGAAACCTGATCCTCTGGTTTTCCAGTATTGCATGATAATGAATTAATGAAAAGCAGCAGCCACAATGTATTTTACTTAATTATGAGTCAGAACATAATTTCATAATTTTCACACTGGGAAAGAGTGCCGATCCTATCCTTTACTATTAAATAATGGTTTATGTGATCCACTGCTCTTTGCATTTCTCATGACTGAATGAGATAAAGATAAAGCAGGCACTGCCATAAAACAGAGCAACCAGCTCTCTTCCATCTGGTGTAAGCTATTACTAACTGTCAGGGCACTGGAAGATGCTCACAACTTATCATGTTACATCTAATCAATGCTGATAGTTTCCTTACATATGAAAAGCCACTCAAGGGAAATCAGGTTCCTCCAGTATTCTATTGAAGCTTAACTCCATTACACATCAGCAGAAAAAGGAGAGAATATAAATTGCTCTGATTTACTTTTCCTGAGGCTTGTCTACACTTACAGCACTACAGAGGTGCAGCGCCGTGGCTGTAGTGCTTAGTGAAGACGCTACCTATGTGCGGACAGGTCTCCCATTGGCGTAAGAACTCCACCTCCCCAAGAAACAGTAGTTATGTCGACAGGAGAATTTCTTCCAGTGACATAGTGCTATATACACTGGGGGCTATATCGGAATAACTATGTTGCTCAGGGGTTTGGACTTTCAGGTTACAGACAAAAGTTTGTAATGTAGACCAGCGCTGACTTGCTTGCTCAGTTAGAGGATTATTTGATGACTATGGCTCTGCTATGAGAGAACACTGAATATTGGGTGTGTAACTCTGAAATAAAATGAAAGAAAACTGGGAAGCCATCACTTGGCTAGCATTATTTAAAAACCTCAGGGAATGGGGTTAATGAGAACTTCTAGAGTCATGCACATTACAAGATCATCTTCCTTGAAATATTTCCTGTTTGAACTAAAGCACATATTTTAGAAAACATTTTAGAAAAACATCCAATCTTGATTTTAAAATTGCCTGTGATGGAGAATCCACCATAATCCCTGTTAAATTGTTCCAAAGATTAATTATCTTCACTGTTAAAAATGTACATCTTATATCTATGAATTTGTCTAGCTTCAGCTTCCAGCCACTGGTTCTTATAATACCTTTGTTTGATCAGGTATATGTTCCCCACACAGGTACTTATGAACTGTGATTAAGCTACCCCTTAATCTTCGCTTTGGTAAACTGATATCACTGTAAGGCATGTTTTCCAATCCTTTGATCATTCTCATGGCTCTTCTTCGAACTCTCTTCAATGTATCAACATTCTTTTGAGGTGTGGACACCAGAACTGGATATATTATTCAAGCAGAGGCAACACCAGTGCCAAATGCAGAGGTAATATAACTTTTCTATTCCTACTTGAGATTTCCTTATTCACGCCTCCATGGATTACATCAACCCTATTGGTCACAGCATCACACTGGGCGCTCACGTTCAGCTGATTATCCACCATAACTCCCAAAGCTACAGTTAAGTCTGAATAACATTATAAAAACACTGTAAAATACTTCAACTGTTTCACTTGTCATCTAGTAGCAGGTGCCACAAGAAGCAGATGGACTGCAAGCCAGCAGGGACAGAGTGCTGTGGACACCGCACACATGACTCTGGTGGGGAAGAACCGTCTCACACTAGCCTTTAGTGACAGCTTACTCATCCATCTCTCTAAATGCATTAAATGGCTCCAGAGGGAGCTGCAGCTAGCCCTCTTCAGCAAGAAAGGTAGGACAACAAGGGGAGTTTTGAAGGTAACTGGAGGACAATAAAAAAAACAAAGGTTGACCTTACAGAACCTCCCCAAAATAACAGCACACAAAATGCCAAGACATGAACATAACATAACAGACAGGAATATGCTAACACATGATTTAGAATGCAAATACCCACTTAAACAATGCTACACATCCATTCATGGCTGTATCCCCCCAGCAAGAGAGTGAGAGAAAAAGATATACAACTCAAACCAGCCCTGTCTGCAAAATTTCAATGTTGTGTAGGCTATTGACTATTTCAGTCTCTGGCTAAAAGTTTTATCAGCTCCATTTTGTCTAAAATCAAAATTTTGGGAAAGTGACTGACGGAAGAGCCCCACAAAAACCTTGCAAAATCACAACAGTACTAAAGAGGGAGAGCAGACATCTTAAGAGATGAAATAAAAGGTACTGAAGAAGTTGAAGGAAAAGTTGAATTGGCTTGCCTGTCCCGCGAGTGGTTAAAGACCCTGATCAGTCCATGACGGTAGAGGAACTTTGAAATCTGGTATGGCTTAAGGGAGATGTGAAACGGAGACCAAGTTTCTTGTCGTTCAAACAGCTCTGGGTGATTACACACCTGGGTAAGAAAAGGAGGATGTCAGACGCTTGGGTGGGGGAAAAAGATAGAAATTTAGTCATAGGCAGCATTTTCCAGCCCAATGTTCACAAAAATTACTCACTCAAACAATGGAACCAATGAGCACACAATGACAACTGTTTAATAGAGTGTCCATCTTAGTTTAGATACCAGATAATATCATTTCCTGACCATGTTCCCTCTATTGCCTCTTCTTCCCCAGGTGAATGATTTCTTCAGTGATGAATGGGGACCCAATCAGCAGACACATGCACTGTATGGCAGGGACTCTGCTTTATTATATACATTATAACTACTGGTCCCAGTTACACTGCATTGGGGCGTAACTGAGGGCTTCATGCAATCAACAAGCCCAGATTAAGAAGTATTTCTTGCTATGGTGTTTCGAAGATGGCTGATGATTATACATTTTTTGCTGACTTTACCTTCCTGAACTGCATGACTAGATTCATGAGGCTACTAGTGGTGTTCTGTGCTTGCTGGGTAGTGCCCATGGAGGACTGCAGCAGGTCATCGATAGAGATTTTGTTCTTTAGAGCTTGGTACAGCAGCTTCTGCCTGGTAGTCTGCTGGCAGTACATGAGAATCTCAATCTGCAAAACAGTAATGGGATTATAGTCTAATCTGTCCCTAAACAGAGCAATACTACATCAGTATTCAGTACACATAACCCTTGAAGGATTATATTTTAGGAAAAGCACACAACTATCTGAGAAAAATACATAGGCAACTGCCATCATACCTGCCATTCAGGACCTGCCACAGAAAGTACTTCCTAATTGAGAATCCTGTCTTGGAAGGCTGCAAGGAATCAGGAGAGAAGCCAAGAACAGGGGGAGTGTGAGTGTGAGTGTGTGTGTAATGGTGTCTAGGCATGCAACTCCCATTGATTTTAGGTGCCTTTGACTATCCTGTGGTGTGCCTAGCTGCATCTTTAAGCACCTTTGAAAATGTAGCCCAGGGCCCATACTATGATGAAGTCATGTCACCAAGCATGTGTTCTCAACCCAGGGGTCACAAATCAGGTAACAGTCATCATGATCACGCTGGTTATCCCACATTACTATATGAAGGGTGGTGTTCAGTAAGGAAAAGGCACTGTCAGAGCAAAGAAGAATCCCTTAAGCCCTTGTCTGCTTCATCAACGTCTTCAGCAAGCCCCTATCACTCCCCCGGTTCTGACCCAATGTGGAGAACGTTCTAAGGAAGTGAAAGACATCACAGAGGATGTGTCTAGTTTCTGTTTAAGAGTGCACCATATCGACAACTGGTTTGGGTTTTTTTAAATGGACCGGCTGCTCATACCCAGCACTGACTTATTTTCAGCTACTAAACTGCATTCAAAGAATTCTTTGTGATGGGGTGTTCACCCCACACAAGGCAAAAACAGGTTAAAATAGGATAATGAACCCTATAGGATGCACCTGGAAGAGAGCAAGAGACTGATAACGGCCAATTGATGACATTCTGTTGGGAAGGAGCAGGCTGAGCTGCATCAAGAGATGAAGCTGAGAACAGAAGGGGGCTGTAGGGGAAGTAGTCTGCAGTCACTTCTTGGGTGAAGGAAGGGAGGTTTGTGCGAGGATACAGAGTTTGGATTGATGGAAGTGGTCTACAGTTATGCCCTGGGGGAGGTAGTTTGGGCTGGTAAACTGCGATGGCAGAAGACAGAAAAGAGAAGTAGGAAGAAGTCTGCAGAAATAGCAACAGATCCTGTGAGTAAGCAAACAATAGTTACTGGACACAGGGTGCTAGGGCTGGAACCTGGAGTAGCGAGCAGGCATGAAGAAAGGGCATGGGACCTGGCCTTGAACTGGAAAATTGTCTGCACTAGCGAGCGGACAGCTGAGTCAGCAGCACTCTGTGGTACCCCAGAAGGGGGGGCTATCCAGTGACCTGGCTGGAGGCCAAGCCTCAAAGGCGGTGCACCGCAAGTCCTGGAGAGTGAGGGGGGGACACGATGTGAGCAACTGTTGGAAAGAGGTCATCAGATATGAATGGAGCAAATCACCAGATGTGGCTCCAATGAGGCACTCCAACAGTGAGTGAACCCCGTTACTTAATATCACTTTTCTATGTGGTCAATTGCTATAATTACCACAGTGATAGTATGTAATTGGGAATGATGAAATGGCATCCACAAGACAATCTCTGTATTTATATATGGTCGACGCTATGGACAATTTTGAGACAATTTTGCTCTGCTCTAAGGTATATCAAATCACTGCACTTTTACTTAGGAGCATTTTCAAAGAAAGATAAAGAGGTGGTGGGGAGACAGGCAATGAGGAAGGGAAATTACAGAGCATTAAAAACAAGGAATACTCAACATGTATTTATTTTATTTTTTTAAAAGATACTACATAATTATCATATTGTTGAGAGGATCTTGCCTTTAGTGCTCTGTGGGGCTCTTGTTTCTTCAAGATATTTCAATGCTGTATTAGTCCCCTTCAGTTCATGTACTGATTTTTCCATTAGCTTACTCAGGTTTAAGGACCATTTGTTTACAAATCTTTGGATTAATGCTTTTACTTGTAGAAGAGGAGATCATTAATGGACTCTTGTAAGTTCTCCAATTAAATACAGGTGTGATCTATTAGGAATGTGTTAGCAAAAGTGAAAAGGATGTGAATGGGTGATGTTTTCTGATCTTTCAATCAGCTGTAGATAAACAGATTCACTTATGAATTTATATGAACTAAAATCCTGAGAAGGGAAGCAATGAAAGTAAACCAGTGCAGAGTTTGCTTTCCAAATTATTTTGTTTCGCACCTTGTCTGACAGCTCATTTTCCACATCCTTCTTGATTCTTCTCAACATGAAAGGCTTCAGGATCATGTGCAAGCGGGACAGCTGGTCTGAAATGCCAGGGAGAAAACATGATTACTGCCCCAATGACCAGAAACTAAACCATGTCTAGTTGCTTCTCAAACCCTTCTTGCTCACTCAGTTCCCCACAGGCATGTCACAGGATTGATCTGTCTGCACTGAAATTGGTTCTTTTATAAGCATATTGAGACAGGCTGATAACTCCATGAATGTCTAAATCTCTCCCTCATGCAATGCATTTCTATAGCATAGTATGTATTACAATCAGATGAGCAGAACTCTGTGGATAAACAACCATCATCTAATTTCTATTAAAAGGTGAAGACAATACTTGATCATGCAACTCATTCAATACTATTAGGATATAAAGCTAGTCATCACTAACAGTTGGCAAATTTCTCCCAGAATTGAACCAACACATTGCTAAAGGGCACTGTGCTATTGTAAATGTGCAGTCTTTTGGATGAGGTATAAAACTAAAGTTCAGACCCTTCACTGATAATTAAAGAACTCATGGCACTTTTTATAAAAGTAAGGGTTTAGTTCTGATATTCAGGCCAAATTCAAAATCATGCAGTTATATAGTTATAGTCTGCCCATCTAAATTTCCCCCAGTTTGTTGTATATTGCACTTCACTTTGCCTAAAACCTCTTGTGTAGCATTACTGAAATGGAATAGTTGTCTATTCACTAAAAAGGTGGCTGCTATTCAGTGGTACAACTCTGGTACCATACACAGCCTATAAAACACTTAGGAGTCCTTCATGATAAACGCCATATGAATGTACAATATTTTAAATGCCATTCCTCGTTAATTTAGAATAAGTAAGAAAATGGAGGCAGCAGATATGAGGCAAACCTGATTCACCCTGTGAGTAGCTTTTCTTTCTATATAAGAAGCAAGATGTCTCTGTCTGACAACACCTGTCCTGCAGAATTCATAGCCCATACAACAATCAGAGCCACTTCACTCACCCCTCTGTATCAGAATGGGAGATTCCCCATAAGCAACTGTTAGAGTTGAAGTGAATCTATAGGCAGCGAGACCAAGTGAATTGGAAACTGAGGCCTACTGTGATTAGTACTCACTCTCATCAATGGCAGATTTGTTCTCTGCATGGCTCTCTATGTCCTTAGAAAACCATTCGTTGAACTCCTCATGGGAATCAAACAGCGTTGGCATGATAAAGTGCAGCAGAGCCCACAGCTATAAAGGAGTGGCAAAGAGACAGTGAATCAGTGAAAGCTGTCCCCGTAGTAAACAGGATGATCATGAATCTCAACCTATTGCAGAGTTAAGTCACACCAAACGACAGTGTGTTCTGCCAAGCTCAGGAGACTAAATTAGTGGTGGTCTCATCTTCCTTTCACAATGGACAGAAGCCAGATACATTCAACTTTTCAAACCAATGTCAGGGCATGGTTCCAAGTAAAGTGGAATAACTTCACCATGCTGAAGAAAATGGCACAGACGTCATATATTCTCATCCCACGATTTAGGAATGACTGAGTATCAGCAACCTTCAATCGTACTTCTTCCCTAATGAGTAGGCTATGGCCAAATTATCCCTTTTGAAGCTGATCTCAGTTATTTCTCACAGTGTGGTATGGATACAAACCTCCAAGTATACGCAAGAGCACATAGGATTTCCACAATTCTCTCACTATTATCTATGTCTTTGGATAAATTACTTCTTTGAACAAAAATCAGCTCTAGCTAGCCTCCTTCTTACCTCAGCCATGGTGTTCTGGATGGGGGTCCCAGTCAACAAAAGTCGATTTCGGCATTGGAATTGTAATAGGATTTTCCAGCGGACACTGACCAACAAAAATGTTCAAAATTTTTTTACCACAATAGAAACAGTAAGAAAGGAGAGCAATTAAATTTACATTTTAGATCCAACCATTTTTCAGATCCATTCTTGGAATGATTTTCTTTAAGAGGGCACTGGGTAATACTGACAAGAGCATAAGTACCCTCCCTTTGCCCCATTGAGAGATTTGGTTCTTATAGGTGGTCATAAAGAGATTAGCACTGTTCATCTTACAAAGTAAATAAAAATGCACCTGGGGTATGTAACATGTCAATGTTTGGCTACCAGTAAAGCCCAGTCATTAGAGTATTCATCCTGTCAAGATAGCAAATAGCTATCCTAAGTAAATGATGACATACACTTTTTGCACTGTTACGAAGTTAAATTTCCAGGCCATTTTGTATGGGAAGTTGTATTGTATGTTACAGTCCTCTTAGAATGGGAAATACCTAAGAACGCTGAAGAGGCTAGCACATGAATGTGCCTGAGCCTGGCTAAGGAGCTGTCAAACACTTAGAAAAGAAGTGCTGAAGTATATGAGTGGAAATTTTGGGAGAAAAGGTTTGGAAGAAGCAATTAAAGAAGAAAAGACAGATGGACAGCACCTTACTATAGAAACAAACAATAGACAGGAGCTGAGAACAGACAGAAACCGCCATGGGCATCAGTCTTATAATGAGGAAACCTGGACAGGGTTGCTGGGCTATACTGCCATCTGCAGGTGTTCTGGGCCCCTGATTCCTGATTGGGGCCCTTAGGTGCCACTACAGTACAAATAAATAATGCTGTATTTAATGGATATATGTATGGATATATGTTAGCATTATATGGCTATTAATGAATACAGATCACTCAGTGTCTAATAATGTCTTTGCAGGTGGCTGAAGTCACGGACTGTTACAAGTATTTCACACCATTTTTTGCCACAACCCTCCCCACCCCCACTTCCTTCCTAGTTACTTTATAATTACATTTTGCATGATTGGTACATACGATCAAATACCAAGTCATTCAAATCCATGGAGATGGAGCCATATAGATACTTCGCCTAAGTACAGTCAGGTACTTAGAAAAAGATAGCTTTTACTTATAAATGATAATGTCCTTCCATCAAAAACTTCATGTACAGTAAGTTCAAGTTTAAACAAACTACTAGTTTAATTTTTGTACATAGTAGAGTATTGTGCTGAAGTGTTCACCACTAACTTGATCTCTATTCCTTTTGGGAAGGGAAAGAAATCCTCCTAGTTGACATTAGAACATGTTAATCCTTCTTCAGCCAAAATGACTATTGTAATGGGATCTTGAGAGGGGGAAGAGAGAAACTGAGAGACACTGAGGTTCCCTGCTGAGTGCCTTAAAAACATGCACATAACAGAATATGATTCTTTACTTTTCTGCTAGCTCCTGAGACAATTTAACCTTTCTTTCAAGTTTTAACTCTTATCAACTCATGTATTCTTAGTGTTTTCCCACTCTCTTTTCTTACCAACTCAAGAGATTCCTGAGCAAGAGAGGATTTTGTTTCTGCTACAAGCATTACCTGGAGCTACTCTTGAGTGCCTGTGCCTCATCCAGCACCATATACTGCCACTTCACTCGCTGGAAATACTTCACATCCTGGACCACAAGCTGATAACTAGTGATCACCACATGGAAAGGTGCATCCTGAGTGTACAATGTCTTCTATAACCACAAAATGAAAGATACATATTTGGATCATGTAAACAGATCGGAATGAAGAGTTTGTTCATCTGTACCGGAGTCTCACACTTCCATTCAATGATCTTCTAGAACCATTACACTTTCCTTCCCCTAATTTGGTATTTTTTTTAAAAAAAATGAACTGGGTTATTAAAGCAGCATAAGCAATAATGCCAGGCACTGATGTCCTCTCGTTTATTTCCAGAATGCAGTAGCTTTGATTGAATTCTAGTATGCCCTACATTGTTACAGCCTACATTGTTACCCAGAACAGGGCAGTCCTTTCACTTTATTTATATAAATAAAAGAAAAAAAGGTGAAGACGACAGGGATGTAGACGACAGAACTCTATTTACTCATTCTTTTGCCCTGTAGAACATATCAGCAGTTTCTGTTTTACTCTGTACAAGCAGAAGTGAGGATAAAAGGACTGGGACACTGATGTTACCTGACTCCAGAATTTCCTGATCACTTTTCTGTCATGGGGATTTCCCCAATATGGTAGCACCTAGAACAAGTCAAAAGTACAAAA
The DNA here is from genome assembly GCA_007922305.1 of Dermatemys mawii. Lineage (NCBI taxonomy): Eukaryota > Metazoa > Chordata > Testudines > Dermatemydidae > Dermatemys > Dermatemys mawii. The sequence goes on along the minus strand of ML677332.1, from coordinate 43,747,093 downwards.
GTTATTTTCAAATACTGATATACCTGAACTAAAAAACTGTAAATGTCATGTTCTCCATAGTAAAGCAAAATAAACCTCAGAGACTGACAAACCCCACCACCAAAACAACCAAAGGGAAATCACCAAAGGTCTTTCCTAACCCAGAGGAAATATGAAAGCATTTAAATATATTTAAGGAACAGAATCTTCTAAGCAAAAGCCTCAAGCAGCTTAGTTCCTCAAGGAGAAACTTAAGAGTCCCAAAGCAGCTGTGGCCTTTTCCAGTTAGATTTTCCAAGAAAATAATACTGATATTCTTTCAGTTCACTGTAGAAAGAAGTTTGCCCATGGCTGCCAGCCAGTTTAGCAACTTACTCTTGGACAGCCCTGAATGACCAGTGGTTTTCTTAGTATTTAATTCCCCTCTTCATTGGCATAATTATTTTTGTACTTAAGACTATGCCTCAACACTTTACTATGGGGTAAAAGTAATCACTTCTGGACTGCCTCAGGGAAGAAATAAATAAAGGAGCAAGCACACAGCCACAGAATTCTATTAATTCTTTTATAACTCAGGATTCTGCTGAGCCATTTCCCGTGTACGGAGATCTGAGCTCAGCAGTTAGCTCCACAGCAATTCTGACTAACTAGTTACTGCCATCTGTTGTCCGATATGGAACTGCACAGCACTGGTATTAAGCATAAAAGGACGCTGGTTTCTGAGGCACAGAAGAAAACAAAACAAACCACATACACAACTCTGCCTAAACAACTTCCTGTCCTTTGAGTGGGGATCCCTAGTTTCTACAGCTCTCACAGAAATCCCTCTGGCTGGCATTAACTATGTTCAATACTGAATGTTCTTTCTGCCATTCTGAAAAAAGATTGCATGTGGACAGATGTCAGATTACATAGAACTAGATCTGCCATTTATTTTAGGAATTATACCATAACTCTGAAGGAACTCAGCACCTATGTTTCCATGTAGGCATATTAACTACATTGTTATGTATGAGCAGAAGTAAAACTCTTTGTGACTGGAAAAGTTTTATGATCATTTTTATGTGTGTATATTTGACAACTTCTAAAAATTATGAACATTTTTAAATCTTTAAGACTCTTTTAAAAAATGGTTTATTCCAGGAGCGAGGAAAATAGTATCATCTAAAAAAGCAAAAACAAAAAAAAACCCCAGCATAAAACAGCCAATCTAAAGACAAAAACATAGTTCCAGGGTGACCAACCTGTGGCTCCAGAGCCACATGCGGCTCTTCAGAAGTTATTATTTGGCTCCTTGTATAGGCACCGACTCCGGGGCTGGAGCTACAGGCACCAACGTGTGTCTGTGTGTGTGTCTGTGTGTGTGTCTGTGTGTGTGTCTGTGTGTGTGTCTGTGTGTCTGTCTGTGTGTCTGTCTGTGTTGGGGAAAGGGGAGGTACGACTCACTGCTCCATTTCTAGCTCTGCCACAGGCTCTGACTCCACTCCATCCCTTTCTGCCCCCTTCCCTGAGCCTGCCGAGCCCTCGCTCTTCCCCCCGAACTTCCTGCACGCCACAAAACAGCTGTTCGAGAGGTAAGGGAAAGAGGGGGAGGCGCTGATCAGCGGGGCTTCCAGTGTATGGGAGATGCTGGGAGCAGGTGAAGAAGCTGATGGGGAACTGCTGACATATTACTATGGCTCTCTGGGAATTACATCAGTAAATTCCGGCTCTTTGCAATGTACATCAGTAAATTCTGGCTCCTTCCCAGGCTCAGGTTGGCCTCCCCGACATAGTAAATTTAAAATTCCCTCTACAATGCAAGAGAAGCCTGTTTTTCCCACATATAAAACTGAACCGTACCTTTTTTCCTATATGCCACATTCACATTCAGACATCAGTGAAATACATCAAAATTACTTGTGTCTAGCCTCAGTTGGATGTCCTTTCCAACTGTTCACTCTCTTTGTAAATTCTTAATTCTTCTAGTATTTTCCCTCTTAGTTTAAATCCAAATCCAATCACCTCAACAATCACCACCCTTGACTAATTTAACTGCTTCAGAAATATTGACCCAGGAGATGACGTGAAAACTAAATAATCCCATTTTTAGCACACTTTTCAGATATATGAATCTCAGTTTCTTTTAACACCTTAGCTGCCTTATATGCTATACTCTCTGTTTTAGCAGTATGTTCCTTCAAATAAGATGACCCACACTGGACATAATACTGCTAATGCAGTCTAACCAGTGATCTGCATAACAAGCTACTCAATATAAACCAACAATTTTTAGCATTGCTGCACATTGGACCGACTATTTAAACATTAGTTCAAAAATGCTCCCAGATCCCTCCTCTACAATATTAATTAACATTAGGCATTCAGACTATTAATTTGGAAGTCATTTGTTCTCAAGCACACCACTTTACATCTAGACTAGGGGTTGGAAACCTTTCAGAAGTGGTGTGCTGAGTCTTCATTTATTCACTCTAATTTAAGGTTTTGCATGCCACAAATACATTCTAACGTTTTTAGAAGGTTTCTTTCTGTAAGTCTATAATATAGAACTAAACTATTGTTGTATGTAAAGTAAATAAGGTTTTTAAAATGTTTAAGAAGCTTCGTTTAAAATTAAATTAAAATGCAGAGCCCCCCAGACCCGTAGCTAGGACCAGAGCAGCGTGAGTATCACTGAAAATCAGCTCGCGTGCTGCCTTTGGCAGGCGTGCCATAGGTTGCCTACCCCTGATCTAGACACCTTGCATTTTATTCTTTCCTATATACATTTTTTTAAATAAAGAACTGCACTTACATTTATTGTTTTCTAATCAGCCTCTTGTTACTGGAGAATACTGGTTACTTGAAAAATATTTGATAATGACTCAGATATTTGATCTATCATCTTCTATTGCCTGCAGGTGCAACTCATAGCTATCTGGTGCTTTGTCTACCTGTTTTATTCATGTATTTCTTTAGTACTGAGTGATACTCTGACTGTGGCTCTCGAGCCGCAAGTGGCTCTTTAATGTATCTCCTGCATCTCTTTGCAGCTCAATACACACACACAAAAATATTTCCCATCATTCACACTATGATGGCTTTTTTGGGGTAATACTAATTGCTCATTTGGCTCCGTCAGTAATCTCATTTTCCTCCAATTTATCTTCTGCAGAACTCAAATATTCTCCATGGATGTACTCTTAATAGTTTATTTCGCAGCTCCTTATTTCTCATATTTTTTTATCCTTCAATATGTGTAAAGAACTTGTTTATTTTATCTTAATACATGCAGCTAATTTGTGCTTCATTACTCTCCTTGCTTTCTGTATAGTGTTCACAGTCCTGTTCATTATTTTTATTTTTGCCTAATAATGCTGAACTTTTTCCCTCTAAATTTTTAGAGCTGTTTCAGTTCACAATTAAACCATCTGTCACTCAGGCACAGATTTTGAACAACCCACAACAAAGCACTAATGCTACAGACAATGCAGATGATTCAGAAATCACTCTCTTGCCTCATTTTGCCGCACACTCATAACTGTGTCATCTCCATGGCTATGCCATTGCAGAATCTAAATGCTTCACTGATAAGGTGCTTTTTTAGAAACATCTGCCCCAAAATGAAAACAACAGAATTCAAGTGACAGACACTCAAATTCTGAATAACAGAATGTTCCAGAAGAGCAGGTCAGGGACAATATCACAGAATCAAGTCCCTCACTTGCTCTCAAACGTCAAGCTAATCAGATCATCCAGATGTGACAAAGAACTGAAGAGAGTGAGGAAGTTAGTTTTCTGAGCCAAAAGGAACAGTTTCCTGAATATGCTTCTTACCTTAAATCTAGGAACGAATCTGGCAAACTCCTGATGCCAGTTGTTGAGTGTAGAGGCAGGTGAAATAATTAAGAAAGGTCCCCAGATGTTCTCTCTCTGGTATAGGAAAAAACAAATCAACTGGAGGAAAACAAACAGTTTCATGCAGCATTATGATTAATTAACGACAAGGGCTGCAGAAGAGAGGGAAGTATATAGATCAAACTTTTTTAATAAAGCTCCTACCAACACAGTAGGGTGATGCACAGATAGATTCGGCAGATTAAACATTTAGTGTGGCCTCTTTTCAAATCCACAATGTTCCTCTGCAAACAGCCACTGAATGTGTGAACACTAAATTCAAACTGTGCACGGTCTTTCACTTTCTGGAAATTGCTATTTGTTCATTGCTACTGCGACTTAGCCAGGGCTCAATGCATCTGCCACTTTGGCAAGCAAAAGATCTAAGGTGGTGTGAAAACCTGAGCTTCCTCACATAGCAGCACATTCACGCTGGTGAACAAGGAATTCTAGGCCGACTGACACAGGGTCCAATCAGGAACTGGCCTACACACCTATGCAAGGGAGTAAGGGAGAGTAAAATCCAGTGTGAGCTTCCAGAATCATGACTCAAAACACAATGGGGAGAAGAGCCTCTCAGGGGAGCTAGTTTCCCTTCCACACTGTAGACAGGATACTGGGCTAGATGGACCTTCGGTCTGACCCAGTATGGCCTTTCTTATGTTCTTATGTTCACACAGGTGGGCAGGAAGCGGATGAAGCTTTGGCTCCACATGCACTTGCAACATGCTGGCCACCAGTGCAGCAAAGCTGGCGTGGAAGGGAAGAAGGATGGTGCATCTTCCTTCCTTCATGGTCAAAGTGGGAAAACAAGGATCAAACTGCCTCTGAGTCATAATTTTGTTCTTGTTCTCCTCTTAGGACAGTACAGCTACATATTGCTGCCTATATAGTACAGATTGCAAGGTGACAATCTAGATTGCAGTGCAATTTTATGCACATTCATCAAAGTGCAGGCTAGTTTGGGTGCCCCTCTCATGTAAAGAGAGAAGCACAGAAGACAGATTTACTAGGCTCCTTACTACAAAGAGCAGTGGGAAGTAGAAATTCTTGCTTAATGACTTTGAAAAGCAGAACTCAAGTTGCCCTCCTACTGATGTGCTCATGTCTTAGAAATCAATGGACAGATAAAACTGCATCATCTTCTTTTCCTGGGTCTTTATCCTTTCTTTTTATAAAAGACTTCTGCTTCAGAGGAAGTTGCTCTCTGGATGTCAAGTGCATACAATTCAGTATGCATATTCTCTTTTTAAAGTTGCATCTTCAGAAGGATATGCACACTGAAAAGAAATTCTGCATAAGGCATCCATCTTAAAGCATTCAATTCATCAACTAGAACCCAGTTCAATAACGTTACGTGTGTGTCTTCCATCAGGCATACAAGTCACAAAGAATCCACTTACCTCAGCCAAATGTGCTAGCAGAGCGATACTCTGGACTGTTTTACCCAGACCCATTTCATCTGCAAGAATTCCATTGATGCCCTACAAAAAACCCACATATGACTACCTCTACCTCACTTTTCCATAACATACTTAGGGTGATCAAAACACGTCACCAAAGTGAGGTCAGGCAGCCCAGTTTATAATCAACATGAAAACTCCTATATCATCTTCCCCCAGTGATGCTATGAATTGGTAATCTCTCCCTTCCATCTCTTCAGCCATTTCCTGACCTGATTTTTTTCCTCAACATGCCTGCAATTTGCAACCTAATGTAAAGCATGTTTGTGTTCAAATTCAAGGCTGTCTCCAGTTTACAGACTGACCTAGGCATTCAAGAATGACAATATGCATAAACTCCTAATTTTTCACTCTAGTTTTTGTGAGGGTGCATAAATATGCAAATGAAAAACCTAGAAGTCAATACCACATACAATTTTATCTTATTAGTTCTTAAAGAAGTCAGGGATACTTGTTTGGTGGAGCTACACAATATTCTCTTCTCTAGAAAGACAGGCAGTATGTGTGTGTGTGTGTGTGTGTGTATTATACATATATATACACACACACACACACACAGATAACTCTTATACATACTGCCTATGTATGTGTGTATATATAAGAGTTTCTATACCTCATAAAAGATCTTTTGATCAGGAATAGAGATCAGGGTCCAAATTCATTCCTAATATAGTTGCACTGGGTACCATGGAATTACACCAGGATTGAATTTATCCCTAGAAGTGTAAATGGCTACAAGAAGCACTAGCATACCTGCTCATATAGGTTGGCCAGCCAATTCATGCCTTTCAGCTGATACCCTTTCAGTTTACCATTGAAAATGGTAGGCTGTGGAATGTCCTCTCCAGCCCGAATAGATGGGTTTGCTAGGCTGTAGCTCTCTCCAAAGCCAGTGCCAGACTTGTTAGCAGCCCGTAAAGCAGCTGCCCGACTCTCCTTTGCATCTTCATCAAATGACCTGGTCTAAACATGGGGAAAATTTGGGTAAGATACAGAATGGAAACTAATACAAGAAATTCACTGGGAAATGGTCTCATCCTTCACATGCTAACACATATGGTCCCCTGCAAAGCAATGGATAACATGACTGTCCCTGTAGCTTGATTATACAATTTCTTCTCATCCAGTCTTTTGCCCTCCAATTTCCCAGATGTTCACAAATGAACAGGGCAACACTCAAATTAAAAGAAGCTTAGCATCCATAATTAAAATAGATGACTTGAAAGAAGATCACTATAGAAAATTCTGGTTCTACTGCCTCTTCAATTTACTCCACTTCCCCTTCCACCTCAATAACCCAAGCAATACACACCCGGGCCTGGTGAATCTGGTAAGCATCTTCTGCATTCTTCAGAGCCTGGGCCTTGTAATAGTTACTATCTGAAAAGAATATCACTGCATTAAAACACATCAGTTAATCACATTACAGTACCACCTCAAATTAGGACATGAATAAATTCCAATGATTTACAGAAGGGCTTCTTCACATAATATTCCAAGCAAAGAAGCCCCTAGATCTGTATCATTCTCTGCATACAATTACCATCATCTTCAATGGTTCCTATGGCCTGCTGGAATTTTGTTTCTAGCCTTACCATAATCCTCCTGGGTAATGTTGACCACTACCCCTCCACCAATATCAATCTGCCTTTGGGTAGAGCTGTCTTCCAGCTTGCGCAGGATTTCTTCCTGTATTCCGTCATGTCCAATATCTCGTTTGCGACTCATGAAATGGGCATATAGTTCGGTCTGGGTGATCAGGAAATTAAGTTTTCGCTGCTGTCTCTTAGCCTGAAACAAGATAAATGAAACAAGGTTTAATGTTTAAAGAAGAGGAAAAGACAAAGACATGCAAGCAAGTTATAACTTTCAACCTTTTTTAACCCTGTTACATATAAACAATCTAAATTTTTATATTGCACTCATCATCACGGTATCAGGGTGCTGGAATACTAACTGCACACTAACACTCATCATACAAATACCTATACTGAAATGTACAATGATTATGAGCTCAGAGTTTCTCTTAGCACAGTAAGCCATGACCAGGAACACCAAGACCTGGGGAAAAGCAGCTTAGCAATTTTCTCTGCAATGTAAATATTAGGTAGGAGTGTCCAGGTGGATGAAAAAATGCATATCAAACTAAAAATTTTCATACATATTTAAGTCACAATAATTAACTCTGCGGTAACTGTCTTACCATTCACTCACAAGAGAGAATAATGATGGAGCTAGCAAACAAAATGCATCTTCAGATAAAACAGCACCAGGGAGAGAAGCTATGAATGAGGCGGAATGTTCAGTGTTCAACAAGATGATGATGTATAAATTTCATTTTTTTTAGATCTGGCTATACAACTGCTATGGTAAAGCTAGTGTATTAATGCAAAACTGCAAAAAGGCTTCCCAAAATGCTTGGGAGATGGGATGGATGCAGAATACACTATAAATAAAGGCACAATTTGATCTGAACACTCGACTGGGAATCACGAACTCCAGAGTTCTAATTCCAGCTCTGTCACTGACTTCCTTTGTAAGTTTGAGCAGACTGATTTATTTCTATGTCCCAGGTTCTTCACCTGCAAGTAAGGAGTAAGAGAACATAAATCCTAACCAATCTCCTGTAAAATAGCTAATTTTTGCTGAATTTATCCTTGAATTGCTCCTGGGGTACTCCCTGAGTGGGCCAACTGATTGCTTTGCAAACCCTTTGCACTGGCATCACAAAGACAACAGGACCACAGGACAATTATCAATTGGGTCCTTGACTGCTCTTCTGTGTTCTGAAGATAAATTCTATGTGTTTTATTACGCTTTACACATAACTTCAGGTACAATAAATCTAACACACCAGGGAATTGAAAAATAGCCTCATTTCTGAACTGGAGGAAGAACTAGAGTTACAATCAATAAAAGATCATCCACTTCTAGAAATAGAAAGCACTGAGCACTATGTGCAAGTCAGACACACTACATCTCACTAGTCAGACCCTCTTTAACCAACATTATGATCTGTAACTGTAATTCTTGCAATTTGAAGGTTCTGGCTATAGCTAATTTGTCAGAGGATTCTGGTAAATCCTTTTAAAACAGAGTGGAAGAAAATCTCTGGAAGATCATTGAAAGGAAGAACAGCTGGTGAATCTGATTGTGCAGGTTTAAAGACCCTGACTATTGTGCTTGTTCATGTTCCTTCAGCTCCATGCTCTAGCTCTTGCCAGATTAATTTTCAGCAGTCTATATTTTGGCCCTACCTCTCTCATCTCCTCATCCAGTTTGCGTTGCTCCAAAGCCTCCTTCTCAGCTCGTTTGCGGTGTTCTTTTTCCACCTTCTCATACTTCTTCCAGTAGAGAAGCATTTCCTTGGTGAGGCGACGTGCCCGTGGTAGAGTCTCCTTGCAGTTCTTCTGGGCCTGGATAGCGGCTCGACGCACCTCCCTCATGCACTGATGGGCCAGCTGGAGTGTAGAGGGAGGGTTCAGGGACAGAGAAAAAAAGATTTAAAATCACCATCACCAAAAGGCAACATATAAGTGTTGCAAGGATGCAAATTCCTACAACCAAGGCTGATCCTCCCAAAACTTTTGATGATGTGCTTATTTACAAAGCTTTTTTTGGGGGGGGAGGGCGGGGGCGTGAAGAAGAGAATAAAAGAACTTCCATAAGGCTCCACAGACATATTATCAAACACAACATTCCTTACAAAACCCAACATTAAAAACGTCAAGGTTGCATGGTTAAACACTCAACAGGGATGGTGTCTTCTGGCTAAGACACTGGAATGGGACTCAGGAGATCTGATTTTGAACAATAGCTCTGCCACATACTTCTTATATAACTGTGGGCAAGTTACACAGACCTTGCCTGCACCAGACTTTACCCCCTAACATCTCTCAGTTATCAAGAGTGAGGCTGCACCAATGGCAGCAATACTGTGTTAGTGTAAAGTGACCATTGGTTTTTTAACTCCTCTGCTGTCTATTCCTACACCTGCTTTAGATATGCATTATGACAGTCTTTAATCACATAATATACTGTATCAATTAGAAATAGTATCATACAAATTATTCCTACAATCTTAGATAAAGGTGCAGAATATTGTATTTTTTCATTCTATTATGCTAATTTCCTTGTCATTGTGGTCCAGTAAATCTCTGCTGGCTTAGACGTTGTATTAAGTTATTTTTTTCTAATATATGTAGTCTAACAACATGTAGGACCCATTTGCTTTTCAAACAGCAGCAAAGTCTTCCTTAGGTTCAAGTCAAGGCACAAGGCAGTCAACGATAAATCCAGTTTAGCTACATATGTTGGTGGGCCTACACATAGCAGATATTTTATACAATTACCCTATGTAGTACACTAAGTCCATAGCGTGTTCTGTAAATAATGCTTACTGTGTATTTTTCATATAAAGCCTTTCATGGAGTGTCTGTCTAGTATCACAAAATGAGACACATGTAGCTTCTTAATACTGTATATCTAAGATTACAGAAAAAGTTTATGATGTTATACTGCATTATTTGAGAATTATATGAACAAACAGGTAACTAAATGCTGTATTTTAGTGCATATATACATATGCACAAGGGACAGAGTTAAGGATACATATGTAACCTTACCTCTGGCATTTCTTGACTTTTAAAAGAATAATCCTGAAGTCTTAATTTCTACTAAATGGTGTGTGGGTATGGCTGTGTGTTTTGAAGAAAACAGAGCACAGCTTCACTCTCCAGAGCTTTGCAGCTCTGCAGGTTTACAACAGGTGCTGTAAATATTGTAATCTCTAACTACTCATCCACATACTACCAGAACACCCTGTCCCACATACTCTAGTAAGCATGCTGAAAAGAACTGCCTGCTGTAAAGCTCCTAAAAATGCATATGAGATGACACCTCTCCTCCATATCTTATAAATGAACACAGAAAACCCTTCCTCAATTTATTCACACTTTATAAAGTCAGTGGGAGTCCTTCCCCCATCTCCAGTTGTTCCTACTGATTCACAGCAATATATTTCACTACACTTCGCACTCGCTAATTAAGTTAGCTATCCACTTCCTTAGATGTGCACCTCACAATCTCAGAGAAAAATTTTACTGCACATACTGAGAAAGCCATTATCAAATGTTCTTTAAAAATAACTTTCCATAGTACAAACGGGGGGGGGGGGGGGGGACCACCACATCCGCTGAGCCAAAAGATTTAAGAATATTTATTAATAAATTTATTTTGGAATCACTTTACAGTAATTTGCTCAACTACTAGGCTCTGATCTACACACATTTATGCACATGCTTAACTTTATTACCGTGAGTAGCTCCATCAATTTCAATGGGATTACTCACAGTAGTAAAGTTAAGCATGTGGATTACTATGTGGAGGATCAGACCTTAGTGTAAAAGTCAATAAAGTGATCTATAATGGAGTCGGTTTATTGTATCACAGAACAGCAAAGTAAAAATTCTTAAAGTAGCTCTTACCACCAAAAATAAAACAGATCCAATTCTTCAAAAATCCATGTTTTGTTTTTTTTAAAGTGCATCTATTGCTTATGAAACGTACCACACAGACAGACCTGGAGTGTGAAGATCTCTTTCTAAAGGATGGATGTAGAATTGACAATGACTATGCAAGTGTTCCCAATACGTCCCCGTCAAAGTGATCCAATTCCAATCTGGAGAGACTACCTCTAATTGTTGGTGATGTGAACATCTGCTCACCAGGGTCCTAATCAAAAGCCCATCAAAGTCAATGGGAAGCTTTCAATTTACTTCAATGATCCTTGGATCAAAACTAAAGAGCTGGACTGAAAGCACCAATAGCAAACAGTCATATTCCTATTTATAAATGGATAAGTTAAAAACTGGAGAGAGGGGCAGAGAATCTGTAATGAAAACAACAAAAGTATGTGCTATCACAATTGCTATATTAGCCATGGCTTAAAGATATGCCAATGAATTAAGAGGAGACAACGGGAACATGCACATTTTTTTTTTGCATAAGATGTAATATGCAAACAAAGCTTGACCACCCTTACCTTTTTGCTGTTGGTTAGGAAAAGATTGCGTGCTGAAGCTTTTTGCTTGTATGCCTAAAATAAGACAAAATTTAATATACCCATTAATTAAGTGATTATGGTTTGATAATCTTTTATAAGACAATTACCCAATTTTTAAACACCACACACACAAACTTAAAGCACTATATAACTGCATTACAATACAGTCTTCAGTTATATAATCAAAAGCACTATGGGGATTTTTGCCTTCCAAAGTATTAAAATGGCTTTCATCCTGGCAACTGCAGGCATACACATGTATTACAACAGTTAAAGGAATTATGTAAAAGAAACTTAAGAAACAGTGCAATTCAGCTGTCCCACTAACCTTCTTTTCATGATAGACTCCTTGCTTACTATTTCATGGGACCAGGCCCTTTGCCTCCACACATGATTCAGCTGGACACCCCAACGGGTCCCTGGGGCATGTGTGATAAGTGTCATTCTTGGGGAGACAGCAGAGAATGGTATCCTTTTCGATACATTCTTTGGGTCCAGCCACCAAGTGCATTCTTGCTCAACTTGAGGCAGGACAGTGACTTTTGTTCATATGATATTGGATAGTAATGTCCTCTTTCACATTTGCAAGGACAGACGGTTACGTCTAGTAGCATCACATGCCAATATGCATGCACGATCATTGTTGGATTTGATTTTAGATTGTCATTGACTGGAGAGACCAAAACCTGTCTTCTAGGAGATAAGCTCTTGCAGATTTGAGAGTTGATCAAAGCTCCTATGAATTCTATCATCTCTGATGGTGTAAGAAAAGATTTCTTTCAGTTCACAAGATATCCTAGCTGGGAAAACAGGGAAATGTCATACTCTAGGTTGCTGCAGTCTCCTGTCGCAACCAATCATCCAGGTATGAGAAGACATGGATATCCTTTCTCCTTAAACATGCTGCTACCTCTGCCAGGCATTTTGTGAAAATTCTCAGTGCTGGAGAGTCCAAAGGGCAGCACCTTGTACTGGTAATGGTTGGACTCTACTGCAAATATTAGTCATTTCCTGTGGGCCAGATGGACGATGATACAGATGTATGCAAGATGAGAGCCACAAACCAGTTCTGAGCTTGAAGAGTTGGAATGATGGAGGCAAAAAGTTACCATCCTGAGCCCGAGATGGCATATGTATTGGAGTATTCTAGGTCTAGGATAGACTGAAGACTCACCTGCCCCCCTTTCTTCTTCAGGATAAGAAAATACCAGAAAACGAAGCCTCTTCCCCAGAAAACTGGTGGGCACCTCCTCTATGGCTCCTAAATGAAGTAACAAAATCACTTCTGATAGGTAACAAGGGTCCCTAAAGAGGGATGGGACAGGAACAAAGAATGGAACTGAATGGGGGTAGCCATAGGTGATGATCTCTAGTATCTGACTGATGTTACAGCGTGAATGAAGTTAGATGTTGGAATGAAATTAGATGGCTTCTGCAGGTCATGATCTCGGGAATGGATCTGATGGGCTCGCAGAAGTCTTGTCAAATTTGTTTATGTATAGTACAAGAGGGGTGCCTTGCCAAGGAAAGGGAAGGCTGACAATCCCTGAAGGACTAGGCTTTTTATGGTAAGATACTCAGGCTGTCTGGAATGGTAAGACCTTTTGCTTCAACTGAAGTTGAGAGCAGTACAGTTTACTCTCTGATGCTAGGGAGATATCTTTAAAGTCTGATTGAGCGTAGAGGCCTGTCCATTCACTTGTAAAATAATTCCATGCCTTCAAAAGGCAGATCCTCAGTCATGGGATGTATTTCCCTAGAGATTCCTGCCCCCTGAAGACACGATGCTCTGTGCATGGTCACCACTGTGGCCATAGATCTCCCATGGCATCAGAGCATCCACTGCAATCTGTAGAATAGTCTTGGCCAACAATTGGCCCTCTTTGATTATTCCTTTGAGCTCTTCCCTGTTGTTAGACAGGATCTTAGATAAGAAGGGCATTACTCTATTCCACATCAAAGAGACTCATATTTGGCCATGGGGGCCTGGCAATTTGCCACTTGCAGTTGCAGGGAGGCAGAGGACTAAGAATTCCTCTCAAATAGATTAAGCCTTTTTGAGTCCTTGGTTTTGGGGGTACTCTTGTTCAATTCTGGCTTTTCCTTTATCACCAAAACTATTAAGCAGGTAGGGGTAGGATGGGTGTAAATTACACAAACCGTTTTTGAGGGACCTGGTACTGCTTCTCTATTCACTTTACAGTAGCTGTTATCATGGCCAATGTTTGTCACAGGGCATTAGAAGGATCATGCAATCTTTCATTTATGGGGAATGTGATCCCAGCTGGACCAGAAGGTGTCAAAATATCAAACAATTTAGGAGATTTCTCTGGTATGACAGGTGCCTACATTTCCACAGTCTCTGTGATTCTCCTAAGCAGCTCTGGAATGAACTGAAGTCATCTGGGTGCCAGTATCCATGCCAAAAACACTGCTTCATTGCATGACGAAATAGAGAGGTCCTTAGGTGGTGAGACAGGACACTAGTGTTGCTCTGCCCCCAGATCTGATTCTTCTTAGTTCTTCCCATGTGTCACCAGTGGTCTGGCCAGGGATACTACTGGGGAGAGCAATCTTCTCCTTTTCCTCAAATGAGTTGGAAACCTGCTTTAAGAGGCATATGAAAGTGGACCTCAGTAAGCCCAACAGGGCCACAGTGAAATACTGTATGGGTATGGCTGTCTTATCTGGTATTGAGCAGTCCAATGCCACTCTTGACAAGACTGCAGCTGAGCCTGGTAGGGAAAGACACCTAGTTGTTCAATAATGTCACGAGGATCTCAGAGAAGGTCCTCTGCCCAGCTGAGATGAGAACATATGCCTCGGTGATGAAGACGTGGAGTAAGTATCCTTTAGGAGTGACACCAAGGTATATAGTGCCAAGATACCAGGCTCTGCACCGGTACTGGTAGATGCCTTGGATGTTCCTAGTTCTTCCAGTGTGCTTCAGACAGCCCTGGTTCAGCTGTAGGTTTCAACACCGAAAGGTGTACTGCCAAAACTGGAGTGGTACCTCAATGCCAAATACGGTTTGGTGGTTCTCTCTCCTGAGGTTTTAGTGGTCTGTCTTTGTGCAAAGTCCCTGACTTCCAAGCTAGGGTCTCTGCCCTTGTGTTTGGAGCAGTCTGTTTCAGTGCTGGACTTCAGTACCAGAGGTGTCTGTAGTGCCAGTGGAATCTCCTTCAGTGCCTATGCCAGTTCTGGGTCTTCTCTCAGTGCCTCCTTCTCAGTGATGGTGTCACGTGTCATAGATGGAGTACTGGAGGAAGCTGGCTGGTCTGATACCAAGACTCTGATGCCTATCTCCTAACAATCTGAAGGTTCCAAGTGATGGAATTTCAACCACACAGCCCATGATTTATACATTCTTACAGATAACAACAGGTACACTAAGCATATGCTCAGTATATGGGATTCTCCCCAAACAAGAGGTACCCATTGTGCATGTCTTGGAACAGAATCAGTCTATCACAGGAAGGACAGGCTTGAAGCCCCCAGGTTTCAAACTTGCCATGTTGAGGGGCCCTGTAAAGGGGGGAAGGGCTTATACAGAGTGAGTCTCACCATCAGTACTCAGTACAGATGAGTCAATATTGTGCAGAGCAGTTGTAAGTCAGTGGGATCAGAAAAGTTCTGAAGAGTTTTTTGAAGACTTACTTGGAGTTAAGAACTAGCAGGTTGGATGCTCATCAACCTGCTAGTCTTGTTGCTATCGGCAACAAGAAGGAGCTGAGTGAAGGTCATAGCCACCTCATCCTTCATATGAAACACAAGGAGGAACAGGGCTCATGAACAGCCCCAATGGACACTGCTATTCAAAAGACTCCAATCTTGCACACAGTGAGATTCACTCAGACACCTACTGGAAGACGCAGGCACAGTTCCTTCTGCAAATTATAGCTAAAATTGTCCCTCTATCTCCCCAGTATCACCTGAGTTGCAGTTGCTACAAAGTTTAGATCAGTTAGTGTGTTACTACAAAATACTAAAAAAGTATAAGTACAAAATGAGACTCCCTGAAATTTTTTTAACTATGAAAGTCTCCTTTTGGCTCTGGCCAGTTAGTTTTGTAAAGCAAGCACACTTCAATACAAGTTGTACAAGATTCTCTAAAAGACCCTTCAGTCAGTATTCTGTTGACTACTACTTTAAATAATTTTTCTTTATTGTAAAGGTAGTGTGACTGAGTGCTCTTTGTACGATGACTTATTTTCCTTTAACTATTCAACAGCAGCTAAGCCAGTTCAGAGAGAAGCCTTGCTTCACACGTCGGTTTTCTGAATAACCCATCAATCCCTCCCTCCTCTCCTACACTTCTGCCATTCTCTCTATTCTCCTCTTTTCCCACAGACAGCCTTTTCCTTGTTTCTGTGGAATGCACCCCTTCCTCTTTGCAATAATTGTATACCTATTTAAAAGCTAATGAAAACTTAATTTAAAAAAAATCAGAGAAGTTGGGAGAGCACTTCACTCACCAACACTGCAACAGATGGAGTATGGAATATTATTGTGATATCTGGTGATCCACAGAAAGCTCTCAGACTGCATTCTGTTTTCCTGTGCATTCTGACTTCCTGATACCTTCAAGTTTTCTCTGCCATGGCATTCCCCATTCAATGCCATTGGCCATGCTCACCTTTGGTAGCTCCTTTTTGACAATGCTAAGCCACACTTTTCGTCGGCGGGCATTCAGTTGTTCGATGGTCAAGTGCTTCTTCTTAGACCCTGGTGGTGGTGCTTCATGAGAAAACTTAGCAAAAACTTTGGTCTGGTGATGGTGGCGTCTTGGTGACTCTTCTGAAGAGAGTTCATCATCCCTCCTCCTCTTTTTTTTCACCTTTTTCAATTTGGCTGCATGAGAACAATGAGCTCAAGATCAGTTGCTTTTCCCGTCATTTGTGATCCTCCACATCAATTCACATGTCCTCCCTTGCCCTGCTTTCCTAGCCACTTTATATCTAACAACAAATGGGACCAGCAAAAACAGGACTGGTTCAGGAGTAGTTTTACGTTTGATCCCATTCTGGGCCCACCCATTCATAACACTAGCAACCTCTTCCTTACTTAGCATTAGACAGGAAAATTCTCATACTGCTAGATGATGAGAGCTAGATACTCCTCTCCTCAGGGAAACATGCCTGTACAGTCAAAATACGTGGAAGCTGGTATGTTTTCCTGCTCTTGAATGAAGCTCTAGTCACAGACATTTAAAAAGAACAAGATCAGCATTCAGTACAAGTCTTAAACCAAGCTGTTGGTAATTTGAAAGAGATGTCTAGTTATATTCAGTACAGATACTATGTGTTCAGAGGAAACTAACAGACACCAAGATCTGATAATTAACAAGTAAGCTGCAGAGATTCTGCAAAACCAAGTACACTGTAAGTTTCTGAGAGAAAAACATGTGTAGCTAGAGGGATGTGCAGGATACGGAAGGAAGGAAGGAAGGCCAAAATAACCTCCTTGAACATAGATCAGACTTTCAGTACTTGCACTAGGCAGAATCCACTTTGCATTCATAGTTCACAACCTTCTCTTCCTGTTTCCTCCCAGATTTCTAGCTGTTGACAGCCCAGTCAAGAAAGGAAACAGCATTTCCTGAAAAACATTCCTCTGAGAAACTCTAGCTGAGAGTTGTCAGAAGTAGATCTATTTTAATTCACCTCAGACAGCAGTTTCCTAACACATCCCTCCACTTTCCAGACTGTGGTCTCAGTCCCCATAATTCCTTATTTAGAAAGATCATACTTATAAGGAGGACTATCCAAGTATGCGGCAACTTCTTGCGCTTTTCAAGCATTTGCCATATTTGCCAGAAAACTGAGTACCAGAACCACAGTATGCAATGATATCTGTTGATTCCAAAACATTATTGAGTAATGAAATAGATTGTAGGGTGATTAGCTCTAGAGTGACAGAGACAGGGATAGTCTAGATGTCAGAGACCAAGACTAGGAGGCAAGAACTCCAAATTTCTAATCCCAGTTTTCATATCAACTCTCTCTGCGGGGAGCAGATAAGCCACAGCCTGTGTCTTAGGTTCTTTCTATAAAGCGTTATATTGCCTGCCTACCTACCATCAGTGGTATTAAAGATTAATGTTTATGAGTAAGTAGAAGTAAAATATCACAAGTCTAGTCACTCAAACTCCAGTTAGTAATACAGGGTGGTTACCTCACCTTTTAATTTTTTTTCATCTTTGAACTTCTTTTTCTTGGGCCCTAGAAGATGGCGTTGTTGCTCATAGTAGGGATCATGTGTGGAGAGTAGCCCTGCACTGTAGTACTGGTATTGCTGCAACTGAAGCAGAAGTAAACAATTAAGCAACATAACTGCTAACAGATATAGACGGATAAACAAATTCAAATATTGTCTATAAAGAAAAGTTTGAAAAATGTGTACTCCTCCATATTTAAAACAGAAATGGATTAATACAGAGTGCCCAAAGTAAAGCCACTGGACCAGATTTGGTTCCCAAAGCTCTACAAAGTTATTGTAGCCTCCTCACTAATACAGTAATATGAAAAAACTATCTGTACAGCCTACAGACCTCAGCATACAATGCTGCAACTAAATTCAAATAGCCATCTGCTTGGCTCAAATTAGAACAGTGCATGTTAGGGCCTATATCATTACTATAGGCCACATTCCCATTTTACAGCTGAAATCTGCTCTATTTTATGCAAAGCAGACATAGCCTTCCGGCTCCCACCAAGTTGCTAATAGGATGCTCAAAAAGCCGCACTAAATTAAAGCATCAGCACTATAAGAACATGTCTAGGGCCCACCTCCTGCAGTCACATGATGGTCAGAATCTCAGTTTTCATTTTTTTAAAAAAGTAGTTTCTAACCTTCATGACTGCAAAGTAAAGAGTGAAAATATGGCCAGTGCAGCCAATGCAGTGTTATCTGTCAAGCCTGTAGACAGGCTCCCACAGAGGGAGAAAGCCAGGTACAACCCTATGCTCATCACCAGAGCAGACTAGGGACATGCTTGCTGGGGAAGGATGAGGAAAACTACTGCCACTGCTGTTATCTTGAGAGGAGTATGGGTCACCACTACTACTAAAGGAAGAGAGGGCATTCCTGGCTGTCCTGAGTGTGATGGAGAAAAGAGATGGCCTTTGAGGTGTACCCCCAATCATTCCAGCCATCAATGAAGGGGCAGGGTGCACCTGCTTCCTTTGGTGCATTCTGGGTAGGAAGGGAATCACAGCCACCACAGCATCTCTCAGCAGCCAGGGAAAGGGGAGGCCCTGTCTTTGCAGCTTCCAGCTGACCAGAATTAGTGAGAGTCGTTGCAATTGCTCTTAGTACTCAGTCTGAGTAACCAGACACTACTGCTTCTCCCTTGGGTGAAGGAAGGACCTGAGACCAACCCATTCTCAATCTCTCTAGAGGAAAACAAGAGGAGGGAATGGAAAGGCTGCACTCATACATTTGGGTGGCAGCTAGGGCAGGTCTTCCTACAAATGGGTGCTCCCCACTCCTCTGGACACCAACCAAGTAGAGGCCTAAGCGTATGCGTAGAGATTTCAGTGGTGCCACTCCATCATAGCTCTGTTGGGGAAGCAACAGCAGGAACCTAACACAGAGTCCTATGCTGAGGTAGAATGAAGGGACCACATACACAAAATCCTCTGCAAGAATGTATGGGGCTAATTCTTCCCTCCTCTGAGACAGACTCCAGCCTGCCTGAAGACAAGTGTTTACTGATTAACATGATACAATTACTATAACTGACAGACGAGAGGCGGGGAAAAACAAAACTCTATTTTTCCAGTTTGTATACTTTGTGCATTAGATAGCATTTTGAGTGAAGTGATTCCTACCTAGTGAATCAATGTCCTTAGTTGTGTGTGTGGGCGTTTCACAAAGCAATTTGAGAAAAACATTTTCAAAAAATAAGGAAACACAACTGCAGTGCCATAAATGCTGTCTGAGGAACCACAGGGCAAATGTAATACCTGAAATTATTTTTAATTCATTTTTTTAATGGAAGTGCATAGCATCTCTTTAAGCACGAAAACGGTACATCATCTGTTTTTTAATAATCTAATCCAGAATTTACATCATTTCCATGACTCTACAGACAACACCACAAGTAGAGTGTCCATAAATCAGGCTAGGAAAAGTGTGTTTAAAGCAATTACTCCAAGTACAACTAAGATTCAGATTGTCAAACAAAAAAATATATATAGTTGACAGAACATTTGCAGCAGTCAAAAATCAGCACTTCTAAAGTACTAGTCATCATAATAACTAAGTGGTGTACAAAAATTTCAGATAAGTAAATCTCTTTCCTGCTCTCTAGTTTAGTTGACTTCTCACTTTTGAACACACTGTCAGATTAATCTTCTGCTCATTAACTGGGAAGCTTTTGGAGAAGTAGTGAGACTTCCGGCACAAAAATAAATTTGTAACTAATCTCTTTTGTATGCATGTTCTCTCTTCCCCCTTAGGGACAGGCTACTGAATATCGTGGGTGTTTCCGCCGAATCATACCTCCATTTCCAGTCTGAAAATAACAACTAGTGTAATCAACCTCAATTTTTTAAAAAAGGCCTAACAACAGTTGTGTTTTATACTGCACTTTCAGGAATATGAACGCATGTAGAGTTAAACTGGGGCCTCTTCCCAAAATGCCATACATGATTTGTAAAAAGGTGTCTTGCCCCTTAAAAGCTAGAGGCCTGAGGCCAGCCAACCCTAGATACTAAACAGGGATCATCTGATTTCCCTATAAAAAGCAGCAGGAAGCTGAAGGACGGATGCTCAGGTAAGAGGGACTGTTCCCAGTTAAAGGCAGATATAGAAGAACTTCATGCAAATAAAATCAGACTAAGATCAGCTGCTGTCATTGGAGGGCTGCTGTCATTAGGCTTATGAAAGTCTGGATGGTGTATATTTAGGAAGCACCTTGAAGGGGAAAACTGAGCTGAGGGGCTGCTTGCCAGGCTCCCTTGAGGCCACAAGGGGGTGCTGGGAGGAAGCCACTCACTGACAAGATTGCACAGGATTAAGAAAGACAGAGAAAACTGGACAGAAGCAATTAGGATAGGAACATCATCTATTTCTCCACCCATGTGGTGGAATTGACAAGGAAATTGAAGTGAGGGCACCAATTTTAATTTCAGACTCTAGCCCAGAGTCTGAAACTGGTTTTTCAGTATGTGCTAGGGAATACAGGGACTGTCTGCCTCCACAAACTTTCTACTGCAATTCAAATAGAAAGCAAAACAGCTGGGCAACATCCTTTTACTGTAAGAAGGGATGGAATGTTGGAATCACAAGAGTCCCTAATAGTTGAAGAGATCTAAAAGTTCAGTGACAGCAGCAAGGATCCTCCTTCTCCCAAAAGTGGGAGAGAGAGAGGGACATTAGTGAGGGAAAGTTATAGAGATTTGTAAGTGTGTGAGAACAGTGTCTGGAATGTGAAAAGGAAAGTGAAGAAAGGAAAAAGACTGAGAAAAATGAAAAGCCAACAAAACCAGGGAGAAAGCCAAAGTGTGGAGGGGGGAAAGGAGGGCAGAAACCTGTGTTGAAAAAGTAGAGCACTTATGACTATTCTCTCACTGCAGAGAGGCTGTGTGTGGGCTATGAATTGCTGCCTGTGGTTTAAATATATAATTTCAACCTTAACTGTGGCAGCTAGCTATACCAAAATTTATTCCATAACACCTCACTTCTCACATTTACTGAGTAAATTCCAGTTTCAGGACAGCAATCAGCTCTAGCGAGGAGGGACATGGATTTCAGGTAAGGAGAGATACCACCGGTGCATTGGTGTTTGTGTAATGTTGGGGGATTCTCCAAATACGGGATTCTAGAATGTAAGGTCAGCAGTTTGCCCATTGGCCTGTAACTAAATTACACTTGTTTGGACCAAGTTTTAGATTGTCCTAGGGTGCTGCACAATAGCATGTTTTCCTAGTCTGCCAGAGACTACAATCATTTCTGTAAACGAGTATAAGATCAACTAAAATATTGCACCATATTTAAAAAAGGGGGAGGAATCAAAAAGTCAAAAATTCATGAGAAGTGTATCACATTCCAGGTATTTTACCTCTTTGTCTTTGCTGTATTTACTTTGATGCAGTTTCTTATACTTGTGCAACCGCAGCATATTATGAAGCTCCTCCCTGCTGAGAGAAAACTCCTCCTCCTCCTCTCCATCCTCATCACTTGGTGAATCCGTGTCACTGGAGTCATCACTCAGGAGGATGCTCTAGCAAGAGGAAAAGCATCTCTAGTTTAACAACAGCACATCTCTGATTTTTCTTTTTTTTTCTTATTTAGGCAGAATTCCTGCAGTTGTTTGCCCAATTAAGTACTGCAGAACTGGTCCAACTGAAGTAATTACCATTTATAAAGAGCTTCCTATTTGAAATCACCGAGAATATTTCCACGCAAAACACAAATAGTTTACTTAGTCTGTCTTAAGAAATGGAGTGCCTCATATGCATCCAAAGCAGCAATTCTACACCATTCCCTTTAATTATACCATTGATTCTATTCCTTTTCCTGTATTATTCGTTTTCAAAGAGACACTTGATTAAACTGAAGGGGCAGTAAATGGCAAGCATTTTTTCCTTCAAGCGTTCAGGTTAACCTGCTTATCTTAATACTGCAACAGATTAGAAAAGGTTTGGATTCACAAAAGAATATAGTGAATTTATTACTGTAACAAAGCTAAACATTCTATATGGAATTTAACCTCTTGATTCTGGACATAAGAGGAGCAATGATGAAAGAGAGAAAGGAATCTTACACACACCCTACCTCTCATTACATATTGAACTGCATAATTACCTTATTGGGATTTCTGCCTCTCTCTGAAGATACTGGCAACTACCGAAAGCAAGATATCAAAATTGATGAACCTGCGGGCTGAGCCATTATGATAATTTTTCAGGAGAGCATTCCTCAAAGGCCAAGCACAATATGCTAAGGGAAGCATTCTCTCTCTTTATACAAAGCCAGAAGAACCTCTGAGGCCATACACAGTGAGGTACAAGTTATGTCTTGTCTTAATACTACTTTACCTTCACTGGGGATCAGCTCCAAAACAAAGGAGCATAAAGCCACCATTCCCTGCCACTCTCCTTTCCCATTCAGACCTGGAGCAATAATGAATTGGGCCTCAAAGGTCTATTTCATTTATTTGAGCACCATTTGTCATAATTTGGACATGGTAGTAGATATATTTCATGTTTTTGAACACACATTTCTCATTTAAATAAACCAAAAATACTATCATTCACTGAATGTCATCAGTTCAGTCACTATTTTAGAATATAGAGGAGATTAAGACCCTGATCCATAACTGCATTCTGTTCTATATAGGTTCTCATACCATACATTTCCATAGCATCAGAGAGCCTTCCAGCAGTGCATTAAGTAACATGACTAACATCTATCATGTATGGTCATTCTCTCACTACCCTCTCCCTAAGGGAGAGAACTAAGTGTAGAGTGTACTGTTTTGTTTTGGTAGGGGTTTTTTTTTGGTTTTTCAATCTAAATAAAAGCTGTTCTTCCTCTTAATAATACAGAAACTAACACCGAAGTGTTTCTGAAAAGTAGTCAGATTTTACACTGAGTTAATGAAGAGGGTTCAGTTAACAAAAGAGGAGAGCAAGAAAGTGCAAGAGCTACTCCTGGGGGTATTCTGCGCCAAAGAAATTAAAATTATGTGCCAAAAAATTAAAAATTCTGCAAATTTTATTTGTTAAAATAACACTACATAATCACACCAGTTTCAATTATTTAGGTAATTTATTTCAAAATATCTGTCAGCAAGTATGTCTGTAACAATACAGACACACACAAAAATTTCCCCAGGAGTAGAGAGTTAAAGAAACCACTATGACAATTCAGTTCCTGTTTCTCTGCCCCGATTCCCTGCTACAGCCTAGCCCCAGAGTGAGAGGGGCAGACAGCCACAACCCCACCCCTCCACACCCCCAGAACCCACCTGCAGGGCCACCTCTAGCCAATACACCTGAACCCGTTCCTCCCCAAAGCCCAATCACGGCCTCCCCTCAGCCTGAGCCCACAGATGCAGAGAGAGAAACAGCCTGATGCTTGGTCCCAGACTTGTAAGGAGTTTCCTGCACACGACCTTCTCCTTCCCTCAGAGCATGCAAGGAACCCTCTAGCTCCCCTTCCCTCCCCATAGCAGTGTCTTCTATGTGCAAGCTGGGCTCTGCAGAGTCCAGTGACCCACTAGTGGCAATCAGCAGCACGGCAGCGCATTTCTAGGCGGGAAAGAAGATTTTGTGCGCACATTAGTTTCTTCAAAATTCTGCATTGCTCAGTGGTGCAGAACTCCTCCAGGAGTAAAGAGCAAACTAATTTTTTTCGTGGCATCACCTTTCCTCTTTTCCCAGGTCCACAAAACATTCTCACATCCCTGCACAGTTATACAACTTGACAATACTATGTTCTGTCCCTAGTAAGGGGGCACTTTTCTTCCTAAAACTGCTCTGCAGTACAATAATCCTAATTTTACGCTGTGTCCAGTGAGCCCTTGGTGCATCTGAAGAGCAAGGGTTACAAAAGTATCCTTAAAATATCTCGACACTCCCCTAATCCTGAAGCTAAGAGCATACCAGTCTGGTCCCTGATATAACTTACAACAGCCTTTAGACTGCTCTAATTTGTGACAGCTGTCAATGGCCTTAGTGGTTATTCTGGTAGCCAGGAGTTGCTGAGGCATATGGGAGCCCTGGCCTTGCTCTATTTCCTACAGCCACAAATCCTATGCTAGTGACCAGGAAGGGGGTGGTGTATAGCTGTTAAATGGCTCAATGCCACATGAAGATTTGCCTGGATAGAGGGGGGGGGAGCTATCATGTGGCTGCAACTGCCAGTTTTAGTGCATTACCAGAAAAATGCCAAGAAATCCTAATGAATAAGGAACACCAGGAACTAGACTTTCAATAACCCATTATGTAGTCTTTACAAGGAAGGGGTAAAATGAAATGAACCACTGAGAGGCTTATAGCCAGAGGAAACGTTTATTGTACTACATTTGACTGGCTGTTTGTGAGGGAGGGGCAAGGAAGAGGGTTGGAACAGTCTCTTCACCTCGGCTTCACTCCACAACTGCCCCTCTTACTCTCTTCTCCCTTGCCCCCTTCACCGCTCCATTTCCTTTTTCTTTCCATTTAGCTTTTCTCAAAGTAAACCCACCCAAAAAAAAAATAAAAATGGAACATGTCATTGGCCGCCATCACTTTGTTCACTCTGCTTATTCACTCCCTTCCCCCATCATATCTGTCTTGTCTATTTAGACCATCAGCTCTTGATGGCATGGAATGTCTCCTGCTCTATGCTTGTACAGCACCTAGCACAACAGATCTAGACTGTTCTCAGTGGTACCAGATGACAGAACAAGGAGTAATGGGCTCAAGTTGCAGCGGGGGAGGTTTAGATTAGATATTAGGAAACACTTTTTCACTAGGAGGGTGGTGAAGCACTGGAATGGGTTACCTAGGGAGGTGGTGGAATCTCGTTCCGTAGAGGTTTTTAAGGTCAGGCTTGATAAAGCCCTACCTGGAATGACTTAGTTGGGGACTGGTCCTGCTTTGAGCAGGGTGCTGGACTAGATGACCTCCTTGAGGTCCCTTCCAACCCTGATATTCTACAATTCTATGACTCATTCTTGGTTGGCCCTTAGGCACTGCCATAATAAACATGATTAATAATAATGGATAATTATAATAATTAACAAATGGGTGTGCTGTACTTCGATCAGTGTTTACTAGCAGGTTCAAGTTTTATTTTTTTTAAAAGCATTCAGTGCTTCATAAGCACACTAGGGAGTATCACCACACAACCACTTTTGTTTCCCCAATCCCGGTAGGACACCCCTAGAGACTACACCACAATAGTTATAGATCACAGCTCCCCTTCACCTCCAGTACTCTTACCTTCAGCCACTTTCTGCTTTTCTTCAGTTTGGAAAAGTTATACAAACTCCCTTTTTCTGACTTTGGCTCTGTTTAAAGAGGATATTTTATTGTATTATGAAGTTAGTGAATTTTTTAAAAAATGTATAAGACAAACAAAGAAGCCCCCTAACTGCATAGCAAGCAGGAATGCAATCTGATGCACACTCACCTGGTTGCAGTATTCCATTGAGGGAATGTGTGTTTAACATCCCAGAATTTCCTGCTCCAGAAGATTCCCCAAGCAATGAATTTGGGGGCTCTTCCTTAACTTGCATCAGGGAATCCTCAGACTGTGGCAGCAAAGGATTGTCATCCAATCCATCCTCGCTTTCATCACTACGATAGGACACACAAAAATATGATCACAGCAGGAAAAGAAAACGTTTATAACTAGGGGCAAGGACACTCATAAAAGACGTTATAGAAAATGCAGTTTTCCTGAGTGGCACCTGTACTGGAGACTAGGAATTAGGGACTGGAAAGGTCTCAAGCGGTCTGCAACACTTATACAATTTGAAGCACTGCTTAATGTTAACTTTTTACATGAATTTGTCAACTGCTCTGTAATGTGACAGTATAATAAAACTTTTAATGAAATGGTGTAGTGATTTAGAAATATAAATGCAAAGGAAATGAAGTCATAATTTTGCCTTATTATTCCAGGGAGAAGGCTCTTGGAAAATAGGAAAATGAGTCTAGAGCAATATTTCATGGAAAATTTTGGAAGAGGAGGTGATAGAAGAGAGCCAGGTAATTGATCTGTCTTACGGATGGCCCTCTTCTTCAAAGACCATTTAAGCAATCTGGTATAGTGGAGTCTGATATCCTTCATTGAATCTGTATTAAAAGGCATTACAAGTCACTACTCTTTACCTGCTGTATGTATTATATAGACAAATGTGTTCAGCTCTTTGCTGGAAATTTATGGTCCTCAAGCACTGTATTGTTCTCAGCCACATATGCAATTAACTGATAAACCAAGACAATGCACATATTCTCCTGTGCTATAAAATCGCACTGAAATGAGGTCTTGTAACCACCCGAGAACTGGATATACTCAAACATGATGAATGCAATGGATAATCATATCAAAAACAGAGAATGTTCCTCAGGCTCATATTGAATGACATTGCCCAGACATATCAGAATAAAGGAAGTGTGGAAAGGACCATATGTTGGTATTTACACACAAAACTTTGTTAATGTTGAGTTAAGTTGTAGGTGCTCAGTGCTGCCCTATGTGCCTCGTGCCTTTCTAGAGCAGAAGAGCTCAGTTCCCAGAACATATATGTTAGAAAACAAGCAATGCAGAATTAAGATAACACTTACTCAAAACACACTCAACTCTGCCCACTTTAATCCCTGCCCTAAATCGTCAGGAAGATCATAGTACCGGATCTCTCCCTTAGCCTTTGCCAACCAGCCGCAAGTATTCCCTGGATCTAGAAGGCTTTACAGAACACAGCAAGGCTTCACTTGACTGCATCAATGGGAGTGCTGACTTGGAGTTGTGCAGTGTACAAAGTGACAGTGTTGGTTATGGAGGAGTAAGTTACTGTTATAGTCCTAGGTCTTAGTGTTATCACTTCAAAGGCTAAGTTCACGTTCAGATCAGTGCCACTCAGCTCAAGCCACCAACTGAGCGGGTCACTCATTCAGCTTCTCGCTCACTGAGCATTTCTTTGGGGAGCATGAATTGAGTAAGAACCTAAACTTTGAGATAGGAGCCTGTGCCTGGGCTTATCCATATCTCAGAATTGTGTGTCACGAATAGAACATGCTCATTCTCAATTCCCCATGTTTCTCAATACTGCATACTTGAAGCATGACCATTCTCAATTACCCACCCAGTTTCGCTGATGTGCGTGATTCTAGAACACTCTGAAAATTAAAACCAGGTAACTGGGGGGAAGGACTTCATCTTGGGAACTCCTTGACCAGATATCCTCAAATTTGCCATATCTACCAGCCTGTGGTAAAATTATTTTCAAGGTAATCTGCCTAGACACGCATTTAGAACACATTGAAAAGTAAAAGCAAGCCTCATTAAGGCCTGTACCTTAGGAAATTCTTGACCCAGTGACTCCAAGTTTACACCACAAACTGTAATACAAGTCCTCTATTGGCATACTAAATTTTAAACCAATCTGGATGTGCCTGTAAATTACACTGGTCTACAATTTTTTAGAAGTCGTCTGCTTCAGAGATAAAATGTGATATTTATTATGTATTTTGATGTGCTGAATTCAAATATGACAATTAAAACAATTGATTGGCTACTGTTTCTAAGATATTTAAGTTTTTACATTTTATGTCTATGTATATTGTGTAGATAGAGTTTTAATCATAAATTGTAAACCTAGGTCTTTTCATGTGTTTATGGTTGCTTTACATGATAATATTTCACCTGTCCTGTTTATGTAACACTTTAAAAATCAGCAAAAAGGTTACATAAATAAAATGTATTATGAAACAAAAGGCAAAAAACTATTATGTACATAGTTTAGTCCTATTCAGTGTCTACTCGGCGCTTCTTGGCTTGTCTCTTGTATTCATTAAATGGAGCATCTCTTGTCACTGTCCAGCAATAGTCTGCAAGCATTGATGGGTTCCATTGTTGCAATGTCCTGGTGAAATAGCTCACCGCTCACTGCTCCGCAGTTCGGTGGAAAAAAATCTAGATGAGAGTGCAAAAAATGTATCTTTAGTGACATGTTGCAACCAAAGGCTTTTGTATGCCTTGAGGAGGTTTTCCACCAACAACCTGTAGTTGTCTGCCTTGTTGTTTCTGAGAAAATGTATTGCCACTAACTGGAAGGCTTTCCATGCCGTCTTTTCCTTGCCATGCAGTGCATGGTCAAATGCATCATCTCGAAGAAGTTCACGAATCTGAGGACTAACAAAGACACCTTCCTTTATCTTAGCTTCACTTAACCTTGGAAATTTTCCACAGAGGTATTTGAAAGCTGCTTGTGTTTTGTCAATGGCCTTGACAAAGTTCTTCATCAAACCCAGCTTGATGTGTAAGGGTGGTAACAAAATCTTCCTCGATTCAACAAGTGGTGGATGCTGAACACTTTTCCTCCCAGGCTCCAATGACTGTCAGAGTGGCCAATCTTTCTTGATGTAGTGGGAATCTCTTGCACGACTATCCCATTCGCAGAGAAAACAGCAGTACTTTGTGTATCCAGTCTGCAAGCAAGAGAGCAACAACCTTCAAATCGCCACAAAGCTGCCACTGATGTTGGTCATAGTTTATGCACCTCAAAAGTTGTTTCATGTTGTCATAGGTTTCCTTCATATGGACTGCATGACCTACTGGAATCGATGGCAAAACATTGCCATTATGCAGCAAAACAGCTTTAAGACTCGTCTTCGATGAATCAATGAAGAGTCTCCACTCATCTGGATCGTGAACGATGTTGAGGGCCGCCATCACACTATCGATGTTGCTGCAGGCTACAAGATCACCTTCCATGAAGAAGAATGGGACAAGATCCTTTTGACGGTCAGGGAACATGTAAACCATAACATCACCTGCCAGGAGATTCCACTGCTGTAGTCTGGAGCCCAACAGCTCTGCCTTACTCTTGGGTAGTTCCAAATCCCTGACAAGGTCATTCAGTTCAGCTTGTGTTATGAGGTGTGGTTCAGAGGAGGAGGATGGGAGAAAATGTGGGTCCTGTGACATTGATGGTTCAGGACAAGAAGTTTCATCTTCTTCCTCTTCCTCGTCTGACTCAAGTGAGAATGATTCTGGTGCATCAGGAACCAGCAGTCCTTCTCCGTGGGGTATTGGGCGTATAGCTGATGGAATGTTTGGATAACGCACAGTCCACTTTTTCTTCTTTGACACACCTTTCCCAACTGGAGGCACCATGCAGAAGTAACAATTGCTGGTATGATCTGTTGGCTCTCTCCAAATCATTGGCACTGCAAAAGGCATAGATTTCCTTTTCCTGTTCAACCACTGGTGAAGATTTGTTGCACAAGTGTTGCAGCATATGTGTGGGGCCCACCTCTTGTCCTGATCTCCAATTTTGCAGCCAAAATAAAAGGTGTTAGGCTTTCTTAACCATAGTGGTTATACTGAGCTTTTGTGATGCAAAAAAGTCACTTCACCACAAACATAGCAGAAGTTATGTGCACTGTTCACACAAGTACGAGGCATCTCTGCTCACTTTGGCTAAACAGAAATGTGTCCCTTTGCAAAATCAAACACTGACAAATAAGAGAGCACGACACTGTATGATTTCTAGAGCTGATATAGGGCAATTTGTTCAGCAGTGATGTAAGCTTCGTTATGATTGCATCATCCATGACTTCTAGGAATAACATGATGCAATTCATATCATGTATGACGCAATACCAGCTTCAGATTGCATCATTCATTGTTTTGCCTAAAAAGCAAGTACTGTCCAAACCCAGCCATAGATTTATTCATAGATCCAGTCAAAGATGTATTTTAGTCATTTCTGGTTTAAACTGAGATCCCATCCCTTTATAACTCACTTATCCTCCGCCATTTCCATGTCAAGGGTCATATATACTGACCCAACAGCATATCTTGAAAACTAGAGCCAATCAACAATTTTAAGCATCATTTTTGTTCTCAGTGACCCAGAATTAGTAAAGTTTGACTACATTTATTTCAGAAGCACTTTGGCTGTAGAGCAGCGATACAACCCTTCGAAAAATCAACCTCACATTGATGTGTTTTGGTTCTATTCATCTTCAATCCCAGATTTGACTACCAACAGTTGAGAACTCCCTTACAGAACCAGAAAATGTCTAAACTTTTGAAATAGTATCATATAGATGATTCTCCGTGGCATTCACTAACTGAAATAATGAGAAATCCTCTGATATCAGTTTCACGTGGATCCTTTCTATATTTTTCCCCAGCTCTGGAGGGAGGGATGGGGAGACTCAGAACAGATTTTTTTTAAAAGTGGGTCATTTTGAAGGGGAGTCTCTAACCTGAACCACTGCAGCAAATAACCCCAGATCTGCACCATTAACTCTACCCCTGCCCTCATATTTGATGGTAGTTTCAAGATAATCTGCCTATAAATATTCATATGCATTTTAAACCACTCTGAAAAATGAGCTCTTGAACAGAAAGCACTGCTCACCTTTAGCTATAACATTGCTACTGCTCTTCAGTAATACAACAGAAGAAATCATAAAAGCAGTAAATGGTAGATAAAAAAAAAAAAAGTCTACTCCTTTTTACATTTTCCTATGGGTAACCAATTTTATGATCCCTTTCTGCCTCCCCCGCACCCCACAAAAAAACCGTTATCTCACAATTTCCATATCCAAAATTCATATAGAAAACGAAATTTGTCTGAATGAAACATTTTACAAAGGATGCTAATAGACATCTTACTAAAGTCATGTTTGATTTGTATATGTAATAATACTTTATGCTTACATAGCACTTCTCATTGGAAGATCTCAACATGTTTTACAAAGATTATACTGATAGGTTGGCTTGTTTGTTTTTTTAAGAGAAGATTTTTGTTTCTTAATAGTTCTGTTTGTTTCCTCCCACACAATTATGTGTCTGAAAACATAACTGAGATGTTATAAATGATTACAGGCCAATTCCCTGCAAAAACTAATTTAAGATTTAATAAACTAAGCCTGCTTTTTAGTAAAAGCTGACAAAAAGAATTATTGACCATTATATCTGGGCTAACAATGAGCCAAGTAACCAATCAATGTGAGGTAAAAAGACCAGAAAACAAAAATCCTTGAAAAAGCAGGATTTATACTGTACAAGTGATAACTAATCCCTTACCCCGGGGGTTGCCTGGAAATACTACTATACAATGTCTCTTTTCTGGGTGTTCCCAACCTAAAACAGGATAGGTTTTTGGTACCTGGATATACTCCTGTTGAAGATGGTGGATGTCTGTCGTAGAAACTGATCCAATCGCAGAGCTCTCTCCAGACATTGCAGATAGAGGGGCTTCGCCAGCTCTGTGCAGCTGCCATCCTCCCTGGCACCCAGCTCCGAGGCCATAGAACAAATCTCTCCTCATGCACAGATGCTTCCAAACACTCAGCTGGGTGAAAACAAAATGCACCCATTACTATTACCTCACTTACCAGGGACTGAAGATAAGGAATTAAGTACACTGGCAGAATGTATTGCATATTATTTTATAGAACCTCAAAAGATGCTAAGCACTTCATAGAAAAACAGGGCTCCTGATTAAAGGAGCTTACAATCTAGAGATTTCTGAAGTAACCAAAAGATTAACCAGAGAACAATGGAAAGCTGGAATGATTGGGGATCTGAAACAGGTTTCCCCAACACATTCCAAACAAATCAAATTGACAAGACTATCTGGGAACAAAAATCTCTAAGCAGTGAGAAATCAAAAAACAAAAACAAACAAATAAAAGTTTGCACAATAAAGTTGCTGCTCTTTTCTGCACCTTCACCCTGTTACAAAGAGGCCTAACTGCGGGCATCTAGGTATTAGAAACACAAAAGATTGACTTTTATTAAGTATTAGGTTCTGGAGATACTAATACGGGATGTGGCATCAGGAAAGCCCATTCACCATGTTAATTTTGTTGTGGACTTCACCACCATGTGTGGTCTTGGACAAGTCACTTCACCACTCTGCCTCAGTCTGCATCATAAAATGGAAATAGTAATGCATATCTACCTCACAAAATTGTTATGGGTATTCATTAATGTTTCTACAGCACTTTAAATATGGCAATAACTTTTTAATAAGAGATTATTTCAAGCACACTGATCAACCAATTGCCTGAAGTAAGAGTTTCAAAACAAGCCAGCAATTATGATATTCTATGTTGCTATATCACTGATCACTTTTGTCCTCAGCTCATAAAACTCTTGTTCCCCTTTTTGGCTAGCTGACAAGCACCTTACTTCATTGTATGGTCATCAAGAATAGGAAAACAAAATTCTGGGCATGTTAAATTACAGTGTTTTGTATACTTATATAAGCTGCAAAATCTGTGTTAATGCAATACTAAGGCTGCAGGGGTTTTTTTTGTTTTTTTTTTTAAATAAAATCAGGAAATGCACAAACTAGGATTTCAACAGTAATGTTAACTTGGCCAAATACATTCTCTATATTTTCCTATAGGCATTTATGATCTATTTTCAGCGAGACTGAGCAATGATCTGATCTACTACACCAATGCCTTATATTAAATAATATTGGAGTAGGAACACAGGAAGTACGAAGAATCCAAGAGGTGAAAGAAAGAACCATTTACTGAAACATTCATCATTATTAAAGGAAACAAGCTGATTCTTGAATGAAATGGGTAGCCTCATATATCATATGAACTGCATACCTGTAACCAAGAGATTTAAAAAAAGTTAGAGAAACCTTTTTTCAGTTTAATCTTAAATAAGGTGTTGTGGAAGAGAAAGGAGTCACAAAAACCAACATGGGAGAACAACTTTTTGAATGGACCCCCTTAAGTTCACAGTTGAAGCTACAATGTATTTTCTCCACATGAGTATCTTTTCATAAAAAACTATTACTTGTATAGTGCCACAAGGTGTGCTTGATATTTGGATTACAAACATACAACAAATTCTTGCCCAAAACAGTTTATATTCTAAAATTAAACTATTGCTCCTTTTGCTATATTTAGTATCAACTATTGCCTATGTATTTTTTGTGTATATATATATATATATATATATATATATATATATATATATATATAT
>ML677332.1:43545847-43714011 GCA_007922305.1 Dermatemys mawii | reverse complement strand
ATATATATATATATATATATATATATATATATATATATATATATATAATATTTAAATCATCCAAATTCCTCTCTTACCCAGCCCATTTTGTAATGTTGGTTAAAGCTCCTGGGTTGTCTAACACTAATCCAAATAGCTTTTTAGCTTCAAACTGTTCTTCATTTATCTTCAGGATTTTAGGTTCTCCAAACAAGCCTGAAGTATTTATGTTGCTGAAATTATTCAAGGTAAATAAACATTTAGCAGACTTTGAGAAGATCTCTACTACAACCTTATCAATTGTTCTTTTGTTTTCTTGTTACAAATACAGACATAATGGTCAGGACGATAATAAGAAAGCTTATTTTTGAACACGATTGATTTTATTTCCAAATTCAAAAAACTTACTGTGCATACAAGAGCTACTTACGCCCTATGTGTAGGGCCCTATCAATTTCATGGCAGTGAAAAAACGTGTCACCGACTGTGAAATAAGCCTGTCTCTGTTAAATCTGATTTCCCTCTTGCTGCTGGGCTGGCAGGGACAGGACTTGTCCTTCCCCACTGGGCAGCTCTTGTCCTTCCCCACTGGGCAGCTCTTGTCCTTCCCCACTGGGCAGCTCTCTCAGCAGATCAGCCCTACCTTGGAGTGCTTTCCCCTGCTGCAGGAAGTTCCAGCACCAGAGGTTCCTGAAGCTGGCGGAGACTTGTGGAGGTGGATCCAATATTCCCTGCTGCTGGGAATGCCCCAGCTCCCAGCTACAAGTCTTTACTGGGCTGAGGAAAGATAGGACTTGTCCTTCCTTTGCATGGCAGCTCACGGGCAGGAAGGGGGCAGATCAGACCCACCTTCAGGTACGTTTTGGGTTGAGACCCCCAGTTACAATATTGTGGAATTTTCAGATGTAAACAGCTGAAAAGGTGAAATTGACCAACTTTAAAACCATCTGGCCTTGAAATTGATCAAAATGGACCATGAATTTTGTAGGGCCCTACCTATGTCATAATATTCATTTGCAAATAAATTTGTTCAGCTTGAGATTCTGTTTCTTGGGAAGCACCATAAATCAGCTATTGAGGAGTTTTATAGTTTCTTTGCCAAGATCAATTGCCTTCTAACTAATTCTTATGGTTTGTGTCATATGTGCAATAACAATTTCTCAAAAGGTATCCTTGAATGCCACAAAACTTGAAAGGAGATTTCCCCCATTGTCATTTATATCAAAATATTGCTACATTTTTTCAATGACTGAAGTGAACAAATGTGTTTTATTTTTAGCTTGTACTTTTTGTCAAGGGTCTGGGTCTTCCGGTACGTCCTCTGAAATGAGTATTGTACCAATTTTTGGCCTTGAACCTGGAAGGACTTAGTACAGATTTGTAGATTTTAAGGCCAGAAAGGATTTCTGAGATTACATAGTCTGACCTCCTGCATAACACACGACATAGGACTTCCCTGAACTGAATTCTACTTCAAATTCAAAGGGTGTGGTTGAACTAGAGCATATCTTTTAGAAAAATATGCAGTCTTGATTTAAAAATTTCTAGAGATGGAGAATTCATCGCAACCCTTGGTATATTGTTCCAATGGTTAATTACCACTACTATTAAAAAATTGCATCTGATTTCTAATCTGAATTTGTTTAGCTTCAACTTCCAGACACTGACTCCTGTTACAACTTTGTCTGCTAAACCGAAGATCCCTCTGTAATCAAATTTCTGTTCTCCTGTTAAGTATTTAAAAACTGATCAAATCATCCCTTTAATCATCTTTGATAAACTAAATAGACTGAGCTCCTTAAATCTCTCACTATAAAAGCATGTTTTCTAATACTTTAATCAATCTTGTGGCTCTTCTCTGAACCCTGTCCAATTTATCAATGTCCTTCTTGAATCGGAGATACCAGAATTGGAAACAATAATGCAGTAGCAGTTCCACCAGTGCCAAACACAGAGGTAATATAACCTCCTTACTTTCTGATATTTACCGTTTTCACATCAGGAGCTCATGTTCAGCTAATTATCCACCATGACCCATAAGTCTTTTTCAGAGTCACTCTTTCCCAGGACAGAGCCTCAAGTATGGCCTACACATGGTAGATAAATCAATTTTTTAAAATTTAAATCAGATTTTTTTGATAAAATGCTTTTTGAGGAAAAACCAATCTAAAGATAGTTTTAATTAAGATAAGTTATAGCTCAAAGATATCTCATTAAAAATAGGGATTATAAATTCTAATTCTATAGTATGAGAAAATATATTCACGTAATGTTTAAGAAAAGTTTTGTAAATGAGTTCCAATAGTTCATGGATTAGGGACCCAATCTTATGGGATTCCAGGGGCTTCTGTATAGATAATTTAGGTTAATCTTTCTATCTACCCAATTAGACTCAGTGGTCAGTCTAGAACAGTGGTTCCCAAACTGGGGTTCGTGAACCCCTAAGGGTTCGCAAAATGTTACAAAGTGTTCTTGGGAAAAAAATTCCCTAATGGTAGAGAGAGTTCTCCCTAGGGATCCCAGGCAGCACAGGGCCAGCAACCTGGAGCCCCTGGACTTCCAAGAGCTAAACAGATCAAAGCAAACATCTCCATCACACTGAGGAGATTTAAACATCACAACCCCTTATAAGAAATGGAAATGGAGGTGGATATTTTTTTGCTGTTTTTAAAATTAAACAGGCAGCTAGTATTGTTTTTAAAATTATTATGAAAAACAAGTTTAAGCTTTGTTGTAACATGCATTGTTTGCCTGGACTGATCAAGACTGAATGCTTGTGTAGGAGGAATTCTTTGAGTTGACTTCTTAAATACCTTCATGCTGTTTCACATCTGATATTCCTTGATGAAACATAGAAGCCTTGTCTTATAACAGGCTTATTCAAAGTGATACAAGCTACGAAAGTGAGATCTCGGAAGAGTGTTGCTGTTTTCATAATGTAATAAAAATAGTGTAATGATAAATAAATAGTGTGTAATAAACATGTCATAAAAACAAATTTCACATTTCCAAGATCACTGCTTTTATAATTTATGTTCAAGTAAAGGAGAAAATCGTTGGAAATATTCATTTTTAGGAGGGGGTTCGTGAGACTTTACATTTTAGTGAAAGGGGATCACAGATGGTTAAAGTTTGGGAGCCATTGGTCTAGAAGATACCAAAGATGTTTAGTTTTGCAGTTCCCAAACTGTGGGTTTGTCTCTCCAGAAGTAACGTGCTTGTTAACAGCAAAAATGTTTTAAAATAAATAAATTATAGAGGTGAGAAATAATAGACCAACTCTACTGTACCTCTGCAAATATGTGTACACAGAGTCAACCCCTTACCTCTCTCTAAAAGTGCAAATTTTCAGAAAGGTCAATGAATAGAAGAATGCTGGGGGCAGAATAGATCTGGACAAGGAAAGAAGTTTGGAGATAAATGTGAGAAATGAGGGACATATGCTTGTCTTGTTAAAATATTATATTTTTGCTACTAAAGAAAAAAATCCAGAATATTTAATGCTGTTGTTGTAGTTAAATAAAACAATTTAAATGTCTGTCTGGTGATGTTCTCCTACTAATACAAGATGGCAAGAAAATCCACCAAATATTAATGATTAACCTGTTGAATTTAAGATACTTCACCTCCTAATGACTTTGTATCTGCTTCACTTACCTTTGGTAAATGAAATAACCAATCATTCATTCATTTTCTGATATAGCTGTAAAACTCACCTAAAAAGTTTTCAAAATAAATCACTGCTTAAATATGTGTGGTGTGTACCTTCTAAAAAGGAAACCTACATCTATCTGAGTTGTGAAGAATATGTATTAAGGTTATAACAATCAACAAGAAAGCACTTTTATGTAGAAAACTATGATTAAATCGAGTCTTCCTGACTAGTGATTTAAATCATGATTTCAATCAATTTGATTTAAATCAAATCCACCCTGGTCTTACAAATATAGAAATTAAGAACATGACCGGATGTTTGGCTGTATAGAAACACATTTGCTTAAGGCCAGCTTACCAGCTGATCCAGATACTTCTGAATCAGTGACCGGTCCTCTTCATTATTTACCACTCCCCCAATCTTTTTTGTCATCATCAAATTTAAGCAGTACTGATTTTTTGTTTTATTCCAGATCGCTGATAAAAAGACTTAAATAGTGGAGGGACAAGAACTGATCTCTGTCGGACCTGGCTAGAAAGACACCCACTCAATGATTCCCTATTTAGAATTATATTCTGAAAAATAGACAATTTTTAATCCACTTAGTGTGTACCATACTGATTTTGTACAGTTTTAGTTTTGTAATCAAAATGTTGTGTGGTACCAAGTTAAATGACATACAGAAATCTAAATATATTCCATCAACACTATTATCTTTATCAACCTAATCTGTAATTTCATTATCTTGTCTCTCCCACCAACAGAAATTGGTCCAATAAAAAATACTATCCTCACCCACCTTGTCTCTTGACGATATCAAGTTAGTTTGACAAGGTCTGTTGTCCATAAACCCATGCTGACTGGCATTTAATTAACCTCCTTTAATTCTTTATTAAATCTAATTAATAAAGAATTTAAGCAGTGATATTTAAGCACACATATTTAAGCAGTGATTTATTTTGAAAACTTTTTAGGTGAGTTTTAATTTTAATTTAAAATCTATTAAATCTAGCACTGTATCCGCAATTCCATCACTTTGCCAAGGATTTTATTTTAATTAATTTAATTTAATCATAGTTTTCTACATAAAAGTGCTTTCTTGTTGATTGTTATAACCTTAATACATATTCTTCACAACTCAGATAGATGTAGGTTTCCTTTTTAGAAGGTATACACCACACATATTTAAGCAGTGATTTATTTTGAAAACTTTTTAGGTGAGTTTAATTTTAATTTAAAATCTATTAAATCTAGCACTGTATCAGCAATTCCATCACTTTGCCAAGGATCAATGTAGGGATGACAGGCCTATAATTATCCAGATCATCCTTTTACTCTTTCCAAATATTGGTACATTAATCTTCCTTTCCAGTACTCTGGAACTTTTCCAGTGTGTGTATACTTATTAAATTAATTAATGGTCCAGAGAGCTCCTCAGCCAGTTCTTTTAAAACTCCTGGATGCAAGTTCCCCAGACCTGATGATTTGAAAATGTCTAACCTGAATAGTAATTGTTTAATATCCCCCTTTGTTACCATTGCAGTGGGAAGTATATCATCATCATCATCATGATATGAATACATCATCCAACTTTTCTCCAAATATAACTTTAAGAACATGTATATTTTTAGCAGGATCAGAGCCTCGGAAGCTAAATATTTTGAGGCTTTTTCAGCCTTTATGAAAATCAGACTTATTCCAGGTGAGGAATCATGAATTTTGGAAAGTAAATTCTTTCCTTTTGAGGTTTAACAGCCACTAGACATCAACTACATTTTTTCCCATAAGGACAGAACTCAGTTTTAGATTTTTTCCTAATCTATAAATTGGGGGAGAATTTCATCTAACCCAAATTTTAAAGATAGCACTAAGATAGCACTATATAAATAATTTATTTATGCAGTGGGAACAATTAGTAAATAAATTGGACAGAAAACAGATATAGTTAGAGGTGCATACATATACCAAATATTAAGATTCCCAGGCAGTATGCCAGAAGGCAAGAGACAATATTCTTCTCTGGTCTTCAAAAAACTGTAGTAACCACAAAGAGTAAGTTTTATTAACACAGTAACTTGGTTTTGATGGGTGCATTGCTGAATGCATCAAATACTTGTCCCACCAAACTTTTTTTTTTTTTTTTTTTCAATGAATTGTGTTCTGACGTATTTAGATGTGTTTCCTGAGTTAGGGTAATATCCACTTCCACACTTTAGACAGAAGAGAATTTTCTTATAATTTATTAGGTGGTAAATGGCATTTATATTCCATTTACAGGATTTATATAAAAAAAAGTGAAAGGTTGCATTATATTTAATCCTTTATGCAAGGCATTCTTATCTAAATAAGCTTTACATATAATGTTGGTTGCTAGAATACCCTTCTCAATTCAGTTATACTGGGTAATCAATATCTTGCCTCTGAATAACTAAATAAAACTTCTGAATTTAACACATGTTCCTAAGCATACTAAAACTCTGCTGAGGACAAATTCATTAAACCATTTTTTACAGTCATACTGTAGGTAGAACAAAGGTCCAGTCATTGAATTTATCTTTTTTCAAACTTACACAACTCTCTCACAGTGGTTCTCAACTCATTGACAGTGATAAAATAATGTCCTAAAATCTCTGCCTCTTAGAAACATAGTTGGGTGTAAAAAGAGAAGAGACAGGGGAAAGGGCTGAGATTTGCAAGTGCTACAAAATCTGCTTATTATATTTAATGATAACAATGGCAAAATCTGAATGTCATTTAACTTTTTTTATTTGGCTATAACATATTAATAGAGTAAAATATGCCCACAAGTGAAAGCTATAAACTTCATTCATCCCTACATGACAGTTTTAATCAGATGTAAAGATCAGCAGTAGACCCATAAGAAAAGGACACCAAGAAAGCTGCCCTGAACAATCTATAAGAGAAGTATCTGAAGGGTAAATGATATTAATACCCAAGGATATCTTGATGCCAGCTGGCATAAGGTTAACAGGAATCCCCTGGGTTAGGTATTTGGCAAACTAGAATGTAAAGAGTATCAAGTGAGGTCTCTAATGAAAGACTGTGTCACTCATGTCATCAAAATCATTGCAAAAATGCATGTATGGATAGCGTACAAGGATTTACATATATAAATACTGAAAATTATGTTCTTAAGATCTGTGTCTAAGATTGGACAGAAGCAAATGTGAAAAGCAGGTTCTCTTTCAAACAATAAATATTTATCTATGTCTGCTTACATATAAATTAAGTATTATATGGTTCACAATGGACCTCCACTCACAAATCTGAACCGAATGCCAATGAAGGATGATGAAATCTCCAGAAAGAGGAAATTAACAGAAAGAGGTAAAAAGCAAGTGTTATGCTGTTCAGAAGTAATACAATTAACTTTTGAAACTATATCTAGAGTACATAGGAACCCCTATGTATTCCATCAATCTGAGAAGACAAGCTCTCAATAGGCTTGATTTTATGAGAAAGGATCTCGGCCAAACTGGTGGAAAATGCTGAATAAAATTTTGTGTGAAATAAGCTTCTTTGTACAGGAGGATAACTTGTTTGTTAGGCTTAGGTTTTAGAATGTGTGCTGTGATTTTGTTTTATATGTTACCATTTGTTCCCATCTCTTATACTTTCTATTTGAATCTCCATCCTTTCTTAAATAAAGAAATAATCTTAAATTCTTTCCTTTTGCTTTATAACTGAAGTCAACCATTGTGCACACTACAGGAGTGGTGCACTAAGGTAAAACTGGTGAATTGCTATACACTGTTCTGTTGGAAACCGAGGATCTGGGATTTCTGTGGGTATCCACTGATCGGGACTGGATACCACATAGGGAGTCGGGGGCATTTGTTGTCAACCTGCAAGGCAAAGACAGGTTTGATGCAGCCCAGAGGAGAGTGTCTGAGTGACTAACAGGGAGGCTGCATTAGGGAACTAACACTTAGCAGGTACACACAAGACTCCCTCGCTCTGGAGGCAGGTGGTAACAAATTGACTCACAGCTCTGGGTATCCCAGGAAGCGTCACAGATATAGGCTCCCTTAATTAGTACAGTCTATAGGCTACATGGAAATTAAAGACATGTCTCAATTAGAAGTATTATGTTTCCTGTTAACATATCAAAGAAACATAACACAGAAATAAGTAAAAATATTGAAATATCTTTCACCTAAATAGTCATTTTAAGTATATATCTGCATTAATTATCACAAAAAGATGCCTTAACACACTGTTACATATTCCTTAAATCTGTTTAAAAAGCCCTGTGGAAGCTCTGACATTTGCAAATTTGTGTTCCTTTAAAGATCTTCTGGGTTGCTCAATACAAAGTAATACATCTCTAAAGCCATCATCTCTGAATCGTTTCCTTGCTGGATTGAATGTTGTTCTCTGTCACTGTAAATAGGGTGCTCAGAGAGTAACGACTTGGCTGTATCATATTAATGTTGATAAATGCAAAGTAATGCACACTGGAAAGCATAATCCCAAATATACATATAAAATGATGGTGTCTAAATTAGCTGTTACCACTCAAGAAAGAGATCTTGGAGTCACTGTGAATAGTTCTCTGAAAACATCCCCTCAATGTGCAGTGGCAGTGTCAAAAAAGCAAACAGAATGCTGGAAATAATTAAGAAAGGGATAGATAATAGGACAGAAAATATCATGTTGGTGTATGCCTACATCTTGAATACTGTGAACAGATGTGGTCGCTCCATCTCGAAAA
The DNA here is from genome assembly GCA_007922305.1 of Dermatemys mawii. NCBI lineage: Eukaryota > Metazoa > Chordata > Testudines > Dermatemydidae > Dermatemys > Dermatemys mawii. The sequence continues at coordinate 43,705,642 of ML677332.1, read as the reverse complement.
AGATATACTGGAATGGGAAAAGGTTCAGGAAAGAACAATAAAAATGACTCGGGTATGGAACGGCGAGAGATTAATAAAACTGTGACTTTTCAGCTTGGAAAAGAGATGGCTAAGGGGAGATATGATTGAGGTCTATAAAATCATGACTGGTATAGAGAAGGTAGACAAGGAAGTGTTGTTTACTCCTTCTCATAACACAAGAACTAGGGGTCACCAAATGAAATTAATAGGCAGCAGGTTTAAAACAAATAAGAGAAAGTATTTCTTCACAAAACAGACAGTCAACATGAGGAACTCCTTGCCAGAGGATGTTGTGAAGTTCAAGACCATAACAGGGTTCGAAAAAGAACTAGATAAATTCATGGAGGACAGGTCCATCAATGGCTATTAGCCAGGATGGGAAGGAATGGTGTCCATAGCCTCTGTTTGCCAGAAGCTGGGAATGAGCGACAGGGCATGGATCACATCATGATTACCTGTTTTGTTCATTCCTTCTGGGGCACCTAACACTGGCCACTGTTGGAAGACACTATACTAAGCTAGATGGACATTTGGTCTGGCCCACTAGAGCCATTCTTATGTGAACCTCTACATTATTAAAGACAAATGTGAAGTTATGCCAATGGGTTTAGAGTTCTAACCACCTTCAAACTGGGTAGGAATAACCTTAATTAACCTTCATCAAGACACACTGAGAAATACTTGAGATTTATGCAATTTTTTTTTTAAGTATCTTGCCCACTCGTCGCTTTTAGATCACCATTTAGTTGAACTATAATTTAGGTGTGGGGTTTTTGTTTGCTTTTTTTAAAAATCTGCCTATTACAATGTCTAATCAGTCAACAAACAGCACTAGAGGAAAACTCTCCAAGGACATATTCGGAAAGCCACTAGTTATGTTTTATATTAAGGGCTTCCAAGGTTTTGGCATTTATTTCCACTAAACAGCAGCAAACATATTGCCTTCTAGAAGCATAGAGAAAGATCAGCTTTAAAAACTGGGTTTTCCAGTTAAACAAATATTTGCTGGCTATTGCTGACTTCGATTTCAACATGCTTTTACAATAAAAGTCAATTTAAACCAGAAGCCCTATATATGACAATTTTTAAGTCGTGTATGTTTCACTTAAAAAAAAGAATTTTTATGCATGTCTGTTTGCAACAGTGAATCTTTCTTCAAGATTCTTGCCTTACTTTCTTATTTATTTTTGCATGCTTTGGAACCTCTCCACCCTAGCCGAAGCCCAAAGGATTGCTGTTTTCTCCTCCTTTGCATTTAATACTGAGGCCAAACAGTGTGATAACCCACCAACCCACTGGTGACAGGTTGACTAGGCTTCCTTTGAAGACCATCAACACTATTCTCTAATCAGCTGGAGAGATCATTATTGAGCAGGGTGAATTAAAAATCACAGTGGAGGGACAGCATTAAGCCAGAGGCTAAACAGAACAGGTACTGCAGAGCCACAGAGGGACAGGGGAAGTTGTGCCTGACCAAGAGAGGCTAGGGGTCAGCCAAGGTCTACATGGGGGAGGCTCACCAACTCCCTAACAACCCCTTCCACCCTCAAAAAAAAGACTGTTTGATACTTCTTCCACCCACACCCAACTCCCTTCAGGTTCACTCCAAGGCTGCTTTCCTCTTCCTCAGTTCCTCCATTATCCCTGACATCCTATGCCTTTACACTGCTTCTGAAGGGTGCAAGAAATATGTTTCTGTAGTGTAGTTTAAATGAATTACTCAAAGTTCTATACTGATTTGTCTAGTAAGGAATCGATTTGACAAAAAAAAAAATTGTGAATCTTTTTTTTTTCTGTATTATAGACATACTTACTGACAGGTATTTTGAAACAAAGTATCAAATAATTGAAACTGGTGTGATTATATGTGTTTTGACAAAATTTGGAGAATTTTAAAATACCATGCGCAGAATTTTTAATTTTGTGGTGCAGAATTCCCCGCAGGAGTATCTCATAGCATATACTAGGCCTTAGTAAACCAAGTGTAGTCTCCATTTATTCTTTTTTGGGGGGAAATATTTCTCAGTGTAACTTCAGGGTAATGAGCGAATACATTTATTAGCAAAAGATTGCAGCAGGCAAAGAACATTTAATTTTATGAACCTATAAATTTCAGTCCCCATTAACGCTGAGCCTGAATAAATACAAGTTACTCTGACTACCTGTGGACATACACCTGGGGAGGGGTGGGAGGGGAAAAAAACAACCCAGCATTTGCATCCCTTTTCAATTTAGGAGTTAAAAAAAAGACCATTTATTTGACTTCTCTGATTGATGGCCCTAATAGCTGAATTTATACTACTATATTTTTATAGTACATTTCCTTTTACTACATTACATTTTTTTTGCATTTTTTTCAAGAATGTATTTAAGTGGGATGAAGATCAATTAAATTCTGTTAGCTATTTTGAATGTATATCTATTATACAGCTACAATTTGATTAGTTAATATCAGCTAGCTACACATGGGTTCATTATTATCACTACATCCAAATATCCCAATCAGGGGTCCTATTGATTATAAAAAGAAATTACAAACATGTATGACAAGTTTTATTGGAAACATATACATAAGTGGAGAAGAGAAAACCTTAATACATATGCATATAGCCAATAAACAGAGAAGTCTGATGCTACTTCGAGCAACACAGATGCCACCTTTAACTTTGTCAACTACATACTAGAAAAGTGACTTGGAGAAATCAAGCAATGCAACTGACTGTATACCTGTTCAATTAGGGGTAAATCCAGCTCTAGAGGAGCAGGGGACTGGATTTCTGGAGCTCCTGCTCAAAGGCTCAAGCACATTCAGTGCCCCTTGAAGCACTGGCCTACAGGGGTTTCACATGCACTTGCCAAACAGTGAGAATTAAGTCGCACGTTGATGGTAATTCAGGACATCTGTTGTTATCTGAGTACACCAGCTTTTCCCTCTGCATAGCTGGGGTACAATTGGCATGGAGGTTTTTTTCAACCCCAGGTTGGAATATTGACTCTGGAACATTAGAGGAGAGAAGATCTTTCTTCTGCCAGTCCCTAAATAGATTTCCAACACACAGGCTTGTCAGGCTGTATGCTTGGTATAGAATTTACACATTATAACCAAGTGAGTAAGAACGTCTTCCCGCAATCACTAGACAATGTTAAAATACTGCCATGCAAACATAAATGAGACTAGGGTGACCAGATGTCCTGATTTTATAGGGACAGTCCCAATTTTTGGGTCTTTTTCTTATATAGGCTTCTAATTCCCTCCACCCTATCCTGATTTTTCACACTTGCTGTCTGGTCACCCTAAATGAGAGAAACATAGGGAACAGATTGGCAAAAAGTGAGTTAAAGGAAACCTTTCTATAAACCTTGAGAACAAGCTCATGTTGCAGTCCATTTCTTGTTTTTTCATTACATATTGATCCAGGAATGTTTTTAGTTTCAAGATATTGTTTATGAATAAGTCTAAGATTTTGTCATAGGTATTTTTAGGAAAAGTCACAGACAGGTCATGGGCAATAATGAAAAATTCACAGAAACCCGTGACCTGTCCCTGACTTTTACTAAAAATATCCATGATAAAATAAGGAGCCTTGCCAGCTGCGGGTGGACTGGGAATTCCAAGGTCCCCTCCGCTGGCAGCTCCAAAGTCTGGGGGTTCCCCTTACCACCACAAAGGCCAGGAGCTCTGGGGGTCCTTCCTGCCTGAGAGCAGTGACGTCACCTCCTGTCGCCCACAGAGGCAGAGAGCTGTGGGGGTCCCCGTGCCACTATGAGAGTGATGGGGATCACCCTACCGCCCGTGATGGCCAGGTGCGGCGGATGTCCCTCCTGCTGCCTTCAGGGTTAGCTGAAGTCACGGACGTGTCTGCAACTAATCGTAGCCTTATTTATAAAGAATACATTAGATAGAACAACGATTCTAAAGTGCAGCACATGACCACATACAGCCATAAGGGACTCTCTCTTCCAGTAGTGATGGCCACACATAAACACTGAAGAATGCCCTTTCAAGAACCTTTCAAAATAAACAAAGGTTCATTGACATTTACAACTACTTTGCTACAAAAAGAAGTACAAGAATTTCGTTACAATTTTTTAAAATGCATATAGTTAATAAAAACCCATGTAACATTTGTGGTATTAATAGTATATATTATTCTTTACACTTGATTTTATTTACAAGACACTTACAAATAATCATGTGACTAAACTATCATTAGTATAATATTTTAACTGCCAAAACTGCAGCCACAATGAATTTGCTCAGTCGCTATGTTTGTCCACAATAAAAGTTCATTTGTGAAACACGACATTAGCACATGAAGAATTCATTACTGCATCAACTAAAGAAAAAATGTATTTAATGTTGGTAGAAGTGCAACCACACAACCGTAATATTTAAACGGTATTAATATAGTCTTGTTCAAATTAAGGAAATATGAATGATTAAAACTTTAAAAGAATATCCATAAAAAAGTTTTAGTATAAAATAATACAGCATTATTCACATATCCATGTGCATACAAAGGGAAAATGGCATAACTGAGATGAAAATTTACTATATGGGATCATATTAGTAAGATAAAGTAAAGATTGGTGTATTATTGAGAAATATATGATCACATAGAGACTGTATAGTAATGTACACTTGCAAGGAGGCAGAATTAAGTTTGATAACAGAGCCTTAATTCAACATTTTCTGACTTGTGCTCTTACCTGCATAAACAAAATATTTACTATATTTTATATTAACTTAATGTGTTACCTTTTAATCAACAAAGACCCTAACTATGCAATCAGTACCTCATAAGCCAATCTCTGTGCCCATCAATGCATAAGTGCAGGGACCCATCTGCATGAAGTTAATTGCAAGATCAGGATTTTAAGAACCACTTCACATATTTACATGAAACAGAATATTCATAACAACCGCTGCCCAGTATAGTTCATTGTGGGAGCCAATGTAAAGCCGATTTTACAAACATCTCAGAATCCTTTAACTCTTAAGATACTGAATCTGGAATACTCACATCTGATTATTTGACTAAATTTGGTGAAACTTGATTCAGCTGCATAATAAAATAAAATGCATACACACATTTCAATATGCACATCTTGTCAAACACCCCATACTCCTCCAAGACACAAGAACAAGTACTGTATCTAAGATCTAAAATAAACAAGTACTGAAATTTGACATCTGAATGATAAATTAAAGATTACTTGATGACATGCAAAATGTACAAACATGATTCACATCAGTGATGTCATAAGAACAGTTACAGCTCACTCTTGCTGCCCATGACGAAAGTAGCTACAGTGTGCAAACGAACAAACTGAGCATTGCACAGTTGGTGCTTGGTGGATTATATTTAGTCTGATAGTTGTGGCTCTGTTTCTATGGAGCTGTATGTTTGGGATGGATTTACACCCTACAGTTTTCACGATACACACCATAATTATAAACAGCAAATCACAGATACTTGTTTACTGGAGATCATTAACCAAACACACAAACTAAATTCCCTGTCTGCATCTACTGTCCTAACAGTAAGATTTCAGGAAAAGTTATGAGTGACTAAACTCAGGATGTAAGTATTTATCCTGTCTTTAATTATACTGTTTTCTATCTGCAAACACAACTGTATATATAGAAGCATTAGCTTGTGCAACAGCAAATGCCAGTGTGCCACTTTTCTGGTAGTGTGTGTTACAAGTACAGATAGGACACATGCCCCAGCTCTTTTAGCCATTCAAGGGCAAGCACCATTGTGCAATATTATTGTTTGAGTGTATAGGTACAGATATGAAACAGCCCCCCGGCCTTGCTTTTGGGCGACATTATTGCATCTCGGTGCTACAAGCGCCATTAGGACACATGGCCCTGATTATCACTTTCATGAGACTATGCTGGAGATATGTACGAGGTACAGGTGTGCCACACACCCTGACTCCCTCCGCTGGGCAGCAGCAAGGATCAGCCTGTAAGATTATTGCACGTGTGCTCCAGGGACCAGCACGACCCGCAGAGCCGGCTGTCTCCCCCCGACGTGTGACACGGTTTTGCGTGTGCATGACAGGTGTGACTAAACCTCGCACCCGGCGGCCGCGTCGTGCTGCGCCCGGGCACGTGGGCCTCACAGGTACAGCTGGGACACAGCGCCCCGGCTAGCACCACACGCTCCTCCCCGAGCTCGCGGGGCAGCTCCTCCACAGTCCGGGGGGGGGGGGGGCGAAGCGGTCCCCCAGAGTCAACCGTGCCCGGGGGGGGCCCTCCCCCCGCGCTGATATCCGGGTGTGTCCCCGGGGAGGGAGGGAAGACACCTGCCCCTTTAAGAAGAGACCCGGCTGCTGCGGCCACTGCTTAACAGGGTGTGGGGGGGAGAAGCTGCGGCCTGGCCGGGCCCTGCCGCTGCCTCCAGGCCCTCTCCGCCCCGGCCGAGCGTGTCCTTGCCCAGCCGCCGCTGTAGCTCACCTGGGTGGCGGGCCCGGCTGCGGCGCGGGAGCGGCGGGGGGTTGGGGGTGTCCCCTGGGCGGGCTCCCCCGCTCTCTCCACCCGGCCTCTCGCCCTGCGCTGCCTGGGCTGCCTCAGCCTGTCTCCTGCCGCGGGGCCCTCTCGGCTCCTGCCTCGCCAAGATGGCGGCCGCGCTGCTGCTGAGGAGGAGGCGGCGGCTGCGGGCGCTGGGACGGCGGCGGCGGCCACTTTCGCTCACTGAGAGGAGAGGAGCAGGGACACGGGGAGCCATGGCGGGGGGGAGGAGAGGCGCCATGGCCAGGCCTAAACAATCGAACCCCGCACGCCCACCCGTTACCCCGAATCCCACCCCGCCACCGCCGCCCCGCGCGTATGGCCGCTACTGCCGCACAGCCCCCGCGTCCACACCCCGGGGCCGCCCCCCCACATTTGTCGCGCGGGGCCCGCGCTCATCGATGCGCTCCTGGGGCCGATTGGTAGAGCCTGGCAATGACGAAAATTGCCGAAGGGATTCGGCCAAGGTGGCCGGGGTGAGACAGCAAATCTCGCGTGAGGGAGGAGGAAATCCTCGCGATGGTTAGGATCAGAAGGGGCGGAGTCTAATAGTCGGAAGGGGCGCGTGCTTGTTCCTGGTCAGGCTGTGTGTCTGCGCGTGTAGCGGGTGAGGGACCTAGTGGGGCCTCCCTGGTGGCAGATCCCTGCAGGCCCCAGGTCTCTCCGAGACTCCTACGTCGCCCCAGGGTGCCTCAGGGCAAAGCCAGGCTGCGGCACAGGCAGGAGCCAACTGCCAGCACCCCCTACTGTGACAGGGCCACGAGCAAGTGCCCAAGGGGTAGCTGCACTAGCCCAGCTATGGCACCCTCTCATCTGTCGGGTAGCAACAATGAGCGGAGTTAAGTGACTGCTGATTCCCTCCACCCCTGCAACTGCACCTTCCTCCACCCTCATCTCTTCTGGGGAAGGAGGGTAGCAGCACAAGAAGTGGAGCCCCTCTGCATGCAAGAGAGATGCACACTCTTACCTGGGCACAGGATTTCCCTGATGAATAAGACCAGAATGGGCAGGACGGAGAGCTGCAAGATGCACACCAAAGTGCCAGGGCAAGTTGCTAGCCCAGGGGTTGGCAACCTGTCAGAAGTGGAGTGCAGAGTCTTCATTTATTCACACTAATTTAAGGTTTTGCTTGCCAGGAATACATTCTAATGTTTTTAGGTGGTCTCTTTCTATATGTCTATAATATATAACTAAACTACTCTTGTGTGTAAAGTAAATAAGGTTTTTAAAATGTTTAAGAAGCTTCATTTAAAATTAAATTAAAATGCAGAGTCCCCTGGACTGGTGGCCAGGACTCGGGCAGTGTGAGTGCCACTGAAAATAAACTTGTGTGCTGCCTTTGGCACACAGGCTAGTGGAGGGGTAGGCAACCTATGGCACGACAGCTGTGGAGAATTAGTGGTAGTAGAGAATATATTTTGAAATAACTCAAAAGCCTGATCTGGTGCCCCACTGTGCTGGGTAATATATAAATACAGTAAAGAGATAATCTGTGCCATGAAAAATAACTTCTCCATGTTTTCTCACCACTGTCAATAGAGAGGAATCACCAAGTTGAGAGGCAGCTCAGTCTTCAGGCCCCTTTCAATTATTGGCCTCTGCTACTGAAGCAGCTAGTACATGTGCTAATGGGGGTTTATTGCAATGTAGACATTTGGCTGTGGAGACCTGGACAAAGATCAATCACTCATTATGCGTAAACTATCAAAACCCATCTAGTAGTTTAATTAACAACTATCAGAACTGGATATGAACTCTAGACCAGAAGTTCAAGATTTTATATCCTGTTACTAATCCCTTAAGTCATCAAGTCTCCTAGAAATTAATTGTGATACATTTTGAGATATATAGCTAGGAGCTTGCTGTCAGCCTTTCTTACATTTGGCTTTGTTTTTAAACCTCTCCAGTAGAACTGAACTTTAAAACAGTTCCCAGTATTGTCACATGATTATGCCACAATTTTATCCTCTGGGAAAAAATTGCAAGCGTTTACAACTCTGCTTTGATTAATTCACTTTCTGTTATGGCTTTGGCTTGGTATGAATGGTTACCGGTGATTAGCTAATTCTAGGAAGTCATGTGGACTCTAGTGCAGTTTCTGTTTTATTTACTCTGACACATCTCATCTCAAATCTCTCAGTTTTTATCAATCCCCTCAACCTCTCATTTTCACCTTCAGTCTTGTTACTTCTGTATCAGTCTGCTAAATCTGCTTACTCCCACTTATACATAATTAATTATTCATACTTCCCAAATCCACTTGATTATCCCTCAGCCCACTCTCACTATGGAATGGGGGTGATATTTAGGCATTTCTACACAAGAAAGTTTTACCACTTAAACCAATATAGTTGTACAGGTAGTTATACTGGTATAACCTCCACCCTATGAACACACTTATTCTGATATGAGGGTTTCTTTCCCAGTTCAGCATGAACAAGGGTTTAAACTAATATGAAAATTCTCCTTTTATACCAAAATAAGTATCTAGACAAGGGATATACCTATATAACTATACCACTATAACTAGTAAAACTTTGTGTAGATGAGGTCAGAGGGGTGTTAGCACCAGAAGCCATGCAGACTGAGGTGAAGAAATGCTGGCCAGACTCCTTTATCATGCTAGAAGGGACAAGGTTGTTGCTCTTCACCTCCCTTAGTTGGGAGGGAGATTCTTCCTTCAGCATTCTTTGTTCTCTTGCTACAATAGAGGGAGGGCATCTCAAGAGATCATATCTTCCCCGGCCCAAGTATGGAAAAGGTTTGTAAATTCTTAGTCTCTGGTATGTGGCAGGCAGGCAGCACTCAAGAGGGTTTTTCCTTAGCCTTAGTTTGCCTGTGTGACTGAGGAAGATGTTAGACAAGATGGATAATAGGAAGAGGCAGGTGAGAAGTTGGGGTAGGAGCAGTGGGACATAAGCAGCAATCCTACTTTTCCCCAAAAATTTTGATGATAAAGTATAAAAATCTGAATTTTTCTACAATTAAAATGAAATGCTTAACTTTAGTTTCTCTAGCCACAGTATCTATAGGTATCAGTTGAACACAATTATATATTTCCAATTTTTAAGCTAGTTCAAAACCTACCACTGCCATCAATCATAATAAAATACAATTAATAGAATAATCCAGTTACAGTGCATTGTTCCTTTACTGTTGTCAGTGGCCACATTGTTTTAGTCTCGTTTTCATTTCTTTTAATTCAGTTTGTTTAGTGCTTTTCTTGTGTTCTACAAGTGTCTGCCTTCAAACAATCTACAGCCTTGTTGCATACAGAAGAGAATAGCATATTACCATCATTGTGAAATTTGTTCTTTCCAAACTCAGTGCAACAATGTTTAGAGGTGATTTTTAAAGTTTTCAGCATCATTCCATAATTAAAGTTATGTCTGGAGGCTGAAGTAAAATTTGAGATGCATTAAAACATGAACTCTTACACACCATTGAATAACCTCTATACACCAGAAGCAGTTTTTTGGAGTATGTTTAGCTATGTAAATTTAAAGCGCATTCAAAAATCAACTACAAAGGGGGAAGTTTGTGTGCATTGAGTAAGTGACACCAGTACTTTTAATAAAATTCAATTAATAGCTAATACGTTTTTATTTTTTCACAAAATGTAAAAACTAAAGATTCTCTGTAAAAATGCAAATTCTGCATTTCTCTGTGGCAAATAGATTTCTAGAATCCCTGGACAAGACACTGCACTTGAGCTCCTTTGTTACTGCTACTCAGATGCAAGGATGGTCTCTGCACCATAGCAAGCACACATTTTAGTGCCTTTTCAGAAAAAAAGCAGACCCACTGTACTACTACAGTGGAACCCCACAATACCACAGCGATCGGGGTCCAAAAATATCGACCACAGTAAATGCAGAGTCGCAGTATTGCGCTACATCAAAGCAGCACCCGCTGCCACCGTCGGGAGCCATGTGCACCCCATGTTATAAGCAGATTCATGCTATCGTGGGGCATGGTATTGCGGAGTTCCACTGTACCTTGTTCTGGACCTACTTGCAACTAATCATATCTGCAATACATATTCCCTGTACTCCTTTCCCATCCATTCTACACCTTCTTAAATCCTTCCTTACTTATACCAAAATGAAGGATCTGGTCTCACAACTGGGCCACTCAACTGCTTCATGAAGGATTGGTTGCTTCAGGAATTGTCATCGACAGAGACAAAGGATGTCCTGAAGTGACTAGTAAACAATTAATTCCAGGAGTTTGAGGAAGAAGAATGCAGGCTATTCTAAAATATGTACAGAACACATTAAAAATATTCTGTACACAAGTGATCAACAGCTGCAGTAGACACATTATTTTAGGATTTTCTAATTAATTCATGGTTGCCATGATCTCAAGCATGTCCATAGAGGGATCACAAATCGCATTCTATGTTTCTAGACCAGGCTTGTTGCCATGATATTGAACTCTTTAAAGTTTTTGATGTATTTATTTTAAACAAAGTATCTTATAAAAGCAGACCTAATAAACATGAATTGAATGTAACTTAAAAAACAATTTTATTTGTGACTATGCTATAGAGTGCATCTATGAGTTTCTATAACAAGGTGCTTTTACGTTTAATATATACCCTTACTACTTAGAAAGGCCCAAGCTAAAGGTTTAAGCTAACCTTCAGCAAAGATACTTGGTTACTTATCTTCTTAAAAATCGTGAGTGATGAGGGCTTCAGCCAAGTGATATTATGAACCACTAAGGCACTTGTAAATGCCTCGAGCTGTGTCTCAAGAACAGAGTTCCATAGCTAACTTCCTATCTAGTTTTGGGGAACTTTGGGAACCTGTTGGCCTCTCTTTACTTTACCTTCCCTATTATTAAAATAGGGATAATATTTACCACTCTCCTGAGTTCTTGTAGAGAGGTCAGCGAATGCTGATAAAGAACCTTGTAGATGCAGTGCTAAGTGCCAGCCTGCCCCAAATTCAGTCCAATGAAATGTGCATGCGGCAACAAGGGGAGGATTAATCTGGGAGTCCCCTCCTGGACACCATAGCTCATTGGCTTCTTTTCCTCTATGCCTCCCCTGATCTAATTCCAGTTAGGAGTATATGGCTATGCAAAGTTCGCCCATTGCAACAAGGGAAGGCTTGCTTGAATATCATGCCTCCCACTTTTCTTCAAACTTCTATCCACTGAAGAGTATGCTAATAGAAAGATCCCTGAAGTATGTTTTTTTTTTAATTTAATTTTATTACTGTGCAGCCTCGGCCTTGTTATAGTAAAGATTAAGATGCCCTTTCTGTTTAAAGATTGTCTTCAAATTTGCTGTGCTTCATAAGGGTGTGGAGTAGGGCTAGTGGCCTATATTTTGGGTCATTTGAGCAAGAGGTTCCTGAAATACAAGCTCTGGAAAAGAACAGCATTTCACAATAGCAATAGTTTATCAACTCCTGCTCCCCTCCAATACACACACACACACACAGGGCGTCAGATCATGGCTCTGATCCTCCCCAAAGAGATCTCAGTTATGCAACATTTATCTCTGCTAGTGCATGGCACCTGCTGCCCCTTTGGGAAGCAATGTCGAAATATTTATTAAAGAAACAGTTTACCTCCCTAGAATAGTACATGCCAAACACACACACTCCAAAGCAACTGAAATGCACACATGCAGAAAGACTAGCTTAAAAGGGTTTCCAGCCTTCACTTTTCACATTACATGTGTGGCTCAAGGGGACATGCTGTCCATGGAATCGGAGCTATACGCTTGCAATGTAAACATGAACCCTATGGTTAGCAAGATCTGAGAAAGTACCAGCATGTACATGGATCAATCTGCCAATGTCAAGGGTTATTTTTCTCTTTGGGAAATTTGCCTGGCTAATTTAGAAGAGGCTCTGTTTTCTGAAATATAATACATTACACATGCTCTGTGCAGATATGAGAGAATGATTGCTGGGCATGTGTCTACTTTTCCACCTGAGGAATTATTATAGCATAGTTCCAACACTGATTCATCAATGTCCCTTTGTCAGGTCCAGTCTCGCTCTCTGTCCCTCATGGGTCAGTCAAGATCTTGAGGGGGTCTGTCCCTTTGGAGAAAGTCTGAGCCCCTCTCCCTATCCCCCTATATGAGCCTGAAGCTGGAGGATGCTGCATCTCCAGGAGTTATGAGCCCCTCTTCAATCTCCTATCTGCTGCAAAGTGTGGAGACCTAACCTCTCTTCCTGTGTGTGTTGGTATTCAGGGGATCATCACCCCAAGAGAGCTAGTAACTGGGGAAGACCTGCTCTGTTGTGAGTATGTCTACACTGCAAACAGGTGCGACTGAAGCATGAGTTGACATACCCAAGTTAGCTTTGATTTAGTTAGCTCAATTACCAATAGCAGTGAAGCCACCCTAGCAGGGGTGGCAGCACAAGTAGCCGCTCAAGTACGTATCCAGGTTCTCCAACAGGGATGTAGAGCCTTTGCTGCTGAAGAGTCACTGCTACTGTTATGCAAGCTAGTATGCGCATGAATACTAAACTGCAGCCCGCAGGGGATATATGAATCTGTTTCCTTTTATCACACACATGGCGCAAGGGTCAGGCAGAGCACTCAGGGAAACCCTCTCAGAGAGGCAGGACCCCATCCCACAGGTTGCCTCATCTCACAGCTCAGCCAAACTTCTCCCAATCCCTCCCCGCCACTATTAAATACAACAACCTGCAATGAACACAGCTGAAGCACAGGCAGATTATTCCCAGTGGTCACTGCCGGCTCCAGAAGGCAGAGGTAAGGTTAAATGGGTGTTCACCTTAACTCTGTAGTTAGTGTCTGGTTTTCAGAGTCTTGGGTTTAAGTTTAAAAAAATTAAAACATTAAGATGCTTGTTTCAAACTGGTTTTATTTTTCTATTTAAACCATGGCAGCAGAACCTGGATTTTTTTCTTAAATACAGAACACTGTAAATGTTTCAGAGAATTCGTGGACGCTTGTCTCTCTTTAGTCTCAAAATGCACTGATATAGGGACCGTGATCCACCTCTGAAACACCTTCCATACAACGATGAAAAAAAGTAAGCCAGTACCAAAAGAAAGTCCTAATTGGGAACTGCTAGTTTAGTATTTTTTGTAAAAATATATGTTTTCTCTAGCAATAATACTTCAAACATGCACATATACATCACAGACTGACAACTGGAAATCAATGGCTCAACAGTTTGTGTCCCAGACAACACAACTCAAACAAGTATTTGTATACATTCAAAAGCACAAACCCTGGATTCCATATGACAGTGAAACAGACTCACATTTCATTAATGTAACTCTGCAATCTAAGAATGAGGGGATCAAAGAGTGCAATCTTCTTGGGGCAGAGAACCACACCTCCTCCCTGTTATGTACTCTGTTAGTGCTCAGTGAAATCTTACTGGACACAAGCGGTACAAAACTTCACAACACAACCTTCCCATTTCTCCCCACACTCCCAACAGAATGTGGGGATTTTCTCTTCCAAAATATCAAGAGTGCTGACCATGCAATACTTAAAATGTATATATTTACCAAATCATGAACAATCTTGAACAATCCCATACTACACAGCTCAGTTACTTTAGCATTTTGTGAAGATGATGGAGCTAAGTCTACCTAAGTGTTGTCACACTGAGGCCAGGCCTACACTAGAAACTTTTGCAGATATAGTAATGTCATTTAGGAATGTGATTTTTTTTTTATACCAGCAAAAGTCCTTGGTAAAATGCAGTTATATGGGCACAAAAGTGCTTTTGCTATTATAGATTATTTCGTTCAGGGAACTGATATAAACTATATGAGAAAGTTATATCTACAGTAGAGCCTTGTCTGCACTACAAAAACTTTGCTGGAACTGGGTGAGAGTTCTGTAGAACTATTTCAACAAGTAGAGAACATAGACATGAAATACTTTTCTTCAATATATAAAAATTCTTGAAGACACTTGTACTGACAGGACAGTGGAGACAATTATCTTTTTTAAAAAAGACTAATGAAAATAGCTCTGCTATTTTCCTGTAGGGCTTGGTGCTGACATCCGGCAACTGAGACCTGAAGGGAAGGCAAAGCAAACTGCTGAACTCCTTCCCTTTTCTGGGGAATGGGAAATATAGGTCTGGGTCATCTTCAAGGATGGGTTCTGCCACAAACTAGCAGTCTCTAGGACTGGGCAAGGGGGCAGTACAGAAAGTGAGGGCTGCCATGGAACCTGAAATGAATCTTGAAGAGAACTGCTAATTTTTGGAGGGGTAGAGGCAGGCACAGTGGTTCCTTGCTTTCCACAAAATAAGTCTTCATCCTTGTTTCCCATGAACAATAGACTTATCTCTTCTTTTAAAGATCGAGCAGCCTGTGTGTGAGGTTTCTGCGCTGCAGAGAATCCCTCCCCCATTGCCTGGGTGTTCTCCGATACAGAGTTCCAGCTGACCAAGTCTCTTGTTCCTGCCTCCATTTCCAAGGGTGGATTTTTACAGCCTATTATAGGCTTTTTATTTTCCCAGTGATCTACTACTAGCTTTTGCTCATCATCATTTTGATGAAGTGGATCTTGGGGATGGAAGGATTTCTTTTGCAAGGCTGCTCCATTAGAAGAAAGCCAAGCACTATCCTCTCCTTGTTTTTCTCCCACCTCAGCTGCCTTCTTTCCTTCGGGTTCTAGCGGTGGTCTGATCAGGAGACCCTCCTCATTTACCTCGTACTTTTTTAATGCTGTTTCTCTTCGCAACTTTTGGAAATTTGCCAGCTGATGCAGCTCCTTTGGCAGCGCCATACAAGAGGTCTGATTAAAAAGACAAGGAGAAAAAAACACACAGGCAGAGCATGAGACCTCTGTACAAGTCAGAGCCCAACAGAATAATCGCTTGTCATTAAAATTGTTTACTATAATGCCTCTCAAATTTAAAGCAATTGCTCTCTTCTAGAGAAACTAAACATAAGTCTTTTAACTTCCTTTTTAAAGGCAACCGACAACAGAAAAAAATATTTGGGCTTGTACCCTTTTTTGCTTCTTTATGATGTATAAAGAACTGAAAGCTTTTTTCAAATAAAATCCTTCTGCTTATTTTTACATTAGAAATTTAGGCTGATCTACCCTGAAAGGCTTTCTGCACTAGGGAATTATAGTAAAAAAAGTCTCCCACTGATGATACCATCAGTTCAGCTGCACTGGTGGTGCGGCCTCTCTTCTAGAGAAGGCTCCAATAGCTTCTGGGGCTTTTACTGACATGTCATTTAAACATTGGTAGAATTCCCTCTTGTGAACTGGAGAACTAAGGAAATGACCATGTCACAGGAGCAAAAAAGACAGAAAGAAAGGAAAGAAAACCTCACCCTCCGCCGCAGAAAACCTCTCCCCCACAGAAAAACAAACAAGTAAGAGGGAAAGGGATCTGTAGATAGTTTAAAATCTGTTTTGTTTTTTTTTAACACCTATTCCAATGTTGTGACATACCCGGAGACAATCTAGACTGAGGGCTTGGTTACACTGGCACTTTATAGCGCTATAAAACCCCCACGAGCGCCATAACCTCCTCCCCATCCACACTGGCAAGGCACGTAGAGTGGAGTTATAGCGCTCTTGGTAATCCACCTCCGCATGGAGAATAAGGGCTGTAGCGCAGCTGCTGTAGCGCTTCAGCAAGAATGTGGACACCCACTGCGCTACAAGTGATCTCTTGAGATGCCTAGAGCCATTTAAGGCAATTGACGTCTCTTCCTGTTCCCTTTGTTTTGAACTCGGCTGGAGGAATGCGGAAGTACCTCTTTAGAGTTTCTCTCTTAACTGGGCAGATAAGCAATGCAAATGTTTAAGGAGGGAGCCTGTGTGAAAACAAAGCCTTCTGTGAACAGAGGCTTGCTGACAGGCTTTCAGAAGAACAGAAAAACCACTGTCTCTCCCTCCGCATACACACAACGCGTCCCCCCTCACCTCCCCTCGTTTAAAAAGCACGTTGCACCCAGCTGAATGCTGGGATACCTGCCCTAATGCGCCGCTCTTAATGCCACATTAAGTGCCCCAAATGTGGCCATGCTACACCGCTGGCGCGTCTTAGTGTGGACACACAATAGCGCTATACATATTACTGTATAAGGGAACTGCTATAACCAATAGCGCTATAATCTTGTAAGTGTAACCATACCCTAAGGAGCAGCTATGTCACCCCTGTCCTCTAACCTAGAGTGCCTTTTACAATGCTTTACTGCTGTAGTCTCCACCCTGGACTGCTCACAAACAGCTTCCAGCAGGCAAGTCACTCCCAGCTACGTGTATGTGTGCTGCAGCCAGCCAGCCAGCCAGCCACACTTTTGCTCTTACCAGCCTTGGTCATACTGCAAGATGACCCCTACACAATCCCAGTCTCAGATTTCCCCCTCTTGAATTACCCAACCCTTTCCTAAACAGCAGAAATTCATATAAAGTCCACATTTCTTTAATAGAAATAATATGCACACGCCACTTTATTAGCCCAAATAGAGTTTCCCAGACACTTCAAATTAAACACGCTGGATTAGAACAAACAAAACAAGCTTATTAACTATAAAGAGAGATTTTAAGTGAGTGCAAGTAATGAGGCATAAAAGTCAGAAACGGTTACAAAAAAATAAAGATAAACTGCAACTGGTACTTAATATAAACTATGTTAAATTCAAAGCAAAGTTTTTCTCGCCGTATACTCTGAGCAGTCTTGCTGACCAAAGTTCTTAGGCCAAGACCCTTTTTCCAGTTCAATAGGTGCTTCTTTGTCACCTCTGGAACATGAATTAATGGACAGAGAGGAGGGGTGCCTGTCTCTTCTTTTTATATTGTCAGTCCCCCTCTTGGAAAACATTTCCAGTTGAGATTCCAGAGACAAAAAGGTTTATGGAGAAGGATGTTCCCTGCTGCTTTTCCTCACCTGTTTGGAGTTTCTTTGTCTATCCTTCCTGCTTGATGACTCTGTTTACTACTTAAATGTAAATTAAGCAGTACACACATTCCTTTGTTTGAGACAGACCTGTTTGCCAGCTTCTGCTGTGGTTTGGAATGTGTGTTAACAACATTATACATAGAAATATTATAACTTCACATACAATATTACCACACATTTTATCAGGACAACATTGACCAGCAAATTATGAGTTTTCAGAAGATACCTCTCAAGGCATACTTTATATAACATTTATTACAATAGTATGTAGTGTGTGGACACAGGGCTACATTGTCACAAAAATAAACTTAGCATTCTGGACAGAGAATATCTTTGCTAAAGATTCACACCTCCACCCTTTCAATTAAGGTGCAAAAAGTTCATAACGCATTCAGACACATCAAGCAGGTCCATCAGCTAAACCAGAGAAGGTCAACCCTAATACTTGTAACATATGAAGCAAGCAGTATCAGCTGTCCTTGTGCATCATAAAGTGGTAAAAAAAATGCAAAATAATTTTTAAAAATCCTTTAACATGTCACCTTTGAAAGGGAATGTCAAATCAGACGGACTCCAAAAATCTAGGTTTTATAAAAACAAGATTTTTTTGTAAGAAGAACCTAAAAAATGCTCATGATATGTTTTGGTTGTTTAAATTCCAATGGAAATATATTTTTTTTAAATTCCCCTACAGCATTTGCAACCCAGACACATGGTCTTGGCTTAGGGATTTTATGTATACATTGTTAAAATCCCCTATTAATTGCTCCAAGTGCCTACATAACAAACATACATATTAAAGAATGTGACATTAATACCTACACAGCCCTTTAGGACCACAACTCTTCTTCTTTCAATCCACTCTCAGCCACTTAACCACCCCTTCATAAAGGCCTAGAGAAATAGATAAAAGACTCCTAGCTTGCCCTGATGTAACTATATGGCTTTTCTGTAGCCATGCTGGAAGGCCTGAACCCAAGCCGCCTTCTGCAGCCAGACTGAAGAAGCAACAGCCATTAGCTGTAGGCCTGGAGTCACATACTCACATTCCATCTAAAATGTATTTAAAAGATTCACACCAGGCTGTGAGGAGGGGACTCACCCTAATAGTTCCCACTGTCACCAGATAAAGAAACAGATCTCAGGATGGGTAAAGAAAACTTAAGTAACACCATTCTGTCTGGCAAGAAACTGCTTATCAATAGAGAATGTTGTGGAATTCTCACTGTATGATCAATGTCATTACACTTTCCTATTGTCTGACACTGTGATCTCTGTCTGCTTTGTAACTGTTTCTGTCTGCTGTATAATTAATTTTGCTAGGTGTAAATCAGTTAAAGTGGTGGGGTATGATTGGTTAAGTAATTTTGTTATGATTGGTTAGTAAAATTATACTAAGATAATTGGTTAAGGTAAGCAAGACTCAAATTTCATTATTAAAACTGAGGTCCAAGAAGGAGATCAGGAGAGAAAGAAGATCAGAAGTAACAAAGCAGAAGGAAGGAGGAAAAAGTCTGGAAGAAGACTAAAGGAGACAAGAAACCCCTAAGGAAAGGAACTCACTTCCAAGACCCAGCCTAAGATAAGACCTGCCAGGACTTTTCTGCACGACTGTGACATGCAGCAGCTAAGATCCAGAGACTGACCTTGCCTGTCATATACAGGGGAAGCCTGCCTGCCTGTCCCAGGATTGGTGAGCATGACACTGTGTGCTTAGCATATATATTCTGTGTGGAAATTGTCAATAAATAGAGGATAAAAATATTACTGTGTGAGGCTCTTTCAGTGGCTAAAGATCCTGCCAACCCACAGGAAGATGTGCCCTGAGCCCTAGGAATTGGGTAAGGGTGGCTGTATAAATTAGCAGGATTGCACCTTGAGCCCTAGGAACTGGGTAAAGATGTGTGTCCCAACAGCGTGAAAGGGATAGAGAAAATTTTGTGGGTAACACTGAAGGTCAATGGTTTGGCTCCTCTGGATCAAAATGGTGGCGGTAGTAAATTCTAGTGTAAAATGCTTTTAACTGAAAATGTCCTTTCGCTAGCCCTGTTCTGTTTGACCAGGAGGACGTGTGTCTAGCAGCTCAAGTGCTGAGGTATCCTACAGGGAGGGGGGAAGCCAGGACCTAAACACTTAGGGCTGGGTCACTTGGAAACAAACTCGAAGCCAGTGCAATCTGTGGAGCACAAGCATAACATGCACCCAATGAGAAGTAAACAGGCAGTCATTCTGCACCAGATGAACATTCTAAGTGGCTCTCAGGAATAACTTTACAGAGCACATTGCAGTAATCTGTTCTAGAAGTGACTGTCATGGTTTCCTGTGTCTCTACACAAAAGACTGTGACAGGTTTGCATCCAAAAGAAAATGTTGCCAAAGATAAATGGAAAAAAGCACTCTTCATCGTTTCCTGTAACAAGGACATTGTCCAAATAAGATGATGAGATACTGAAGGGACACACTCATAGCTTCCTGGAACAGGGCAGGTTTTGATGTGATACCAGAAAGCCACCTGTAACAAAATAAACCTTTTTGTGTGTTGATTGTGAGATGCTGCATCAATCTCTGTTGGTAGTACCACATTAAGCAAATCCAAATTATTGAGACAACATCCTCCACTAAGAGTAGCGAACAAATCTTCAATAGGAGGTAGTAGATACTGATCTGTACATAAAACTGGATTCAGCATCATTTGTAAGTGTAAAACAACTGATTGTCCATCTAGTTGAAACTTCACCTGGAGCATCCTGTTTGGGACCAAACTTTTCCCCAGTATAAGTCTTCAGAACTGTGTAAGTTTATTCTAGAGGAACTAGCGACAGTCTGGTGATAGACAGATGCAGAAATCAGTGAAATGGCAGCTCCAGTATCATGCTCCATTCTTGTATGAACTTCTTTGATCAAAGGTATGATCCAGATGCCATCACTGACTCCAGCATCTGATAACACATGTAATGCTAGGTTTTGGTCATTGTCACTAGAGCTCATCTTTTTCCACATTATGAATTCCTGAATTCCACCCTTTCTTAGGTTCAATCTTCATAGGTGTCTTCTTGGATGGATGGATGGTTACTCTGTGTTGGTCACTGAGCTGAGCAACAGATCATGGCAATGTCTCTTTTCTTTTGACACTTTCTGCAAATAAACTGGCCTGGCCAACAACCCTCCTCAGTGTGCGTAGTTTGTGCACAATAGCCACGTGGAAATTCCTTCTGTTCCCATGGTCTTCTGTCTCACTGAACTTCTTGGTTCACACTAACTTCCAGAGACTACTTCACTACAGTTTCCATTGCAACTGATATTTCAAAGCCTTCTTGACGTAAGCACTGATACAGTCACTAACTTCTTCCAAACTGGGTCATCGC
Organism: Dermatemys mawii; assembly: GCA_007922305.1. Classification (NCBI taxonomy): domain Eukaryota; kingdom Metazoa; phylum Chordata; order Testudines; family Dermatemydidae; genus Dermatemys; species Dermatemys mawii. The sequence continues at coordinate 43,684,842 of ML677332.1, read as the reverse complement.
TTAATCCGGAAAATAATTGATCAATCAGGGCATCACTTAATGTTTACCCAAATTAACAATACTTGAACAACTTCCTGAGAGCAGCGACAAACTATACTACCCACTCTCCACTTTCCTGACGGAACCAATAATGATCTGCCATCATTGATGGATTAGGAGAAAAATACTATCCACGTAGCAGTTGCGAACACAGTTGGAGATAATAGCAGTCCATACGTGTTCAGACCCATCACGGTCAGCGAGGTTGAAACTTGTTCATTTGGAATGGTGTTGCATGGTTGAATGGTTTACAAATTGCTCAAAACATTTGAGGTACACTACCATTCATGATTTGGATTGTCACCAAATTCACCAGCAATGCCCACAAACGTTGCCATTTCTTTGCTCTCCTGTTGGACTTCACCTTCCTGAACACCTTTTGTTCCACAGAAAAACTCTGTTTTGTTAGTGCATATCTACTTCTGCAGAATTCTTCCTTTGTCTGTACTTGGGGGCTCCCTCTGCTGGCTATAGACCCTCAGTGCAGGTTTAAACTGCTTGCCTGCTGGTTGCAATGTGGTCAATCAATATGGCTGCTTGCTTCCTCCCTCACTGCTTTGTTTGCAGGAGCTCCAGGCAGCAACCTATTGCTTTGTTCTGCTTTGAATTACCAATTCCCACTCTCTAGCTGGCTGGTTCACACTGTCCCAGCAGCAAAATCAGCAGTCTGCCACCCTGAGCCTCTAGATAAACTTTCTCCCTTTTTTCATAGTATTCATTTGCTTAATGTTTCTTCTTCTTCAGGCAGAGGCAGCAGTAGACACCTGAGAGACAGAAATCCGGCATCTCAAAATGTTATATTTGGACCCAGCAAAGAAGGAGATAGACATAAAGGGAGCTTTATTACTCAGGTTGCAAAACTGAAAACAGCAGGAAAGTGAAGCTTTGCACTGGGGAAGGGAGAGCGGTCAAACATTCAAAGGGGAAGGATATCACAGATGCTTTTAAATTGGTTTAGTTCATTTAGTTAAGGAACCAAGTTGAATTCAATTCAAGAGTGTCTGCACAGTGGTTTTCAACGGATTTAAATAAATCAGTTTTTAAACAGATTTTACTTAAACTGGGGGAACTTTGTTTTTAATAGAAAGCCATAATTTAGTGAACATCTAACTGTTCCTCCCACACACTGAGGTAACCTTTGCTACTGCAAGTGTAACTGAAAACACAGTTGGCAGCTTTCATGTGGTAAATAAGCACCCTGACTTTCACTATAAGCCAAAAATGAAGCTAATCCCGTTTGAATACAAGGCCAAAACAAGCCAACCCCAACACTCTATGTGGCAGCATGCAGTCTGGGACTGAGGTGGCCCCGATGTGCACCCCGACTCTCTACCCACCCTTATCCCAGCTTGCCAGGAGCCGTTAAAAAAAAAAAAAGAAGCAACAAGCTACAACAAGCAATGGCCAAACAAGCTACAAGCCAAAAACTAGCCAACAAGCAACTCACGAGCCAATTAAGCCAAAAACTAGCCCAATTTCTGAGGTTTTTTTGTGGGTTTGGCAACAATGTATCAAACAGAAACAGAAGTGAAACCAACTATTTTCACTGTCCAAGCTGAGAAGTTTTTTAAAAAAGGAAACAGATTGTGTAAAGAAAATTAGATCATTAACTGTGAGAACTATTAAGATTTTAACAGCAATTTAAAAAAATAGGTAAGGATTTTTTCTTTAAATGAACATGGCCAAATTAATTCCCAATCTAAATCCTATAAAGTCAATGGATAACAAAAGATTTGACCCACTGTTAGTATGGGTATTCCATTAAAGTAACCCACTAACTTTTTTGTGTGTTTGAGCTGGTGGGGAGTGGAAAATACATTTATGCTTTTTTGCCTCTTTATTACACATAATGATGGTCTAAAAGGTTGGGTTTGCCCCGACCCCTTTTTCGGCATGTATTTTACATTAGAAATTCAGATTCCTTCAGACCTATTTTTCCTGAAAGACCTTTTTTTTTTTTTCCCCTTTTTCTTCCTTTGCAGATCACTTTTACAAGAAATACTTATTATTATGGCATCTTCTCCTTCATCTGTGAGGCAATAGTGACATCTAGTGGATGAAACATGAGTAGTCCCCTGGGATTTAAACTTGTGCTTTGTTGAATTGGGGCTAGACCAGGAAGAATTTAGATTGTGTTTCCTCCTTAAAGGTGAGCTATATTATTATTCCTTATCTCATGTTTCCCATTTAAATGTGGGACAGTAGAATATTATCAGTAATTTTAGAACATTTTTCTCTGTGAATATATCCCAGCTTCATTTCTTATTTACAACAGCAATAGCTAATTAAATTTACTCCAGAGTAGGTATTCTAAGCCCCAAATCCTGGTGAAGTGTGATCCAGTGATGCAAGAGGATGGATTAGAGGTGTTTTTTAATCACAATCATCTGAATTCTCCAGTGAGTCTAATTCCAGACATACCCTTCAGATACTGAATCCAATGAAGAGATTCTAATGAGGCTTAAGGGAAAAAACCCTCAGCGACCCAAAGTGATTCTTATGCAGGGGACAAGTCAAAAGCCAAAGGAAATCATATTAATGTAGTTTTCTGATATAATTTTTCATATTTGTTTTTTATGCATAGATTAAAGATTATAACGATAATATACAGTATACTTTTTAAAACAATGGCTTCTAATATTATACACTGAAAGAAGAAAATTCTGCATACTTGTAAAAATATTCACACATCCAAGACTAACCTTTTTTTTAAACCTTTGATCCCAGGCCCAAATTACATGGTTTCTACTGAAATTTGTAGTGATGGTAACTCAGACCTTTATTACTGTAAACCAGGGATAAAATACTGATGAAGACCCTGATGCTGCAAACACTTATGCAGGTCCTTAATTATACACGTGAGTAGTCTCATTCAATGGGACGGTTCATGGATAAGTTTAACTATATGCACATAAGTGTTTAAAAAATTGAGACATATAGGTGGGGTTTTATGAAGGGAAACTAAATTGGAGAATGCATCTAAGAGAATTGTTGCAGAGAAGGTTATGGAGGTACTAGTGAATGGAGTAATAGCAGAGGGAATGCAGATGCCTAAGAATACATGCACCAGAATGTATGCAAAGAGAATAGCAAGATCATTTTGATAAGCATTGCAACTTCTTTCCCTGAGGTCAGCAGCCCTTCGAACGTCCCTGCTGGTTCTGGTTTGTTTAATGGCTCTTTCCTCCTGATATCAGGAGTCTTGCAACAACAACCACCCACATCCCAGAACCACTTTCATAAGAACATAAGAATGGCCATACTGGGTTAGACCAAAGGTCCATCTAACCCAGTATCCTGTCTTCCGATGGTGGCCAATGTCAAGTGCCCCAGAGGGAATGAACAGAACAGGTGATCATCAAGTGATCCATCCCCTATCGCCCATTCCCACCTTCTGGCAAACAGAGGCTAAGAACACCATCCCTGCCCATCCTGGCTAATAGCCACTGATGGATATTTCAAGATGGATGCTTCCACATTTCTTCAAATATCACAGAGGTCACTGGAAGGAATTTGGGGATGTGTCTGATAGGCTCTCTGCAAGCAAGAATGAAAACTATCATCCATGAATTTGAACAAATAAGATGTCTCAAGGAGGCAAGATAAATAAGGAAAATAGTTTTAAAATAAATATTTCTTGGTAAAATGGAAGACTGTGTGTTTGAATTACAGATGCACAGAATAGCCTACATATCTATACAGTTATGAATGAATAGTAACTCCATGGTAGTTAAGAGTGGGAGACAGGCAAAATGACAGGGCACTAAGTGAAATAGCCAATCTGAGAATCCAGTGAGATAGTGTCTACCTCTGTGCTGCCCAGCAGATCTGCAGACCCCTCCCGATATGCATTTAAGTATCCATCCACCAAGGCTGTTAAGTCAGACATCATCTCATCCAGTAGCAACAAGCGGAGAGGTAGAAGGTAAACTGTTTCCAGAGCCAACACTTTCAGCAGCGAAGGGGGAAGAGGTCTCACAAACCATATATCAGGGTTCTCCTGCATGTCCCAAACAAATGAAAAACCCCAGTTATTAACCTAGCAAATTTTTAAGAGGAACTTTTTCCCATGTGCTTTCTTTTCTTACCTGCTCACCTGTAGTTCCAGGTGCTCATAATATTCCCAGTTCTGTTGAAGCGCACATTAGTTATGCCATTGCAGTAGCACCTTCTAAGGCCTTCTCCATGCACAAAAGTTTGGCCAGTTTAACTGTTCCAATCTACACATACCCTACATTATCTAAAAGCTTCATGGGCCATGGTTTGTAGAGTTTTTTGCCCATAAATCATAATTTCAAAATGGCCTTTTAGAAAATACAATAATGAGCACTGATGGCAAGTGAAGCTTGAACCTGCTATTCAGGTGACTTGTGAGAGTGGCACGAAGGGTGAAGGGTCCCTCCAGCAGGGTCAAATGCCTCTTTAGCAGTTGGCGAAGAGGAAGGGGCAGGGCCAGAGCCTCTTCCAGCCACGCTGCAGGGGATGCTGTCTAGTGCAGCTGGGAGAGCACCTGGCTGTGGCAGCAGCAGGCTGCCCCCCACCCAGGCTCAGCTTCTGGGGACAGCAGACGAACGAGCCAGAGCCCCCCACCCCTCAGAATTGGCTCGTGTCCCCAGAAGTTAAGCCTGGGCAGAGAGCAGGCTGCTTCGCACAGAGCATGCCAGGGAGGGAGCTCCAATTCGCTTAGCCGCTATCCCGAAAGCCAAGCCCGGGCGGGAGGCAGCCTGCTGCTGTGCTGTACTGGACAGAATCTGGGAGTGCTCCAGAGCCTGGCTGCTAGAGAGAGCAACCAAACATGGTAGGGAGAGCTGACGCAAAGGAGGACAGAGCCCCCAGCCAGGTAACATGGGGCTGGGAAGGGTCATGGAGAGCACAGGGTCCCCAGGCTGGGTGTGGGGCAGGGAGGAGTCACGTGGAGAGGTCACATGTCCTCCCCTTTAGCTGGTGTCCTTGAGTATGGGGTGGCACCAGTCGTCTTATATGGTCCCCAGGTGGTTAGATTGTCTGGATAGTACCAAGTAGAGTCAAATTCCCTCAGTTACAATCCCACACTGCATCTGATGAAGTGGGTTTTAGCCCATCAAATCTTATGCTCAAATAAATTTCTTAGTCTCTAAGGTGCCACAAGGACTCCTCGTTCAATTTGGGATGATTTAGTTGAGGTTACTCCTGCTTTGAGCAGGGGGTTAGACTAGATGACCTCCTGAGGTCCCTTACAACCCTGATATTCTATGATTCAATTAATCTGAGTTTCCTACCATCAGGCTCCTTCTCCAACCGACAGTCACGATAGGCAAACATTTAAAAGGGGCAATGTACAGTTCCTGATAGTCTCCTTAGATCCAATGACTGGTATTGAACTGGCTAAGCCACTCACTTGAACAGCCTGCTGCCTGCAAGCCAGGAAGGACACCTTTTTGGGGGACATCTTGAGGTGTCGCATCAAGCACTCTTGTAGGGAGCTGATGCGATGTGGAAAGAACCCACCTGTTACATTGGAGAAATGCAGGACATCAGCAACCTACAGAGCGAATAGGAAAGGGATCAGTATATCATGACCAGCATCTGTTGGCCCAAAAAGCAGAGAATATAGAAGTTTGTTACTGGATAGTAAATTAAAAATAAAATTTCCAAATCAGAATCTTTCCATGCCTTTAAATGTCGCTTAGGGCATGAACAAGGCTCTGCCATCCCTGTCTATCCTGGGACACTCTTTGCACGTCCTCTAGATACATTTGCTGCCATCACATTAATCCTTATTTCGGCTGTGCACAATTTCAGAGCTAACAGTTTTCTGCCCACTCCCATTAAAATGTTACAGTTATACGTTTAGGGAGAATTCCTGTTAAATTTCTCCTTTCTCACTAAATTTGTTGTTTCTTAAATTATTAAACAACTGACACAAAAATGAGGAAAATATAATGAAACAAATTTATAAACAAAAATCTATAAGCTGCAGTATTATAACACAATAGTAAAGCTAGAGAATCAATACTTTCACAGAAGTATATTAAAAGCCACACCTTTTTATGTATGCCACCTAATAGCACCTGATTGGGCAGTTACGACAACAATTGTCTCACGGGAAGAAGGTAAATAAAATATTTTTGTCAAGCTGGGCAGACTTGGGCCATGTCTACACTAAAGATGCTTTTTAAAAACAATTAATTTCATTGTTTCTAATAGCTGTGCAGCTATTACTAACAGTGGGTCCATGCCCCTAAGTGAAGCATACTGATACATCTTTTGAATTTTCCTATGGAAAGTTGTTGCTCTCTAATAGCTGGTATTTGCTTCCTATAAAGTGACTCAAATGAAATCTGTGTGGGTTTGCCTGCTCTAAGATGTGGTGATTTCAGGGCACATTGATCCCAGTGCAATGGAATGCAGAAAGGAAAACAGGTTGATTTTTCAGTGACTGGCGCAGTGAGACAGTGGAAGGACTGTTTGCATCAGTTTAGATCGGGGTAGGCAACCTATGGCACGGGTGCCAAAGGCAGCACATGAGCTGATTTTCAGTAGCACTCACACTGCCTGGGTCCTGGCCACTGGCCTGAGTGGGGGTCGTGCTCTGCATTTTAATTTAATTTTAAATGAAGCTTCTTAAACATTTTAAAAACCTTATTTACTTTACATACGACAATAGTTTTAAATGAGAGTGAATAAATAAAGACTCGGCACCCCACTTCTGAAAGGTTGCCGACCCCTGGTTTAGATATACTGGAAGTGGAATACATCTTCTCTGCCACTAAACCAATTTACCTCCCATCAAGACAGAGCTGCACTGATCATGAATCAGTCAAGAGATCTGTCAATGGGGGAGGGACGGAGTATGTGAGCCTATTAATTCCCACCAAAATCAGAGGAGTTACATCAGTGCAGCTCATCTGCTTAGACCAGGCACTCATTACGCAGATGGCTCTGCCAGTTGTTTTCAACAATGTGTCAGTTAACCATGCAGAAGCCAGGAAACCTTCCACGCTAGAGCAGGTCAGCTGATGGTAGGTATTGAAGAAAATGTTTTGCAAAAATGTGCTTGTGCGGACAAAGCCTACCACTGGCTTGGTGAGTCTGATGGATAGTTGGCTGCTGCTGGTGACTCTGCATAACAGTTCATCCATCTGCTCCAAAAAGCATTTAAATATGCTTGGTAATGGGTTAGGAGAGAAGCCTTGCATACACTAAGAAAAATTAATCTGCTACACTACGATTTTAAGCACTGAGATAAGTAACACTTTGCCAACTAGGTCTTTTCACAAGTCACACTTAGCAGCACAATGACTAGCCATGCAACAATTTGTCCCTGTCTGCACTGAGTGGAGTCATAGTTGGCATAGTGCTGGTTAACTCATTTCTTCAATATCAAGTTCTAACACAATAAAATGTTGTAGTCAAGACAAGCCTCATGTGTAGTACTGATGCAGCTCTATCACATCTAGCAACTGTGGAACCATATGCTTTTACTGCTGCCTGGTCTACCCTATCACTCTCACTGTTGCTAGCATTTATGGAGCTGTACTAGCAGTAGACATATGTGGCTTAACTCATTTACTCTGTTTCTGCACTTGCAACAGGGATGGAAAATGCAAAAATAGATTCAAACTGACTGTATCCAATCTGGCCCCCACATAACTGGGAGTAAGCTTCAAACTCCCACCAAGGTTGATCATGATCAATTAACATATCTTTAAGGTGTTAAAACCTTTCTACACTAGGTGCTAACATATTTTTAAACCAGCACTCAAACAAAACACCTTTTTCGTAGGTTACGATTTCTCTTGACTAGAATAAAAAGGTCGGGGGAGGACTTAGAACTCCATCTGACACATTCTAGATAACACATTCAAAAACTCCAATTTAGACAAGGCAAACTATGCTTTAGCACATGGCGGCTGGTCACACTGAAGCCTTTGACTATCAGTTCACACATATATACTGCCCACCTTGCCTGTACTGGAGTTCAATATAGAGTGTGTTAGTTAGAACATGACAGCTAATGCATTCTAAGCAAAATGCTCGTATCCTAGTCAGGAGAAACCCTTACACCAAGCCAAAAAGCTTTTCTCTTGCTGAAACTATTATGTGGTTACAAACCAAACTACACAGCAGGGTACCTGTGTATCAAACACGTTGGAAAGAATGACTCCATACTGGTGTGAGAGGCAGTCTGAGACTGAACGGCAGTCATGGATGACCTGAGGAACCAAATAAAGATGCTTGAACCTGGCTGTTGATTCAATATCCAATTGCAAGTTCTTAGTAACGCAGCTCAACCATTTCACACACACCCTGCCACCCTTCTGAACACTTACTTTCAAAATGTTCTTGTCTTCCAGCACCATTTGCAGTCCATTTTTGAAAACTCGAGGCCCCAGAAGGAAAATATCAAATAAAAAAACCTGACGCCTCGTGGCTACCTAAAACAAACCAATCAATTTATTTGCAAGTGGGGAGGCCAGAGAGGGATCTAAAAGAAGCAGGAGGGTCTCCTGTTACCCAGCTTTTGTCACAAAAAGTATCTTGAGGACAGCAGGTTTACAGTTCCATGAATATTCATCTGGAGATAATCCCTGCTGTTTTTAAACAGATACTCGGAGACAAGTTTGCAATAAGGGATCAAACTCAGTAGCTTATTGTGTACAGTTACATAAAGGGCATTTTCAGACATTTAAATAATATGCATATCAGAAATCCCATCCACAGTGCTTGAATTAAAAACAACCTTCCATTTCCCCACTTCCTTCACTGGATACAGACAAAGCGAATAAAAACCTTCCTCCCACCCCCCGAATTTTTCCTTTCACTGACTTCCCTTTCATTGCAAGGGTTAAAATGAAAACCCTGTCTCCTGTCCTGTTCCACCAGACTTTGATACAAGAGTTGGCCTTGCTCATATTCAAAGTTGCCCTGGCTTAACTAAAGGTGTTATTTTAAACCAATTTAATTAAACTCATTCAAATCCTTTGTAGACACTTAATTTTACACAAAACAGATTTAAAATTGAATTAAGAAATCCACACAGGCTTTGGACATATTTAAATAAATTGTTTTTTAAACCTTGAAAGTTAAGCAAATGCAACTTTTAATTTAGATAAGGACTTACTATCATGAATCGAAACATCTCTGGACTCATGCTTTTAAGCTAATCTTCCCAAATTCTGACCTATTTCAAGATCAATTATCATCAAGGCCTTGTCTACACATAAGAGTTTTGCTGCTTTAATTATGCTAGCATAGTTAAAGCAGCAAAACCCTCCTAGTGTAGATGCAGTTATATCAAGTTGCTTATATTGGTACAGCTTATTCTGATTCAGCAAAGTAAAATAAGTAATACTGATATGAAACACTTTATATCAATATAATCACTTGTATAATATGGCTTTCACCAGCTTAACTATGTGGGTTATACAGGTACATTTTTTTAAAGTGTAAACCTAGCCCAAGTTTTTCCCCCAGATTATTCCTGCTTAACAGTGGAACATCTTGAAAAAAAAACACAAAAAAACACAAAACATTCTGTCTTTCTTTAACTGCCCCTTACCTGAAGCCAGCAGAGTCTTCCATGACGACACAGATTAATACCCTCTGCTGCCACACCAAAAACACACTGTTTTTTTATGTGCAGCATCTAGTGAGAACAAGGAGGAAAAGAATATAGGAATTGGATGGCTTGAAAGACTGGTCATAAAAACAGGGAGTATTTCACCTCTCAATCATTGGTTCACACTCAACAGAAGTCATTAGTGACCAAAAATAATTTGTATCTGACAGGTGTTAACTGGCCAGTGAGAAATACACTGGAGGTTTCAGTCCAATTACTGGAAGACAGACATATGAAGTACAACAAATACTATAATCCAGGAGTCGGCAACCTTTCAGAATTGATGTGCCGAGTCTTCATTTATTCACTCTAATTTAAGGTTTTGCATGCCAATAATACATTTTAACATTTTTAAAAGATCTCTTTCTAGGTTTTTAATATATAACTAAACTACTGTTGTATGTACAGTAAATAAGGTTTTTAAAATGTATAAGAAGCTTCTTTAAAATTAAATTAAAATGCAGAGCCGCCCCTGGACCGGTGACCAGGACCCGGGCAGTGTGAGTGCTACTGAAAATCAGTTTGTATGCCGCTTTTGGCACGCGTGCAATAGGTTGCCTATCCCTGCTATAATCAGTGCCCTCACCGATAGTCTTAGAGAGAGCTCAAGGACTGGATGGAGCATGGATAGTGAACAACTCTTTCACCACTAGAGGAGATCTGAGGCATATTGTTGAGTTAGTATGGGTAAGCTTGCTCCCTGTACGTTACCTGTTTCCATGGATTAAAACATGGGTGGTGGGTGAACTGCGGGCTTGGTGAGGTTAGCCCCCAGCCCACCCCACTGCTCATCTTCCCCTGCCAGAACCCAGATTATCCTCTCCAGAGCATGGGACAGGCGTTGCAAGCACTGGACCCAGCTTCCCAGAGTCCCTGGCCACAAGCCAGCGCCATTAGCCCCAGCCCCAGCCCAGGGTCCTTGCCACAGGGGAAGAGCTGCAGAGTGCCGGGAAGAAAGAGGGGCCTGGGAGCAGAGTGTGACTGAGCCACACAAGGCTGTTTGGGGAGGCTCAGCCTCCCCCGGCCTTTGATACCCAGGGATTAAAATGAGTTCATCCTCTAAAGCTGTGCATGGTATTATTTATATTACTGTAGCACCTAGGAGCCCACTCGCTGGCCAAGACCCCACTGTGCTAGGCACTATACAAAAACAGAACAAAAAAAGATGGTTTCTGCCTGAAAGAGCTTACAATTTAAGTACAAGGCAAAATGGATTCAGAGAAACAGATGGTGGAGTACAAGGAAACAGTGACATCATATTGGTCAGCATGGCTGGCCGTGGTCTCAGTACACCAGCACCCTAACCATTGTCAAGTTCTGTCCATATCTTTTGCAGTATTAAAAATCACAAAAAGAAACTGAAGAGAGGCACAGTTGGGGCACTTAAGGAAAAGGGGTCTGGACCATTACAGTATTCTTAGAATAAAGCAAGTCTCAGAGCACAGGCCATTCACAGCAGCAAAGGCCAACATTTTAGTTCTTTAAAAAAATAGGAACTTGCAAAAGCCCCACACACCACTGAAAAGACAGACCTGGTTCTGTCACCCAATACCAAATAATTTTGATGCTCCCCACCACACAGACTATTTAATCTTAATTCCTACAAAACATGTCAATTTAATTCTGACCCCCAACAACTGATAGCCCCTTACACAACTGCTATATACAATTAATATAAATCACACACAAAATAGACACAGACCTCCATATTAGATAGACTTCACAAAGATTATAAACCTCAACATGCACAGAACCCCCCTACATTTGATACATGTGCACACACCGTTCCACATCATTGTTACGCTGGTGTAAGAAGTCACTAGTGGTCATCAACGAGGTCATTGCCACTTTGCTCAAACAGCGGTTACCACATCTCCATAGGAGTTAGGTAACACTAGCTGTAAAGTGTACTCAGACCAAGATCTCATGGAGAACTGCTCAAGATCTTGCAGAGCAAAATCTACTGGCTATTGGACTAAGACAGGGTCACACAGGTCATATCTATACTACACAATTAAGTCAACATAAGGCAGCTTTCATGGACCTACCTGTGAAGGTGTGCACATTGCAATGCTCCTCACACTGATTTAACTCTCGTGCTACACCGACATAATAAAACCACCTCGGCAACAGATGTAGGGCTTATGTGAATGTAGTTAGATGCACACACTGTTAGTGTAGACACCCTAAGTGGCCTCCAGGAGGTGTCCCACAAAGCCCATTGTGATCACTCTGTCCACCAGTTCTAACTCTGCTGCCCTGCAGCCAGGTACACAGGCATGCACCCCTCCCCTCCTTTAAAACCTCAGGAATTTTTGAAATTCCTCTCCTTGTTTGCTCAGCCAGGGAGAGCTCACATAGCATTTGCCCAGCTGACCATGCTGGCTCCCTGCAGCAAAACACACTCCTGCGTGGACTATACTGGAGTTGTTGGATCTGCTGGATCTGTGAGGAGAGGAAGCTGTGTAGTCACAGCTCCATTTCAGCCACAGGAACTTTGATATCTATGCGGAGATTACTCCTGGCATGGAGAAGAAGGGACACAATAGGGACATGCAACAGTGCTGTGCCCAGATCAAGTTGCTGAGGTAGGCATACCAGAAGGCAAGAGAGACCAATCGTTGGTCTGGTGCATTTCCAAAGACTTGCTGCTTCTACAAGGAGCTGTACGCCACCCTTGGTGACTACTATCCCACCTCCAAGGCCAAGACCTCCATGGATACTTTATGGGGACTGGAGACAGTGATCAGTGGAGTTGACCCCAAGGAAGATGTGGTGGAAGAGGAAGTGGAGTTGGAGGAGGATGGGAATAGGTGACAGGGGCGTCCAATGGCATGGCAAGCCAAGAATCTTCTTAACTCCAGAGGGATCTAACCAGTCCCAGCACTCCGGCTGCGGCGCACCTGATGCAAGAAAGGGGAGCTCTGGAAAATATTCTGTGTTCTTTGATATTGCAGGGAGACAAGAAGTAGAGCTCTGCTTTTTTAATCAGGGTAGAAGAGGGACTGAAATAACCAACACAGGTACAGTATATGCTTCTCATTCTCCTGTGCACCTAGGAAGAGGGGGTCTTGCCACAAAGTTTGTAGATGCCCACCAGGATGTCCCAGAAATCGTCCATAGAGATCTCTAGAGAACTTTCTTGTAGGTTCTCTGCAATCCTCTGCCAAAAATTGCTTGCAAGGGCTACTTCGTTTTTTTCCCCTGCTATAGGAAACTTTTCCCCTGCTACAGGAAACTTTGCTGCACCGATCGACAATTATTTCTGCAGGCAACAAAGCAACACACAGGCAAGCAGTATACGGACCCAGTCTGCAGCCACACGTAGCCACAAGCAGAAGCTACAACCTTGCATCTTCAGTTACTCTCAGGAGCAAGATATCAGCTTCTATTACCCCTGCCAGTGGAAAATGGTGCTTGTAATCAGAATAGTGGCCTTAAGTGCTTGTACTGATTCCTCTCTGAAGCCCCCTACCCTTAGTCCCATCTTTCCCTTTCTACCCAAGGGCCAAACTCACTATGACTGGGGCTTCCACTGTGCTGTGTGCCTGCCAAAGGGAAGTGAGAAAGTGGTGTTTCTAACTAGTTTGAATCAAGGCTAAAAATGCATTCACAAATAGTGCCTCTGCCTATTATTTCTTTAGCTTCTGCAGATGTGCCCTTGACGGCCTCCCCCTGCACACCAGCTGAGCGGCTCCGTCAGGTAAGGAAAGGAAACAGGAAGAATAAGGAAGACATTTTCCAGGAGGTGCAGCAATCCACAAATACTTCAGATTGTGAGCAGAGAGCATAAAAAGAGGATAGCAATGAGAAAATGCATATGGATAGCCAGGAGAGGAAACAGGGACAGGAACAGATGATACAGCTGCTGCAGGACCAAACAGACATGCTGCAGTCCCTGACTGAACTGCAGATGGAACAAATCCATGCCTGCCTCCCTCAGCAGCCCATAGAGACCGCCTTCCATGCCCTCCCCACATACGCTCCTCACATGTTCCTGGGCCATCTCAGTACCCCATGCACTCCGCCCCGAAGGACATGCATCACAATGACAGCTGGACATATACCCAACCACGAAAACCTCATTTGATCATGTGCTCTTCATTTTCATGTCCCTTGCAGAACAAATAACTGTTTGTATTGCTGTTGAATAAGAATGTACTTATAGAAAGATATGGAATCTTCATTTGTTTCCAACAGATGGTGGCTGCTGCTGAAATTCATCCCCAGTGGCAACTGGGGCATTTGCATTGTAAAATGAATGCAGACACAGCAATCATTACAAGGTTCATACTACAGTGCAAGAAAACAAGTCCTGGCTAAATGCATTACAGACAGACATATTACTGGGGCTCATTGCCAAAATGTTCCTTCAAAGCCTCCCTGATTCCAATAACCCCCCGTTCAACCCCTCTAACAGCTTTAGTATCTGGCTGCTCAAAATCAGAAGACTGACAATCCAACTCAATGCTCCTTCCCTCACCATTCCACGCTGATGTTTGTGAAATGACCCCAGTGATCCACCAGACATTGTAATACCATAAAAAAGTAGCCCTTTTTGTGGATGTACTCCATCGCAAGATGGTCTGGCGCCAAAATGGGGGTGTGCATGCCATCTATCACCCTGCTGCAGTTCAGGAATCCCATTGCTGCGAAACCAACCACATTTCTTGCTCGCAGTCCTTTGTCGCGGGAGGCAATTAAGGGCTCTGCACACTTGCATCACTACAACCCCCACACTGGACTTCCCAACTCCAAACTGATTCATGACTGAGCAATAGCAGTCCAGAGTTGCCAGCTTCCACACAGCAATCACCACTTGCTTCTCCATTCTTAGGGCAGCTCTCATTTTGCTCTTCTTGCACTAAAAGGCAGGGGCAAGTTGTACACACACTTCCAGGCAGATGGTTTTTGTGCATCCAAAAGTTCTGCAGTCACTGCTCATCATCCCATGTACGCCTCATGATGCAATCCCACTACTCAGTGCTTGTTTCCTGCGCTCAAAACCAATGGTCCACCATGTGCAACTGCTCCGTGATTGCCAAAAACAATCCTGAATTGTTTCTTTCCATGACACAGAGCAGGAATCACCATCAGATGTGCAGCTCATGAAATACTGTGTTCATAATGCTCATCACAATACTGGACAGCGGTATAGGATCCAAGCTTTGAGAAAAGATAGCAGGCACACAATTTACAGTGGCTGTTGAAAAGCAGAGCAAAATGCAGTTGGAAGCCCATGGAATAATGGGATGCAGAAAACTGCAACATGGGACAGTGAACCCGCCCCCAGGAGGCGCTGCAAACCCTTCCAGAACACCAGGTGGCAGATGGTGGCAAGTTGCACAGTGGGACACCTACGCACGGTGCACTGCTCTGTCTGTCGATGCAAGAACACCATCTGTGGATGTGCTCCCCATCACGAGTGTTGTGTGGCCTGCAAAAGCAGTAGAATTACAGCAGTGGACGATGGTTGACGTAACTTAAGTTGATTTAACTTTGTAATGTAGACAAAGCCTGAATATTATTATTGTTATTACTCACAGCAGGACCAAATTTCTGCTGGAACTGATCAATGACTATGTACTCCATGTTTTCCTCTTCTTCCTCTCCTGCAATGAAAAACACAACATTAGAGATTTCCCCTGCTTCAGTAATCACAGTGGATGTATATTCATACCTGCACTCAAGTAACTTCACAATTAAGCTGTACACAGTCCCACCTACCCTTTCCTCCACAACAAAAAACTCCAGGTATGTTACTGCACTTCCAAACCAAGTTTGCTGCAACTATTTCCAGCAAACAACCTTCTGTACAAAAGTAGTTCTGTTGCTTTGTGAAAGAGTCATTTTACAGCTGGGAGAAATTCATGGTATAAGTGTTATGAAAAATGTGTAACGTGACAACTCAGATTTCCTTACTTTTATAGAATATATATTGTATATTTTAATATTGCTCCTTATGAGCCTGCAGTTGAATATGGGAGGAAAAGATGTTGTGAACCACTTAAGTTCAAAAGGTGAGGAGGGAGAGACTACAGGGTCACAATCCCAGAATGGCTGCATGTTGATGCTGAAACAATCAACAGTGAAACAGAGTCCTGTGGCACCTTATAGACTAATAGATGTAGGTTGATTGTCTATGAAAGTCTCCACGTTGGAGAGTTCTTTTTTGATGTTAAGTGCACAGGACTCTGTTGCTTTTGCAGATCCAGACTAACACAGCTACCCCTCTGATACTGAACAGTGAAATAGTCAGCAAAGTTGACATATAAATTGGCATCATTAGGCTTTAGCGTTAGTGAGATCCTTTTGTTAACTGATCTACGAGATAACTGGAGCCGATTTAATTAAGTTTATTCAACGTGCCTCTTGAAGGCACAAGTACTAAAATGCATTTATTATGGAGAGAACTTTTTCCTCCTCATTAGTCAGGACAAATTGGAGAGTATTTTAATAGCAGCTACAGTGCCAACAGCATCTTCTTGTTTTCAGTTTATGACAAGCCATATTTGGATCAAGAGTGCCTTATTTCAATTTGACGTAAGAGAGAGACGCTCTTATTCCAAAATACAGGAGTCCACACACAGATTTGCCCTAAAATAACTAAAGATGAGAATTAAAAAAACCTATTCAGTTATTTTGGATCCAATTTGTATAGCGTTTGAAAAGGATATAGAACCTGAGAAAGGAGCTTGTGTCACATACTAAGTGTTTGGCTTGCAAAAAGACTGAGCTTGCATTCCTAATATCACAGTTACCTGCCAAGGTATATTTTAAGTTACTCAGGGTGGTGACCCGGCTCTCTGGGGAAATGCAAGTAGAACTCTGTGGGCTGTGCTCTGCTGGTTCTCCCCTATTCACTCCAGTTCCTCCAGTAACTAGACTGTCCCTGCACAAGACAACAGTGTAAGATATCACGAACAGTGCTGCAGTGAACACACATAGGGACATAAAACATAAACGTGATAATATGTTGCAAGGCACTGTTTGACTTTCATCCAGTATCCTACCCTTATAAACAGCCATGTGGTGAGCTACCCCTTCTCTTAACTAAAAGTTTGCTTTGTTTATTGGACATTTATTGTAGAGCACAAATGTAAAGAAGCCAAAGGCAAAGCCAAGCAGAAAAGAGGTCCACTGAAGAGGTTGGTGATGACGGCCCTGACAGGCAGAGGAGGGGTCCCAAGATGCAGACATAAAAACATAAGAACGGCCACACTGGGTCAGACCAAAGGTCCATCTAGCCCAGTATTCTGTCTTCCAACTGTGGCCAATGCCAGGTGCCCCAGAAGGAATGAACAGAACAGGTGATCATCAAGTGATCCATACCCTGTTGCCCATTCCTAGCTTCTGGCAAACAGAAGCTAGGGACACCATCTCTGCTCATCCTGGCTAATAGCCATTAACTGATCTATCCTCCATGAACTTGTCTAGTTTTATTCTGAACCCTGTTATAGTTTTGGCCTTCACAACATCCTCTGGCAAAGAGTTCCACAGACTAACTGTGCACTGTGTGAAAAAATACTTCCTTTTGTTTGTTTTAAAACTGCTGCCTATTCATTTCATTGGGTGACTCCTAGTTCTTGTGTTATAAGGAGTAAATAACACTTCCTTATTTACTTTCTCCACACCGGTCATGATTTTATAGACCTCAGTCATATCTTCCTTTATTCATCTCTTTTTCAAACTAGAAAGTCCCATTCGTATTAATCTCGCCTCATACAGAAGCCATTCCATACCCCTAATCATTTTTGTTGCCCTTTCCTGAACCTTTTCCAATTTCAATATATCTTTTTTGAGATGCGATGACCACATCTGCATGCAATATTCAAGATGCAGGCATACCATGAATTTATATAGAGCCAATATGATATTTTCTGTCTTATTATCTATCCCTTTCTTAATGATTCCCAACATTCTGTTTGCTTTTTTGATTGCCACTCCACACTGAGTGGATGTTTTCAGAGAACTATCCACAATGACTCCAAGGTCTCTTTCTTGAGTGGTAACAGCTAATTTAGACTTCATTTTATATGTATAGTTGGGATTATGTTTTCTAGTGTGCATTACTTTGCATTTATCAACATTGAATTTCATCTACCATTTTATTGGCCAGTCACCCAATTTTGTGAGATCCTTTTGTAGCCCTTTGCAGTCTGCCTGGGACTTATCTTGAGTAGTTTTGTATCATCTGCAAATTTTGCCCCCTCACTGTTTACCCCTTTTTCTAGATCATTTATAAATATGTTGAATAGAACTGGTCGCAGTATAGACTCATAGAGGACACTACTATTTACCACTCTCCATTCTGAAAACTGACCATTTATTGCTACCCTTTGTTTCCTATCTTTTAAGAGTTACCAATCCAACCTTCTCTCTTATCCCAGGACAGCTTACTTTGCTAAGGAGCCTTTGATGAGGGACCTTGTTAAAGGCTTTCTGAAAATCTAAGTACACTATATCCACTGCATCCCCCTTGTCCACATACTTGTTGTCCCCACTCAAAGAATTCTAGTAGATTGGTGAGGCATGATTTTCCTTTACAAAAAACTCTTCTCCCCAACAAATGACATTTATCTGTGTGTCTGACAATTTGGATATGGGGAAGAAGACAAGCAGAGGGGACACTGATCACCCCAATGCAGCCTTTCTACAAGGTGTTTCCATGAATTAATGTGCCAGCTTCCACATGTAACATTTACCTACATTTGGTAAGGTGTGAAATGTAGCTTTCCCTGTACAACTGTTTGGCCATGGATGAAGTTTTTTTGTGAGAAATATTCCCTGGAGACCACAAGCTCATTATAAAACAAACCAAACAAATTATTCATTGATGGAGAAAGGAGGAACATTTTAGAAGAGTCTTTTTAGTAATGGAAGCACCCAACCATTTCCTTACCCACTCTCTCTTAGAACGGTTCAGCATAATCTTGGTGTCACTTAACCTTACACTTATAAGATTTTTCCATCCATTTGTTGGCTATTCTAATAGGTACATTCTTTTTCCAGTCATGAAAGATGAGTATCTTCCAATATACCTGAAGGGAGTTGCAGTTCCTCTTGCTACATCTTGTTCCAGTTCCTCTAGTAGTTCTACTGTAATATAAATCAACAACTTTTGTTACAGCTCTTAACATCAGCAACTCTTTGACTAGGAACTACATTTAATCCCC
Source organism: Dermatemys mawii (assembly GCA_007922305.1). NCBI lineage: Eukaryota > Metazoa > Chordata > Testudines > Dermatemydidae > Dermatemys > Dermatemys mawii. Next base: position 43,666,026 of record ML677332.1, on the reverse strand, counting down.
AAGAAATTGAAGATGAGCCAGAACTAGTACTGACCAGTGTGGAACACAGTCATGGCAGGGCATAGTGAAAAAAGGGGCATTCATTATAAAAAGTAATCATAGGTCAGATATCACAGGCAATAGCATGCAGTAGAAATATTTTACACCAGTAGCATTTAAGTTGAACCAGCTGATGCTACAGCATCTCTACTAAAACCTACCTGGCCCTGCCTAAGGCCAATATTGCACCACCACAGTTTACAGATTAAATTTTGTTGTAAATGTGATAACCCAAAGGAGGTGGTCAAGGATGTATAGGACTTAGATCACTCTGAAGGCTGCCTTCCATCTCCTTACCCCCAATGCAAAACTGAGACTGTCAGCAGAACACAGAAACAGATAGGCCTTTCTACACTAGGGACATTTCTAAAAAAATTCACAATAGCGATCCCCAATGAAGCTTTAAAAAGGCCTCAGAGTAGCATACAGCACATAAGTTCTTTATCTGTGGAAGTGGCTTCAAAATAAAGCTATCTTAGACAATTTGACTCCACAATTTGTTTCATCAGTAAAATTCTTCTGTGCTCTGACTCCTCTGTCTTTTTGGATATGAGGAAGAAGACAAGCAGAGGCAACTGTGATCACCCCAACGCAGCCTTTCCACAAGGTGTTTCCATGAATTAATGAACTAAGTGAACAAGACATAAACATAAGGCTAATAAATCTCAAAACCTACTTTGAGTTTGGCCTTCCTAATTACTTTGCCTAGTATTAGTGAACTCAGACAGTACTTCAGAGCACATTAATCAGTATAATGTGGCACAGTATGCTAACCAATGTAATGTAGCATACTTTATAAAAAATACTTAAGGGGAGACCATCAGTTTGAAATATTGTCAATTGTTTTAAAAAAGCGTTAAAGTAGTTTAAATTAAAGGATCTGATCCAAAGTTTAAAGCAATGCTAATCTTTACATTGACTGTGATGGGCTTTGGATCAGCCCCATATAGCACTTTATATGTTCGAGAACTCCATAAACATTAACTAATCCTAACAATGCCCTTTGAGATTGATGATCAAGTACCTGTACTACTATCCTCATTTTATAATTTTTGCAGTTTTGGATACTACTTCCCTGACGATTTTATCGTTGCATAATCACATTTTCCTACTTTTTTTAAAATGTTCTCCTCACCTATATTGCTATGTGACAGGCCGAAAACAAACAAATGGGGAAAAAAGCAAAATTGATGATCTTCTAAGTGCAGTTATATGCACAAAGTAAATAAGTTGTGGGGAAGTGGGGAAAGATGAACAGGAAACATTTTCCCCCTGACCTCTCAGCTATAGTAATCTTAGGTTTTATCTATTATTTTAAGTACATTTTCAGACAGAAGAGTGATTTTTAAGTTGAAAGTGTCCCTTTAAATCAAAGTAATAAGAGACCTCATTATAACATTTACTATTAAATCTTTGAAAGACAGGAAAACATCAGCTATTTTCTGTGTGTTTTACAGGATGCAGTTTAATGAAATACTGAAGAGTGTTCTCATGTGCTGTTCAAATTATTGTGTCTTAATGAATCCCTTTAAAATGCTTTCAGTTTTTAAGTATTTAACACTTGGATTATAAAGATTTATTATAATCAGTTTCATTCGTTATAATCAGTTTCATTTTTAACACAATTCTATTGTGTTTGGCTTAAATGCTCCAGGAGAAATAAAAAATCTAAACAAAAAACTTCTCACTGAATCTTTTTCAGTTTTGTTTTTTTCACCTGCTAAAGTTTTGCCCACAAAAGTGCTAGTGTAGACTAAACCTAAGATACTTACATGGCCCTCCCTGATTACTGTAGCATCTGAGCACATCACAATCTTTAACGCATCTATCCTCACAACATCCCTGTGAGGAAAAGTAGTATTATCCCCATTTTACAGATGGAGAAACTGAGGCACAGAGAGGTTAATGACTTGCCCAACGTCACAGCAGGGACTTGAATTCAGATTTCCCAAGTTCTAGATGAGGGCCCTTACCACTTAGGCATCCTTCCTCTTCTTACTTAGGAGTTACTCAGCCAAAACTCTCAATGACTAAAATGGGACTTTTATCCAAGTTAGAAGGCCTGAATAGGGCCAATCATTAGAAAAGAAAAACAGAAGTGCTAAACATGTGATAGTACCCATGAACTTCACCCTTGCAGAACAAAGAAAGTTCTCACCATTCACAATTTCATAACCATAAAACATCTTCACACCTGGCATGCTTCTGCCTGTTTCCAAGTTCTTCACTGAAATAATTAAAAGATAGGTAGAAAAATAAACAAAAACATTGAGCTTTGCAATAAAAATAAAGGTAAGAACTGGTTACACATCAGATAAGGCCAGAGAACTGTCCTTGCTAATGACAATTGGCAAAAGCACTAAATCAACAATTTAAAATGACTGTCTTGAGTAAAACTGATACAAAAAACAAGGAGAGTGTTGTATGCAAATGTCTGGTGGATACAAGTGGGCAAATTCTGGACTCAGTTATTCTTTTGCAATCCCAAAGCTGAGAGCACAGCTGGGCCCATTTCTTTTGTAACATTACATTAAGTAAGAGTGCTTGTTTTTCATTGCATGAGTACAACTACACCCCTTTGAAATCAATGGAAGGTTAGTCTGTGCCTGGTACAATCAGCGCTAGATGCAATCTGCATGAAAGAGTGAGCAGCCTAGTTCTAGTTAGTTTCTGAACATTTGAAGATTAATTATTCTGGAGTTATCAGTGCAAGTCAGCCATTGAGTAATCTGAGCAGTACAAATTCCAGTTACACATAATTATTGCTGAGTAAGGCATAAGTACATCAGAACCCTCTTCTGTTCCTACTAGTTCTTTTGAAATGAAACTAATTGCAGACTTAACTTGTTCAAGATAAATCCTGAAGGTAGATTATGTCTCTATTTCACTTAAAATCCCAGATATCTTTTAAAATAAACAGAATCTCAGATTTGTTCACTACATTCTGAATTTGGGTGAGCAATATCCTCCATCTACTCAGTCTAAATAGTCTCAGAAAAGACCAGAGAATGCTATGGAGCAAATACTCCGTTCAGTACTGGCACATCAAAAATTGTATATCTATCACATTTATCTATTCTTCCTCATGTTGGAAACAGTGTTCTTGTTCCAATGTGGGATATGAAATTCCAACCCATACAGCCTTCCAACATATGATATAGCATACCAATGACCCCTACCCTATCCAATCTAGCAAACGTAAATACACCTTCATGAACTCCACACCCAGCCCCCTCAGCATTTGAAGAACTACATTAATTTAGGTGATAAGTACAGAACAAGAGTTAAACCTTTGCTCAGAACGATACTTCTGTTGGAATCCACATGCTGCAATATTCCCTGGAAGATGCCACATTTCAAGGTGATTTTCACTGCTTTTCCCAGAATCTCATTGAGGAACTGGTAATCGCTGCTTGGATCCATGTTGGTATATCCCCAAACTAGCTCCCCAAATAGTCTGGTTCTCAAAGCAGAGTAAGAAATGAACAGGGGAATTCCTCTATTAAATGATTTGTTTTTCTTAGGACCTCTGCAGGACAATCCAAGAAGAAAAATTAAAAGACAGAGCCAGAATCATTGTAATGTTCTCCAGCTGTGACACTCAACATACAGTAAAATACAGCTGCAGATTGAGGAGGAAAGCGTCCCCGCATGTAATAATTCATATATCTATAGACATACAGTCACTGCATTTGTCAACCATCTGCATACATGGGGGCAATGGTAATAGAAGAAATTGCATTTAGCGCTAAAAAACAGCATTGTAGGCTTTCCAGTCAAATGGAGCATAAATGCCAAAATCTGAAGACCCTTTTCATACTACAGCATTGTTAGACTTTTCTACAGTAATAACAATTTCAATCGCATAAATTCGCTGAACAGATCACGAGTTTCTCTCCTCAATGGAATCTGTTAACAACTAAGCTTAAGCAGATCCATGCACTAAAAAGTCAATACAGAGCACGGTTAGGGCCAGAGAGAAGCAGTTTGCAGTTACACAGGGACCAATCAGCTACGCAGCGGTTCCCAACCTTTACGGCCATCTCTACTGGTTTGCCAGACCCAATCCTCCTCTCTGCCGCCCACTGCTCCCTCCTGTGCAGCGCACCAACTCGCCCCAAACTGGGGCTGCTTTTTGTGACCCCTGGGCGTGACCTCGAGTCGCAGCTCACGAAGTTGGAGCGACCCTGCCCGTGTCGGGAGCCCCTCAGCCCGCACGCAGGTGCAGGGCGGTCAGGAAGGGTCCGCACTGGGGCCCGCAGGGCAGCTCTTCCCAGGGGAGCGGGAACCCATAGGTCACCACTAAGGTCACTGCATGGGGTAAGGGACCCGGACCCCACAGGGGCGGCTCCCACGTTCCCTCCCCACCACCAGGCCCTCCGGACTCGCACGGAGCTACTCGCTAGCAGACCGCGCGGGCAGAGCGGGGGGCATCTTAGAACGTACAAACTCCCCGCTCCTAGCTCGGCATCAGAGCCGCGGTGGGGACTACAACTCCCAGAGTACAAAGCGGCCCCCTTGCGGTGACTAATCAGTGCAACGCTGAACGCTGGGAGTAGTAGTTTCTGCGCTTCTAGGGGCTCTCGCGATGACGTTGAACAGCACTAAGTGTGACCGTTAGTGGGAGGGAAGACAGAAACCGCTCTGCGCAGGCGCTGATCAGCTCTCCTCGGAGAGGCGAGGAGCTGCGGGGCGGAGTTACAGAGTGGTGCGGACGGGGCGCTCCACCCCCCACGGCGGGGGTTGATAAGAAGAAGCGCCGGGCTGTCTCCACCCCTTTTATACGGGCGTCCGTCCGCGTCGGTGACTGGTCGCAGCGTCCGGGGCCTGCACGTTGCCGCTGATTGGCCCGAGCCCGCCGTTGTCTTTCCCCCCATTCCCCGCGCGGTCCGCGGCTGTCACTGCTCCGCTCCCTGAGGCGGAGATGGGCTCGCGGGCGTCCTCGCTCCTGCGGGACGAGGAGATCGAGGAGATCAAGAAGGAGACGGGCTGTGAGTAGCGGGCTGCCGGCCGGGGCTTTGGGGGCGCGGGCACCGGGCGGCCGGTCTCTGCCCCATAGCCGGGGCTGGTGGAGCCGCAGGGGGTAGCGCTGATAGAGTGCGAAGAGCTGGGCTTGTGGTCACCTGAACTCCGGCCCCGGGGGTTGGGGCCATTGAGAGCCTGAGCGCCGCTTCCATGCCGGGCTGGAGGCTTGTTTCCAGCAGTCGCAGTGCGGAGATTGCCTCGCCGCCTCCGGCTCTCCCCGGTGGGCACAGCAGCTTCTGGGGGCCGGGATAGATACAGTCCCCCGCTCCGGCCCTGCTGCAGTGCCAGCCCCTCGTCTTCCCGTGGCTGGGCCGCCGGGACTCCCCTCCTTCGTGCCCCGGCCAGGCGGGGGTCGCTCGCTCGCCTGTGGACAGGTGCTCCCTGCGTGACCAGGCCCCTTCCTGCCCTGGTCATTCCCTCCGTCCCTAGAACGAGCCTCCCAGGAGGGAAGAGGGATGCGACTCATCGGCCCCTGTGAACCCGTCAAGATGGGGGATGCGATCCCGGGCAAAGGGGCCGACCATTACTATAGGATTATGGGGTTTCTCTGTAGAGGATCAGAGGCCTTTACACCCCCGACCTCCATCCTACGCCCCTGTTATTTGATGTTAGTAAAGGAGGAACAGGGAAGGTGGAAGCACTGCAGCACTTCTTGTCAAAATCAGCTACCTTTTCTGAGAAGCCTCCTTTTGTCTGCAAAGGTCCTACCTGCCTCATAGGTAAAACTGTGCTAGTACCAGCCATCGTTTAACTCCTAGTGCTAGCAGAGATCCTAACCTTGCCTAAACCAGCAAGACAGATTCTCTGCTGTGGCAGAGATCTACATAGCATGCTAGAAAGAAGAAACTGTCAGGCAGCTGTGTACAAATATCTGATTCTCTCCTGTAGCTCAGGTAACATGTAAGTTCTGTATAGGGATTGCTATTGAGTGAATATAACACTCACTATCCCCTATGACAGTGCTGTCGGGTGAAAGGGAGGAAGCACAGGAGCAGTTACTATGGACATTAGAAGATACAGGGTACAGATAGTTTTTGCTTTTGCATTGCCTGAGATGCGAAGGGAGAAGATGGCTACAGTCAACCTACTTTTGTACTTGCCAAATATAAATTGATGGGGTACTTTCTGGTAGTCATTGGAGAGCTAGCTTATTGTGTATTTCTGGTTTTCATTGTTTCCAGCTACTAAACTGCTTTAAAAAGGCTAAAAATACAGTAAATACCTTCCTAGTTTTACTTTACTGTTGAAGTGATTGCATAGTTGCATTAGGGATGTTATGATTGCAACTAAGAGGGGATGTTGAAAGCACCATGTACATAGAGAAGGTTGAAAGCACCATGTACATGATGGAGGTGATCCATGAGACTTGAGGATGTGGTCAACAACAGAAAAGTTGGCAAATCCTTGTACTATGAAGGCAGATGGAGCATTTTAAGAACTATTGTAGTAAAACTGCTCTGTATAGCCTGCCTAATCCTCTAATTGTTGAACCATTGCCTTTCCATAAATGCAGAATCTGGGCAAAATATGAGTGGTATCACTAATCGTCCATGGGTTAGTAAATGAAACTGGCTTGGTAAAATTGGGTGTTTGTGGACTAGACATGATGATGGTTGCAGCTCTGAGAACCTCAATCATTCACTGCAACCACGTTCCCTAGAATTAAGAAATCACATGTTTTGACTTCCAGGATTTAATTTGTCTTTTGTATCGTCTTGCTGCTTCAGCCCCTGCAGAGAATGAAGATCTTTCCAAATTAAATGTTTCCCTACCTCTTGTTTTCTGCCTCTGAGGATATTGTATCTCTCCCAGTATCTTGCAGAAAGATGCATTTTCACCACATCCATATTCTTGACACAAGTAGATTGAGCACGTAGACTGTTTCAATGCTCGTTGGATGCTATGGATCTTTACTACGTGCTTATCATGCAGCCCCTGCACAATATCAGCTGGAATTTGTTCTACCCAGCAGATCATGCATGTGTATTGACACATCTCTCACTAAAAAGAGCAAAACTTGAAAGCAAGCAAAAGTTTAACTTAAACTGTTGGCCTCTAGATATTCCAAATGTTAGCTAGTTCCGGTACCAGTAGCAGATATTTGGGAATGATTCTCCAACAGGCCCCTGACACTTGATGCATTATGCTGTTAATATTCCAACTAATATTGGAGAATGATGACTGAGCAATGGGCCTGGTTTATGAATATTTGACTGTTTAGGTGACAAAACTGGTGCTAGAAGAGTTCCTGCCCTCATTACCCTTACATGTTTCACTTAACTTTCTTTTTTTTGTGTGTGGGAGTTATTTGTGGTTTGCAGCTTAAATTTCGGGTTCTGTTTTTGTGGGCTGAGTTAAAATGTCAGTCTATTTTTAGGATTTAATTTTTGTTTAAGGATTTATAAAACAAAATTGCTGTCAGTGAGATTAATTTACATTAATTCATGTCTGTATGAACTGTTACAGGCTGCAAGTTTTTTCTCACTTTAGTAATCTTTCACTTTTCTAGTCTTCAATTTTAAACTGGAAGTTTGATTGTGCTCTGCCTTGTATAGTCTGCACAGTGGATGGAAAATTCCACTATTAGGCTAGCACCTTACTCTCACTTTCCACTGGTATAAATGTCTACACAAGTAAACGGCAGTTAAAAAGCAGATCATAAAGTACCTAGAACAAAGTCTGGTGGAAAAACACTGTTAGTATTGCTGTCAATTTGGGTCATTCTGAAGGTGCTGTAACATCCACCAACTCTTAGAAGCTTAGTGCTGCTGATACTTCCTCTGCTAAATAGTTCTTAAAGTGAACCCAGCTAAAGCAGAACATCATGTTCATTGCAGTGGGGAAGATTTAGGTTGGATATTAGGAAAAACTTTTTCACTAGGAGGGTGGTGAAGCACTGGAATGGATTACCTACGGATGTGGTGGAATCTCCTTTCATAGAGGTTTTTAAGGTCAAGCTTGACAAAGCCCTGGCTGGGACGATTTAGTTGGGGATTGGTCCTGCTTTGAGCAAGGGGTTAGAGTTGGAAGGGACCTCAGAAGTCCGATGCTCTGACTAAATGTCCAACTTGAGAAATGGTAACACTGTGATGTACTCTGAGGACTCTATACTCCTCTGTCTCCATTTTACTAAATTGTGTTTTCTCTAGTTTCTGTTGGATAAGAGGAAGTGAGTAGGGCATTTGGTTTAAACATTATGTCTATTGGCAGATGGAGTTGTCTCAATTGTGGGTGGCCTTCTGTCTTTTCCACCACTGAAAGTGGACCTCTTACAGGTAATAGTGTAAATAGCTACACAATACTCCATATTAGCTTTTTTACCTGGAGTGGACTGAAAAGATCTTTGTGGCAGCATGTTTTTATTTCCTCTCATATTGAATTTTAAATTTGGGTTGAAGTTTTGGATTGTTTCATACTTAGATTCTGTGCTGACAGTCTGAGAGTCATTCTGTGCCTAATAGTAATTCTGCTACACCTGTATAGTTAAGGCTTTCAAGAAGGGAATGGGTTAAATGTCCCTTAAAACTCAATTATCTGACAAGTAATAATCAGTAGATTCTTGTGTAATCCAGTAACTTCTGAACTTTTGGTCCCTGGATTCCTTAGTCCAAGGTAGTAGTAGTACCATGCTAAGATCTTGCATGACATTTTACAGTATTGCTGTTTCCTCTCCCCTCCACTCCTTAGTTCACTGTGATCAACTTAGAAATATGTTTGAACTTCATTTCAAGACCATCTTAAGAACCTCCCCAAAGTGCAAATTTCAGTAGCCAGTGTAAGAAATAGGGGAGAAGTCTGGAATGATGCCAAGTTTGGGAAATGTTGCTTGTTGACATTTGGTTTTTACAGGTCCTTGAATAGACATAGGAATGTTACAGTACTTGAACTATTAGGTCACACCCTTTCCCCTAGTGCTAAAGTAATGCGCCTAAATACTTAGGGTATAATTTCTATCATAGAATCTGTTGCCCTGCCTGTGACCTGTCTCTTTGAATTTTTTGATCATATAATTATCTTGTTTTATGACTAATTGGAGATTACTATTGATCTGTCCCCTTCCTTTGTGCCTGTGTGCGGTGGGAGGGGATTACAGAGCAAGTTAGGCTTGTATGCACAAGCTCACAAAAGAGAACTAATCGCGGAAACTCATTTCAAATGAATGTCTGTTACACAAAAAATGTGTTCTGAAAACGTACTTTTGTTTGATAACAATACATCTGTACTATGAGGCTCTTAAAAACATATGATGCAGAAATATTAAATGTAAGTGCATCAAAAGGATTATTGTAGTAGTCCCAATAAGGGTGTTTAAAAGCAGTTTGCTGGCTACAAAGGGGGTAGGGGAGACTTCCCTGAAAAGAGTGTAGAAGTTTGTAGACATGTGTAAAATCTAATGTTTTTAATAGAAAAGTTCAAGTGGATTCTTGATTGCAAGGAGCATTCCAAACGTGAAACATATGTAAATCTGTGCAAGTGATACCTGGGGCACTGTAAGTGCTTAATGGAAGAAACAAGACAGTGTCTACCTCAAAGCACTTAAAATTTAAATTTTACAAGTGATCTTACGAATAAGGATGACTGAACTAGGGGATGTCATCTTCTTGAGGCTGCAGATTGCTCAAGGGCTGCTGCTGCTGCTTGATAAAGCTAAAATCAGAGTGAAATGAACACAACTTGAATCAATTTCACCGTTGCCTTTCAAAATTGTAGGGATAATAGTGAAAATGCCAAGAATCTTGTCATTCTCACACTCCATTCAAGAATGCTGAGGACTGCAGAGTTGAGCACTGGAGATTTTTATGGGGGAGCATAGGTAAGGCTCTTTCAGTCATGGATATTTGTAGTAAAAGTCATGGACAGGTCACAGGCAGTAAACAAATTTACTTCCCGTGACCAGTCCTTAACTTGTACCATATACCCCTGACTAAAACTTGGGGGTGGGGGAGCACAAGCCCTGCTAGTGCTGGAGGGTGTCAGGCAGTGATGCATGGCCTGGGACCCCTGCTGACGCTAGGAGGGGTGGGGAGCTGGAAGGCTCCCTACCTGGCTCCTCACTCTTCCCTGTAGGTGGAGATGTGGCCAGATGGCTCCACGCTCTGCCTCCATCCCACACTCTGGCTCTGCCAGATGGCTCCGTGGCCAATGGGAGCTGAAGGGGTGGTGCCCGCAGGCAGAAGAAGCAAGCGGAGCTAGGAGCTGAAGGAGGGACATGTGACTGCTTTTGGGAAGCCCCCTGAGGTAAGCGCTTCCCAGAGCCCTCACCCCGTCCTGTGCCCCAGCCCTGAGCCCCCTCTCACACCTGAACTCCTGCTGCTGCTGGGGCACAGGGGGATGCAGTGGCTCAAGGCTGCCCAGCAGGCAGCACATGGGCCAGCTGCACTGACCACTGCAGAACTCCCAGAAAGTAATGGAATTGTGACCTCCATGACAGACTTGCAGCCTTAACATAGGTGCCAACTCATGGGTGCTCCAGGGCAGGAGCACCCGGGGGGGGGAAAGTGGGTACTGAGCACCCACCTGCTGATCAGCTACTCACATTCTTCCCGCAGCACCTCCCACCCACTGGTGATCAGCTGTTTAGTGGACTACAGGAGGTTCTGGTGGGAAAGGGGAGGAGTAGGAATGGGAAGAGGCTGGGTGGGGTCGGAGTGGGAGAGGAAAGAGGCAGGGTGGAAGCTTTGGAAGTGGTGGGGTTTAGGGTGGAGCGGGGGTTGAGCTCCCTCTGGGAACTCAAAGTCAAAGCTACCTTCCCCCTCCCCTGCTGTCTCAGTGCTCTGGCCTGCTGCTCCTGGGCATTGTTGAATCAGTGTGACTGGCTCCGGCAGGCTCTGAGTGGCTTGGTAAGGGGGCAGGGCTGTGAGCTCCTGCAGGGCAGCATGTCTAGGGCCATGCAGCCTCCAGACATGCTACTCTGAGCAGCATGTTAAGGTGGCTGGGGAGTTAGATAAGGAGCAGGGAATCCTGGGGGTAGTCAGGGGACAGGGAGCAGTTAGACTGGGTGGAGGTTCTGTGGGGGTGGTTAGGAGACAGGGAAATGGTTGGGGTTAGATAGGCATGGGAGTCCTGGGAGTCTGTCAGGGGGGCGAGGGGGTGGCTAGGGAACAGGGGAGGTCAGGTAGGGGGTGGAGCCGTGGGGGGGCAGTTAGGGTGTGGGGGGTCTTGGAAGAGGGTGGTCAGGGGACAAGGAGCAGGAGGGTTTAGATAGGAGGTGGGGTCTGGGGGGTGGTTGGGGCAGGGGGTAGTCAGGGGACAAGGAGCTGGATGGGTTAAGGGTTCTGAGGGGGGCAGTTGGGGGCAGGAAGTGGGTGGAGGTCAGGTAGGAGGGTGGAGCCAGGCGGTTTGGGGAGGCACAGCCTTCCGTACCCAGCCCTCCATACAATTTTGCAACCCCGATGTGGCCCTGGGGCCAAAACGTTTGCCCATGCTTGACTTAGAAGATGGTAGTGCATCCTTCTTTCCCTATCACTTAACTCTACTCCTCAAAAGTATGCATCTGGTAAATATTTAAAGCTCTGGGACCTATTGACTGCAACTAGAATACAATGAACTTTCAATCTTTGAAAGACCAGAGCCAATTTGCTATGTGCTTGCATTATTTGGAATTGACTTACATTGGGTTGGGCAATATGACACAAGGTTGTCAAGGAAACATGGAGCAATCTGCTGTTGGCAGCCCATCCTAAAGAAGGAACAGCAGAGTTTAAACAAATAACTCAGTGAAAGAACAAGCCTGATGAAAGAATTCAGTTATTGTGTCCCAGTCATAGACTTGATACCTGCTGTGCAACCTATTCAGGTAGGAATAAAATTTGCAGTTAATAAACCCTATTTATCAGCTGTTCATGCCAATTCAGTTGTTTCCAAATTAGCACACTAAGGCCTGGTCTACATTAGAGTCAGGTTGACATAAGCATCTACACTAGTGATACTCCGACCAAGGCTTGGGAGCTATAAGTATCCCTTTAATGTGTCTCCTGAAACTTTTTGTAGTACATGATGATAAAATAGTTAACCGATCAGTATGCTTCTACAATGTTGCTGACCAATTGTAGAATACTTGGTCAGCCATTTTGCTGTGGGAATAAGATGAAAAAATGAATTCCCATTACTGTGGCTCTCTCGGGTAATGTTGGTGGTTAGTTTGGCTCCTAAACCACTGAGATCTGAGTATCACTAGTCTATAATAAAGTGTAGCTCCCACCAATGTAACTCGCCCACTACACTGACTTAATAACTCCTCCTCCAAAAGGCATATAGCCCTTAAGTTGATTTGGTTAGGTTGACGCAGTGTTAGTGTAGACACTGCATTGCTTACAGCAACTGTTGTTGCCTTTCAGAAACCATCCCACGAGGCCCCACTCAGGCAGTTAAGTCAGTTCAGGTGCTCTTGGTGAAGACACACAGTTACCAGCACAAAATTCTGTTACTTGCACACTACAGGGTAGTGGTGGGCAACTTGCAGCCTGTAATCTGGGTAATCTGTTGGGTGTCTGCGAGAGTTTTACACTGACCGTCTGTAAGCACAGCTGCCTGCAGCTCCCAGTGTCTGTGGTTCACCGTTCCCAGCCAACAGGAGCTCCAGGAAGCAGCATGGACTGCAGGGACATGCTGGCCGCCACTTCCCGCAGCTCCCATTTGCTTGGAATGGCAAACCACAGCCACTGGGAACTGCAGGTGGCTGTGCCTGCAGACAATGTAAACTGTCTTGTGGCCTGCCAGCAAGTAACCCTAACGGGTCATATGCGGTCTGAAGGTTGCCCACCGCTGCTCTAGGGGCACCAACCTTTACCCAGTTCCTAGGGCTCAAGATGTACTCCTTGCAGGTTTTCAGGACCTTTAACCAGTGAAAGAGCCTTGTACAGTAATCTCCTTATCCTCTGTTTGTTAACAATTACCAAGCTAAATACATATGCTCACCAATCCTGATCGTGCAGGCAGACTTTCCCTGTTAGTCAGGCAAGGCCAGTTTCATCTGGATTCTGGTTGCTGCATGTCACTGTGCAGAGGATTCATAGCAGCTCTGATGTTGGCTGTCAGTGGGTACAGAGCACCCGCTTAATTTTTCCCCATTTGTTCTGAATTCAGTATTTCTATCACAAATTGTAGATTTGTTGGGTATGTAATGTTTGTTTTGTCTGCATATGAGCTGCCTTGAACTTTCTGATCTGAAAGCTTTATTGCTCTGCTTTCTCAAAACTGAGCTCCTTTGCATGGTTTCTCTCTTATTTAATTTGAATGGGTCCTAGAAATGGAAACAAGTACAGCAAGGAACCCTGGAAACTAGTTGCATTCAGATTCAGGCCCTTTTGTGGGAGGAGGCAAGTAGGTTTGATACGTTCTTTGCTGCCTTTTTCCCCTTGCATGCCCAGGTAGCTTTCTAGAGGAACTACCTTAGCTGTAAGCCAGATTTTAAAATGTTCTGCTGGTCAGAAATATGGAAGAGAGAAGAGCTTTGGTTTGTTAGTTTTGCAATACAGTTGAAGGATGTTCACATTGTATGAATGTAGAATGTGAATTTGAAAGCAAATTACATTGATACAGATTAGATTTGTAATTTTATAAAACTGAACTTCCAGTCTTCAAACCTGAGTGGGGATTTGGGAAGGGATTGATACAGTGAACAGAACTGACTTGGTGCATGAAAGACTTTAGATTATGGATTCTGACAATTTAGGGATGGGGAGATGCATATTGGAGTTAAACATGGCCATCATTAAATATTTAGCCTTGAAAATGTAAACTAAGTGGATTGCCAGGGTGGAAAACTTCACTGATATTTTTGTTAGACCACAGGCTAACTGATCCCACTTACAGATGTACAGCACTGGCCTCTACTCTTTTTTGATTTCATGTGAGAACCCCAGACTTACTCTCTGCTATTGAGGGAGGTGGGAAGGGGCAGTGCAGCTCAGACTTGTGACAAGCTTGCCAGTGCTCTAGTGCAGGGGTGGGCAAACTTTTTGGCCTGAGGGCCACATCCGGTTTGGAAAATTATGTGGAGTGCTGGGTAGGGAAGACCCTGCCCCCTATCCGGCTCCCTCTGACTTCCCGCCCCCTGACTGTCCCCTCAGAATCCCTGACCCATCCAACACCCCTGACCTTGTCCCCTTCCAGAGACCCCTCACCACCCCCCAAGACCTCACCTTCTACCCAACTTCCTTGTCCCCTGACTGCCCCAACCCCTATCCATCCTCCTGCCCCCAACCACCACCCTGGAACTCCACCCCCTATCCAACGCACCCTGCTCCCTGACTACCCCCACCAGAGCTCCCCCCAACCACCACCCCAGAACCCCACCCTGTATCCAGCCCACCCTACTTCCTGTCCCCTGACTGCACCTGCCCCTTATCCAATGTGCCCCTCCCCCAGAATGGGCCCCCTTACCAAGAGACCTGTAGCTGCTTGGTGTGGCCCCAGGGGAATGGGGAGCGCACAGCCCTGGCCCCCCCCAGCGCGCTGCCCAGGGGCACGGCTCCGGGAGAGGGAGCGAGGGTAGCCTCCCTGGGGGCTTAAGGGGAGGGTCCCGCAGGCCGTAGTTTGCCCACCCCTGCTCTAGTGTTGTCTGTCTGTTTGCAGATGACTTGTTCAGTGTAATGAACCAGTCTGGATATGGGTTAATTGTTTAACTGATTTATCTACTTTCCTTTTTCCCCTCCAGTTTCCCACAGTCAGATCACGCGTCTGTACAGTCGGTTCACCAGCCTAGACAAAGGAGAGAATGGGACTCTTAGGTAGGTACTTTCTACCACTCAGATTGTGATAATCCAAGTTAATTATGATGGCTAATGTTATAAGATTTAATACACAGATTTTCCCACCTGATAAATTCTTTCTACTGACCTAAAATGAACATCTTAAAATAAATCAGTTTTTAAATTTATGTATTAAATGTTAGGTATTTGGAGAGCAGCAGACAATTACAATTAAAACACAATAAACCAGACTGTTTTAAAATGCATATAAAAATCAATGTCAACAAAAGTCAGACATATTTTTAAAAAATAATACCAAAAGGTAAGCTTGACAAGCCAGTCAACTGGCTGGTCAAATTACTTAAAATATTTCAGGAAGAATGCCCTGATGTTGGTGATGGCCTACCTTTCTGATTTCATTATGATACTGTTCATTAGCAAGCCTGCTTAAATGTCTTGATCACTTACTACATGTTGTTGGGAGAAAAGTGAACTAATAGAAAGTTGAGCATCTTGGTTGTCTGGAATTTTCTCAAACACTGTACGTTGTTCGTTTGAATACCAAGCCTTCAGTGTACATGTTCTTTGTAAAACACCACTAAACAAGTTTAAAGGTACCATCCCTGTTCCTGAGAGTTTAAAAACTGATCTAAACTGACGAGACACACAGAAATTACCTCAAGGGAGCTGAGGGGGAAGAAGGATTCAGTCATTAAACCTCTTTCCCAAAACCAAGAAAAGCTGCACGGCCATTAAGCCTATTCCTTTCCAAATGCATCACAACTGTTAACTCTTCCGCCCTTATTAAGCAAACAACTCTGCATTAAATGACTGTGTAAATAAACACCCCGTTCTCCCTCTCAACCTATATCCCATTTATAATCCTCATGCCCCACATGCATCCCGAGCCAAACTTTCCTGATCATATTAAAAGTTCTGTGCTAGTGAAGTAGAAATACTCCTCCCTTCCTGCTCTGTTTTTCCGTGTCTTGCTGCTTGAGTGAATTTTTTCCTGAATTAAATAAGCCAGTTAAGTAATTTTGTAATTAGGCATAAATGCCATCCATGGCTATGCACATTGGAGACCATAAAGCCTTACTTTTTGGTTACTCTTCTAATAAACTAGTAATTTAAAATATTTGACCACATTTGACAGTACTGACAATATTTGATCAATGTTTGACTCAGTCAGTTAACCAATTATTTTTTGACCAGATAAATGCCCAACCCTACCAAAAGGCTTCTTCCACCAAATCAATTTTCATAGCCACTACTTTGATCTCCCTCAAATACTTTAAGACCCACCTCTGCCATTGTTAATAGCCTAATGGCAATGGGACAAGTAACCTGTTGAGTCACTAATATCTCTGGTTCATTTATCTTCTTAAAAAGCATCCCAATTAATATATGCAACCTTGTATTTGGCCACCCTTGTTATCCCTCTACCTTATCTTCACTCTACAGCTGTTTTTTACACTTACAGTGAAATGATCAAGACTCAGTTAAGCTCTCTGAAGCAGGGACTATTGTTTAAATAGCTAACACAAATGCTGGGAGGAAGTCCTGTAGGCTCTGTTTGTAAAACATGATGCATACCTATGATGCTGTGTGGATTTTCTTTTTCCTACAGAAATTATTCATATTGCATCTCCATGTAGCTAGAAGCGGTTAGAAGTCAGTTGCAGTTTTCTGAAACACCTTTTTAAAAGGTTATTAGGCTTAAAATATTGCTTCCCCAAAGGCTCAGCAAGACTTATTCTACACTAATATCTGCAGCATGAGAACCCACAAAACTGGAAGCTTCCACAGTTGTATCTTCCACTTATCATGGGTTTTAGAAATTTTCTGCCACCTACTCTGTGCTCTTAGACAGATTTGGGGTCAAGAAATGCTAAATGTTTAGCTAAAACATTTTGATATTGGGCTGTCAAGTGATTAGATTAAATGCAATTAATCACACTGTTAAATAATAGAATACCATTTCAATATTTTTGGATGTTTTCTATGTTTTTCAAATATTTATTTCAGTTACAACACAGACTACAACGTGTACAGTGCTCACTTTATATTTTTGATTACAAATATTTGCACTTGAAAAATAAAATAGAGTTTTTCAGTTAATAAAAGTACTGTAATGTAATCTCTTTATCATGAAAGGAAGTTACAGATATAGAATTGTCTTTTTTTTTAACAATGTAAAACTTTAGAGCCTACAAGTCCACTCAGTCCGATGTCTTGTTCAGTCAATCGCTCAGACAAGCAAGTTTGTTTACATTTGCAGGAGATAATGTTGCCCGCTTCTTGTTCACAATGTCACCTAAAAGTGAGAACAGGTGTTTGCATGGCACGATTGTAGCTGGTGTCGCAAGATATTTACATGCCAGGTGTGCTAAAGATTCATATGTCCCTTCATGCTTCAACCACCATTCCAGAGGACATGCGTCCACGCTGATGATGGGTTCTGCTCGATAACAATTCAAAGCAGTGCAAACCAATGCATGTTCATAGTTGTCATCTGAGTCAGATGCCACCAGCAGAAGGTTGACTTTTTTTTTTGTTGTCTAGATTCTATAGCTTCTGCGTCGGAGTGTTGCTCTTTGAAGACTTCTGAAAGCATGCTCCACACTTCATCCCTCTCAGATTTTGGAAGGCACTTCAGATTCTTAAACCTTGGGTCGAGTGCTGTAGCTATCTTTAGAAATCTCACATTGATACCTTCTTTGTATTTTGTCAGATCTGCAATGACAGTGTTTGTAAAATGAACAACATATGCTGAGTCATCATCTGAGACTACTGGAACATGAAATATATGGCAGAATGTGGGTAAAATAGAGCTAGAGATATACAATTCTCCCCCAAGGAGTTCAGTCATAAATTTAATTAATGCATTTTTTAACAAGCACCATCAGCATGGTAGCATGTCCTTTGGAATGGTGGCCGAAGCATGAAGGGATATATATGAAAGTTTATCATATCTGACACGTAAATACCTTGCAATGCCAACTACAGAAGTCCCATGCGAACGCCTGTTCTCACTTTCTGGTGACATTTTAAATAAGAAATGGACAGCATTATCTCCCATAAATGTAAACAAACTTATTTGTCTTAGTGATTGGCTGAATGAGAAGTAGGACTGAGTGGACTTGTAGGCTCTAAAATTTTGCATTGTTTTTGAGTGCAGTTATGCACTTTCACAATAAAGAGAATGCACTACAGTACTTATGAGGTGAATTGAAAAATACTGTTTTTACAATGCAAATATTTGTAATAAAAAATAAGAAGTGTACACTGCTCACTTTATATATTCTGTTGTAATTGAAATCAATATATTTGAAAATATGCAATAAATTTCAATTGGTATTCTGTGGTTTTACAGTGTGATTTTAAAAATGCTATTAATCGCAATTTACTTTTTTGAGTTAATTGCATGAGTTAAATGCAATTAATCGACAGCTTACTTTGATGCCATTCTTTTTCTTTTCTATAGAAGGTGCAAAAGACTGTTACAAAAGGTTTTATTTTTGCCTGTTTACATTAAATTGAGGTCTTGTCTTTTATGAAATTCTGTGGAGGACTGATGGGTATAGCATCAGGTAAACCATGCAAGTGAGAACCTGGCTCAGACAGAATTTTTTTTGTTATTCAGATGGCTTTAAAGCTCTAACACCTGCTGAAGTTAGTTGAGATCTTTCTAAGTATTCATTGTCCCCAGCACCCTCTAAGCTCAGAAGAAGCTATAATTTGAAGATCTAGCTATGGACGCTGCTGTTTTGTGCGTCCCTCCTGCTGCAAATATTAGTGTTCAGGAAGAAAAATCTTTGACGCTTTGGGGAAACCTATTTTAAACCAAAAAATGTTTTAAAAGTGATTTCAGAAAGCTGCAACTGACTTAAGAACTCTTCTAACTACTTGGGGTTGTAATGTGAATATACGGTCTGAGCCATGCAAAAAATCTCTCCAAAAAATACAAGACCAGACTTAACATTTGTGATACTTCTAAGATTTAAACAAACAAAAGTCAAGCCTTATAAGGACACACAAATATAAACCCATATTTTCTTTGTAAGTCACCTCTAACTTTTCTATAAATATTTATCGCAAAAGTTGTTCCATGTTTCTTTACCGCTGCTTCTGTGACTAAAAGGATTGTTTGTATTGCCGCTGAGTCACAGGCTATTAATTGTCTTGGTGATGCCTGGGTAACTTGATACTGTTTTGATCTGCAAATCATTCACTTGTAGTTCATTTGCACCTCTTAAATGTATGTTCTGTACTGTGCTCGATAAAAGAAGAAACAGGAGAGTGGAAGCCGAGTATCTGGGGAGTTGGGGGCAGTGAACGTTATTAAAAGTAGTTCATCTCAAAAGGGAGGGGATGAGTTTTTCATAGTTTGTCTTCTGTGTACAACTTTCAAATGAGACTACAAAAATTAAAGTGAAACCTGAGTTAAGCACTGTGCCAATCAACCAGGCCATAGAGAGTTTGGCACAGAAAAGATGGAAGAGGGGAAAGCTTTGTGAAGAGTCAGCTGGCATTTTTGTTGCTGGTTTGCTAAATATATATTCACAAACAACATTTTAAACATGTTTTAATTACATGAATGCAGTGTCTTGGTTAACTTCCCACCTGTTTTATGTCTTTACTGTTTCTTTGGGGTTGTTGAACTGTTACATTAGTACTGAATTTTCCTTCCTCTGTTGAAATAATTTGGGATTTCACTTCTGTTCACACTTGCTACCCTTCCATTTTGATGTCTCTTGCAAATTTGATCTACTGAATTCACAACAAGAAAACATGTAACAGATGATTCAGCCATGCAAAGTGTGAAGAGTCGATTAGGGCTTGTTTAGCCAAGTAAACCTCAGGAGACTCGGCCTTGGAATGGACTTACAACTAACAGCAAGCATCACTTCTTGAAATCTGAGGGTACGTCTACACAGCAAAAGATGTGCAAGGGCTAGCCTATTCACACTGGCTTGAATGCAGCTGTTACAAGAGCAGTGACGATAGCACAGCACGGTCTCCCAACGTTTGCTAGCCCACTCTGTACTTACCTAGAGTCTGTGCTAGGCTTGTACTACCCAAACTGAAAGTAGTACTATACTGCTGTTGTTGGCTTTAAGCTAGCTCAGATACACTAGTCTATGCACAGCTTTTTTCTTTGTAAGACAGAAGTGAGATATCTCTGAGGGTGTGAAAATTTTGACACGCAGATTTACAGACCTCCATGAAGTGCTCCATAGACTGCATTCAATGGACCACTGTCTGAGAATGAATAACCTAGATCATTGACTCATTGATCCTAGTGGAATCTAGCCAACTGGGTCCTTGCAAATAGCTCCAGTTCAGCCTTATTCTTAAACTTCAGAGATATGGGTTACTGTAAACTGAGGCTTTTGGGGGTTTGCATCCTGAAAAGATGAGTGCTAAATCTGTTTTGAATTATTTCAGCTCCAAGCAAGATATTATGATCCTTATTAGAATAAGAAGGTAGAATATAGTCTTATTTTTTTTCTCAGTCAATTGATTGAGATGAAATATTGTTGTAACAGGAAGGCTGTTGAAGCTGTCACTTTCCAAGGAGTGGACATAAAATTGAGGCCAGACTCCTTTAAAATTTGCGAATTTTCACAGGAAAACTTTGAAAATGTGTTCACCTCGATGCAAATTTTAGTGTTGCATTGGACCAAGCAGAACCAAACACTTTTTTTAGTCATTTTTTTTGTTAGAAAAAATTAGTTTTGACCAGCATGAAAATTTTCCTGAAAAATTCTCATTAGCATTGAAAAGCCATTTGTCCATAAGTTTGCCAGTTTTACTTCAAGCTAAACAGGAAGTCTAACTGGTGTTAGAAATAATTTCCCAACCCAGTACTTTCATGATAATCTTGAATACCTGCACAGATGCGCAAATCTTTTTTTACTCTTCTCAACAGTTTAAACATAAAATTCTGTTTTTGTTTTTTTTAAACCAGCATAGACCAAGTTTTACTCTCCTTGCCAGTTTTCTCCTTCCTTTATTTCACTTTTATTTCTCTCCCCACTTCTCCAGTAGCTCCCAAAAGTGAGGAAACAAAAAAGAGGAGGAACTGTCTTCCATTTCTCTCTCCCTACATCTGCTATCACATTCTCTCTTCAGTTCTTTCCTTGGTTCTATACAGTGCTGCTCCTTGTCTTGTCAGACATCTGGGAACAGCACTCTTTATGACCACCTAGTCATGGAAGACAGAGCATAAGAGCAGAATGAGTGGCCAGTAATGGCCCTGCAGCTGCTTGGGACAAGGCAATGAGATGGGTGTGCCCCCCATGTTGGGCTCTTGTGTTCCCGTCAAGAGACACATCCCACAGCTCAAATACATAGCCTACCTAGAAGCTACTAATTGTTTGCAACAGAAACTCTTGTTCAGGACTGAAAAATGTCATGGATGCTCTTTATTATGCAGACTAACCAATTTTCAGTTAAAGATCTTAGGCAAAGCAACTTTTAAGCAAGGTTTTAGTAGAAACAGGTTCCTGAAAAGTCTCATTGGAAGAAGCCTGTTGCTATGGCACATGAACAAGGAAGAAATAGAACATCTAATTTCCTGTAGGCTCCAGCCTCAGCCAGGTGAAATAGGTCCCTAATGACTCTGAGAGGCTATGGATGTATTAAAGAACACTTGCCTCTCTGAATTCAGTTATTTTTATGGCTGTTGTAGCTATTCCAATTATAATACCTATCCCATAATGTCCCCTTAATGAGCAAAAATAGAAGTGGATTTGAATCCTAAGGGTTACTTGTAGTTAATTTTTAATCACTTACCATAAACCAGGCAAAACATGAGGCTGAAATGTTGAATGTAAATTCCCTGAAGCCTAAACTTAGAACATCAGATTCCTTGTGTGTTATCAATGGAAAAGTCTAGACAGACTGTGGGGAGTAGTTGCTTTCAGTAGCTTGTACAAATTGGTAGGGCCCTTCCAAATTCGTATCCATGAAAAATGCGTCACATATCATGAAATTTGGTGTTTTGTGTGCTGTTACCCTATACTATGCAGATTTCATGAGGGAGACCAGCTTTTCTCAAATTGGGGGTTGTGGTCCAAAAGAGTTGCAGAGGGTCACATTTATTTTAGGGGTGTTGCAATATTGCCACTCTTATTACAACACTGTCTTTGGAGCTGGGCAGAGAGCTTATGCCCAAATTTTGTTAGTTTCTAAGGTGCCACAAGTACTCCTTGTTCTTTGTCTAACGGTGATAGTTCTGTGAAGAGTGGTAGCTCATAATTGCCTTCAGAATGTCCTCATGTTCAGGTTCCTGCATTACTAGGCTTGGTGCTTAGATAAGCTTGAACTGACTGCCATCTGTATCGTCGCTTTATTTGCTTGAGACAGTTTTCAAAAGCACCTAGTTCTTGGGTGCCCAACTTGAGACCTTTTAGCTAAATTTCAGAAGGGCTGAGTGCCCAGAATTCGTTGATTTCAAGTGGAATTGTTGGTGGTTAGTAATTTTTGCAAATCTGGCACAAGGTCAGGTTGCAAACTGGGCACCCAAAAAGGAAGAGTTTTTAGAAATTTATTGCTTCTTGGCAGAAATGTGTTTAAACTTTCAACCAGCATTTTAGTACATCTTAGCCTCTATCGCTAATTAATACCTTTCCAGCTACATGCCTAAATGAATAAGGAAGTCTTGTTCCAATTACCAACAGTTATACTGGTCTGGCCTTTTTTATGAACATAGCAGTATAATCATGAAGGTGCTTTATTGCTTATTTTGCATTCTTAATTTGAATAAGCTGTACAAGTACAAACACTCTTTTGTACCAATGTAACTTTGTCCAAAAGTGTAATTTTTAAGCAGCACAGCTATTTGGTTTAGAAGGGCGTCTATAGAAAAAGGAAATTTTCCCTACTTTAGAACAGTAGCCAATCTGACACAGAAACAAACTCAAATTTAACTTCCACAGCATTATGTAAATATCTTACTCCTATGACAAAGGGTCCAGACAGAAATAAATTAAAATTTAAAACCTGAAAATTGATTAGTGGCTTCTGAGGATATTGGAACTGTGATTAGTTCACCTGGCGTGACTTATCTAAAGTTCCTTCCAACTGAAGTGACTCTGTTCCTAGAAACAACTGACTTTAGTTGTTACTTGCTTTTCATTATGTAGCTTTCTTTTACTATAGTTGCGTTATGTCCAGTCCTTTTTAGAGGGATAACTAATGTTCTTTGGTAGATTTGTTTGCACAAATAGGTATTCGCTATCTGAAGTGCTATTAACTTGATAAATTAGCACTATTATAGGCATGTAATGTAACACAAGCTCAGCACTGTTCTCCTTATCTTGGTGCCATTAATAAACTTTTAACAGTTATTGTACTATTATGGTTGGAAAGCAAACAGCAAAGTACTTTGCTGAAGAAGTAAAATCCAAATGGGTGTGCTATATTGCGGATCCTCTCATTAGACTTTACTCAGTCTTTATGCAACTTTCTCGACAGCCAAGTTTATGAAGACTCTCGTATTCTTGCTTCCCTTAGCCGTGAAGACTTCCAACGGATTCCAGAGCTTGCCATCAACCCCCTGGGAGACCGGATTATCAATGCCTTTTTCCCAGAGGGGTAAGTTCCTATTGAATGCATTTCCAAATTGTCTACCAATTTTGTGACAAACATTGAAAAGCTCTAATTAGAGGTACGTTTATGACTAAAGCATGGGAGTAGGAACTGGATACTTGGATTCCATCTTCAGTCTTGCCAAGGATTTGCTGAGAGACTTTGGGCAGTCACTTAAGCTCTTTCATATGGTTTCCCATCTGTAATATGGGGACACTTGCCTACTTTACCAGGGTGTTATGATCCTTAATCAGTACTTGGTTCTGGTTCACGTGCCAAGTTGTTCTCCATTCCTGTTGTCATGCTGCTGAATGCCTCTGGTGAGAGTCCAAGAGCCTTAAAATGTTAACTATAGGTGCCAACTTTCCCTCTTTCTCTTTGGTGCTCAACCCCCTGCCCTGCCCCCACACCTCCCCTTCCATGAGGCCCCACCTCTGCCCCGCCCCCCATTCCAACCCCTTCCCTCAAGTCTCTGTCCTAGCCCTGCCTGTTCCCTGCCTCCTCCCCTGAGCACACCACATTCCTGCTCCTCCCCCTCCCTCCCAAAGCATGCTAATGCTGCCAACCAGCTGTTTGGCAGCAGTTGGGCAGGAAGCACTGGGAGGTAGGCAGAAGAGTGGGACACAGTGCACTCAGGAGAGGAGGATATGGGGTGAGGGGAGCTTGGCTGCTGGTGGGTGCAGAGCACCCACTAATTTTTCCCCATAGGGGCTCCAGTCCCAGAGCATCCACGGAATCTGCACCTATAGTGTTAACTACTATGTTAAACAATCTGTTTCACCTTGTATTTAGCTGTGATGCTGAGTACATTTCCCAGACCTAAAGAACAGCTCTACGTAAACTTGAAAGCTTTTCTCTCAGTAAAAGAAGCTAGTCCAATGAAAGATATTCTCTCCCACCCTCTCTTATATCCTGGGACCAACATGGCAACAACAACCCTGCACAGAGGAGCCAGTACTGACTTATCAGCTACAAATTCACCTCTAGCACTAGTATCTCTTATCAAGCAGCTTTCCTCCCTAATTGTCCAGTTCTTCACCTTTGCACTTTCTTTGAACCACCTTACCCTCCTCCCAAGATCATCAACGTCAATGAAAGGTGACATTCAAGTGTAAGCTGCCTTATCCTGCACTCCAGTCTCCAGCTTGGCAGCCTGTCAATCCATCAGCTGTAAAGCCTCTTCTTTGTCTTCATTCTTCTTCTTGTCTTGATGTAGTCAGTCAGACCCTCCTAGAGACACTTTCTCTGGGATTCAGAGACACTGCTCTTCTAGATTACTTCGGTATCTGTCTGATCCTTCAATATCTTCTTTGGGGCTCCTCTTCTTTCCCTTTTTCTGTGGGAGTTTGTCCTGGGCCTTTTCTCAATAGGTAATGTCAACCTACTACATAGCTTCTGCTGCCACCTCAATACTGATTCTCAGATCTGCATCTGACATCTTGGATACCATACCACCAGCTAAAACTTAACATGGCTAAAACTAGACTCTTCTTCCTCTTCACCTCAAACTGTGTTTCACATCTCCAAAATTATCCATTCCTATTGCCAGTGTCAAGACCCTTGTCCAAGTCCTTGGATGTCTTTTGCCTTGACTTGTGTAATTTCCTTTGGGCTCACTAATGTTCTCCCCACACACACAGCACAGAAATCTGCTGCAAAATCTTTCTTACCTGTCACTCTGACTACAGTCTGCATGGGGTGTAGTTGCTTCACTGGCTTCTCAACCTCCACTTCAGTAAGCTCCTTGCCTTGAATGTCTGGCATAAACTGCATTTCATCTGTCTCCTAACGACTTCGCTTTGTGCAGAGAATATTTGTCATTCTCTGTTCTCCTATCTTTCTCTTACCAAGCTGTCTCATGCACTTGGAACTCCGTCTTTGGTCCAGTGTGTCAGATTTCCACCCTTTTCCCCAGTTCCTCAGCATTGACTCACTAAGGGAAAAACAACATTGGCTTATGCCTTTCTTCCTCTTGTCAGATAAAAGGGGCCTGAAGAGGTGGCCATAAGTAATGTGGTTTCCTGTAGTAAAAAGCTTTGGACAAGACTTCAACGAAGTATTTTGGGGTTCCTGAACTTCTGAGCTGCCCAACTTGAGGCACCTTAAAGGGGCATGATTTTGAGAAAGTGGGAGCTCACGCTTCCTGAATTTAAAGCTCTTTAAAGTGTCAAATTTGACACTCAAAGCTAGTAGTCATTTTTAAGAACCAGTGCCAGAGATTTTCCGACTCTGCTTGCACAAACCTTTGTGTTCATTTTTAAGTTTTGGTTCCTCATTTTGTGCTTCATGTAAGACATTTTGAAATGTTTTAGGAACTTTAAACTGCCCACAATGCTTCTGAGGTGAGTAAATATACTTATTTTATAGAAACTCAGTGACTTATCCAACCTCACCTTAAGAAATCTTGATTCTTTTTACTACCTCATACCACACCACCTCTGTACATTGCATCATATATCTACCAATAATTCTGCTACTGCTCTTGAATGACAAGTGTTTTCCTGGATGACCACAAGGAAATTTCTTGTGGCCATCCTCTACGGAAGGAGACCAAGAAGGCAAGGGGTTGCTGGATGTAAATTAAAACTCTCTAGAACACTCAGTTAACTTCCCCTACAGAAATGTCATGCAAGGACTTGTTTGGTCACTGCAGCTTATGTTATTAACTGCAATAGACAACCTGTATTATGCTAAATTTTAGACAATTGACCTATTGTAATACCATGCAGAGAGGACCAGGTGAATTTCCGTGGATTCATGAGGACTTTGGCTCACTTCCGACCCATTGAAGATAATGAAAAAAGCAAAGACCAGAATGGACCAGAACCACTCAACAGCCGGAGTAACAAGCTGCACTGTAAGGAACTTCACAGTCTACCTGGACGATTCCATTCCTTGGTCTCTTGCCTCTTTAGTCTTCCACCCTTAGGTTTCCTGAGAGTGACCCTGCACACGGACGCTGTCTGAGTTGACATACTGCAGTACTTATTTGTAAACTTACTAAAACCTGTAAGTAGTAGATTGTAACAGAGGATGCCAAAGACATTTCAGAAGCTAGTGGGATATGTTGAAGCTCAGTAAAAAGGTGTTGCATACAGAGATTCACAGAGCTCACTCTGGAGACTTGATTATGCTGGACTAATTTCAGCTCTTTCCTAACTGTCTCATGACAGGATGCTGTGGTGTCAGAGCAGTTCTGTGATGCTCCTTGGAAGTAGAGTAGTGTTTCAGCTATAAATAGGCCTTCCAGTTCCCTTCCTCATACCACTTGCTATTTCTCCAGTCCTTCATGTGGTATGGTATTGCACTCAGCTTCACACCTCCATCCCACTCTCCCCCTCATGATTGTTCCTTACTCTGCTTGAAACATATGGTCAGAGTGGAAAGTGGATTACTCCTATATGCTACGTAGTCTGCAGCAGTCTTCTGTTCAGCATTCTAGGCTCTGATTTGACCATATACTTCAGGCAAAGTGTAGGCCTGTCAGAAGTGACAGTGCAAAGAAGATTCCTTATTTAATTAAAGAATTAAATACTTTTAGGAGGGATAAGTCAACTCTCATGCTTCAGGATTAGAAAGAAACCTCCCCTGCAAGCAGGCTGTTTATAGAATTGTCCGTTAGGGAGGCTCTTCTGTCTTTCTGTAAATCTAGTACTAACTACTGGTCACGTTGGGTACTCAACTAAATGGACTAGTGGTTTGATCTTGAAAGGTAATTTCTAAGTGACTGTTGTCTCTTGGCAATAATGTACAGTTTCTGAAGAGGACTATATGTATATTGACACTAGCAAATTGCAAGAACAAAGTGATTATCATGGTAGGTGGGAACTCTGAATTATATAATTCTATAAAATATTTTTAACAGGATCATAAAAAGGCTGTAGTCTAATATTTACATCAATGGTCATTTTGTAATGAACTAACATCTACATTGCTGCCAGCTTTGAGACAACTGTGTTTTGACTGCATTAAATTTAAATTTACATATGTGGGTGGGGAAAGTGAACAAACAGTACCCAAATTCAATTGACTCAGTCTCACCTTCCCTCTAGTTGCTTTTCGACTTTATGACCTGGATAAAGATGACAAGATATCACGAGATGAGCTGCTTCAGGTAAAGAGCACTATGGGCTAGCATGGGACTTGAAATGAGTCAGTTGGTCTTCAGATGATCTAGCTTGCAACTTTAACCCTTAAAGAAATTCTTTCCCTAAGAATGCTTTTTCTAAAAGATTGAAGTTGACATGCTCGTTGCATTGACAACATGTAAAAGATTTTTTTGGAAGTTGGGCACTTGAGTGACCTTTCCAAAGAATGTGCCCACGACCTAATACAGCAGTGGTCCAATAGCACATTCCTGTGCTATGCAGCGTCCTCTTGCGCTCTAGGTATGTCCACCAAAAAAACCACCGAATTGCCTGCTTCCACTTTCAGAGGCATTTTGGCGGCCCCTCAGCATTCATCCCTGTGTCTTCCGAAATGCCGCTGACAGTAGAAGCAGGTACTTTGGTGGTTTTTTGGCGGACACGCTCCCGTGGGCGCACATAAATGCCCCAGCGAGTGCCATGGCGCCCGGGGGCACTGCGTTGGGGACCACTGTAATACAGCTTCAGAAAATGGAAGATGTATTTGATCCAATAGTTAGTACATCTGCAAGTGATACTGGTTAGACCAATCTTACAGGCCATTCAAAAATGTATGACTGACTGACTGGACTCTGCCTACCCTTAGCTTCAAAAATGTGGTGACTTTTGTCTTGCAATCTCCGTTAAGAGAATAGACTTCCTGCTCTACCAGAAACTTCAACAGAGCAACACTTGTTTGTTTTTTGGATGACTATATTTCCATTGGAACAAAGACGTCTGCAGATGTAACTGGCCGCTACAAAAAAAACCCCACCATACTTAGTTTTTATGGCCGGGACAACAAGGCTAGATATGGGTCGAGGTTTTTTTAGTCAGATTATTTTATCTGACCAGTTCTTTTCTATGGGGATAAAGCTTTTATTGCCTTCCTCCTGTATGGAGAAAAGCAACAAAAATCGTTATTGTAATGGCATGCATGTGCATATCAGGCTAGATTTGAGTTGGGAATAACTGCATTTTACTAATCCTGCCAAGTAGACAGTAATTTGTGGCTCACATTCAGCAAGGAACTGTATTTGATCAAAATGGCTCACTTCTGTCCGCAACACAGAAAAGCACCTTACAAACTGGTAGGAAGGAGAAGAGCTGATTAGTCCAGTTTTGATTGCATATTTGCTTTCTTAAACCTTGCAAGTTGCAACCAAACAATCCTAAACAGGGAGAGGTCAAATCAAGCTGTTGTCAGTCTTGTGAAAAATAGTTGAAACTACCTGATCTTAAAAAAAAAAAAAAAAAAAAAAAAAGAATATTCTGAAAATTCTGTTCACTCACTTTATAGGAGCTCTTCCAAATTCCACTTTTTTGGGGAATTCGGAGAAAACTTGCACTTCTGTTCTGGGGGCACATAAAGGCAACCTTTTATATCCTGTACTTTTGTGTGGAGGCAGTTTTGGTCAATAGGTTTGGTGTACAAGAGGAACTGAAAATCTTTCATATAAAGCATTTCCAGACAGTAACAAGGGTCCTGCTATGTTCTATTTAAACAGGGTTTCTACTTGGATGGTATCCTTATTCCGAGTTCTGTGAATAAACTCTGTACAAGGCTTTCAGAATCCTCTTCCCATAACACTTTTATATTTATTTATATAGTGATATTCAGACTTCGTGGGCTTTTGTATCTTGCAGGTATTGCGGATGATGGTTGGTGTAAATATTTCAGATGAGCAGCTGGGCAGTATTGCTGACAGGACAATCCAGGAGGCTGATCAGGATGGAGACAGTGCCATCTCCTTCACAGAGTTTGTCAAGGTCAAGAATTAACCTTTTGAATAACAGGAAGTGATTAAACGTGGTCATCATTGAGCAGTCATATAAACAGTTGGAAGTGAGCCAAAAAGATACTATCCTTCACTTTTCCATTTAGTGTAGCAGTCCTTTCCAATATGATTTCCCTGTGCACTAGCAGAGGAAATGAGATCACAGCCTCTTGAAGGGCAAGGTACACTTCTGAGGCTGTGCTGGCAGCATATAATCACTCATCAGATAGCCTTTATACCTCTTCTGCAAATTTTTTCTTCTGAGGTTATGTAGCTGGATCTGTTTTTTGTATTTTCAGTCAAGTAGATTTGCAGGCAAGAGACCCACCACAAAGGTAACTTGCTTGTGGGAGAGAGTTAATTGGCTTTTGCTAGGAGTCAAGCTAGGGAAAAAATAGTGGTCTTCCAAGGTCCACTTAAGATCCTAAATTGACTCTGATCACAGTAGATCAGAAAATGATAATCCACTTCCTTCCTTGAGGCTTGCCTATATGGGGAAATTGGCTGGCACAGTTATAGCAGAATAATTCCTCCATGTTCTTAAATAGTCACACAGGGGAATTATACTAGCATAACTAAAGTAAAGTAATTATTATTCTGTATCTGTGCCAGTCAAATTCCTGATGTAGGCAAGCCCATATGCTTTGTCCAGTAGTGAAAAATGATAGAACCTCAATTACTTACACCTCAAGAATGGAGGTGGTTTGTAACTCTGAAATGTTCGTAATGCTGAACAAAACGTTGGTTGTACTTTTGAAAGTTTACAACTGAACATTGACTTAATATAGCTTTGAAACTTGACTATGCAGAAGAAAAATGCTTTTAGCCATTTGAATTTAAACGAAACAAGCACAGAAACCATTTCCTTACCTTATCAAATCTTTTTTTAAACTTTGTTTTAGTAGTTTAACACAGTACTGCGCTGTATTTGGTTTTGTTTCTGCTGCTGCCTGATTGCATATGAGGAGTATGGTTGACCAGTCAGTTTGTAACACTGGTGTTTTAACTCTGAGGTTTTACTGTGTAGTGTTGATACTTGCATGTGAGTTAGAAGGTTAACCTTTAACAAATGAGGATAGTCCACACTTTTCTTAGCTGTTTCTGGCTGTCTGGTGATTGACATTATTATTAGTTACATTGTGGCTTTCTTAATTTTTAAAAGGAAAGGTTAGCTTCTGGGGCACAGCATTAGCAGTCTCCAGATGAAAGAATGGTTTGCTAGGCTGCCCCATACTCCTCTTGCTTGCTTTTTTAATATCTTTCAACATTTTAACTAGAGCAGAACTGTGTACATAAGTGACTTAACCAGCTGTGTCTTGATTTTATTGCAGGTTTTGGAGAAGGTGGATGTAGAACAGAAAATGAGCATTCGATTTCTTCACTGATGGATGGGAGACCCATTCCTTACCACTCCTAATTTCTAAGGACTAGAACTCCACTTTCTCCCCTCCATCTTTCCCTAGTGCGTTGCTACTGGTGCATGAAGAACACATCCGCAATCCCTCACCAGCTTGTTCAACCAAGGTGAACATTCCCTGTGTAGTAGGAACAAAGGGAAGTGGCTGCAGTGCAGCTTGGAATGGAGTATTAAAAAGTCCCTATTTCAGATTCTTCCTCTGCATTGCTGTAGGACTACGATCATCGCCTTTCCTTCCTATGTATTGCTGCTGCAAATTTATTCTTCTGGAGCTCTACATCTAGGAAGCCAAAAGGAGGTAATATCCCACAGAAAAGCCATCTGAATTTTTTTTACTGGGAGTAGTGTAGTGTGAAACAAACCTCAGCTAAATCATTCCTTCATTAAAGCTAGGTGTCAGAGTAGCACTGCCTTTTTCCCTCCCATGCTAGTAGGACAGAACTGCCTTTTTTGCTCCCCACTTGGTTTTTTTCCAAGACCTTTCTTCCTTCTTTCCAGATCTGCTGTTTAGAGTGATCTTAAATTAATCATTTAAGTCCTGTGGTGTCTTTTCCAGGACTGTAGGAGTGGGAATACTGTGGCAGTTCTGAGCACTCTCAAATGCTGTGACTGGATTCTGTAGAATTAATCCACAGGGGGGAGAGGAATCTGTCATGATTGCAGGTTGCAACTTCTGTGAAACAAATTGGACGCCACACAGTGATTCATAGCCCTCAAATGACCCCAGTACCAGATGCAGAAGTGAGTGTCTTAAGAGCGGCTGGCAGGCTCTGACTGCCAGTGGATCACAAAGCACCCTTCCCTAGGTTGCTTTTCTGTATGACCGTTCCTTCCCACAGGGCACTCTTACCTGCACCCTCACAAGTTATTGCTTTCATTAGTGCAGATTTATTTACCAGCGTTTATAATTCAAGAAAACTAGCCATGCACAAAGTTTGCTTTCATGTCATTGACACTGTCCAGTGGTGATGGCTCTAGTGACACCTTGTGCTGCTTTCATACTAATCCTTAAATAATTTGAAAACCAATGATTTTTTTTTTTTTTCCCGTAACATCAGAGCCCCACCGTGGCTGGTGGATCTGCACTGTGAGTGTTAGTTTAGTTGCACTTGGAAGTTT
This sequence comes from Dermatemys mawii, assembly GCA_007922305.1. Taxonomy (NCBI): domain Eukaryota; kingdom Metazoa; phylum Chordata; order Testudines; family Dermatemydidae; genus Dermatemys; species Dermatemys mawii. Next base: position 43,634,234 of record ML677332.1, on the reverse strand, counting down.
AGATACAAGTGTTTTTAGAGAAATGCTTAGTATATCCCAGTTCAAATTAAAAGGTGGAATTTTAAAATATAATATTGATCAGATACTTTCAGTTGTGTTGGTTTCATAAAGATTTGTGGAAAGGATAACTTCTTTTAATTAAAAACTCAACAGCAAGACTATTAAATCAAGGATTCAAAAACAATGAATATGTTCAGTTGCAAACCTCCAAATTCGTTGGCTACACAGCTTCTAGTGCACAAGTGGATAAGCTAACAAATGATCTGATAACCAGTAGAGGTGGAGTGTCTTGAGTTGACTTGGAGGTCCTCTGTTGAAGAATCAGTGTAAGTGCTTCCACCCACTTCCACATCATGTGTTAACACAAGTTTCTGTACATATTGAGCAAAGATTCAACCCTCAAATGGATTTCTTTAGTTCCTTTACTTAATTGTATTAAAGAATCCTTCAGTGATTCTTGAGACTGTTTTTAATTGAGTTGCAGAAAGAAATGTTGAAATTTTCAGACTGCAATTTAGTAGTAAGGCTAGAGAAATGGAAAAGATTTCTGCTCTATATAAGAAGGAAACATTCTGGTTTTTTGACCATATGTAAAATAGGAATTGTAAAAAGGAAGGGAATGTGACTGTTAACATGGAAAGGTACACAAGTTTTTATAGGCTTTGATTTGCTTATTTAAAAGTAGTTTTCTCTTTCTTCTACTTGTGTAGTTGGTCAACTGTGCCTTATTGTCCCAATGAGTTCAGATGCTGTATTTATCAATCCATAAATAAAAGTCTTCACTGTAAAAATTGTGCCTGTGTGGTGTTGTCTCTGTTCACTATAGAACAATCTTAAGGTTGCTGTGAGGCTCTACAGTTAGTCTGATTCTGCACATTTCAGAAAGCAACCTAAAGTGATCTCCTTTCTTCAAGAAGATATCTATGAAAAATCCTGTAATTATTTGAAGCAGTCATTGGCCATCCTACCCACCTTGCAAGGAAGTTCAAACTGGGAGAAACGGATCTGAGGCTTAAAATAATCTAATAGAGCATCTATTAAAGGGAAGACTTGCAGTACTTACCCATGAGTCCATAAGTAATCTGAGCCTAGTGCTCTATACTCATCTCTCCACTGTTCTAAACCAGTGGTTTTCAAACTTCCTTTCTGGTGACCCAGTTGTAGAAAGTTGTTGATGCCCACGACCCAACAGAGCTGGGGATGAGGGGTGTGGGAGGGGTTCAAGGCTGGAGTGGAGGGTTGGGGTGCAGGAGTGAGGGCTGTAGAGTGGGGCTTTGTATGAGGGGGCTCAGCTGGTTCAGGGATTGGAGTGCAGAAGGGGGTAAGGGCTCTGGCCTGGGGGTGCAGGCTCTGGCCTGGGGCTGAGGGGTTAGCGGTTCAAGAAGGGGCTCCAGGCTGGGGGAGAGGGGGGCCCAGGGCAGGGTATTGGGGCATGGTCTTACCTGAGGCAGCTTCTGGTCAACAGTGCAACAGGAGTCCTTCAGCAGGCTTCCTGCCTGTCCTGGCACCAGAGACTGTGCTGTGCCCTGGAAGTGGCTAGCAGCAGGTCCAGCTCCTAAGCAGAGGCATGCAACTGGCTCCATGTGGCTCTTGCTCATAGGCACCCCTGCCCTCAGCTCCATCTGGTGCTCTCCCACAGATACTGCCCCCCACAGCTCCCTAGGAGCTAGACCTGCTGCTGGCAACTTCTAGGGTGCAGCACAGTGTCAGAACAGGTAGGAACTAGCTTGTCATAGCCAGGCAGCACTGCTGACAGGACTTTTAACAGCCCTGTTGGAGGTACTGACCAGAACGGCCGTGACCCAGTGCCTTACATTCCATGACCCAGTGCTAGGTCGTGACCCTCAGTTTGAAAACCACTGTTCTAAACTATCCTTTGTTGTTTCCAGTCACCATCCCATTAGTTCCTGTGTAGTTAAGTGCACATCTAGTCTGATTTTAAAAAATACTTTGATATGCAAAGCATATATAGTCATATCTAGCTGTGACTAAGACACTTTAGAGTCCACGCAGCTTTGGGACAAGTAGCTGAATGCTGTGCTGACTTGTGAATGAAATTAGTCTGTTTCAGGGTCATATTTTGCTGCTAGTTATGCAACAGCATTGATTGCAACTGGAGCACAAAGGTATAATTGAGGACCGATTTGAGCATGTAGACCATCTTAGTGCGGGACTGATGCATGAGAGAGTGGAGGAGGAAATAAGCTTGACTTTTATGTACCGATTGGAGTATGCAGGGCTTGCTGTTGGTGCTGAGAGGTGTAGACTTTTTTTTTTGGTTTGTTTACTAGCTATCAAGCTATAACTGAGAAATGAAGGCAGATCTACAGTGTACCAAAAGAAGCAAGGATCCTGGGGGGGAGGGGAAATATGTGCACTAATTTTACTAGATTAATATAATGTATTTGCAAAACAGGGAAGAATTTGAAGTTACTTGTACAGCCTTAAATTGGGGAAGGTGGGGTGTTGAACTGCTGAATGCTTGATTTTTTTTTTTTTTCAATCTAAACTTTTTTTTAATTGTAGGGCTTTGTGTAGTAAGTTGCTGTGTGAGAAAGCAGTGCTAAAGATGCAATAAATGAGGTTTGATCTGAACATGGACTTGTGATGGATCTAGTCCTACAAAATAATCCCCTGGTTGGGGGAAACACCTCAACAGAAGCCCTATTTGTAACATTCATGTGCTTTACCCCATACACTGAGTTTTAATTATAGCTGACAACTGAAACTGACAGTGAAGGTTGAGTTCTCGGATGGTGAGTTCTCAGAAGCTGAGTTCATTTATTAACTTCAACAGAGAAGCGTTCAATAAATATTTCTATAGTTAAAGAAGCAGGATGCTGCACTTATAAGGAAGTACTTTCCAAACCAAAGAGGATGTTTAAACAGTCTTGTTTATCCTTAACAAAAGTTGTCAGCAGGCTGAATAATTTGCATGCAAAGGTCATAAGTGTTGGCAAAGAACTTGGAGGCTTGCTGATTATTTTTAATCTTGGAATACCAGGGATATGGCAGGAGACTGAAAAAGTGCTACTGTTGTGTTAGCAGTCAGAAGTTTAAACAAATGACCAAAGTAACCAGAGGCAGGTTAGTCTGACATCAATCCTGGGAAAATAATGGAAAAATCAGATTCAATTGATGATTAAAGGACAGCAATAAGGCTGGCCAACATGATTTTATGGAAGAGTGATCTTGTCTACACTGGTTTCATTCTGTGAGGAGATAACAATTTTGGGTGATGATTGCATAAATACAATATACTAAGCTTCTTTGAGGACCTATTTGGTACCAAATGACACACCGATTAAAAATTAGCACTATACTATCAAGCACACATTAAAAGGATTAAGAAGTAACTGCCAAATCTCAAATAGGTCTCAATGGGAAATCAAATGGGTCTGTTTCTAGTAGGGTTATGCAGGACCAGTACTAGGCTTGATATCAATACTTTAATCAGTGATTTGGAAGTAAATATAAAATCACTAGATCTGCTGATGATAGTGGTAAACAGTGTGAAGGACCAGGCCACCCTACCTAAATAAAGCATTTTAATACTGCTAGATACAGAATCGCATTCCTAGGAACAAGGAATGCAGATACCACCTACAGAAGCGGGGAAGCAAATCTTGGAAACCAGAGACTAAAGGATTTAGGCGTCATAGTAGACAAGCAACTCAACATAAGACCCCACTGCAATGCTGTGTTGAAAAGGTTAAAGTAATTCTTGGCTGTATAAATGGAAGTAGTAATATTTTATCTGTTTATGGCATTGACACTAGCATAGCATGTACAGTTGTGGTTTCTGCATTTTAAACAACGATGTTGGGGAAAAAATGGCAGGACAAGAGCTTCTGCAGGCTAGAAAAGAGGCTTTACAGGGAGAGACTAACACCTCAGTCTGACCTTAAAAAAACTCAGGGTGGCACAGTTTGATGTAGAAATATCTTCAGGAGGAGAGACTGCTTTGCGTGATCTACTAAAAGTGCTCTTTTAACCTCAGCTGGAAGAGTATAACAAAAACCAAGGGCTTGAAATTTAAAGCAGACACATTCCAGTCAGAAAATTAAGCACAAATTTTAAAAGTGGGGGTGATTAATCATGGGAACAAACTGTCAAGAACAGTCCTAGACTGGTCTGACCCAAAATGGCTATTCTTACTAATTGTCCATGTTGCCCAGTATCTTGACTTCTGCCAAGGACCAGTGGAAGAGGCTTCAGAGCCATTCTGGTCCTACTGACTTACTATTTAATATGGGACAGTTCCTCACATTTGTCACTGAAAAAGAATGACTGGTATGAGACTCTCCCTTGGGTCCTTTGCATTGAAGACCAAAACAAAAAAATTAATTTAGCTTCCCTGCAATTGCCTTATCTCCCTGGAGTACGCCTTTAGCATTGGATGGTCCAGGGGCCCTATCGCTTGTTTGGCAGGCTTCCTACGTCTGATCTACAGAGAAAAAACTAACAATCTTTTGTCTTGGTCGTTCTTCAAATTCTTGATATTTTTTTCACGTGACTTGCCAGAGTTTAGGCTCTTCTCTGCTTTCCGCGGGAGGTGCCAGGCCGGCGCGGTGATGTCGGTCACAGCTGGTAGAGAGGGAGGCGCTGCTAGTGTTACTCCACGTTCCCTGGCACAACAGGCTCACACTCCACGCGGGGGGAACAGCTCCACGTGCTCCAGGCAGCGTGGGGCTGTCTTGGTAAAACAGCTTTGGATGACGGGGGCCCCACAACCTGCGGCGCCTTCGGTAAGGGGGCTGGGCCACCCCGGCGCTTCAGGTCAGGGCTCGCTCCCTGCGCATCGCCCCGCTGGAATCACAGTCACGCTAACACACGTTTAATCCTAAACGGCCCCTTTAAATGTAGGCGTTGGGAGGGGTAGGAGGATGAGTGAGAGGGGCGGTCTTCCCCCACGGGGTAACCAATATTTTCGCAAAAGGGGTCTCCTCTCCTGGCCAATCAGACCAGAGAGCTTTGCAGGCGGGCGCCAACTACCTCTGACGGATGTGTCCACTGACCAATGCTTATCGAAGGCGGCAGGACGACGACACGGTGCCCGATAGGTTGGCTCTCGAGTGGGCGGGGCTGGAGGCGCCGGGCGCCTGAGCCCCCAACTGGGTGGCCGAGGTGAGCGGGGGAAGATGGCGGAGTGAGAGGAAGAGGCTGAGGGGAGAGGGCCGGCCGCGGCCTGGCGGCCTCGGCCACGGGCAGGTAAACGGAGCGGAGAACGACTGGCCGAGGGGCGAGACTGAGCCTGGCTATCGGCGGGACCTTTCCGCTCCCTGATTGGGCTGGGCCCGGACATCTATGTACCCGCCTCCCCTTCCTGCTCCCTGATTGGGCTGGGCCTGGCCGTGTACGAATTCCGTCTGGTACTCGCTCGGGTTAAGTACCTACCCCCCTTAATCCCTGAGCGGGATGGGTCTGGGCACGTACGTCTCCGACGTCTCCCGTCCCCTGTGTGTGTTTGTGTGTATGGTGCTCCCCCAATCGGGCTGGGGGTCTGGCCTCCCCCCTCTTCACCCCACTCTCCTCCCAACTCCTCCACCCCGAGTCCCTGACTGGGTTGGGGCTGGCAGACCGCGTGTATTAGCGATGGTCCAAAACTGGGGCCTCAGAATTCCAGGGGGAGTGTTTAATTAGATTCCCCGTATCTGATTTGTACTTACACACACACACAGACACTAGCTTACTCAAGTTGATAATGCTCCTGCAGGATAATGTTCCTCCAGTCTGCCGTGGTTTGTATCATGGTCTGTTTATTTTTGGGCTTATCACTGTTGCACTTTAATACTAATGTAGTTCAAGGGTTCGTAGAAAACCATAGCAGAACTAGTTTGGAGTTGCTGGTTTAAAGGGTGTTGAATTCAAGTGTGTTTGAATGAGGAGTGCTCGAATACACCCAGAAGAAGTCTGAATAACTTTAGAGACACTGGAAGTATGGCTAACCCATAGTGATACATTAGATTCTGAGTTGTTAGTAGGCTGCAGCAGATGGTTAGAAGAACATGTTTCCTGCATAGTAAATCAGCTGTAATTTATGTTCAGGGAACAGCTGCAACTGTTGATGTGCATGGCAGAAAAATCAAAACACATAATTTGAATTTAGTCTATTCATCTGGTGAAAAGAGTGCTGAATATTTCAGACTACAAAAATAGATGACTGAAAATTACACTATTAAAAGATTGTATCTTTTATACATGAAGTCTTAGCAGAACTGTTAAATTGATGACTGGAACTATTTTTTTCTTCCTCTGTTTTCTGTGAGCATGTTGCATTAGGTGAGGGTCCACATAAGGGAGTGGATTTCAGATGCTTAAAAATTTCAAAGTCAAGATTCACAAGCAATCCTACAGCACTAAAGGAGATTGTATGTACTGTGGAGAGAGGGAAATGTCAACAAGAAAATTGATTTCAGTTTCAAGTTCCAAATAATTGTTGAAGACAGCAAACAGGAAAGTATTCTAAAAACAATGGGAAGATTCACATAATACAGTATTATTTGAACATGGGCTTCCCTTTTCCAGATTTGTAACTTGTAGCCAAGGTCAGTGTACTTACTAAATTATGCACCTAGGCCTTCTGGATTTTTTTTGTTGCTCTAATGTGGTAGGTTGGTACTAAACTAAAAAATGTTTTTCATAGAATCATAGGGTTAGAAGGGCCACAGATCATCTAGTTCAGGGGTTTCCAAACTTTGAGGCGAGGGCCATATTAGATTTTTGAAGAGGCTTCGCAGGCTGAAGTGACTGTGAAAAAGTTAAATATATGCAAAATTGTTAAACACACTACGTGTTAGTGTTGTATTAAATTCTAAATCAGGTATAAAAGTAGCTGTATAATCAATGCAGGTACTGTGAGATCACACAATATTTGTCAAATTAAAAATCATTTCATGTTTTATTATTAATTTTTAAAAACTCATTTGTATCATACAAATACACATTCAAAAAATTGGTTGTACTTTGGTAAGATAAGCTCCAGGTTCCCATTGTTGGTTGGGACTGTTTGGTTCTAATAGTGCTGTAGTTAAAATTTAACCATTATGAAATTAATGTCCATCTCTGTGCTGCTACCCCCCCCCCCCCGGGTCCTTCGGGGGGCCGGCTACCCCCCCCCCCCCTTTTGTTCCTCTGGCCGCTGCCAGAATCCTCCCCTCCCATTTTCCTCCTTCAGCCATGCCATGGGGGCACTCGCCCTCCACACATGGGGCTGCAGCTCATTGGGTGGGGGCAGCGACAGCTTCTCCATGTGCCTGCTTGGCATGCCTGCTCAGTTGGGGAGGCCAGACAAACTGAAGCCATGGGCCTTAGTTTGGAGACCCCTGATCTAGTTCAGCATTTCTCAAACATGGCCACCAGAGGCTTTTCTTGCTGCCACAGCCTCTTGTGCAGTGGTGATTGGAGAAGGGGCAAAGCAGTGGCCCCTCTTCCAAGGCCTCTAGCAGGGATTGGGTTCTGTCACCCTCTAGAGCCACAAATGCCAGAGGAGCTGGCAATCAATGTGAGTTCCCAGGGCATTGGTGCTCAGGCTTTGGGCTCCAACCTAGGGGTGATGATCTGCAGGTTCCAGCCACAGGGTGACAGGCTCCAGGCCCTAGCTGCAGAGCTCTGGGCTATAGCCATGAGGCTTCAGGGCTTTGACCCTGGCCACATGACAGCTTATGCCCACCCACTTCCTGGATACCAGCAGGCACCAGCCCCAGGCTCACCACCACTCCAAATCACACCGGCCCCTGCTGCCTCTTACCCACCTCCCCAACCAGAGTTTAGTTTGTTCCTTAGCTTGCCAGGGCTAAGACTTTTGTGAAAACCAATGTTTGTATATTTGCTAATATCACTTTTCAGGTCAGACTTACTAGCTCTCTGAAAGCTATGAAAGGTGATATTAACAAACATAGAAATATCACTTTTCACAGCAGCAGACTTACTAGCTAGCAAGTCTTTTAAAAAAAGAAACCAAAAGAAATAACAAAAAAGATAACATGAAAAACACCTTATTTGAGTTTTCATTCTGTTTAGGTCCACTAAAGAATAGAGACAACTGTACATTATTTTTATTGAGTCTGAAAAAGGAAAAAGAGAAACCCTACATAAATTATGATTTGGTCATGTATATGTGCATAGTGTAACAAAGCTCCAAGTTTGTACTCATGGGTCCTGCGCTTCCTGGCAGATCTAGGGGCCTCAGAAACTCATCTAGGCCCCAGAGTGACCTCCCTTTCTCAGTATAATTGGCAAGAGTCACCACCTAGTGAGTTACCTTCATCACAGGCCAGTATGGAAGGTGGAAAGAGCAGGGGGGAGGCCAGGCCCACCCTCTACGCCAGGCTCCAGCCCAGGGACCCTAATAGTATCAGCTAAGATGGCTGACCTTTTATCCACAAAACAATTCCCTGGGCTACTTCCCCACAGCAGTCCCTGCTTCTTCAAACTCCACTTCACCCTTACCTCAGGGCCTCCTTTTTTTTTCTGAAGGCTATGTTATCCACCACTCCATCTCACCAACAGCACAACCTCCTTCCACAGCTCCTGACTAACTGGGAGGTTTTTATCTGGATTCAGCCTGTCCCTGATTGGCTTCAGGTGTCCCAATTAGGCTAGCTGTTTCTACTCCTTTCTAGAAGGTTCTTAATTGGCCCCAGGTGTCTTGATTGGTCTGGAGTAGCCTTTGTTTGGCTATCCAGGGAACAAAGACCTGCACATCCTCAGACTAATATACCTGCCTTCCAGCACTCTCCTATATCCTTCTGGTCTGACTCCGTCACAATAGTTATTTGTTTTTTCTAAAGTTAATTAAGTATTTTAGGAAAAATTGTCAGAGCAGCCACCAGACATTCTGATAATTAGTATTAAAATTACATATATTTGTGTTATGCCCACTGCAGTTTTACTTTAGTTGTATAATCCTAAATTATTTACAAATCTACTGCCTTATATAACCACAGTTTTAATATGTAACTAACACTAATTGAAATGAGGTGTGCATTGACAAAACAGTAATTAAAAATAGAAAATGCCTTAAACTGGGGCTAACTGATTTTTCCCATGGTGGTAAAAATCATCTTGCATAAATACCATGCCATCTCTGGTTTAACTTGCTCAAGTGACCATGCCACCAGTGCACCATGCAAAACAGAAAATCCCTAGTTAAGACCTTATTTGTCTCTTGCAACCCGTAACCTTGATTTTTGCCTTCTCCACACTTCCTTGCCTACATCCATCACGTGACCTTCCATCACTATGCCTTTGTGTGCCCTCACAAACCTATATTGCTGCTTTCCCCCCACCTCCATTCATTCCAATCCCATTCTCTTCTCCAGAGATCACTTTTGCTGCTCTTCTTTCTTTTTTTCCTTCTGTATTTAAGAATTTTTATTTTTTCAGTTATGGCAGGTAAGGCTGGGGGTAGGATTACAGCAGTGCTAACAGCAGAGCTACGGGAGCCTCCCTGAGTGGCTGAGGGATCCAAGACACCAGGGCACAAGATGCGGAGCAGGCTGTGGTTCTGGCCTGTGGAGCAGAGACTCCCAGTTCAAAGCTACAAGGAGGACGAGCTCCGCACTGTGAGGAAGGTCACCCCATTGCATCCACATTCCTGGCATGTGAGTAAGGGAGTGTGGTCTTGACAGTGGAGCTGTGGAGAGTCCTTGCATGACTGTGGGGCTGGTGACACACAATCCGTTTGGCACAAGGTTCAGGGGAGGCTGGCATCCTGGCAGGGCAGAGCAGAACTCCCCTGTGGAGGACCATGAATCCCTAGCCATAGTTGAGGTCACCCTGTTGCTGAAATGGCTCCTGCCTGGGGATGGAGACATTCAGCGGTGGGGTGGGCTCCTCTGTTATTGAGGACAATTCCTCCTCCTCCTCCTTGCAGTCCTGACTCGGGGGTGTCTGCTCCGCTGGGCCAGACCCTGAAGCCTTCCCCGCACTTTGTGCCTGCAGGGATTGGGTGTTACTGCCCCCATCCACCCACTCACTGGCCAAATGTGTGGGAGCCATCCTGGGCTGGAACTGTTCAGCAGCAGGATGGTCTCCCTTGCAGCTGGAAGCTGGTCCTTCTCCTTGCAGCCCTGGCTGTGTGGTCTCTGATCCTCTGCGCTAGGATGACCAAAGCCTGTCCCGTATCTTGTGCCTGGAGGAACTGGGCACCACATCCCTGCGGCTATTTAGAGAGCCGCCCGCACCTCCAATGTCATGGCAACACTTCTGCCACAAGGGATCTACCAATCCCTGCAGGTGCAAATTGTGGGGAAGGCTGTGCTCTTGGCTGGGCAGGGCAGAGCAGAGACCCCTGGCATTCCTTGATGGTGAGTGAAAGAATGGGTCTGTAGCAGTGGGGCAGAGGGCTCCTTGCATGGCCGCAGATACCATTCAGCACCTTATGACCCCACCCTCAGATAGGGGAGTCCTTCTTATCCTTGCAGTCCTAGCCAGGGGTCTCTGCTCTGCTCTGCCCTGCCAGGTCTGCAGCCTCCCCTCCGCCCCTTATCCCTGGAAGGATCAGGTGTCACAGGCCCTGAGACAGCACAGGGATTCCTCTGCACTTCTTACTCCTGTGACACCAGGGGTGCAAAGGGCTTGTTTTTTTCCATTGATTTCAGTGTCCACTAAAATGGATGTTTGCTGACAGTTATCAACTAAAATTAAATCCTACGTAGTATACCTGTAAATTACCAAACAATCCTCTTTTTGTAAGCAGAAACATTTAGGGTTCACTAATTTTAAATAAACTTCATTCACTTGTGCCTGATTTTCAAAAGTTCAGAGCACCTGCAGTTTCCATTCATGTTAGTGTGATGAATGGTTCCACTTCACCTCTGAAAATCAGGTAGAAAAGGTGTCAATCTAAGCACCCTAAAAATTAAATACAAAGTTAGTGCATATGTCTGAAAATTTTGCTCCTAGCAAATTGAAGCACATTACTAGTTGAGGCACTCCTGTGCATGATGTAGTTATGAAATGGCAGCAGTAGATGAAATATTTAAAATGTGACTTAGTTTATTATGTAGTTCAGTCACTTTATAGTCTTGGGTCTTACTTTGCTCATTCTAACGTCTCTTGGAAATTGTCTCCTCTTTCCTTTGGTCATGATGCATAGGCTTCTGAGAGCTCAGGATCATTATTCTTTATCAAATGAATTGTTCCAAGAAGGACTTAATGTTGTGTTCACATGCTCTCAAAATAATCTGTATTTAGTTATTGTAATTTGATTTGAGATTGTCAAATTCTGACCTTTACAATGTGAAAATGTAAGGACTAACCTGAGAGAATAGCGCTAGAAATCACAATAGATCACTGTGGATTATATCTTGGCTAAAGGTTCTGGTTCTTCTCTGCCTGTGAAAATGTTTCACAGTGCAGGAGGAGAATAAAAAGGATCGGAATGTTTTCGTGTGTATGTTGGGAGTATTTAATTGTGTAAGCTCTGTGTAATGAAGCAACCCTGCTTATAGGTGATCCATCATTCTACAGGCTGGGTTGTCAGCATCACATTCTTGAGGCCTGACATTCCTTCCCCCTGCAACTATTTAGACAGGCATTAAAGATGTATTTGTTTTTATCAATCTGCAATAATTCTATTCACCTCAGTTTCTAAGGAAATGGAGTTGAACATATGTCTGTAGGAAAATCTCAGTCCCAGTGTGTTGAACAATTATCACCATAAAAATTCTTACAGAACAAATCCAATTAAAAGCAGTGTGGAAAGTAGTATATTGTATACCCTGTTCTCCTGGTGAGCTCTTCTGTGCATGGATTTACTGGTGTTCTTAATGAGGTATGAGTATGTAAATTTTAGGAAGGTGAGGACGACAGTGTTTACTCCTGGTGGAATTCTGCACCAGAAAAATGAAAATTCTTTGTATAATATTTTAAAATTCTGTATATTTTATTAAAATAACAATATAATCACACAAAGTTTCAATTTTTTTTGGTCATTTATTTCAAAATACCTGTCGGCAAGTATGTCTGTAACAATACAGACATACAAAAAGATTCAGGAAATGTTTTTTGACTAATAGATTCCTTACTAGGCATATTAATACAGAATTCTGAATAATAATTCATTTTAACAACAATACAGAACTATATTTCCCTCACTCCTCAGAAGCAGAGCAAAGGCTTGAGGGAGTCAGGGGTAATGGAAGAGCTGAGGGAGAGGGAAGTAAATGGCTGGGAAGGAGCCTGAGTGTGAGCTTGGAGGGCTGTTGGGTATGGATGGAAAAAGTACGGAATGGGTTTTTGGGAGGATGGGGCAGGGAGGGATTGTTAGGGAGAGTCCCCCATGCAGATCATGGCTGACCCCATCCTCTCCCATTCAGTCAGGCACATCTGCCTCCATCCCCATGTGTCTCTGTGCTCTCACCCAGCCACTCCCCTTTCCCTGTGTAGCTCTGCCCCTCCAATCCCCATCTGTCTCTGCATCTCCCTCCACAGGTGCCAATTTTAGCTGGAGCGCACACCAATTTTTCTCCGTGAGTGCTTCAGCCCCAGAGCACCCACAGAATCAACTCCTATGCCTCCCCTCCCCGGCCCTGTGCCTCCACTCCCATTCAGCCCTGCCCCAGTCTGCCCTCCCCCACTAGCCCTTACGAGCCCCTGTCTGACACACCTCCTGCCCCAACATCCCGTCAGCCCATCTCCTAACCTGGCCTGACAAGCGCTGTGAAGGCAGTGCATTCTTCCCTCCCCTTCCCTCCCTGTGGGGAGCTGCAACTTTGTTCTATTGCCATAGGGCCCTCTGGTAGGCAAAAGGTGGAACGGCAGCAACATTTTGGCAGAAGCTTTTTTCTGCATGAAAAATTAGAAATCTGTGGGGCTCATTCAATATGCACACACGCAGTAGCACAGAATTTCCCCAGGAGTAAGTGTTAACACATACTAATGTGAAAGATTTCACTAGCTGATCACTGAATAACATGCAGAATCTTACCTCAGGGGACAGAATGGTTTCTGAATAAAAATGTTTTGGAAATGTCTTGGGTAGGTGCTCTTCTCCCCAGAAGTGAAGGGGAAAGTTGATTTGCTCCCATTTAATCCATTGAAAATTAAACTTTAAAACCAATGGGATTTTGCTACCATTTAGCATGAGGTCTTTGCCGAGATGGATGAGCTAGTTCTAGGGTGGCTCAGTAGGTTTTTTCTTATTGGAGGAAGGAAAGACCAATTCATCTGTGTATTAACTTATGGAGTAACATCATGATTCTTGCTTAACTAATCCCTGAAATATACCACTGTTGCTCTTCTCCTAGTGTTGTTTGTACCCTGCAAAATGTCAGGATGACAGAAATTTTGTTCTTGCTTTGCTCTTTTGTTTGTTCTATGTATTTATTACCCATCTTGTTGTTGTGCCAATCAGGTTCACTTGTGTTCCATTTTGAGTGCCAATCAGCAAACTGAAAGGAAGAGCTCTTGGTGGAAAATGATGGCATGTGTGGCCATGAGGTAAGTATAAACTATCTATTTCTTTTTGGTTTCTGACTTTAAGTCAGTCCCAGAGGGATTTGGCTTTCCTTGGGATACTATAGGGGTACTAGACTGTTACCACAGTGTCTGCTTGGGCTGCTCCTGAAAACTGAGCCTGATTTAAAGATTTATTCCAGCAAGAATAAATGCTATTTGCATTCTTTTATGCTGATGTTTAATATTTGACATTTTGACTAACCAATTCCGTGGCTTTGATTTCATTTGATTTCATTTTTGTCTCTTGCAATGAGGAAGATGTACTTGTGGCTAAGGCATAGAACAGGGAGTCAGGAAATACTGGATTCTGTTTCCAGGTCCCCACTGACTTCTGGTATGACATTAAGCAAGTTACTCACCCTGTCTGCCACAGTTACCCCACCTGTATAATGAGAATAACAAGATCTTCCTACTTACATGTGTATGATGTGAAATTCATTAATATTTGTGAAGTGCTTTGACCTCCTTGGTGAGAAAGTTGGAGAGATGTGTACAATAGCTGTGTTTTTCTGATCCACCCAATATCCACCCACTCTTTCAATATGGGACCTAAAATGTTAACTAGAAGATTAATTTCAGCTACCTGCCAAGCAAGGAATGAAGGTGATCTAGAGCAGGGAAGGAAAAATAGGTAAGGAAAGACCAGATACAAGGGGGAAGAGGATAATGGAGGAAGAATAAAAACTGGTGTGTATGAAATCTTCCCCCTTTCTCACATTGCAGCATAGAGAGGGTGATTGATGGGTTTCCTGCCATAGAAGAGAAAAATGATCTCTTGGCACCAACATGGCTGTGCCCCTACACAGTTGCATCTTGCCAGCAACACTGGCATCATCCGTTTAAACCAAAGAGTTCATTTCAGTGATGCCAAGAAAGTGCTAGTAGTGCAGGAGCATAGGTGTAGTCACACTGTGATTCTCACTCGTGAGTGAATGAAGAAAAGCAAGTGGGCACAGGAAAAGTACCTAACTTGTGTGATCTTACAGCTACTGTGAACACTTTTCTTCACTTGTGGTATTCATAGTCTTGTAGATTGTGGTTAATTATCTCCTGATTTATGGTACCAGTTTGTTTTAAAATTGTGGCCAAATACACAACCATGATGCAATGTGTGTATTCTTTTCTGGCACCACATTTCCCTTGCTACAGTATATTTCAGTGTCACAATTAAGAAACAACATAACTACCTATCACATTCCCAGCAGTGTGATATTTGTTTCTGGGCACACTGCTTCTGTGTGAGCAAGTAAGTTTTTAGTTCAGTATATCTGTAGTGTTTACTTAGCCAGCCTAGAGACTTCTAAAGTTAGAACTCTAAGAACTTTAAGTCTAGCTATCATTGCAGTTCGTGCAACATCCTGATTTTGCATAAATTGAAATCAGATTTTGAAGAAGTGAACTTTTGAGCATTTTAATTTTGAGTTAATTTCATTCTGTTCTCTCAGTTATTCCTTCTGTTTTTCCTTTTGTGTTTTCAGGCCTGTTATCCTGTTACTTTTGCTTAGAAACTGATCATAGACAGTGAAAGGTGGATGCTCCACTACTGGTGAAGAAAAGGCTGTTCTTTATCTCCATGGCATGTAATGAGAAATGATTCTTCTCTTTATGTTTCAACTTCTTAAACCAACATTTGATATATAGAGCCTGCACCAGCTGGCTTCTCCCATAGGAGCACACTGCAAGCATTTTACCAACCCTTACAAGTGAGCAACTGAAATTAATATTTGATGTGTCCCTGAAGTGATGTCTTCAGAGTTTTTGAGCTCTGTTTTTGCACTCTAGGGAAGATTTTTACAAGCATGCTCACGCAGAAACCAGTCTTCTTGAATGGTATCTCCTTTCTATATCTTAGGAGGGTAACATCTTCTCTCACTGTGTCCTGTTGGAGAACCAAGTAAATGGATAATGCAGCTGCATGTGATGCTATGCCAAGCTATTTAAACATGTGTGAAAGGCTGCATCAAGAGAACCAGAACATATTTCCACCCTGAAATGAGGAAGAAACTTAAAAAAAACCCACAATCCTGGAAAATCCCCAAACGAGGATGTCCTAATCCAGAACAAAGAACTGACTTTGTAGATAAATATCTCGATATCACCTCATGAAGCAGCTAATGCACAGAAACAAATACAGAATTACCTTGTCTATGATGGATGAATGAATCATCACATTCTGTGATCAAAAACATCTGCATGTGTAAATCCACATAACCAGTGAACGTGAAGAGCTTTCATCAGGAAAAGAAGTTGCTCTGCACTGTCTTTTGTAGCAAGCCCTTTCCCTAAGAAGATGAATCTTTGAGAACCTCCTAATGCTCAAGTTGATCCTATAGTGTTGGGTTTACATTGTACCTCCTGTCTTCTCCAGCAGCTTCAGCAGCAAAAAGAACAAAAAAACTCTATGATCCAAGAGATGGGACAGAACTTCTTCTTTTTAATAAAGGAACTGACCTCTGTGGGGAGGGAGAGGCTACAAGTGTAATATTCCAACTCATCCCCTCGGTGTCCTGGGTGCAGTTTATAACTTCTTCATACAGCTGATGGAGTTGGTTTTTAACTCTCCTTTGGCTATTGGAGAACTGAGATGGTTACTCTTCCAGGGTGTAGATGATGGGAGGTCTGAGAGAGAAACAAGTTCAGAGAGAGCAGAAATGCTGAAGGAAGTGTGCTCCTTTTCTGCTCCTCCTGTATCTCCTTCCCAAACTAAGGAGGAGATAATGGTTATCACGTGTTTACACCACTTTCTTTGTCTCCATCACTTGTGACTTATACGGGATGTTTTCCTTCCATTTGAAATAGAAGCTTTTATGTTGTTAGTTGCTCCCTGCAGTGGTTTTCTATAAGGTCAATGAGTTTTCTTGGTGAAAAGGCCATAATTGGTTTATCTGGTGTTTTCCACTTGAATCTGGACCAGTTAGTAGTGCACCTTATTCCAAGCTTATGTTAATGTGAATTTAGGAAATGTGATTTGCTGATTTAAAAAAAAATAGAATTTCAAATTTGGATCAAAAAAGGGTATAGGCTCTGTTCATATTATTTTTGTTTTCTTTTAGAAAACCACTGGAGAGAGCCAGGAAACCTAAAAATGGCTTAAACAAACACAAAAAGCAGCTGAAATTCTACTTAACTCCTGGTGACAAGTAGTGAGAGCAACATTTTGTGACTGGTAGAGAAGGGAAAGGGTTATAAAAGGATGGGGAAGAGAGAATCTCTAAAGAAACTCTTTTTCTTATATCTTCTAATCTGTCTGTTTAATCTGTCTGTCGTAGTGGAAGTCGAAGGATAACAAATTCCGGAGTTGAACAGATCCATGCACTGGCTTTGGTTCTGCTCTTCATTCCTGGGAATAAGGTTGTGTAGGGCCACAGTAAACTTGTGTTGTGACAATCAGGTTTAATTACATCTTTTCCTATTTTGTGCTCTGAGAGAGAAAATCAGTCTCATTGGGTAGGGAATGTTGAGCTGTACATTTCATGCTGAAAATAACACAAAGTGTAATGGCATCAGAATATAATAAGCACCAGTGAATCAGTCAGCTGTGTTTATCTGTTCACTTGGAGAAATGATTATATTCATCATGGGTAGGCAGTTGGGCTGGCTTCATTTAAATACATTGCAGTCCTTTGCCAGACAGAATTTAGATTTTTAAGTATTAAAGACAAGTAGAAAAATACGTTCCCTTTTAAGGCCTCCTCTTACTGAAGTCAGTGGGATTTAGACTTTATTTCAGTAGAGGCAGGATCAGGCCGTTAATGAGGGAAATCTCTGCTGTCGATGTCACAGGTTTAAATGTGATTAAAAGGCATCCATTATGGCAAATGTTTGTTCTTCAGCCTGGTGATTCTTCTTTTCACCTTCCTGACTCCTATTTGTCCCCCTTCTGACACAATCACTTGCAGCTGTTTTTAGCACAGCCTGAGAGCAAATTTGACATTGTTTCCCATATATTGTAAAAGGCAGAAAATGGACTCTGAGAAGGTGGACACACTTTAGCCCACTTTGCCACATTGATGGGAATAATTGTCTCCAAGCTCTGCCTCCTAAGGAGAAATGGAAACAAATGTTGACTTTCCCTGCCTGCCCCCTAACATGTAACCACTTGATTAACGTTTAAGATCAAATTATAATAGAGCTTATCTCCTGTGGCTGTCACAGGAGTAACTGCAGTTGTGCATGCCCAATAGACCCCCCTGCAGTATGCTTCCTGACAGCTTCTTTATGAAACTGGCGTGCTAGGCAATACTGCCTCAGCCTTTAGACTTTACTCTTTGCTCCATTTCTGTTTCTCCATATTGTTTGGAAATCTTCCCGTATGAAAGGTTAAACAAGTAAATAAGGGGCATGTGCAATAGATATATATACATATATATATTTTAATACTTGTGGACAAAATGATGTTACAAGTTGTTTGAAAACAACAAAATCACCAATGTCTTCCATTTTGAGATGTGTATAGTACCATAAGCATTAGTGCTTCGTAGCAAACTGTAGTGCCATGTTAGGATCAGTGCATGAGCCTAGTAGTATTTTTACAATTTCAGAGTGGCAAATTATTAATGACAATAATAAACAATAATGTAACTAACAGTAGAAAGCAGACAATAACGTTACGAATGTGGTCTAAAGATGCAGTATCCTTCTTAGGCAGTGGTAGTGACAATGCTATCTTTGGAAACAGAATTTATTAACTTGATGGGCTTTGTGGAATAATAGCTGACCTTTTTTGTTTTGTTTTTGGTAAAGTCTGTCCAAGCTAAACAGTAGACTGTGAGCATCCAGACTAATCATCTCTTCATCCACATAAGGTGAACTGGAAGACAAATCCAGGACACACACCAAATTGAATGTGGCATTTGTTTCCTTTTAGTCTTAATGAAACATCTTAAACTGTTCTGGCAGACTCTTTCTTCACGTAGACCGTTTCATTATTACCCGTCGTATCCACCATAGAGAAGCTGAAGAGCCACTGTACGTGTTTTATGGGCAATTCTGCTACCTTCTCATATGGGTATAATTAGTTAGTTAACTATTGAGCAGAGTAACATTTTGCAGAAATAACTCTATTTAAAAAATATGATGCTAATGTTAACCTTAATTAGTAAGACTAGTTAAATTATTAAATTCAAATTGCTGTCTACAAGTTTTGTCAATTTTGTACACTTAGAATTCTAAAGTATAGATTGATACTGCCAGCACTTTTCCCAGCTATCTGATTTCTTTTTTAATTGCATGGCAATTTTCTCTCTCTCCACAATGTGTCTCTCTACTTTCTGAGACTGGAAAGCTGAGCTAGGTGAAATCCAAATGGTTTACACTGGGGATAAGATTTTGTCTTGGAAGTCATAGATTCTGTGACTTTCACAGACCTCTGTGACATTTTCCCCTCAGATTCAGCCTTGTGCCTGGGGCAGCAGGGCCAGATCTGTCAGCCAGCAGGGGCTCCGAGCCGCCACAGGCAGCAGGGGCCCCACTACCATCAGCCACTGTGGGTAGTGGGGGTTCCTCATCGCCGAGCCACCGGCCTCGGAGCTCTGAGCCACAGCTCTGAGGGGTCCTGTAACTGTCAGGCGCTGTGGATGGTGGGGGCTCCAGAGCTCTCAGTCACTGGCACTGGAGCTATCACCCATTGCAGGAGGCAGGGGCCCTGGAGCTGTCAGCCACAGTGGGTGCTGAAGCTCCCCCTCCTCCAACTGCAGGGCTCAGGCTCTCATCCCCCCTGTGGGGCTTGGGCTTCAGTTGTCCCCTGGTTAGTTCCCCCAACTACATTATTTTTAGTAAAAGAGACAGATGATGGGCTTCCCTGAATTTTTTTTTATTGTCCTTGATCTGTCCCCTAACTTTTACTAAAAAAAAAAAAACCCATGACAAAATCTTAACTTTATTTATCACTTTTGCAAACAGGCAGTTTAGACTATTGAAGCAAGACATAGAAATGACTCCCAACCCAGGATTGCAACAATCTGTGTGTGACATCTATCTGATTCCCTGGAATAGCTTTTTAATTGCTGCCACTATTGTTTCTCACCCATCTCTGTTTTAAAAATAACAGACTGCTGTCAGCTAAGAGAGGATACTGCATCTTTTCTTGAGCCCTGCCTGTAAATGGCCACCTGGGAAAAATGGGTAGCTTGGGTTTCTGAGTTGATCTAGATTAATTAAATGGGCAAAATGTACTGAGATACAAAACCAGTGATTCTTGCAGAGTTAATTATGTAATAAAAAACAGAGCCTCTGCATATTCCGTCTCTCCATGTATATTGGGCAGGTGGGCTGTTTACAGTAGAGCTCTGGGGCTCTACAGTAGAGCTAGTTCAGTTCTGAACAAAAGTAGCTATACCATTGAATCAAGTAGTTTAGTGCTTGGGGGAATTAATTGATTAAAAAAAATACCTCTGAAACTGGAATGCAAAATAGCACAGTATGTAGGGGGAAATATCCCTGATGCAAACAAAGCCATAAAAAGATTTAATAAAACTAGAATTTTAGTAGCAATAATTGTTTTGCATGTAATAGTAACTAACTTGCATTAGCAAGATTGTACAGTAGAATAAGTGGTAATAACCAAATAAGTTTGTGGTCTGTGCTGCAGAGAGTTACATGAAGAGAACAGTGTCTCTTTTTAAGAAGATGGAGGAATTCCTTTCTTTTGCAGGACTATGGCGCTTAAATACCATGGTGATGAGCCTGGTATAAAACCTGGATAGCTATAGGTCATGCATCTGAATTGGTGCAGGTAGGGGAAGAGTGGGCAATGGTGTATGGGTGGCTGGTTTCTCAATTGCTTGTTTTGTAGCGTATGTAGCATGTGCAGTGCCTCTGAGAGGAAAGTGCTGAGATACGAAGAAGATCCGTTTCCCACAGTTGGAAAGCATGATTCAAAGCTTTTATTGGAGAGGGAGATTTTTGTTTTTTGTAAGAAGAAACTAAGTAGAAATGTGATAGGTCCTAAAAAGAAAGTATTGCAAAATGTTGACATGCCAAATGTTTCTTCTGCAGGGATAGAATTGCAGGATTTCTTTCTTTCAAAAGACTATCCTACTTCCTCTTTTAAAATGTTAAGTACAAACCGGCCATATGGTTCCATTTAAGATTAAATCTGTTTTCTGTTCTCCCTTTGAATTTTGCAACGCCAATTGCAGTAGATTCTCTGGTAAGGCAGAGGAGAATTGATGTGCTGCTGCGGTCTTTGTCCCTGGCAACTATTAGATGGGCACTCTAAAGAGCCCATAGAGTTTTTAAATACAACCCACAGCTGACCTTGTCTTCAAACAGAAGTGTAGCCTGCAGAGAATATACAGCTCAGCATGCCATGTTCTAGTCCTGAATTGAATTATTAAACCAAAGTGTGTGCTGATCCATGTGTGGCTTAATCTCTTTGATCAGGATGGAATATTGCATGCAACCATCTGTAGAGTCTGAGTGTGGCTGAACTTTGCTTCATTATTTAGTAAACTAAGTGGGGCTATTTGTCCCCTGGCAAGTTGATAACATGACCCTATGTTAGAGCAAAATGTGGGCACCCCTAATTTAATGTAACCAAGATGGATGTATGGATAAGTAGTTAATTGTTAGCAAGTAAGTCATATCCAATAGTAGTCTTGCACATTAAAACCTGTGATCTAAAAGATAGTGATTTGAAATAAATTCCAGATATTAAATTGTTATTGAAACAGGAAACATACCAAGAGAAGACCTTAACTTGATCATGTCTTAGAATACTAGATGGTATTAGACCAGCCTTATACAATTATGAAAATATACTTGCCAGTATTTTACAATAATAATGAAAACACTATCTTGCTCATATCTCCAGAATATGTACTTTTCCTAGCTGAGCAGAGTTTTGCAAGACTGTGTTACACAGTTACAATGAAAACTTGAAGGCTCGCTGCTTGTTGCTGCCAGTGCAGACTTTCTGGTGTACTATTCTCTAAGGGTGACTAAAATTTCCAAAGACTGCTCAGAGCAGCAATGTCTGAGATCTTGCTGCCCAAAGGCCACTGAGCAGTGGTATGATTTTTATTTTTTCTCCCAAGCTCTTGATTTCCTTGCTTGCAAAACACAGCAGAAAGTTCAGATAGTGTGATGGTTGTCAAGTATAGTGCCATGCTAATACTAGGTCTAAACAGTGCTAAGTCTAGATCATAAGTGTATGAACTGTGCAGAAACCTGTGATCTGCTTTCTTGCTCATTGGTTCTGCTGGAGAAGTTCTAGCCAGTACCTATGCTGTGAATTGCTCTTGCCCAATACAGCTGGATGTTAAAGACCTTCTCAGCACTAAGAAATCCTTGTGGCAAGTGTTTGGGACTAGAGAGCTGTGGAAAGCTTCAGGACAATGATGTTTTAAACAGGGCTTCTCTACTAGCTCTTCTGTCAATGTTATTTTCAGGGTTTTATGGAAGTACTCCTCAGTAATAATGGGAGAACAGAAGCTTGTCTGAGGAAGTTTGTCACTGGTCTTAGAGACCCCTTTTTTCCCTGCATTGCAGTGACCATCCTTTCAGCTGTGTATGGAGACTAGCTGAGATTTCCTTCCACGCCCATTCATACAGCTTTTTACTTGAGCGAGAGGGCTATATGGTGGGCAATTCACGGTGAAGCCTTTCCTCCCGAAGGTTCAGTACGTTGCCTCCACAGTATGGCCAGGCTAAGGCACCAAGGGCCAGCAGTGGAACCTGGGCATCTCATGTAGCAGTGCAGAATGCTACCTATGGACCCTCTCTCCCCTATGTTTTCCTTCAGTCTGCTTTGCACTTTTTCCTGAAGTTTGACTTTGGAATAATGTGTATACACATGCAGCATATATCAAGGTGATGTCTGGCACTAAAGCTACGTACCAAGCAGTCACTGTATATTCAAATTCTCTAAGGCTTACCTTTTATCTTTACTGTCGGATGTTCTCACTTGCTGTAGCATGTGTCCTATGTAAATTCTGTTTTCTCTCCAAACTGAATGTGTGTTTGCAGGGCAGCTAAGAGAATGTTCATTTGTGAAGCCCTAGGCACAGAACTGCATGGACAAACCGAGGATGAGTGGCACAGGCCCACAAATCAAGTCTTATAGAGCTAGTATTCTAATTATGCATGAATCAAAATGTCTAGTGTTACATAGTTATTACCAGTAAATTCAGATATGCATTTATTCATAATGAAGCAATAGGAACTAATATACCAATAGCTTGAATTTACTGCTTTGATTCTCAGATTTTGTTTTTAGAAAATGCACTGCCTCTGTAGAGAAAGGGGCAGATTATACAGATAGGGACAGAAGCATGGCACCAAAACTGCATATCAGGAACGAGGATCAGCAGAACTCGCCTTTTTAACCTCTTGCCTGGTTCAGATTAGTGCCCTGTGCATGTAGAAAACAGGGCATGAACTAAGCATGTTTAGTGGCGAGATGAAGTTTCTCAGCTGCTGCAATTGTAGCAAACAGAAAGGTGCAGAGTTTCCCAGGATGTGGGGAGGGCAACAGATGAAATCCAAGTTGGATAACATAACAACTGACTCATAGTAAACTGAATGTAGGATTTGCTTGACAATAAGTGAAAGAGGTCTTGGCCTAGTGAGGTGTATTCTTTGGAGGAGGTTGAAATCAATAAGCACAGTCCACATATTTCAGGTGTTGAATAGCTTTTTAATAGTATTTTCAGGTAAATCTTTAGCCACATAGGCCACTATACTGAAGCATACTGGTATGAACCATAGTAATAGCATCCTGAATGAACCTGAAATTTTTGACACACTTATGTTTTTATTTTGTTGAGCTCTGTGACTAAAATTTTTATAAGTTATAAAATGAGATTTGCTCAATGGGTGTTCTGACCTCTAGCAACGTAGGTGACAATATGTTTTCTTCTTAATTTCACTGATTAAAAAAAATTAGTGATTTTGACATGAGAGAACTAATGGAAATCAGGTGCCATCTATTTATTTGCAAACCTTCACTGTGTTTTCTGCAAAGAATATTGAGCCACTTTGTGGGTGTGTGGGGAAAATTTCTGCTGAGAATGTAGGAAAAAATGGCATCTGTACTATTGCTGCTTTTCCTAGTGTGGAGCATGTAAACGCAGAAGCTCTCAGAATGAGACAAGTAAGTAGCCTGCAAGATTCCTTATTTCTGTCTTCTTATGGCTACATCTAACTTTGCAGGAGGACCTAGTTTATGTGAAAATAGCTCTGTCAAATATCCCCTCTTTGAAAAAAGAAAATGGGGCAAGAGGAAGGGTTTGAGTCAAGTTAATGCCTGTCTACATTCTTAGCCAGTATAATACAAGCACACCCACAATGCAGGCTTGGTATAGGGGCCATATATTTTTTCTCATTGTTGATCTTTCTTTAGATGTACAGTAGTTGCCAAATGAAAAAAGTGAATATTAAGGTTTAATCTGTGATGACTTTTATAATATCAGAATATGGTTGAAATTTTTCCTTTAGGCCAACTTCAGTAAGCAAAAAGGAATGGTTAAAACGTTTAACCCAAGTGGTCAACCATGCCACTAAAACCCTACAGGATATCCTTCGGGAGTACTCTTCAGTTTAAAATTCTGCATTAGTACATTCGCCCCCCCCCCCCCAAATAATGCCTGGTCTGCACTTAAATTTTAAGTCAACATAGTAACAGCACTCAGGGTGTGAAAAATCTACCCTTCTGAATGTTGCAGCTATGCTGCCACAAACCCCCTATGGCTAAGTATGCAGAAGTGTGATAGTAGCTAGGTTAAGAATTCAAGTTAGTGGAGTTACTACAGAGACAGAAAAACCTCTTCCATCACTGTAATGTACACTACAGCTGTGCCACTGTAGTATTTGTAGTGTAGACATTGCCTGAGCAGTAAGCAATTAGTGTATTTACAAGAACACACTTATTTCTCATCTAAACAAAAAGGAAATAAGACTTCATTGTAAATAATCTCTTTGTGAGGAGCATGGTGGAAGAGCAGAAGGAAAATGTTGAAGGTAGTCTTCAGCTCTAACATAGGAAGGGGATTGAGTAGATGCCTTTTGGGGGGGGGAAAAAAAAGTCCTTAAGTTTGGAAACCAGGTTAGAGAATACTTCCTATACTGAACTTCTGATAGTATGATCACATTTTTATTATACTCAATAGACCATGCACAGGAAAGATTAGTGAAGGAATTTAGTGGTATCTCTGGAAACCATTTACTCCATTGTACAGTGTGTTATGTGGTAATACTGAAAATTTCTCCCTGTATATAGCTGATGTTTTCCAAAAGGCAGCTTGTTTTTATATCTATGCATCTTTGGGGATCTGAAGAAAAGACTTTTATTCTTTTGACACTGTAAAGAAGAATTGTTTAAAAATGAACTTGGAAACTCTGCACCTGTATACAATTTTTTTTAGCAATAAAGCAGCACGGGCTGAGAATGCACTGAAACCTCATTGTGTCTCATTTGTTAGGAAAAAAAGACAAGCTAGAAGGTAGTAATGTTTTTCAGGTGGAACTGGTAGTTCTGCCTATTAAGGTTACCTGACCCTTCTCATTATAAGACTTTTTCAGAATTATAAACTCCTCTGCCAGAACTTTAACGTGCCTCAGACTGAATTATTTTGGAAAACTTAAGCCAAAATATTCAGCCATTTACAAAAACACACCTAGGGAAATGTACATTGTCTTGCACATATTTAAAAAATTTCTGATTTTCTTTGAAACTCTTTAGCACCCAATTTGGCAGGTGGCATGTGTCAGGGATGTGCCTTTTGCCATTCCTAGCAATGGGCGTTCAGTTGCTGTATAGACGTAACCTAATAGAGCCTGCTTTAGAGCCCAAGGTGATCACTGCTCCATTTGTCCTTCAAGACTTCATTCCTAGCAGCAATCACCTCAGTCAGAACACTAATGGAAATAGGAGCTCTCAAACTGACCTCTCCTCCCCCATATCCTGTTGTAGCTAGACAGTTATATTGTGTCCCCACCTTCACTTCCACCCTAAAGTATTAGAGTTCCCCCTCAGTCAAGATATTCAACTGCTGGCCTTTTCCTTAAGTCCCACTTGCTCAGGGAGAAGACCAGCTTCTACATACTGGATGGAAGATGAGGTCAGGTTTCCCACCTTCATTGCACTGAGCTCTTCAGAGTTCATGCAGGAGGCTTTTTGTTTCCTTTCATGAGAGATCACCTGTCTCCTCTCAGATTTAGTGGTCCTCAGGTTGCACTTTGACATGCTATGAGTCTACTGGTTTCACCCCACCTCCTGGACCTAGAGCCTCACTGCTAATTCTGCTTGGGCTCAATCCACTTCCATTGCCCTTCTTAGGAAGGCACCCATTGATGATAGTTGCAAGGCAGTCACCTGGCTCTCACTTCACAAGTTTTCACATTATGTTTTACACCATGCTTCCAGAGTGGACATGGCCTTTGATGAAGCTGTTCTACACTGTGTACTAGGATCCTCCTTAAGGTACTCTCAGCAACGTGCAGTATAATTTCTCTAGTCCTGGCTAAATATTGCACAAACAGAAAATACTGTAACTGTAGTAGTACACAGACTTAATAGCCTCTCTGCACTCTGAGAAGCAGAAGAATTCTTTAGCAAGCCTTTTGTTACAGCAGATTAAGTTCTGCAATAGAGCTCACACACGGTGACTTACATAACAAAACAAGGACTACCATGTTGACTGTACATTCAAAATAAGCTACATATGGTATAGTTGGAGTTCTTGGGTGTCAGGGGCTGCTCAGAATTATGGAACAAGCACAAAGTATTGGATGTTTCTGCTAAAATAGTTTAATGTTGACACAATGCAGTGTTTAGGTTTAAAAAGTGAACATCCTGTTAAGATATATGGGGCAGTTCATACCTCTCACAGCTATTGTGTTAAGTTGTCTGCAGTAATGACTGCCTGACTATTAATTTACATTAATTTCACCTATAAAAGGATTTCTTCAAACAGCAGAGTGGGATTTTTAAGTGGAAATTTAGAACAGGAATGTGCCACAGAATGCAGCAGGCTGAAGAAACATGTTAAGGCTGAAACAGCCTGCCCACAAAGGACTGCAGCTCAATGCAGCAGGATTAGTTTATCCTCAGCACTGGCAGCCAGTGAAATATAATGGGGAATTAGCATGGTAGAACATCCTCTACTATTTAAGGCATTTCCCATTACAGCATTGTTTTAAAGTCATGAGCTTACTAGTCCAGACAATGTCTAGTCACTCCACAGTAAAATGAAAGGAAAAAGCTAGTTTTACATATTTATTGAACAGTTACTTTCCCCAGGAAAGTAAAATATTGCAACAGTGCACTTTTGATAACTAGCCCCAGGAGCCCAACTTGTGGACCAGGACAGCATGACCCTTGCTGCTGTACACACAACAAACAGATAATCCCTTCCCCAAAGGGCTTACTATCTGAAACCCACTCTAGATTGAAAAGTTAGCTAGGTCGAGCTAAGTCACTTTAGGGCTGTGAACATTTTTGCACCATTGTTAGATCGATCCTCCCACACCCCCTTGCCATAGATGAAGAATTATTCCTCCATTGACCTAGCTACCATCTCTTAGAGAGGTGGATTAATTACATATTGAGTGAAACCCCCTTATGTCAATGTAGGAAGCATCTATGGCCTAAGATAGTGGTTTTCAGCCTGTGGACTGCAGACCTCTGGGGAGCCACAGACTATTCTCTATAATTTTCAAAGGGCTCTGTACCTTCATTAAAAATTTAGGGGTCTGCCAAAAAAAAAAAAAAAAGTTGAAAACCACTGGCCTAAGAGAGAGGCGATTTAGACTCTCCAGAGTTCAGATCCAGCTTGTTTGATTTACATATGGGCTGTAGAATACAATCAGATTTTCAGCCTTCAAAAAACAAAAAAATTCTAGCCCTAACAGTGGCAAAGATAGTGCTGAATACATGAATAAGATGTAACTGAGACACGCTTCTCTTCCAAGTTAACAACGAAACAGTGGATGAGTGTGTCTACAACCTTGTTTCCCCATTAGGGAGCTGATTCTGAAACATGGCACTTTTTATAAACGTTAACTATTTATTTAATCTTAGCAGATAGGAGGTAGGACTAAAGCCCATGGGAAGTAACTGGAGTTACTGCAGAGATAGAGGGGACAAGACACAAAAATAGAGAACGGGAGAGAATTGGTTCTACAGTTAGGCATTTTTTGAAGATTAATGCTGAATGCAACAGTTAAGAGGCTGAACAAAACTCAAAAATGAAATTACAATATTAAGATCATACTGTATAGACTTGATCTTTGGACAAGTCTATTTACATCAAAAGGAGATCAACTTTGTATTACTGGTAGTATAGCCTAGACCCTGGAATAGAATTTGGTCTTCTCCGTTGCTTGAACAACGCCCAAGAAATTCCCTTATTCCTACACTAGTAAAATAGTATACAGTAATTTTGGACCTTTTATAACAAAAATAAGAACTTTGAAGTATTTGCTGTTGAAAGAACAATTTGCTCCGAGAGGCTTGGACTACAGCTCTTATACAAGAGGAAGTAAAATTAAAACCTGGTAGTATGAACAAATAGGTTGTTTGCAGTGTTATTGTGGCTATATTGGTCCCTGGATATAAGACAGACAAGATAGGTCAGGCAATTATTAGATAAACTTCTGCTGGCGAAAGGTACAAGCTTTTAAGCTACACCAGGCTCAAGAAGAGCGTGGGGTAGCTTGAAAGCTTGTACCTCCCACCAGCAGAAGTTGGTCCAATAAAAGATATTACTACACCTATCTTGTCTCCAGCAAATAGGTTGACATGCTAAATACTTATACAAAAATCTCACATTTACATCAAACACCTAGTTTTCGACTTCACCCTTTGTTACTAATTCTGTTACTAAAGTGCTATGATATATTGGAGAATCAGCTCCTGTGATGGTTGTGAAGCATACACAATTATACATCTTAAAAATGCAGTGAGTAATTTACAAGATCTGAATTTAGCACTAGATATGGGGATATTAAGTTCTCCAATTTCAGTGTGAATACCTCAAAACACAGGTGTTGCTATTCTAGGTTATTGCCAAATAAATATTTGGCCTAACAAGAATGAATACTTAAAAAGACTTCCTATGATCATTAACCAAAAAAGTCACATGATTTATTATGTGCACTATCTGCTGATCCAGACCATTCAAGTATCATGGAGTGGGCTATTCTCCAGGAGTCCCAGACTCCATTCTCTCATTTAGAAGTTTGCATTTTCCCTACATAGTTCAGATTTGAGAAAAATCAAACAAACCACTAACTGAAAAAACATGAGGTACTAGGATTGATGAGATCAGCAACTCAGGCCAGAACCAATACTGATTGTAGTCCTTTGCTCAGGGCATGGGAGGAAAAATAATCACTTATCAATGGAATTACAATGAGCATATAAGTACTTTCCTCTCTATGCCTGATATAAAATTTCAGGCATAATTTCCCAACTTACTGGAGGCTTTAAAACGTAAGTATGCCTTCGCTGGAGGGGGAGTGAAAAGGGAAGCTCCTTTCATCTTCCCAGGTATAGAGAGAAATAAGAGCTTCTACCCCACAGCCAAGGGGGAAGAAGAGCCCTCTTACTCTCTCACATACACTCACACATACTAAACAAACAAACAAAATCCACAGCAAGAGAAAGAACCTAAGACTCAACAGGAAGACTTTTGAATCAAGGCCTAGCTTCTGTAAAACATTTCCTCTACATGAAGAGACGATACCAGGGTTTCATTCCTCACAAGAACAGTGTATAATGGCTGATCTTGATTAACATTACATGGTAGCATATTTTGAATCACTCTCAGGAACTTAAAATCTTAGTTTCCAACAGCTGTTTTTTAAACCATATATTGCTCAGGAAGAACCACAGTGTAACCTGTATTACATCTCAAAGAGTGGACATGCTGCAAGGATGAGGTATTTGTTCTGAAGTCGCAGAAGGAGGAAACAGTTTCTTGCTCCTCAAAAATCCAGTCCACTTCACCAATCTGAGCTATATGTCAGCAAAAGCTTTTCACACATACAACAAAGTGGCAAATTAGCTTTCTCTGACTTTTTTCAGGGTGGTGATTTCAAACTGCTTTGTTCATCACAATGAAGAAACCTGCAATGATACACAAATGGCTCCATATTCTATGATGTCCTGTTAATTGCTTGACTTGATTCCTGTAAACCCTAGCTTTAGGCCAACTGTCCTTGATGCATAGCCCTGCTTGTCAGCCATGTTGATCTGTTGGTTCAGTTCTTCCAGCCTCTTAATCAGTAACTCTAGGCGTACATGGACCCCCACAAGTTGTTCTTTCAGCTAGAAAAAAAAATAAATACAAATTAAGGGGTAGGTAAAGAACAGTTATTTACCCTATGGTAATGGTGGTTCTTTGAGATGTGTTGTCCAGATTCCACTGTTGGTGCACCTGTGGCAAAGATCAAAGTATTTTTTGTAGCTGTGCCTACACCCTGGGTGGCCTCTCATTCCTATAGCAGAGGGCATAAAAGGGGAGCAGCCCCAAACACCCTTCACTAATAACAACAGGACTCTGAATTAGCAGGGAAGGAGGGCAAGGCATGGAATCTGCTGTGTACCGTAAGGTAAATAATAGGGCTGTCAATTAATCACATTAACTCATGGGATTAACTCAAAAAAATCTGTTATAGTTTGGAATCTCTGCTGAGGGAAGTATGCTCCTGCAAGTGTGAATTCTAATCACTTCTATGATGAACTCTATGCTTTGAGTTGTTGCAAGTGTGGATTTGTCTCTGACCTTGAGACCCGATGAGATGAAGATTTAAAAGATACATGAAAAGAGCTGATCACTTGCTATGGGGATTTCCCTCAAATGAGCCAGTTTAAATAGGGCTATACCTGGATTCTTTGCCTTCTCAGATGAGCTACCACCATGCTAACTACTTTGAAGATTCATGGGGCAGTGAAGAGGCCAAAGGGTAGGACCCTGTACTGTTAATGAGATACTCCTATGAATCTCAGCTACTTTCTTTGAATTGAATAAATCTAAGTGTGAAAACAGGCATCCTGAAGTTGAGGACTACAAACCATTGGATCCAAAGAGAGTATTATAGAATCTAGGGCAAGCATGTGGAACATGAAATAATGGCTGAAAGTATTCAAACATCAAAGACAGGGAAATAGAGACCCATCCTCTTCTTTACTTCCTAACCCCAATGGGAATAAAAGCTCTGGCCACAGAAATCTGGGGGCATTTCCTCCACTGCTTCCAGACATATGAAGCATGAGGTCAACTCCCACACGGGAAGGGCTCCTGAAGAGAGAGTAGGAGGATTAGGTGGGCATTGGAACAGTTTAAAATTGGAAGTGATACAAATTGATGATTATCTTGAGGAACAATCAGTCTGAGGTTATCCTAGCCCAGGCTTCTTGGAAGGCAATTGCCAGGCAGGGGTGAAAAAAGGTGGTCCAGCCAGTCCCTTGACAGTGTTGCCAATTTGATTCCTGTCTAATGCCCTAGACTGTGAGGCAGCTGAGAAAGAGGCTGCAGTTTGCCTCAGGTGAATTCTCTGCCTCTTTCTTGGGGGCGCTGAAAATCTGAGAATAATATTGTGATAGACAAATGACCATGGAATAGCTGATGCTTCTGTTGCTCTCTCTTTGGGGCTCTACGTTCCAATACCCAGGAATGCAGGATCACTCATGAGTCTTTCTGGGTGGGGAGTGCTCATCTGCCACTGTTAAATAGCTAGTTTCCCTCAAATGAGGATCCCAGATGCTTGCAACCAAGAGGACCTTCTTATTGTGACAGCAGTGGGCATTCTTGCTGCCATATCAGATATATCTAGTGCTGCTTGAAGTCCAGGCTGCCTATAAGCTGAACTTCTGCCATTAGGGATTTTGAGTGCTCTTGGGTCTCCTTCAAGAATTTATTGAGTTGGAAAGCTGATCCCAGTCAAAGAATCATATTTTGAGTAGCACCTGGTAATTTGCTATTCTCATCTGGAGGCTCAACAAGTAGACTTTTCTACCAGATATCTAGTTTTTGGGGGTCCTTCTCTCAAGAGGTGGATTTCAGCTGGCCTTGATGTTTAGATTACTTGCAATGCCTATACAATCAGAGTGCCTAAAGTAGGATGCTGATAATATTGAAATCCCATGGCTGATATTTGGTACCCTCCTATCGGTTTTCTTGGATGTAAGTGGAACTAAGCCATGTGTATTCCAAATTATCTTCGCTGGTTCAAGCAGTCCATCACTTATTTTAACTCATCTCCTTGAAGATGAAGTTTGCAGGATATCATGGTATCCAGCATCTCCACCATTCATCTCATCAGGTCTTGGAAGATCATCCAATGAGTCAACAGATAGAGGATTAACTGCGTCATTTGGAGGAGCACTAGGATACAACATCAGCTGGTTATTCAAGAGTGTGGTTGTCTCCATTAAGAAAATGAGGAATACTTGTGGCATCTTAGAGACTAACCAGTTTATTTCAGCATAAGCTTTCGTGGGCTATAGCCCACTTCACTAAAGCTTATACTGAAATAAACTGGTTAGTCTCTAAAGTGCCACAAGTATTCCTCATTTTCTTTACGGATACACACTAACATGGCTGCTAATCTTAAAGTTGTCTCCATTATTATTCTTCCTCAACTTTAATGAATTGTGGCTAGGATAGGTACTTGTGCACATTGGAGTTTCTTTGGCGACAGAGCTCTGGCATTGTAGACTGCAAAGGATTCTGACTTCCTTAGAATATACAATAGAATATTATTTCTCAACTGAGGGGGACAAGTATGGCCAGACCTGGTAAGAGCAGTGGGACAGAGGGCACATGGGTGGATACAAATGGAGTGCTCCCTGCAGGACCCCAATGACTTCTCGACACCGTTCATAGATTAATCCCTAGACTCCCGGCCCAATTAACACTGTGCTACTCACACAGGGGTGAAAGGGGATGCTCAGGACAGGAGGCCTGGTGTGTTCCACTGAGTAAGACAAAAAGGAGTGAACTTTTGGGTGAGAAGTTGGGGGTTTGGTGATCACCTTTCCAAGTCTCTCAATAAGAGGTGACTCCACAGCACCAGGAGACCTTGTTTTAGGACCAGCACTAAAGTTGTACTGGTGCCAAGGTGCCCAGGCATTTGGTGTGATGGTTTCAGACAGTAATGAAGAGGTCAGTGCTGCATATAGGGCACTTGGTGCTGACAGATTCTTATGCTGAAAAGGAACCATCAGTCCAATTTCAATATGTAGGTACTGAAGCAGGACTCTGATTTCAAGCTCTTTATAGAAGTAGTCTTAGGAAAGGATCTCTGTCTCCTGCTTGGAAAGCAGGTGGTACCTGCCCTGATTCCAGGAGCAGCTCTCCTTGAAGCCCCTTTCTGGAAAGAGATGTGAATGTGGTGGACAAACAGAACTTAAAAGGTGGCCCAGGAGCTCAGAGTGGTGTCTTGGCTCATTGGGGCTCTGGAGGCATGTGACTGACCTAACTGGTGAAGTTATGGCAGGGGTCTGCAGATCCAATGAGACTTGCATCAGTTTTTTCAGGAGAAAGAGCTTAAGCCTTGCTTCTCTCATCTGATGAAGCACATTTAGAAAAGGAGCGAAACACAGAGCAGCACTCCGAGACATAGCCCCCTCCTAGGCAAATTAGACACCCCAGAATAGTCATTAATAATGGGCATTGCTACATCACAAGAGGGACATCTTTTGAACCCTTGTGATTTGATGTCTGGCATGTTAAGGTATTGTATGGGGACATATTTTTTTAATAAAATCAGTGGGTAAAAAGTAACCTACAAAATAAGTACAGTGGGATCCCGCAATACTGCGATGATCAGGATCCAAAAAAAATCGATTGCGATAATCACGGGGTTGCGGTATTGCGGGGTTCCGCTGCATCAAAGCAGCAGCCGCTGCCGATATCGGGAGCCAGCCGCGCTCCGCGCTATAAACGGATTCACACTATCACGGGGCGTGGTATTCCCCACTGTAGTAATTATGGAAATGCTAAAGCTAAAGTTGCAACGGATGCAGACACTAAAGGGGTTCTGTCTTGGAGCTACGGGTAGTAAGAAGGAACCGAGTGATGGCCGAGGCTTCCTCATCCTTTATGTCCCCAACTACAGAGGGCAGTAAGATGTCGAGGATGTAGGTGCATTCATAAAGGATTTTTTTTGAACAGCAGTGTCTGATCTCGCGCAAGTGGACATCTCCAGTGGAATCTGTGTGGACGATTATTTGAAGGAGAACCTGAGATACCATCAGGTTAGCACTATAAACAGAGTCCTGCATATGTCATTATTTTGTGAATGGCAAACATTCCATAAAGAGTTCAATCCTAGGATCATTCTAGCAACACCCCTTGTAAGCAAACCTTTCAAAAACATTGTTTGCACTTCTGATAAAATGCTACCACTATTTGAGTAAAAAATTGATTGATTTCAATGGAAATTTTGCTTAAACGAGGGCTGCAACAATTGATTCTTTTAAGTGTTTGGTGTGACCATGAAACACAGAATGCTCCCTACTCAGGTCACAGAGGGTATATCTACACCGCAACTAGACACCTGTGGCTGGCCCAAGCTAACCGACTCTGGCTTATGGGGCTCAGGCTGTGAGGCTGTTTCGCTGCTGTGTAGACTTCGAGGCTGAGGCTGCAACCTGAGCTCTGGGACCCTCCCGCCTTGCATGGTCCTAGAGCTCAGATTCCAGCCCAAGCCTGGAAGTCTACACAGCAATGAAACAGCCCTGCAGCCCAAGCTCAAGTTGACTGGCCCAGGCTAGCTGCAGAGGTATTTAATTGCTGTGTAGATGTACCCAGAAAGGCCTGAAGATGACTTGCACAAGGAGAAAAAGTCTTCAGAAAATATAAGGCCCAATTTCATATTCAGACCAGAAAACAGACAAAAACAAAGGCAGAAGTGGTTTACAACTTAGGAGGACAGTATCAGAGGGTAGCCACGTTAGTCTGGATCTGCAAAAGTGACAAAGAATCTTGTAGCACCTTATAGACTAACATATTTTGGAGCATAAGCTTTCATGGGTGAAGACCCACTTCATCAGATGAAACTTAGGAGGAAGACATTTTGAAGAAAAAGGGGATATTCAAATTAATTTAGGCCTAAAATATAGGTACTGTAAAAGCAGTTACAGAATTTAAATAGAAGTGTCCTCATGAAACTGAAAGACAGCAGAACCAAATTTTAGAGTAGCAGCATTCTTCTTTATTTAGCACAGCCCAAACATTGCAATATATGAGAACATAGAAGTCAATTAGATAAGACTTTGACTAATTGTTGTCTGTCCTAAGTTTGATTCCGAAGTTAAATGTCAGTGGTGAAGAATTAAATTAGTTTTTCTTCAATTTAACAACAGGATGTTGACACAGACAAGAACGACAGGTTAAATTAAACCTGCTTGTGTTCCTTTAATCCTCTTTAAAGATAAGTTGTTGTCCTGTGCCAGAAGAATATGCACATCCATTTGTTTATGAGATTATTAAGAATGACTGTTCTAATAGTTTAGTTTATTTGGGGTGGTGCTGAAAACTTAATTTGTATGAAATTTGCATTTCTCCTGGTTTTAACAAAATCACAAATAAAGCTTACTTTTTCCAGGTGTTCCTTAAGGCTCAAGGCGGGAAAGTTCATCTTAGAGGCCTCTATCATGGCTTTAGTTTTTAAGAGATAACTGAAAAACAAAAGTCAAAAGAGAGAAGAGTAATAAAAACCAGAGAAACATTTACTGGATAAAAAGGTAGTTTATGCAGAAACTAATACAGGTGCCAAACTGTGACCAAAAATAGTTAATGTAATCATTAAATATTAAAATAAAATAATAATGCTTTCATTGTCCTCAATTGTTTAATCTCTTTCTGTCAGAGACAGACCCTCAGTCTAAAAAGATCACTTTTGCTTGACAACCACAATGCTATTATAACAGTTAGTAAGTTTGACTCAATTCCAGTTAAGTGATCTACAACTGTGATATATTTCAGTATTATGAGGAACAAAACTTAGTGTTTATGACTAGGCTGGCTGGAAACAGTCTTCAAGCAATACAGATGTATTAACTTAAGATGTATTAATTTGGAAAGTTGCACTCTCTCTAATTCTATTACCCTTACAATAGAAAGCCAGGGCCAAATAATTTCTCCAAGTTAAGAATTTACACAGATGTACAGGTGGAGAGTGCACAACAGGGGCTACATTCTAGTGGTGGTATGAGGTAGAGTAATGTAATGTAAATTAATCAATACATTATAAAACTTAGCTAGTGTAATTCTAAACAAAAAGGCTTGTAATAATACTGGAATATTTGTAGAAGAGAAGTTTAATGTGCCTTCTTATAAGCTTCTCAGCACTACATTAAAAAATGTAGAGTAGACTGGTAGCTGAGGATTTTGCTATTTATGGATAAAGTAAGGACCACCACAGGAAGCATTTTTGGTACTAGAATTCACACAGATTTTGATTGATCTACATTTACGATCAGAAGAAGAAACTATGAACCAGCAGTTCAGGGTTAGCTTTGATATTATCAGTTCTCACTGGCAGCAGAAAGTATCACCAACCTGCATTTGCCATTCTTGTTATATACAAATCAAAATATTATTCCTTATATTGGTATTCTTCTCTTTCCATGAAGAGCTCTGCTCTGGATCTAATTTCTAAGTCATCATTCTCCGTCATATTGGTGTGTACTAACCAGAGGATGCTGTCCTTGAAAAGACAAAAGAGGCCTCGCAGATGAACCAGCGCAGTGAAAGCAGAATAGAGGCTTAAGCCCACCATTAATCCACAGGAACGACAGTACAATGCATAGTAAGCACTGTAAAGAGAGAGAAAAGGTTTCAGTAGGGCATAGGTTTGGATTACCATTTGGAAACATTGCTTACTGGTGCCATCAGGCCATAACACCATATGCAGTATTACTTCTCCATGTAGGCAAGCACTATAATAGGAGTCCCATAACCTCTGTGACAAAGTAGTGAAGTAGATGGTCCACAAGATAGTTTTTGTATTAAAGGCAGTTATCCACTCAAAAGTTTGGAAAACCCCAGAAGCTCAGATTAAAATATGAAAACTGAAAGCTAACTTAAAAGGTCAGCTCAGGACACACTGCTGCTATTGAAACACATCTATGAATTTTAAAGAGAAAAATAATTTCAGACAGACTCAAAAGTTAAAACAAAAAAACAGAAAGCCGCACAGAAGAAACTGAGGTATGTGAAACCATAACATCATCAACTCATTAGCTATACAACCATTAAATTTTCCTTTTTGTCCCT
Organism: Dermatemys mawii; assembly: GCA_007922305.1. NCBI lineage: Eukaryota > Metazoa > Chordata > Testudines > Dermatemydidae > Dermatemys > Dermatemys mawii. The sequence goes on along the minus strand of ML677332.1, from coordinate 43,597,542 downwards.
CATATCCCATTAGAGAAGAAAAGCGAAAAATGGCCACAAGAGTGCTTTGGGATAGGTACATAACTTAACAGGTAAGAATTGCAAGCTATGTAAGATGCCTATCAAAAATTCACTTTCCCATGGGGAATAGAAAGTAAGTGCCATCACCTTCTGCAGAATAGAAGCTTTCCTTTAAAAAAACGTTTCTAACCCTTATAATTGTGACAAACCTTCCAAATATGAATACAATACAGATACAGGGCTGCCTCCTCAAATTTGCAGACAGCTTAAGCAGCTGAAGCTACTCAACTTTGAAAGTAGCAACCCCTGATTCAAACTCAGTTTATTCTGTGAAGTCTAATAAAAACACTGTAAACCATGCTTGACAAAGATACCCTCCTCTAGCCACTTCCCTTTCTGCAGTTTTAATCAACTCAAAATATTTCCCTCCCATTAGATTCACCCCATAATAGGTAAAGAAAAAGCATTATCGTATCTAGGTGAGCCAGCTTCTACTGATTGTTTAATTCATTACCAGCAAAACTTGTTCACTTTCACTATTAAATATAACAAGACTTTCCATCTTAACAGGTACATAAACTTTTATTTTTGGATAGATTGCTTCCTTTTTTTATTTACTCAAATGCCCCACATCTGTGAAGGGTAAAGATGGCAAAACCTAATTTTTATTTGGAGGGGCGGGGAGAGAGAATATAGGCTACCGATTTACAAAGGCTCTCTCAGTTGAAAAAGCAGTGAACAGGTCCAAAACCAAATTAGGTTATTTGTCAATTCTATAAGACACATCTAAGAGGGAGCTGGAGGGATTTTAGAAGCTTATTTCCTTCTGGCACAGAGACATTTCTAAAATTCAGAAGCAACACATCAATGCCTTTCTGCTCTGCTTCCTGACCATCTCAAACTGAGAACTAATACTAAAAGCAAAAAGCAACATCTGAGGTACCTACCATCCTAGAAGGGCTCCTTCAATACCGACCATTAAAGAATCGTCCAAAACAACATCATTTGTGACTTCTGAGAAGACAAACCCATAGATAGTCATGCACCATTGATCATTCATCAATATTTTTATATTTGTCCCCAACCCTAAGGTTCTGAACTTTCTATCTTTAGGCTTGGAAGGATTCATTTTTGTTCTATATTTATTTGAATGGAAAAACACATTTTAAGCCTAGTAGATTTTTTTAGATGTGTGGACTTAAATGTTTCCATTAGAAAATTAAAATCCTCCGATGCCGTTATTCACACTATGTGACTGAATCCCAGATTCAAATATGTTTTGTAATATTTAATTTGTGTAGCATAATAGAATACTGACTTTTGGCTGGAACCAGCCAACAGAGAAACGGGTGTATTTAAAGATTCATGCTCTAGTGGGAGTATCGTACATTGCAGCACGAGATAAAGAGAAGGGACAGATCACAGCTGACAGACAGTGGGGCAGATCGTGTGGGAATGAAACTAACAATCGCTGGGCAGGGGCAATGTGAGGGAAAGGGAGCAGCTCTACAGCTCCTTATGGCCCGAGTGAGTTTACAGGCCTGCTGTTTCGCTTGCACACGGAGTAGAGCGGAGAGGGAGTTACTGTTATTGTGTCATTTCAGAGCAGAACCGAAACTGACGCCACGTTTCATGAAGTCTCCCAACATTTCGTGCTTTCCGAGCACGCATTAGGGCCATTTGGTGGTGCAGAGAAAACTTGGAGCTGCGAGACCAGCTCACACGGGCAGGAATAGCCCACTGGTTACGCTGCCCTCCCTGGAGAGGATGCTAGGCCCGCCGTAAGTCACTGAGGACCGCAGCAGCCGCATCCCTCTCCGCAGGCTCATGTCAGCGCCCGTGCCAGTAAGCCCGGCCCTGGCCACGGGGCTCCCCCAGGCAATCAGGCCAAGGGAGCGCTAGTGAATCCAGTCCCAGGCTCCGTCCAGTCGCAGCCCCGCCGCCCAGGCGCAGAGTCTGGCGCTCCGGGGACTCACTCACTGAAGCAGACGAGGACCCGCAGGCAACGGTCCTCCTGGGCGCAGAGGTGCAGCGAGTCGCCCAGCACCGCGCGGCAGCTCCTGCAGTGGAACAGGGCGCACTCCTCCAGCCGGAGCCCTCGGCGCAACAGCGTCCCGCCCCCGGGGCCGTTCGGCTGCCGCTGGGGCTCCGTGCCATGCGGCACGTCCACGTCCACGTCCGCGTCCGCCTGCGGTGGGCGGTCCCAGCTCCGCAGAACAGGGCCCGGCCGCTCGAAGGTGATGGAGCCGTTAACCTGAGGCTCCTGGAACAGCTGCTGGAGGCACCGCCGCACGGCCATTGTCTACTCCCGCAGAGCCGGCCCTGCTGCTCCCGCCCGGATTCGAAACCAACGCCCGCCCCCTTGCTATTCCAATTGGATTACTACCTATAGCTCTGCTCTCCGATTGGACGGAATACAAGCAATCACTTCACCGGATCATCGCAACAAGGAATCAATTTCCTCCGGCCATTGGATGATGGGGGATACCAATCATTCCACTTCCCCATCAGATAGCGATAGTTTGAGCTAGGGCGGGTCTTTAATTTGATAGACTGTATACATGTGCCTATCGAGTTTAAACAAAACAAATCCCATTCCCATGATGCCATTGGCTGTCGGCGTGTATCACGGTCCATCCGTGGTAGGTTGTTCAGCCAATGACAGGGCGCGACGGGCGAATTCGAATGGTGGGGGGTGGGACGAAGCAGCTTGGCGTCAGTTGAGCGCGAGATTTGAAGCAGGGGCACGGCGGTTACCGTCGGCAGCGCTCACAGATCGATTGTTGCCGTCCCGTCCGTTACTATAGTCCTGTCGCCATGGAGCCGCCTTCGCTGCCGCAGCTGGAGTCGCTCAGATATAGCGAGCTACAGCAGGTGGCTAAGGCCGCCGGCCTCCGGGCCAACCTGAAGGTGAGGAGGTGGCGCCCGGCCGGGAAGTCCCCCAGCCGCTGAGCGGGGAGACGGGGACGGGGGCAGTCGGCTTCGGGCCCGGGCCAGGGGTCTGCTCCCTGGTGGTAGCGGGAGGGAGGGATGATACCGCCCAGCAAAGGTGCGAGCGGGGACCTGAGTGAAGGGTGGCAGAGCGGGCGCGGCTGGCGCTCCTGTGGCTGGGGGTCGGGACCGCCGGGTCCCTGTCTTTGCTCCAGTTCTCTGGGCGGTGCAGCCAGCGTGGTGGGGGCGCAGGGTGCACGTGCCCCTGTCACCACTAGAGTGATCAGACAGCGAGTGTGAAAAGTCGGGACGGGGGTGGGAGGTTAGGGACTGTGCAATCGGGACATCTAGTCACCACTCTGTGTGGAGGGGCCCAACTCGCAGTGTGATCCCTCTCAAACATGGATTTAAAGGTGCAGAGGTGGGATCACAGCCCCTAAGCTTCCGTGTGAACTTCTAAGATATACGAATGGCCATGCTGGATTAGATCAACAGACCACCTAGCCCAGTATCTTGTCTTCTGACAGTGGGTGATGCCAGGTGCTTCAGAGGGAATGAGCAGAACAGGGCAATTCTCAAGTGATCCAGTCTCTGGCCGGGCCAAGTAGGCAGAGGCTAAGCACAACCAGTGCATGGGGTTGTGTCCTGACCATCTTGGCTAATAACCATTGATGGACCTATCCTCCATGAATTTATCTAATTTTTTAACCCAGTTATACTTTTTCTTTCATAACATCCCCAGCTGACAAGTTCCACAAGTTGACTGCATTGTGAGAAGTAATACTTCCTTATGTTAGTGTTAAACGTGGTGCCTGTTAATTTAATCGAGTGACCACTTCTCCATAATAACACTTCCTTATTCACTTTCTCCATCCCATTCATAGATCTCTAACAGAGCCTCCCTAAGTCATCTCTTTTCCAAGGTGAAAAGTCTTTTTAATCTCTCCTCTTATGGAAGCTGTTCCACATCCTTAATCATTGTTATCCTTCTCTATACCTTTTCCATTTCTAATATGTCTTTTTTGAGATGGGGCAACCAGAACTGCCTGCAGTATTCAAGGTGTGGGCATACCATGGATTTATACAGAGACATATTTACTTCATATTGCCTATCCCTTTCCAAATGGTTCCTAACAGTCTGCTAGCTTTTTTGACTGCCGCTGCACATTGAGTAGATGTTTTCAGAGAACTATCCACAGTAACTCCAAGATCTCTTTCTTGAGTGGTAACAGCTAATTGAGACCCCATCATTCGGTATATTTAGTTGGGATTATATTTTCCAATGTGCATTGCTTTGCATTTATCAACATTGAATTTCATACGACATTTTGTTGCCCAGTCACCCAGTTTTATGAGAGCTCTTTGTAACTCTTCACTGTCTGCTTTGGACTTAGCTCTGTTGAGTAATTTTGTATCATCTGCAAACTTTGCCGCTTCCCTATTTACATCTCATTCATGAATATGTTGAACAGCACTAGTCCCAATACAGATCCTTGGGGGACACCATTATTTACTCTCTCCATTCAGAAAACCGACCATTTATTCTTCCTTTTTTTTCCTGTCTTTTAACCAGTCACTGATCCATGAGAGGAGTTCCCCTCTTATCCCATGACTGATTAGTTTGCTTAAGAGCCTTGATGTGGGATTTTGTCAAAGGCTTTCTGAAAGTCCAAGTACACTATATCCAATGGATTCTTTGTTTGCATATTTGTTGACTCCCCTCAAGAATTCTGTGCTTTGCTATTTCTGATTCCTCCCACCCGCTACATGTCAGTAACTCGCAACACAAGGCCAGATGCGTTTTTGGCTATAAAGAAGGTGCTGTCAAAGGCACAAAATAATCTGAAGGGAAGCGTTTCCTCTCCCCTGTATCAATGTTGTGTGATAGATAACATCAGGCACATGCTGGGTATGTTGGTTTTTTGCAGTTGATAGTGACCTTTTGTGGTTGTGTTAACCTTATCCACAAAGCCATCACTAGCTGACTTCCATGGAAAACATCACTGGAAGAACTATTGAGCACAGAACTTGGCAGCTATCAGGGGAACAGTGCAAAGGTGTAGAATAAGCCCTAGGGACACTGATCGTTCCCCTACAGACACAAGGAGTAGGGATGTGGACCATTATGATTACAGAGCTAGCTGAACCTCTATACCCTTTTTGGCCTCTCTGAGTGCATCATCTTAGCTTAGGTACCAGATCTTTACGTATCCTGAGATGAAATTTCACAATTCTACTTTTAAGTGGGACTTAGGCTATGATACCCCACATATCAACCATTTATTATCCAGATGGTTCAATTGAATTTGGTCATCTGCTGATTTCCCTTCAGGTGTATGACCAGTGGCATATTTTAAAAAAAAAAATTAGGAGTCCTTGTGGCACCTTAGAGACTAACAAATTTATCTGGGCCTAAGCTTTTGTGGGCTAGAACCCACTTCATCTGGTCCGTGGAGTGAAAAAAGTAGTCAGGTATAATATGTAGCACATGAAAAGATGGGAGTTGCCTTACCAAGTGGGGGGACCAGTGCTAATGAAGCCAATTCAGTCATGGTGGATGTGGCCCATTCCCAACAGTTGACAAGAAGGTGTGAATATCAACAAAGGGGAAATTATTTTTTGTAGTGACCCAGCCACTCCCAGTCTTTATTCAGGCCTAATTTGATGGTGTCAAATTTGCATATTAATTCCAGTTCTGCAGTGTCTCATTTAAGTCTGTTTTTGAAGTTTTTTTTGTTGAAGAATGGCCACTTTTAAGTCTGTTTTTGAGTGTCCAGGGAGACTGAAGTGCTCTACTAGTTTTTGAATGTTATATTTCTTGATGTCTGATTTGTGTCCATTTATTCTTTTGCATAGAGACTGTCCAGTTTGGCCAATGTACATGGCAGAGGGACACTGTTGGCACATGATGGCATATATCACATTAGTAGAGGTGCAGGTGAATGAGCCCCTGATGGTGTGGCTGATGTGGTTAAGTCCCATAATGGTGTCCCTTGAATAGATATGCCGACAGAGTTATTTTTGCCGATACAGACTAACAGCTACAATCTAAAACCAGTGGCATATAGTGACCTAAACAGCCTTCTTAAAGCAAAAGTAATATTTAGCACTACGAACAAGGCATTAGAGAAAAAGAGGATTTTGAAACAACAGTTTACCCAGGGCTTTGGAGCGGAGCCCGGAGCTGGAGTGTGGAGCAGTGACGCTGCACGTTTTTGCCTGGAGCTGGAGCACTGCTTCAAAGCCCTGGTGACTCTATGTAAGATAGACATATGTGTACAGTCCAATCACTGCCCCTGTCTTGGGCTCGGGATCCTCTCTCACCTCATCCTCAGAGCTGTGAGCACACGGTCTCTCTAACCAGTTCCTGAAACCCTGGTGACTCCTACAGTCCCCCATAGGCTAAACAAAGCCTCTCCCAGAACTCAACCCAAAAGGGTGAGCTTTCTAGTTTCTTTCTTCAAGGGGCCACATCATAAGTGGAGAATATCGTACAGAGATGCTGTGCACAGAATTATACCACATTATTGCTTATTACCCAATCACATGAGGAATGCACAGAACTGTTCACAAACTACATGAATTTCACTGCCTCTATTTCCTTACCACTCCAGGGTATTCTGAGGGCTGGGATCAGAGGCCATTGGGCCCATCTGGCATCATTCTTTCTGCTCCAGTGCATAGCTTGATATACATTGACACAGGAGCTTTCTATGATACAGCAATTCTATGACTGTTAAGATTCCTGGGAGCTTAAAACACCTGAGGATTCAGCAGTAGGGTCTCTTCACAGCAATCTGGTGAGTCACCAGCAGGCAGAGCCCAATCAGATCTGTGATAATCTATCCCCAACATTAAATGCACTATACATTAGGTCTTAAATAGTAATCCATGGAGCCTGCATTGGTCACATGATGTTGACTTGCCTTGTTTTCGTTTGCTAAATTGCATTAAAATAAAGTTAATACTTTACTTTCCTCTGCAGTAAGTGCTATAAATGCCTCCTGTCTATTATGGTGACTGCACATGGGAGAGGAAATTATCCATGAGACATTTCTATATTGAAAAATGTATTTGTACAGTAATCACATTTGAGAATTCTTGCAGTATTTCATTTTAGACAAAAGAAAAGTGGGAGAAGGTATTGAGGAAGGGGAATGCTTGGTAAGAATGCCACTCAGGAAGACATTGGAGTAAACTGCCTTTTGTACCCAAAAGGAGGACAGAAGCTTGCTTCAGTTTTCCATGGCAATAAACCAAGCAAGTTTCACTCTTGAATAATTTATTTAAATTAAATTGTTCTTTCATCAGGCTTGTACGTAAAATTGTCCTGATCTAAAATCACTGAATTATTGCTGTTTTGTGGTGGTTCAAGAGAGAGCATGTCTGTACAAATTTTTAAACAGGTACTTTAATTTCCTGTTCCCAGAAACTTACAGTGTTTAGCCAGTTCTTGTTTTCATCTCTTGTCTGAGCACATCTTTAAGCTAACTTCTCTGCAGTATTATCTGATGCAAACTTAAAAATAGTTGCCTTATCTGTAAGGTTTAACACAATGGAAAACACACAGCATTTTTGTATGAAAGAAGTATAAGTGTTTAAAATGTAACTGATAGTGCATTTCAACAGCCTTAATTTTATCAACTTTTTACATTCTGAGACCTGCTCTGACTTCTGGTGCCTTTGCTAGAATGAATGGCTTCACAACTACTTTAAACGTGTTGTTGGACTGAACACTCCGTACAAAAATGCTTCAAAAAACTTTTCCAAAGCTTTCACTTTACTTTGGAATCTCCTAAAAATTTCAAACTGTTTAATATTTTGGAAAGCTTCTACCAATCACTTGATTATTCCTTATTGGTTGTATAATGAGGCAGAGAATAAGCTGTTCCTATAATGTGTTTGGAACTAATGTTGTTTTTTAAAATGCTAAGCCAGCTGTGAATTTAGAGCAAAAAAGAAGTCCTGCCAAATCAAAGTTGAATTTGACCCTTTCATCTCCAGCTGGGATGAGCACCCTTCACATTTGAGGAGAAAAAAAGGTATACGTATAAAAATCTGCAAGGGCTTTTAAATGGCTACAGGATATCCTATGTGTGGCAATTTTTGTTTTCAAGTTGCTTACAGTTTTCTTTGAGCCATGATGTCTTCAAATTTGTGTTAGGCTGAGACTTCACCTGCCAAATTTCCTAAAATAAAATTAAATAATTTTGGGTTAGGTTAATTAAACTTAATTTTTTCATTTGTTTTAACCTCTGAAAATTAGTTTAGTGTGGAAGTGCTAATGTTCTCATTTACAGTGCTGCAAAAGTGGCACATTGATTTATATAGTTCTAAATCTGAAAAACATGGCAACGGTTAATCCTTAACATTCATTCAATAGGAACTTTTATATAAGGAAGGAGACAAACTTTGGTATTATGCTGATTTTTCCCCATGTAGGCCCTTGGAAACTTGCCATTCAGCAGCTTAAAAATTCCATTATGCAATTTTTTTTTTTGTAATGAGTATTTTCCCTATTGGCATTATTTACTTAGGAAAGTATGATCTGCATGTGAGCATGGCTCAAAGTAAGTGATGCTGTTGCAGAAATTAGATACAAATTTTAATTAGATTGTGTTTAATTAGATGAGTCAAAATACCTTGTACTAAAACTATTGGCTTCCCTGGAAAATGGATGGATTGTAAGCTCTCTGGTCAGGAAAATCTACATCTCTGCTCCAGTGAAGCGAGCGAGCTGTTCAGCAAAGCACTTACACACATCTTAAGTCCCATTGATATTAATGAGACTCAAGTACCTGCTTAAAATTAGGCAACATCTATATTACCCGGCACTGGCAACGGTGTGTAGTGTACGTGTATCCACATGCTGCAGTGAAAAGCAGTTTGCGTCCTCACTGCAGTGCGTAGTTATACGTACCAGTGAAACGCCCTGGCAGAGGGGAGACACCAAAAACTTCAGCAGCTCCCTGCCACTGAAGCCTTTCACTGTGACAAAGAAAAGTTCTGGCGTGAGAGAGGCAGCGGGAAAAGTCTGTCTTGCCACCTCCCTCCTGCCAGAGCCTTTCATAGCTTCTGCATGTTTTCCTGCGGCAAGGAACAGTTTCAGCAGCGGGGAGCTGGCAGAGGTGTCCCCACCACACCACTACTGTTGAAGTCTTTCTCTTCTGCGGGAGTCTTTTCCTGCAGAGGGAAAAGGCTTCAGCAGCAGGACGCTACACTGATAAAAACAGCAGTGTAGACAGGGAGGCACGGCTTGGGCCAGCAGAGGGTGTAGGCTAGTACGTGCATACAGCTCCACCTCCGCCAGACGTCTTTTACTCTACTTGCCTAAACCAAGCCTCACCAGCTACACTGCTTATTTATGCTGGGGGGCTTGACAGGTAGGTACTCTACATGCTGCCAAAAGACATACTCATAAACGTGTTTTGCTGAATAGAAATGGCCTTATGCAGATGCTTAAGTCCTTTGCTGAATTGGTGGGTATACAGAGTTGGCTTACGCAACCTTTTGTTTAATAGACTAGTGTCTTCCTTGGGTCACATTTTATACTCTTGACTCCTCTCCAGGCAGACAAATTGCTGAAAGCTCTGAAGCAGCACTTTCATGAGCCAAAACAAGAAAATGGAAGTAAGGTAAGAACAGATGTCCACTGACTTCTTATAATTTTATGAAAGACAATATGCAGAAACCATTCTTTCTAAGAAAGTTACTTCTATTTTGATAATTGCAGTGCATTGCCTTTAATGAAAAATGCTTCTCACGTAGCGCACATGGCAATATAAATTGAAGTTTTTATTTAAAACCATTGCCTCATGCTTAATGTGTTCACCTGCTGCTGGAAATTGACATTTTTGGTATTTAGTTTTGAAATGGTTCCATATATGACTAGGCCAGTGTCCATCCTAGTAATGGAATTGTGACAAAACAATTTGAAGTTAAAACTTAACTTGTGCTCCTGTACCTACACAGATTTATCTTTATTGGGAACTAAAATGTGGTCAAATGGAAACTGTATGCTAATATTCAAATTTGCTGTGATCTGTTCAGCTCCAGACATTAGCAATGGGAAATGTACAAAACTCTCCATTGTGTCCTTTTGAGAGAAGATCGTCTTCAGGAGCTGAAACAAGCCTAATGACAACCTAGATCTCAATATTTTAAATACTAGCTGCAAAGCTTTGAACCCACCACCAGGGAACACCTGTGCTGCTTCTGCAACTAATGCTTTCCAAGGATAGCCTACAACAGGGGTTGGCAACCTTTGAGAACTGGTGGGCCAAGTCTTCATTAATTTAAGGTTTTGTGTGCCAGTAATACATTTTACATTTACAGGGGTTGGCAGGGGGAACCTCAGACCGGCAGTGCTGAGGGGCGAGGGGGCAGACAGAACCCCAGACCGGGAGTGGGCTGAGTGGCTCAGCCAGCTGTCGGTCTGGGGTGCTGGCGCCACTTAGCCCACTGCTGGTCTGGGGTTCCATCCATCCAGGCCAGCAGCTGGGACCTCAGGCCAGCAGCGGGCTGAGCAGCTCAGCAGCTGCCAGTCTGGGGCCCCAGCCACCGGCCCCTCTCAGCTCGCTGCCGGTCTGGGGTTCCATCCTCTGGCTCCTGCCCACCGGGGTGCCAGCCCCGCTCAGCCCACTGCCTGCCTGCGTGAATGGAACGCCAGGCCAGCAGCGGGCTGAGCGAGGCTGGTGGCTGGGATCCTGGCTGGCAGTAGCATGCTACCGAAAATCAGCTTGTGTGCCATCTTTGGCATGCATGCTGCAGATTGCCGACCCCTGGCCTACAAACAGGGAATGCCATGCCAAATCAGTAGTCCATCACATCTGCCATCCTCTCTAATAGTGGTCAATACTTGATGCTTCAGAGGAAAGTACAAGAAACCCCATAAAGACTATTATATGGAATAAACTAGCTTGTATGGGAAGCCTTTCCTAAACCTAGGCAGTTGGTGTGGGAGAGTGTGTCCCTTCTCTCGTTTTTTTGTTTTGTTTGTTTATCCTATCTACCTTTTATATTCTCTAAGTGGATGTTCTCACCTCTATGAATGTCTAATCTTATTTGTCTGTTCCTTTTGTGTCTACTACAAGTTGCTCCTAAGGACGCTATAACCAAAGGACATCCTAGAGAAGAATCTTTTCTATTTTTAGGGGTTTTTTTATCCTAATATATATGTGTTTTGTTGTGGGTTTGTTTTTTTTTAAAAAAAAAAAAAAAGAAAACACCTTTCTCTTACTTAAATGTGTTGCCTTTCAGTTTCATTGAATGTCCACTTGTTTTTATGTTATGAAATAAGGTAAATCAGAAGCTTCTCTCTCTGTCGTTATGTATTGCATATACTTCTATTGCGGTCACTTTTGTGAAACTGATATGATCCTTGTCAGATTTGCTCTTTTGCTGAATTCTTGTGCTGTGGTATATGCAGTAGCAAAAGCATAGGTATGCTTTTCCATTGCTAGGGATCAGAGTATCCCTGACTGCAGGATTTTAAAAAGATCTAGGAGATCTTAAAAACTTGGCGAGCCCCAGGATTCTCCCAGTCAGGTGTGAAATGTTGCATGTGTTAGCTTGATGGAATGCTATGCATACAATAAAAACAAATGAGAGGATTTCAGATAGAAAGCTAACAAACTGCCCTCAAAAAAACTAACTTCAGTATCTGAGGAAAAAGCTGACAGCACACTGGGCGTGATGCCAGTGAACAGTGAGAATGTTAACAGGACTGTTGTTTGTGAACATTGGGTGTGATGTATCTATGTTTCATTAATAAGTTGTGAAGCTTTCTGATTAGGGCATCTAACATGACTATGCACATGTAAGGATGTTAGACAGTGGTCCCATTTCTCTTATACAGGACTTTGAAAGGAGCGCATCCTCCTCCACAGACACCGAGAAACTCAGCAGTCTGGAGCAGGTCAAACCAATTCCAGTGTCCTTTGTCACAAAAAGGCGCGGGAAAGGGAAGGTAGCAACTGGAAAGATGACCTCCAAGGAGGAAATTAATACTCATGAAGAAGATATGGTGCTTCCTGTTGAGAAAGAGGTAACTTAAATTTTTCAGGTTTTATTTTTTTATTAAGAGAAACACAAGTTAAATAGAACCTTTGGTTTATTCTGCCACCACTTGGCAGGAGGTGCCTATCTTTCAATAGGCAAATCAAGTAATATTATTGACTTTGTATTTTGGTACCATACTTTTCTGAAACTTGTGTCAGCTGTTAGCTGCAATCAACAATTTCTGTTGTTTAACGTTATTCTTCATCAACTTCAGCTCACCTGTAATCTGCATGGGTCTTTCCCAGAGTTACCATTTGACTTTAGGTGCTCAAATACCACAGTAGGTGCAGTTTAAGAACCTCATTAGAGATTAAGTACTAAGACAGTACAATCAAGTTTCACTCTCTCTTCAGGCTAGATACACTCAACTCTTGAATTTTTTTCTTAATAGACATTCTGATCACCAGATGAGTCTAGCAGCCATCTTTGCATTTTTTCAAGCATTGAAATATCCTCTTCCTTTCTGGACTCTATATGACACCATGTTCTATGTATGGCTTTTCAAGTGCTTTACACTTGCTGAAACTGTCTTAAATTTGAAGAAACGTTTTTTAGACGTTTGGTCACCTTTTTTTTTTTTTATTGTTTTTCATAGCTGCAGGTTTCTTCAGCAGAGGTTGACAAAGTGTGTTGTTTAGAGAATTCTGAATATGAACTGCCTTCTTTTAAATGGCTACCACCTTTTCCCCCCTCCCGATTGTCCCTAGTGGGATTTAAACCAAGTTGCCATCAAAGAAAGATGATGGTCCCCCTGTTGTCGGTGTAGAAGATTATTTATAACTTTTGAAATGTCATTGTTGAAGAAACAACCAATTTTCTGCTTGAATTTGTGCAATCTGAAGCAGAGCTGTACACAGTATTCCAGGTGCAGTTGCACCAAGGCTGGAGAGACATCAGTATTTCTTAACTTGGTGCTGCAGCTTTTGAATTCCTCCTCCTCCTCCTCCTCCTCACTTACTCTGGGAGAATGACAATTAATGACCCCCCAAGAATTTACATTCTTATCTGCTATCTTTGTTAAAATATTTTCCTTCATGTTTGCTCTCTTCAGATAAAGAAGAGTTTCTGTATTCTCCTCTCCCACATCTGTGTATTGTGACATTCTTCGGTGCTCCAATAAAGGAATGGAACTCTGTGCTGTACCTGATACATCCAGCGCAGCACTGGTGCCAGGCATGTGTGCCAGGCATGTTCACCATCCAACCAATCAACTTGTATTAATTCCATGCTTCTACAGCTATCTCTGCTGGCTAGCTTTGATGAAAAGGGAGTTCTAGCAAGATTGAGAAACTTTGCTTGCCCTACCTTGTTTATAAGCAGTCCATCTAATTAAAATAACACAGTAAACATCTCTTCCTGGTGTTCCTTGAACATTATGCAATTGCTGAGATAACTAGGTGATCTCACTCTTTATCCTAAATGTAAAGAGCATTGGTCAGCTTGGAAAAATAGAGTAAAGGATGTTTTCAGTTTGTCATTCCACTTTCTGAAGTGTTAACTAGTATACACAAACAACACCTAAGATGACCAGAATTGAAAGAAAAACTTTCTTCAGTTTGTTTCCTTTTGCATTTAGTGGCATTTGGTGTCTGGAATGTTTCACTTTCCCTTGTATAGACAGTAGATCTCCCTTTGTGTAGGTCTTTCTCTCTAGATTGGCATGTGAGACTTTTTATTTAAAAAAAAAAAAAAAAGGCGGGTGCAGAAGGAGAATGTTTGTTTGTTTTTAAAGTGCCAAATTGGTATAGCATATTAGGCTAAAAACTTTTGCCGGTATAGCTGTGACAGTTGTGAGACCATGGAAACATCAAAGACTATTACATGGAGATGAGTCAGATGCTATGTGCACATGGAATAGCGATAGATCATTGTATCAATAAGTGATGTATGTATCTTTGTGTTTCTGGCTCACAGGGTAGGTTTTCAGTGGAAGCTAGAATTAGTGAGGGGTGGAAGTTTAATGCAAAATTCCAGTGCTGACTATGCAGATACCCTGGGAAGATTCTTCGCATAGGAGAAGTAGAATTGACTGGTTTTACCTGATTTTGGAGGCCTGAGAAACAAAGGCCCCAAAACTATATAAAGCGTCAGCCTGATCTGACTCATGAAGAGATTCACTCTGGAACAGAGAACTGACAAACTTATGGACCTGCCAGAATCTCATGCAGATGATGAGTCATATCTGGTAAGCTTAGGATGCATATAGATTGATAGTTGAATTTTTTTCTCTGTAGTGCTTTGACTTAACTAAATATACTGTACTTGTTCCTGAGAGAGCAGAACTGGAAGTGTTAAACTGAAGTCAGATTTGCTGTGACAAGCACAGTGAATTGCAAGGGGACTGCATTCCTAAAACTCTGATCCGGAGGGAGAAGAACATAGGTTCCCGGCCTGACACCTAACGGGTTGAGAAGACCACAAAGGGGGCAGATGTGCAGTTAAACCCAGACTTGTGACGATAGCAATGTCAGTGGGTTTTTGTTGTTTTTGTTTTGTTTATAAGGGGTGAGAGACTGCAACACATATACCATCAGAACCCCTGGTGTAGATGCAGGTATAATGGTGACAAAGTGACCATCAGTAGGCCTATTTTGCTTGTCAGATATAAGCTATCAGAAAAATCACTTCTTTGCTGGTAAAAGTAGCATTTGCGCTAGTAGGATTTGATGGTATAGCTATACCAGGAAAACTTGTCTAAGTAGACCTTGTCCTAAAGAACAGGCAGACCATCCTGAAAAAAAGGTCTAACCTAAACATTGTTGAACTCCAGAATTACCCAGAAACGACAGAAAAAGTACCACCCCAGGATGGAGACAGCAAGAGACTGAAAAGACGCCAAAATGAGGAAGCTGTAGCTAAGAACAAAGCTCCTGTGAATCCAGTGATGCATCCCATGCAGAGCCAGCAAAGGGAGAAGATGGTTTCTGGTAAAAGAAATGGAGTTGAAAGTAAGGGGAAAATACAAGTAGTTCTTAGTTTGGGTACTTACAGTACTTCAAACAGGAATTTTGATTTATGTACTATGTCCATAAAAATATTGTGGAATGTCCAGATTGTTGTGCCATGGCAAATCATTTGTTTGAAGAACACCTTTCACTTAAAGGTGATATGTGAAGACTCTTTTAAAATTGGGCTTGTGCACTTGTTTCCTTTATGAATTGTAAAGGAGGCTTGGAAGTTGGGAGAGGTTTTTTCCCTTGGGAATATCAAGTCTGGTCTTCCGTAGTTTTGGTGTAGGGGTCTGAGCATGCCCTTACTTAAAGAGACTAGCCTATCAAATCTTTTCAAAGGTCATTTCTCAGCCATTACTTCTTGGAGAACTAGTAAAATAACCTTCACAAGCTTAAAATGAGTGAAAGGTGAGCAGCTGAGAATGGAAGGATTTTGGGTCAGGCTGTTCAAAAACAACTATTTTCAACTATTTAAATCCAGTCATCATAGACTTTCAGGGTAGACAAGACCTGAATTTCTTATGTAAAAAGCAAGTTGAATATTTAAAAAACCCTTTTAGGTCATCTTTGTATATTGTTTTTTTTAAAAAAGAAGATGGGGTGCACAATCCCAACTCTTTTCCTTTGCAGGTTGCCTTTGAATTCAGTGCCTCTTGGATTATCATAAATGTGGTATCCTCTTCCTGAGGAAAGAAATGGGGAAGAATACTTCATGTGTTCTACTTCACTGGCCTCTTCTTGCACATGACTCAACTTTCCCAGATGTGTAGTTAGTATAAATTTATATGTAGGCTAGGAAAAAAATATTGTTGGGCAGTTTAGACAGCAACAAAAACTTGTCAAGGGAAGTGAAACGTCATCTTTCCCTGCCTGCTGTGTTTGATGTGATGCTGAATATCAGAACTGGTGTCTTCCTCACTTTTGTGTGGTCATGGCTGTAAGCAGGTTTCAGGGGATCTGCCAAAATAAACCAGAGAGCAGGACCAGCATTAGACTCACTGGGGCACAGGGCAGAAAGCCAAAGCCTGAGCCCCGTTGCCCAGAGTTGAAGCCAAAGCCTGACCAACTTAGCTTTGAGGCCACTTGTGATATTGGACCCTGAGCCATTGACCTGCTTACTACCCCCTAATGCCAGCCCTGGCTTGTAATCTACTGGCTATGGAGAAAAACAGTTGTGGCACAGGCAGGCCATGGAATTTTTAATAGCATGCTGGGGGGAGGGGCTCAGAAAGAGAGAGGTTAAGAACCCAAGCACTTAGCCATATACAATCCCATGCTCTGCTCTAGGAAGATGGCACAATAGGTATGTACAGTCTCTGAG
Organism: Dermatemys mawii; assembly: GCA_007922305.1. Taxonomy (NCBI): domain Eukaryota; kingdom Metazoa; phylum Chordata; order Testudines; family Dermatemydidae; genus Dermatemys; species Dermatemys mawii. The sequence continues at coordinate 43,581,279 of ML677332.1, read as the reverse complement.
TTGCAGCATGGGCATAACTGCTGTTCAGTAGAGTATGCACAAAAACTGTTATGGGAAGCCAACTTTGGTGTATCTAATTTGGGGAGAAACATTAATCAACACACACAGTTGAGTTTTTCAAGCAACACAAAACATATAAGAGCCTTCTGTTTGTCCAAACAAGTTGAGCTTTCAGATTGAGAAACTGCTGCAGTATCCCTCTTACACCATGATCATAGCTCTTGTCGGAGTTTACACTTGCTGTCTTCTATCTGAGCAACACCTGGGTTAAAAGAAATCACTAATTTTCCCACCTCTTGGTCCCATTGTGGTGGGTTCCCCTTCCTCCCCCCAATATGTTGGGACTATTCTATACTGACTTCAAGACAGGCCTGAAATAAGGAATAATTGAGCACTCACATTCTGTGTACAAACTCTATCATGCTTTAATCTAATGTCTTTTTAAAAAATACAGCTGTTTGTGAATTGTTTTAAGATGAAGAAAGAAGACTAACTGAACTCAACAGAAATATCAGTGTAAACATGAAACAAAAGAAGCTAAAATTCAAACCATAAAAATGAGGAAAAGCTTCAAGACTTATTGGCTAAATTTTTAGTCACTGTGTGGTTCTGCTTTCAAGTCTCTAAGTAAAAATGTCACCCTGTTTAAAGAGAGAAGCTCCCAAATGTGCATTCAGGTATCTCTGCTTACAATAGTCATGGTAGCTTTTATTATTGCTAGTATTCGTGATGCAAAGCCAACACAGCTGACAGAAAGTGAGTTGGGTTCTGTTCCTTCTTTATGCATAATCAACAAAATACTACTCATTCTAATTGAGTACTTCTCATACAGGGCCAATCCAATTTCACTTTGTGCAGGTAATTGGGTTGCTACCCAGAGCAGAGTTTGGCCTGCAGAACCTTTACTGATAGTGGTGCCTGAGAAGGAAATAACCTACCTTGACTTTCTAATACCATATTGAGCTTGCAGTTGGCAAAATCCTACTGTTACGAGAGAACACCTTGAATGTGGAAGCCTTTGAGAGACTCTAAACATGGGACTCCACAATTCCATTTTTATTTCTCATACAAGAGCCCAATTTAAGGAAGTGAGTACTCCTTCGGCATTGGAAGCTTCCAGAATTTCATGAAGCAAAAGAATAGCTTGAGTTTTAGTAGCATTAAGCTAACTTTCCAGTAGTTCTAACGGTCTTTGATTTGATTGTACCAGATGACACTCTCCCAGCCCATCCTCCAGCTGGGAAAATCCCTCGATATGTAGACCATCTGTCTAAAACTGGAAAAACAGGGATGAAACCTACTACTCCAAGTAAGTTATTTTCTCTCCCTGAAAATAGGCTTATTGTCATGTATGAAAGGAGACTTGCCTATTACTGCCTAAATGAATTCAAGCTCATTCATTTTTTTTATTTTATTTTTTTTAATATGGGGCTTGAAATCTCATAGGACTTGCTTGGGGAAAACATCTTGCCCTTTTTTAAAGCAATTGTCATGGCTCTGACGTGTTCCAATGCGTGTATATCTGGTTGTGTGTTGGTAGTAGATAAATGTGCCTAGTTTTAAAATCAGTTTGTCAAGTGCTTTGAAACCCTTCTGGATGAAAAGCATTTATATATGTAAGGGTTTTTTTAAACATCAGTCAAGAAATACTAAATTATGTTGCTATCTTTTTTCTTTGAACTAATGATCTGCCCTAAAATGGACACCCAGTGACTGAAGAAATAATGACTTGCCATTTGTTTAGGACTAGCCCAGGCAGAGATAGGTGACTACTTCCACTTGTTTTTAATTGCTTAGACCCAGTGTGGGCAAACTTTTTGGCCTGAGGGCCACATCGAGATTAAAAATTGTATGGAGGGCCAGGTAGGGTAGGGAAGCCTGGCCCTGCCCCCTATCCTACCCTCTCCCACTTCCCATCCCCCTCAGAATCCTCAACCCATCCAACCTCCCCAACCTCCCCTGCTCACTGTCCATGACTGCTCCTTCCCGAGACCCACACCTCCCGCATCTAAGCCTCCCTGCTCCTTTTCTCCTGACTAGCCCCCTCCGGAGACCCCACACCCTAGTTGCCCCCCAGAACTCAACCCCCTACCGAAGCTCCCCTGCTCCCCGTCCCCTGACTGCCCCAGCCCCCATCCACATCCCCGCCCCCTGACAAACCCCTGGGATTCCTTGCCTCATATCCAAAGGCCCAGCCCCAACCCCCTTATCACGCCACTCAGGCCCACCAGAGCAAGACATGCTGCCCCGCAGGATCTTGCAGCCCCACCCCCTTACCAAGCCGCTCAGAGTGGCAGGAGCTAAGGCCCCACTGGAGCCAGTCCTGCCGCTGCAGCACTGTCCGGACGTAGAGGTGGGCCAGAGTACTGGTGGTGTGGCGTGCTGAGGCTACAGGGGAGGGGGTGAGGGACAGCAGGAGAGGGACTGGAGCAGCCTCCCCGGCTGGGAGTTCAAGGGCTGGGCAGGAGGGGCCCGCGGGCCGAATGTGGCTCGTGGGCCATAGTTTGCCCACCCTGGCTTAGACCAATGGTTCTCAATTTATTTACCATTGTGGGGAACACATGAAGCACTCTATATTGTATGGGCCACATCTACACTAGTATAGATTTATTATATATGTTGTGACGGAGTCAGACCAGAAGGGTATAGGAGAGTGCTGGAAGGCAGGTATATTAGTCTCAGGATGTGCAGGTCCCTGTTCCCTGGATAGCCAAACAAAGGCTACTCCAGGCCAATCAAGACACCTGGGGCCAATTAAGAACCTTCTAGAAAGGAGTAGAAACAGCTAGCCTAATTGGGACACCTGAAGCCAATCAGGGACTGGCTGAAACCAGATAAAAACCTCCCAGTTAGTCAGGTGGGTGTGGGTGTCAGGAGCTGTGAGAGGAAGTTATGCTGTTGGTGAGACTGAGTGTTGGACAACATATCATACAGAAGGAAGGAGGCCGTGGGGTTTGAAGAGGCGGAGACTGCTGTGGGGAAGTAGCCCAGGGAATTGTATTCTGTTTTGTGCCTAAAAGGTCAGCCATCTTAGCTGATACTATTAGGGTCCCTGGGCTGGAGTCCGGAGTAGAGGGTGGGCCTGGGCTTCCCCTCCCCCCCCCCCGCCCCCTTCCATCTTCCATACTGGCCTGTGATGAAGGTAACTCACTAGGCGGTGACTCTTGCCAATTATACTGAGAAAGGGAGGTCACTCTGGGGCCTAGATGAGTTTCTGAGGCCCCTCAATCTGCCAGGGAGCGCAGGACCCACAAGTACAAACTTTGAGCTTTGTCACAATATATATATATAATACTGTCTGTACAGCCCTGAAGATGTCACATGGGCCACAGCTGTGTGCTGATTGTGCCACAAGTGGGCTGCAGTTTGAGAACCACTGACTTAGACTCTTAAGATACAGTCAGGAAAAATAGTGCACTTAGATTTTTTTTCTCCTATCCTCAGTGACAATTATTCCAGGTTTGCTCCATCCTCTGATCATTTTCACTTGCCTATAAATGATCAATCTTGACCATTTCTCTTCCATATTTTGGAATTTTGAAGATTTCAAGAAGCTGCATGAGGCTCACTTTGAGAAAATGGAGTCTATTGATGCCTACATTGAGAGAAAAAATAAACTGATTGAAAACTTCAGCAATTCTATTAATGAGGTTAAGGTAGGAATCAAGAGTATCATATCCCTCATCCCTACTTTCTTCTAAAAGCTAGAGAGGGTTCTTTATTGCATTGTTTCCCCACAGTGCCTCAGTATAACCCATGTGGTCAAAGAATCATTTCTGAGTAGTTGACTGATGGGGGACCCGTGCAATTTCAACGATCCGAACATCTCATAAACTGTAAGGATATACAGTGGAGTCACATCTTATGCAGAGGTTAGGTTCCAAGGACCCTGTTTATAGCCCGTTGCCAGCCCTGCTCAGCCTCCTACCAGCTGAGTGAATGGAACCCCAGGCTGGCAGCTGGTTGAGTGGGGCCAGTGGTGGGCTGAGCGGCTCAGCCCACTGCCAGTCTGGGGTTCCGGCTGCTGGCCCCATGCCGGTCGTGGTCCCGACCGCCGTCCCCACTCAGCCTCCTGACAGCCTGGGTGAACTGAACCCCAGGCCAGAAGTAGGCTGAGCCACTCAGCCCGCTTCCAGTCTGAGATACCAGCCGCCTGTGCCGCTCAGCCAGCACTATTTAAATTGTTGAGGTTTATTTGTGGGGGGTAGGGGGGAAGCTCATATAGTTGAGTTTGCGCAAGTTAAATGCACCTATGATGCGACTCCACTGTAAGTCTATCCCAGGGGTCTCAAACTCAAATGACCATGAGGGCCGCATCACTGACACCCCTCCCCCCATCGCTGCCCCCACCCCTATTCCACCTCTTCCATGAGGTCCCGCCCCTGCCCTGCCTCCTCTGCTGAGCACGCAGCTCCCCGCTCCCTCCTGGAAAGTGCTAAGCACCACCAACAGCTGTTTGGCAAACAAAGCAAAAGCAATATAGGAAGTCCAGAGCTGGAAACACAAGCAAACAAATCTAATTAAACAAGAAATTACCAGCCTCAGATGATTCAAGCTTTTTTCAAATGTAATTCTGATAAATCTGACAGAAATTTCAGCCCATCTCAGCCTAATATCAATTATAATTTTATAGTCTCCCTCTCCCAAACTGATCCTCATAACCCTGTTCCCTATCCGCACTTACCCCTGTAACTCAGCTCCCTGTGCCCCATCCCCAAATCTCCACCCACTCACCCCATTACCCAGCTCCCTGTTCCCCCAAATGTCCCTCCCATTCATCCTTGTAACCCAGCGTCCTGTCCCCAAATCTTCCCCCCAACCCTGCTCCCTATCCCCCAAATTTCCCCCCACGCCCCGAGCTTTAATAGCCTCCCCCTCCCTAAGCTGCCCCTCCCTGTGCCCCCATCTCCTTTCAGCCTTCCCGGACTCTCCTCCCTGCCACCCCTTGCCTGAGCCCGGCACTCCCTGCAGGGGATACTGGTAGTGGGGCATGGCGGACAGGGGGCAGCACAGCAAGCCTAGGCAGCTGCAGCCGGCCTGAGAGCCGTGGATCGGCGCTCACCTCTGGCTGCTCGCAGGGCAATGGCGCCCACCCCCGTGGGGGTGGGTAGGCTTCTCTGCTGCCTGGCTGGGCCACTGCCAAGCTCCAGCTTCCAGTTGCTGCTGCGTCTTCAATGAATGAGCTGGGGCGGCGCTCTGTAGGAGCCCTTTGGAGTGATAAGCCAGGCAGCAAAGTGCCGCCCCAGCTTGTTGATTGAGGCCGCAGCAACAGCACCTGGAAGCTGGGGCTCGGCAGCGGCACAGCCAGGCAGCAGAGAAGCCTCTGCTTCTGGCCCCTCCCTCCCAGAAACTGCTATGATGAGGGCGGGGGGCACCGGGGAACTTGGTGGGCCGCAGGGAAGGGCTTTGTGGGCCACATGTTTGAGACCCCTGGTCTATCCTGAGTACTCTGACTGTCCCTCCAGTCATCTTTCTGCCTGCCACAGAACTAACTCTATCAGAGTAGTATAAATACTTTATAAGTAGTTTGTTTTTGTTTTTTTGTTTGTTTTTATTTTTTTAAATGGAGGCTCCTAATTACATTGGTGGGGTTGTTTGGCTTTTTGTCTAACTTCCTAATTGTGTCTGGGTTGCCATGGAACTTAAACATTTCAAAAAGTGAGATTTAAATGATGATCTTGACCTGTTAATGCCCAACCAAATTGGAAAACTTAAGTGCTTTTTATATATTTTCTTAGGGAAAGGCATTTGACTTGCCTTCAAAAGACCTGGCATGTAAATAGTTCTTGATGGCCCTTGATCTCTCTTAAATTCTGTATTCTAAACTTGTATGTATGAGAATTCCATATTAATGGCATTACCAGATGAGACATATGTGTACATGCTAAGATTTACAGCAATGTACACCAGTGAATATGGTCAAAACAAGAAAATTGAAACTTATTCTGAATGTTACGTTTCTTACCTTGCTGATAGAGACCAAGTGTATGAATGAGTATTTAAGACCCGTTACATTTTATTTTTGCAGATGTTGGCTAAAAAAGCTAACTATCCAAAGGCATGTGAGAAAGGAACTCCGCACAGCAATTCTAAGGTGAGGGGTTCCTCCTCCCCAGATAATCTTGTCTGTCTAGTTACGAGTAAGATCTCTCTTTTGAAATATTATTCTTTAAAGCTGGCTGATCTGTGCGCTTATGATTAAATGTATTATGTTCCGTAGCTCCAGCACAATCCAAGCAGCAATGTCTTTCCAAATGCCAAACTCTCGTAGACTGTGCTAAACGCCCACTTCTGTGTTTCTAGAAAAGCTCCGGTGGCAGAGTGTTTTTATTCAGCCCACATCCCCAAAGAGGAAGGTCCTCTACCAGTTGTACTCCAGGCAACCTGCGGCGTTCCCCACGCATCTCTGTAGGGACCACAAATCGGAGTATTTTATCTCGGAAATCTTCATTCAATCCATCCATTCTCTCAACAACCAAAATGAATGTCAGGTAAAAAGGACTTACCAAAAACATCAGTCAAATATTTGGTATAATATATAAACAACACAGATTAATCAACACTTACTTTGATTTATCCTACTACATTCATATCTCCAAAAGTGAACTAAAGCATGAAATTTTAAAATTGAACTTGAAAATTTAAATTTCAATAAAAACATTTTGTGTGATTGTTGCATTAGTTGTTAGTACTTGATGCAAAATCAAAATTTTGTTGCATATTCATGACAAGGAATGTGCTAAAAGATCATGTATTACAGTGTTTCATGTTTTCTCTGAGAGCTAATGAGAGACTTACATTGGTTGAAATATTTTTAATGAGCACCTGTTAATGCAGGACGGTTCAGATCTTTATTCCGATTAACAACTATTTCCTTTTAGATTCTCAGAAGCTACAACAGATAATGAACACAAGCGCTCTCTTACCAAGACTCCATCTAGAAAGTCACCATTCTTAGAGATCTGCACACCTGATAGCCAGAAAAGTGGCAAACCCACAATTAGAAAGAGCAATAATGGAAATGCAACAAACCATGTGCTGACTGCATCAAAGACCAACCCTAATGGTAATCTTCTGAGAAACTGATGCTATAAAATTTACACAATATCTGGAAACAAACTTTAATGTTTTAGCAAAGGGCAAGGGGAAATATTTCCAAAGATTGGAGTGATTCTTTAGAGGACTGCAATATCTTGTTTTTAAATTTATAATTTCTTTCAGTCCTTTGAACTGAAAACAGTAGGTTCTAAAAATCTTTGGATAAGATAATTTCTTGCCTTTTATCTCCAGTCTAGCTGTTCTTATTGTGTGTGTGGTTTAGCAGTTTCTGTATTATGCTATTAGCAGTAAAACTGCCCCAAAGAAACATAAAAGCACCATTGCAGACTTGATACTAGAGTACTGCAGAAGAAGTTTAAGTCCCAGTATAAAAGCTCCTTGGACCACCAAATAACCATGCAATGGAATAGAGAACAAGCTATCAAACTTGCTCTGAAGAAGTGGAAACTCATGCATAGTGTGATGCATGACTTACCAGTCTCAAAATATGCCCATACAATTATTTAGAAATCCCACTGCTGATACTAAAACTAACAGTTCATATCCTACAAAGTACTGAAGTTGAGAGCAGGGAACCAAGTGTTGGACGGTATGTGACGGTCATGTCCTGAAGTAGAAATAAACTTAATAGGTAAAATAAATCAATCCTGAGCAAGAAGTCAGTATTAGAACCATTTCAGTGCTTTATGATGTTTTGGGTAGTTCAGAAATAGGGTTAAATTTAACATTTCCTGGAAATGTTGATAAGTTTGTATGGGATAGTAACTGGCCTACATAAAGGGGATAAGGCACCCCAGGTAGTCTTGTTTTCTTAAACATCTTAAGAAAGGACCAAGCTCCTCAGTCATTCACACCTCATGTTCTATGTGGCACGTTTGACCTCTGTGTCAAGGACCCGAGAATGGCATGCAAGCCCTTATTCCAGTCAGTACAGTATCTATTTTTTTCTGTTGAAACGTGAGATCAAGACAGAGAATCTTGAACTGCTAGAGAATTAATGTTTTTAAATGAAGACTTAGATTTTGAAGTAAATTATGTAGCATTTTAAAAATAGTCCATGGTTCCTTAGCAAACTACATGACCATGTAAATTGCATTATACATGTGACTCACAGCTTTTACTTGGCACTAACAGTTTGCTCAGGGGTGTACAAGTAGAACTGTTAAGAGTTACCCAGTACCCTCCGTGTCTTCCAGTGTGGATCACATGCTAGACTGTGTCATGGACGCTTCGCTTTCCATTCATAATTTTGTGGACCACCTTCCCTGCTCTTCATGATTGCAAACCAACCTTATGTAACCTACAGTAATTGCTTACATGAAAAAATAGCATTAAGTACTTAATGTATTTTTAGTTGTGATTTAATGTGACAGCTGGAAATAAGCATCATGAGATCAACGTGCTCTCTGTAGACCTCTGGGAAGCTACAGGCCAGTTGAGAAATGCTGGACTAGATCTATGGCTTAGCAGACTTGCTACACACCATGATGATCTACTTAAAACCCAACCAAAAGTGTGAGATCTTCCTCATCTGTCCTTTGTACGCTATGGCCCCATATTGTTCAACCTCTTCCCTGTTATCTGAAGTGTTAAAATGTGTTTTTAGTGGAGTATATTTTACAGTGTGTGCATCCTTGGTAGTTTGTAAGACCCTATGGTTCTTTGGTTTGGCTGGCTTATAGAATTGGGCTGTTGTGCTCTCCTTGTGCAGTTTCCCAACTGTTTGCTTATAAGATAGGAAATTTTTGTTCCCTCTCTCTAAACATGGTGCCTTCATTTTCTTTTTAGCTGTTACGCCATTCAAGTTTGCAGCTCATGCTGCAGAACCCACAAGTACCAAGAAGCCAACATTTGATCTGAAAGCAAGTCTGTCAAGGCCACTTGGATATCAGCCACACAGAGGTACTTGTGCTATTCCCATAGGGGGGACACAAGTGCTGAACTTATGAAAGAGGGCATTCTTATGTTATGTGCAGCAACAAAGCAGCTCTGTCATACTACAGATCTGATCACATACTCTACATGGGGATAAAGTCTTAAAAATGAAAGCCTGTGCTCTGAAGTTAAACCATTCAAAGTATGTTCTCCAGCAAAGGCTTTTGCTAAGACAATCTGGGCCTTTAACTGCTAGACTGTTTCTTTCTGTTCGCTGCTAGAAGAATTTTAGTTTCTCTTAAGTGTTTAGACATACTGCTTTCTAGCTATCAGAACATCAAGTTCAAATAAACATGCAACTTTTTCCAAGCACTGCCTAATACCTATTCACCAGGCTGAAAAATATACCCTCCTGTTGGGCCTGTAGACACTGTATTCCTGCTGGCTGAGCTCTGCTTCCAATTAATGCTGCCCTCCTACCACAACCAGACAAAACAAGTTAGTCACCCCATAAATCAAGTTCTTTGAGTGATTGCTCATGTCCATTCCATTGTAGGTGTGTGTGCTCACTGCATGCACCAGTGCCAGAAGTTTTTCCCTCAGTGGTATCTGGAGACGACTAGTTCTGGCGCCCTCTGGAGTGGAGCACATATGTGTTGGTATAAGGAGTGCTGCTGGCTCCCCACTCCATCTGTTCCTTCTTACTGCCAGTGCCGGAACATCTCCTTGCCTCGGCAAGCTTACGTCACTCAACTGTGTCTAATTGTGAACTTTTTGTATATAACTGTTAAAAACGTTTATAGTTTATAAAGTTCCCTTAGTGTTAGCAATAGTTGGTTAGTCTTGGACAGGACTTAGCCTAGGGATGGGGGCATGCTCCGGTCCCCAGGCTTCAAGCCTTGTGACTGCTGCAAGAAACCTATGCCAGTCAGTGGTCCCCATAAAAGATGTCTAAAATGCTTGGGGGAAAATCCATGTGAGCGACAAATGTCACATCTGCAGGAGTTTCAGGCCACAAACGAAAAAGTAGCAGGACATTTGTCTTTGAGCTCTCTTTATGGAGTCGGCCCTTGAACTGGCATTGGAGCCAACTAGACTGGACTCTGTTCCAAGCACTGAAGCCTCGGTGCAGAGTGTGCAGCCAGTACCGACCTTAGACTGGCACTGATCCCTATCCCTGGTACTCGCTGAAAAGCAAAGAGAGGTCAGGAGAGGGTATTTTTTTGTGTCCTGTAAAGGGAAGGAGAGAGCCGGAGGACAGCAAGGACCCTTATGTGACGGGCAGCTTTTTCTCTACAGACAGTAGCCAGGCTCCAGCATCTACCAAGCTGTCAAGCTCCCTTTGAGACTTGCCCACCAGCTCCCAGATACGGGTCAGCTTACCTGCCAGAGTTCTCAACGTTATTCTCTGGTCTCTAGGCAGTGTTTACTGGGATCTGGGCATCAATCACATGCTGTCTGGCCCAGACCCTTGGAGGCCCATCACCAGCACCTGGCACATCCGAATCAGTCTCCAGGTTTGCGGCACCATTGGAAGAGTTGGAATGCTGGTCCCCAGAGTCCTGTCACCAGTCTCCAGTTCACCAGTACAGATCTCCACTGGCATGTTGACGGTCTCCAAGATACTAATCCTCTTGCTCCCGTTCTCACTCCTGGTCCATGGAACAGCACCACTTTCATGGTGTGAGGCACTGATCACCGGCATACTGTCGCCAAACGCAGCCTCCAGTCACCAGAATTGTGGCACTGAGACACATCGTCCCAGTACAGATCCCCAGCAGAGGTCCGCAGATAGAGCTGACAGGAACAGGGTAGACAGGCGACATCAGTCCCGCCCTGGTCCCCCCCAGACAAGCCTCCCCCTCTTCAGACTCAGAAAGCAAGGAGGAAGACCTATTCATGGGCCAAGGTCACCCATCCACTTGCCACTTCTTGGGTCTGCCTCAGACTCCTGGGGCACATGGCAGCTTGCATGTACGTTGTTCGTCACATGAGACTCACGCTGCCTCCCCTCCAGATGTGGTTGGTGTCAGTCTACTCCCTGGCCAGATATCACCTGGACAAGATTGTCATGATCCCACCCCTGCAGTAGTGGTTGAGTCCGACTCTGATAACACGGCTCTACAGCCAAAATGCTTCTGAAATAAATGTAATCAAACTTTACTAATTCTGGGTCACTGAGAACAAAAATGATGCTTAAAATTGTTGATTGGCTCTAGTTCCCAAGATATGCTATTGGGTCAGTATATACGACCCTTGACATGGGAATGGAGGAGGAGAAGTGAGTTATAAAGGGAAGGGATTTCAATTTAAACCAGAAATGACTAAAATACATCTTTGACTGGATCTATGAATAAATCTATGGCTGGGTTTGGACAGTACTTGCTTTTTAGGCAAAACAATGAATGATGCAATCTGAAGCTGGTATTGCATCATACATGATATGAATTGCATCATGTTATTCCTAGAAGTCATGGATGATGCAATCATAACGAAGCTTACATCCCTCTGCTGAACAAATTGCCCTATATCAGCTCTAGAAATCATACAGTGTCGTGCTCTCTTATTTGTCAGTGTTTGATTTTGCAAAGGGACACGTTTCTGTTTAGCCAAAGTGAGCAGAGATGCCTCGTACTTGTGTGAACAGTGCAGATAACTTCTGCTATGTTTGTGGTGAAGTGACTTTTTTGCATCACAAAAGCTTAGTATAACCACTATGGTTAAGAAAGCCTAACACCTTTTATTTTGGCTGCAAAATTGGAGATCAGGACAAGAGGTGGGCCCCACACATATGCTGCAACACTTGTGCAACAAATCTTCACCAGTGGTTGAACAGGAAAAGGAAATCTATGCCTTTTGCAGTGCCAATGATTTGGAGAGAGCCAACAGATCATACCAGCAATTGTTACTTCTGCATGGTGCCTCCAGTTGGGAAAGGTGTGTCAAAGAAGAAAAAGTGGACTGTGCGTTATCCAAACATTCCATCAGCTATACGCCCAATACCCCACTGAGAAGGACTGCCGGTTCCTGATGCACCAGAATCACTCACTTAAGTCAGACGAGGAAGAGGGTGAAACTTCTGGTCCTGAACCATCAATGTCACAGGACCCACATTTTCTCCCATCCTCCTCCTCTGAACCACACCTCATAACACAAGCTGAACTGAATGACCTTGTCAGGGATTTGGAACTACCCAAGAGTAAGGCAGAGCTGTTGGTCTCCAGACTACAGCAGTGGAATCTCCTGGCAGGTGATGTTAGGGTTTCCATGGTCCGTGACCATCAAAAGGATCTTGTCCCATTTTTCTTCATGGAAGGTGATCTTGTAGCCTGCAACAACATCGATGGTGTGATGGCAGCCCTCAACATAGTTCACGATCCAGATGAGTGGAGACTCTTCATTGATTCATCGAAGACGAGTCTTAAAGCTGTTTTGCTGCATAATGGCAATGTTTTGCCATCAATTCCAGTAGGTCATGCAGTCCATATGAAGAAAACCTAGGACAACATGAAACAACTTTTGAGGTGCATAAACTATGACCAACATCAGTGGCAGCTCTGTGGCGATTTGAAGGTTGTTGCTCTCTTGCTTGGTCTGCAGACTGGATACACAAAGTACTGCTGTTTTCTCTGCGAATGGGGTAGTCGTGCAAGAGATTCCCACTACATCAAGAAAGATTGGCCACTCCGACAGTCATTGGAGCCTGGGAGGAAAAGTGTTCAGCATCCACCACTTGTTGAATCGAGGAAGATTTTTGTTACCACCCTTGCACATCAAGCTGGGTCTGATGAAGAACTTTGTCAAGGCCATTGACAAAACACAAGCAGCATTCAAGTACCTCTGTGGAAAATTTCCAAGGTTAAGTGAAGCTAAAATAAAGGAAGGTGTCTTTGCCGGTTCTCAGATTTGTGAACTACTTCGAGATGATGCATTTGACGATGCACTGCGTGGCAAGGAAAAGACGGCATGGAAAGCCTTCCAGTCAGTGGCAATACATTTTCTCGGAAACAACAAGGCAGACAACTACAGGTTGTTGGTGGAAAACCTCCTCAAAGCATACAAAAGCCTTTGGTTGCAACATGTCACTAAAGATACATTTTTTGCACTCTCATCTAGATTTTTTTCCACCGAACTGTGGAGCAGTGAGCGGCGAGCGATTTCACCAGGACATTGCAACAATGGAGAAACGCTATCAGGGCAAATGGAGCCCATCAATGCTTGCAGACTATTGCTGGACAGTGACAAGAGATGCTCCATTTAATGAATACAAGAGACAAGCCAAGAAGCGCCGAGTAGACACTGAATAGGACTAAACTATGTACATAATAGTTTTTTGCCTTTTATTTCATAATACATTTTATTTATATAACCCTTTTGCTGATTTTTAAAGTGTTACGTAAACAGGACAGGTGAAATATCATGTAAAGCAACCATAAACACATGAAAAGACCTAGGTTTACAATTTATGATTAAAACTCTACTATCTACACAATATACATAGACATAAAATGTAAAAACTTAAATATCTTAAACAGTAGCCAATTGTTTTAATTGTCATATTTGAATTCAGCACATCAAAATACATAATAAATATCACATTTTATCTCTGAAGCAGACGACATCTAAAAAATTGTAGACCAGTGTAATGGAAAGTGTGCCGTTCGCAAGCCCACAACCCACAGTCTCCCTGATTTCAGATGTCTGACCTCAGTTGGGGAGCACATCTCTGCACTCAGGGGTTATGGTCTTGGGAAGATTTCGCGTTACCTTTAAATGTCAGAGACCTCAGAGCCATCTACCTGGCTTGTAGGGTCTTCCTTCCCCAGTTGTCCAGTCAGGTAGTGCAGGTGTTGACGGACAATATAGCCTCTATGATCTAGGTCAACAGGCAGTAGGAGTTTTTGTTTGTCAGCTCTGTCAAGAAGCCCTCCATCTATGGGACTTCTGTATTCAGCATGCAATCCACCTGGAAGCCTCGCTTCTCCCTGGCATCCTGAACACATTGGCAGATCGCCTCAGCAGGTCCTTCTTTGCTCACTGCAAGCAGTCCCTTCCACTCAGAGGTCATCAGGATGCTCTTCCAGAAGTGGGGAGCTTCCTGAGTGGACCTGTTTGCTTCCAGACAGAACAGAAAGCGTCATCAGTTCTACTCTCTGCAAGGCCTAGGCAGAGGATCACTTTTTCCGATGCCTTTGTCTGATCGTGGTCAACAGACCTGATGTACGCTAATACCCACTTCATCAGATGCATCCAACGAAGTGCGTATTAGCCCACAAAAGCTTATGCTCTAAAACTTTAGTCAGTCTTTAAGGTGCCACAGGACTCTTTGTCACTTACCTGGAAAAGTGGAAGCATTTCTCCTGCTGTGAGTTGGAGTGGAATATCTCCCCAACCCAGTCATTCCTGCAGTCCATCCTGGATTGTCTGCTTCACTTGAAGCACTAGGGACTCTCCTTTTCCTCAGTGAAGTGCATCTGGCACCCATTTTGCCCTTCCATCCCCATGTCCAGAGTAGATCTATATTCTCACATGACATAACGATCAGGTTCTTGAAAGACTTTCTGCCAATCCGGGGCCCGGTTCCCTAATGGGACCTTAACCTGGTCCTCTCCTGGCTCACAGGTCCACTCTTTGAGCCTATGGCTTCTTATTCCCTCTCCTCCTGTTGTGGAAGGTTGCATTCCTTGTAGGCATTACTTCAGCAAGTTGAGTCTCCAAGGTTAAAGACCTCACGTCGGAGCCCCCATATATGGTATCCTACAAGGACAAGGTTCAGCTATGACCCTATCCGGTCTTCCTGCTGGAGATAGTGTCGCACTTCCATGTCGATTGGGATATCTTCCTCCTAGTGTTCTATCCAAAGCCTCACACGACCAATGAGGAGAGATGCCTGCATGTTCTAGATGTCAGGCTTTCTACTTGGAGTGCACCAAGCCCTTCTGCAGATCAACTCGGCTCTTTACTGCGATCACTGACAAGATAAAGGGCTTCCGTTGTCCTCTCTGAGTATTTCAAACTGGATTGCCACCTGCATCTGCACTTGTTACAGGTTGGCACAGACTGTGCCTCCAGTGATAGTGAAGGCTCACTCTACTAGAGCTCGTGTCTTCGGCTGCCTTCCTAGTGGATGTCCCTGTCCAGGACATCTTCAGGGCTGCAAGCTGGTGTTTGGTAGACATATTCACCATGTATTATGCCATTACCCAGCATGCCAGAGGTGATGCTAGATTTGGCGGAGCTGTGTTTGCAATTGGTACGTCCATGAACTCCTGCCTGCCTCCAGAGGAACTGCTTAGGAGTCACCTATAATGGAATGGACATGAGCAAGTACGCAAACAAAAAAACAGTTACTAACCTATTGTAACTGTTCTTCGAGATGTGTTGCTAACATCCATTCCATAACCCACCCTCCTTCCCCTCTCTTGGAGTTCCAGCAAGAAGGAACTTGTGGGAGGAAGAAGCTGGCGGAGCCCCTTATACCAGCAAATACGTTCGCCACTCCAGAGCCAGTCCCCTATGAATACCACTGAGGGAAAAATTTTCAGCACCCGTGCACGTGGTGAGCACACACACCTACAATGGAATGGACGTGAGCAACACATCTCGAAAAAGAGTTACGAAAGGTTAGTTACTGTTTTTTCTGCTGTCCCTAGTGTCTGCTGCTGTGTTGGCAAGATAGCTCCACTCAGAGCTTTTGCTCAGATGGCAGGGAGCTGAGGCTGCTCTTCTCCTGGATCAGGCCACTTCCCCTCCCTCTAAAACAGGGCACAATGGATTAAGGAACCAGAAGGATTTGGTCGGCCAACGACCACGGTGACAGATCCCTGCCTTCCATGATAGCACAAAGGGCTCCATTATGGGGTAGTCCCCAATTAATGCTACCCCACGGGCAGGATTCTGAGGGGAAGGTTCTGCCACCCCCAATAGAAAGTCCTCTCCCCAAATATCTGGCTAGTGTCCAGATTGATGTAATTGACTGGGGTGTGTTGTGCTTGATCTGAGATGTAGTCGGACAACTTCCATTATCTGTGGCGTTGAGGATGAGAATGCCAGTATTAACAACATAAATACACACAATTACTATATTTTAATAACTAGCTGGTCTGTGTTTTGCTCCTTACAATGTAGGAAGACTGAAACCTTGGGGTGACTCAAAAGAAAACACTGTCCTGAATAAATCTATGAATAGCAGTGTCTCTTCACACACAAAGGATTACAAACAGCCACGTCTCCAGACCAGGTCAGTACAAGGGTGTCTTAGGTGCCAATTTAGCACTAGAACTCTAGGACTTAAATATGTGACAAGCCAACACTTTTTTTTTTTTAAAAGGTGCTCTGTCCTGAACCACACTTATGTTAGAGACCCTTTTTTGTCTCTATCAAAATCTTTAGCATCAGGATGGCCAAAGTATAGCTCACAGCTGCTCTCTACCTGGGTTAAATGTGACTGCTAGAAAGTACAGATCCCAGCATGGTAGGCCCCACCTTGATTTTAACAGGTGGTTGATCAGCTCAAGATGTAGCCTTCTATGCCGGGACCTATATGCTTTATCGCCTGTGCTTCTGCAAAAGAGTTCATAAGAATCCTGTTTTTAAGAATAGGTTAGACAATCACCTCAGGGATGACCTCTGTTTACTTGGTCCTTCCTCAGTGGAGGGGACTGGACTAGATGACTCCTTGAAGTTCCTTCCAGCCATACATTTCTATATGTAATCTAATGAGTAAAAAATGGAGCAGTTGGCCAGTGCAACATGTTGGCTAAGTGAATCTGGGAGCCTCTAGTCTAGCTTAAAGGATTCCTTCTAACTGCTTATGCATATAGTTCTCTGTACCTATGCAATTAATTGCTCACTTGCTCCAATTTTGTGTGATTTTGTTTTGTTCACTTTCAGAGAACAGAGGTGTGAGAAGCATGTGCAGGAGAGAAAGCAGAAAAAGGCTCAGCTGCTTGGAACCCGCAGAGGACTATCCATGGCTTAGGAGGAATTTATTAACTTTAAGGACTCAGTGTAAATACTGCTCTCAGGAAAAATCTTTCCTACCTTTGTAAATATTTGTTTGTAATGTGTGCATTCAAGGATGAGTCAGGTCACCTGAGTTGACTGGATGTTACTAGCCATACAGGACAGGCTTTCTTAGTGCTGTTGAGCTTAATATTGTTAGTGATTTTACAAGTAGGATGAAATATTGATATTTTAAATCTTTAAATATGTTTTAAGTAGAGCCCAGAGTATCTCAAATCACTTAGAACCATTCATCTAGTTAGGTTTTAGATTAGCCTGATATTCTTAATTGTAAATTTTGAACAGAAACTTCTTCCTACGTCAGCAGATTCCATAAAACTATTAGACTGAAGAGCCACTGGAGGGGGGGGGGAGAGGGGGGGAAATGTTAAAGGGATAATGATGAGACCTATTCACACTGAGTCACTTATCAGTTGGGCATATTTCTCTAGATGCTAAATAACTTCAAAATATGCTCCATTATCAAGAAATTTAAGACACTGGGAGACTTCCCTGACAAATAAGGTATATGTAGCAGCAATTGTTAGCACTGTTTCCTATATTTAAGTCCTTTGTGAAGTAAACAACAATCTAGGAGAGGAAAAACCATATTATAAAGGCTTTCTGGAACTAAAAGCTCTAAATATTTAGATTGAAATAGGAAAAAAAGAAGTAGAAGTTAACACAGACTTCGCCAAGTTGCTAATCAGATATGTGAAGAGCAGTTCCTTAGTTTTGTCCTTTTCCACATTTATTACAGGATAAAGTCTGGCATAATAGAACAGTTGGTGTCTAGCCTGAAGTGTTTACAAGATACTCTATTAGTAAACCAAGTTCTTTTGAGGTATGATTTACTTAGAGTAGATTTAGAAAGCCTGTAGCAGTAATATCAGCAATTTTCCAAAGGTAATCTAAAGGAAAATCATCTTGATTTTTATTGTTAAACACGGAATAGACTGGGAGGGAGGAGGTACTGCAGTTGCTATGTCATTACAGCTCTTTAGACTTATGAGCAAATATTTACAAAGCATATGTTCACTTTTGTGTCTAGGTTTAACCTTTCCAGTGATAGTTGCTGAAACATTAGATTCAGAAATAGAAAAGCTTTTTATATACAATTTTATACTGATTAAGTGGGGAAAATAAATGATTTTTTGTATTTAATGCTATTGCTTATGACTTTAAGTGTAGCTGTTAGAGTGCGTATGAGACACAGACAAAGTTTGTCCAAATGCAATTGCCAGATGTGCTCATATATACATGTAATTCTCTCTCTCTCTCACTAAAGAAAAGGAATGGATTACCATTTGCCAAGCTTCATGGTCCACCTAATCATTTTTAGTGATGCAGTTCACTTGTTGATGTCCTAAATTAGAGTTTTGAAACACTCTTGCTGATAGTGATTAGCAGGGACAGAGGTATCGTGTTACAGAATGTTACTTTGCTTTGGACAATATTGTATATGGTCTTATCAGTTTACAGTGTGAATCGGACAAATGGGAGAGACAAATAGGGAATATAAGCAGGTACAGCATCTTAACTGTTCTAAATCACTAGATTTTAAGTTAAGCACTTTTTGAACATTATTTTGATTGAAATCCTTTATTTAGTTACAGAAGTATTGAAACAAGCACTCCTTGTCCTTAAACAAACCCTCTTTGGGAAAATCTCGTCACCTCTGCACCTTTGCTCTGTGTTGTATAAATTAAAATGTGTAGGCCTTTCCCAGCTTTTGAATCCCCACTTTAGAGAATCCTGATGTAACTTCATATACTTCCCCTCCTTTCTTAAAGGCTTTGAATAATGAAATACTTTGTCAATATCTTCATCAGACATCTCTACCTATTGAAATATGGCTGACACCTCAAAGCTTTTTTTTTTTTTTTTTCCAGGCTCTCTGCAGTCATTACACAGTTCATGTTTTGAAGATTAGCTTTGTAATGAGTTACATTTATTAATTTTTAATGGAAAGCTGAGACTGGACTCCTGTCCATCCCCCATCTACTCCTCTTTGGGCCTAGGGAAGTTTGCTCCACAATTTATGGAACAGTCTTAACATCTGTTAGTCCTTTTCACAGCCAGAGGACTATGGTTTTCTGTGTGCAACAGTATTAAACGGGGAAGGTTATTCTAATTCTATAGGTGAGATGAAATACAAACCAGGAAATCTTACAGCATTGCAAGCCCCTATTATTTTATGAATTGATTCTCTGTGAAATGATCTCCCCAACAGCAGAGTAATAATCTCACATGGTCTGTTTTCACAGTGGACTTCTGCAACTGGCTGCTGAGGCCACAAGAAACCTTTAATACAATATTTTCTGAAGGTGCAAGTCTGCTCTGTTTTATTATGGAGTCCATCCCACTCACTCCATGCAGTTACTCTAATATTTATGAGAACTCCTTCCTGCACCATCCATAAAGAAACTCAAGTTTAACATGATGTTTTATAAATATTTAATAAAATGAACTACTGAGGCATGTTCCATAGGATTACGGGCCCTTCTTCTTGGGATTTACCTCATATATTTCATAGGGGAATTCTTCTGTGTGAGCTCTGTCATTCAGCAATCCAATAAAGTCTATCTCCAGTTGGAAAGGGCCATCTGCCTTGTCTCCCAGTGTGAATCCAAGAGTCCTAATCTGATAAAAAAAATTGGTTATTCATTTGGATAGTGTTTCAAGTAATGGTGAGATTAAAGGTAGTAAAGCCTAGGAAACTTTTCAATGTTCTCCATACAGTGCATTGACCACACAAGCATATTCATGTTACAACAGAAATCTATTCAAATGTGCAATACTACTGCTACAGCAAAATTAACTCCAGAAAAACTTTGGATTGAAACTACAGAATGTGATTAAGAGTGTGTACTTTCTAAACAATTAAGTCTTTTTGAACTATGTTGAGCTATATGGAAGAAAGGGTCTTATTGATCCTGGAAAAGCCCTGGAATTTTTAACCTGGGAAATTCTTCAATGCTGCAAATTTCTGATTCTGCCTTTACATATACTGCTAACTATGCAGACTTATTTATCCATGGAAAACTTCCCATGTGACAATGACTATTTCCATGTAATTTAGGATTTCAGACTTAAGTAGACTACTAAAGGTTTTCATAAAGCAAAATGGTAAAAGGATAGAGGCCATTTGGGGGAGGGGAGATTAAGGAGGAAATGGCAGGTATTACATACAAGAATTCCCTTACCCAATCAGACTAAGGAAAGTGCATGAAATTTTGTAGTAGCCAGTTATGGATTGTTATTCTCTGATAGTTTCTTCCTGGCCCTCAAACAGGGTGGCTAATGCCCTGTATTGTGAGGCTTCTCTTACAAGATTTTGGGTTTTATTTTTAATCTTCACAAATGTAACTCTGGATGTTCTCATTAACTATACAAAAGGTATAATCCTTTTTTGAACCTTAAGCCTGTAATCTCAATGATATCTTGTGGTAATGAGTCTGACAGAGTAACATTGAGAATTCTATTTGGTTTGTATTTAAACGTTAATTTCATTGAATTCCTGTGTGAGAATCACTACTGTATCACCGAGCTTTACCGTGTCTCATCTACACTTCCAATTTCTTCATTCTTACTGCTGAAGTGTTTTCTTGTTGTTAATCACTATCACCCCTGTCTGAACCACCTACTATATTTTTTTTTTAACTGGGTACTTAAATTGAACCCAGTATTCCAAGTGAGTACATAGCATTGATTTATGTAATGGGTACTACATAAAATGACTTTCCTTCTCCTTACATCGTTTGTTTGTTTGCTTGCTTTTGACAAACTGTAAACCAGTTCTCAGTGACGAGCAGCATTCTCATGAGTTTAATTAATGGAGAACCCAGTAAGGTGTACAAATAGTCTATTGCTTCTAATGTCTTTTACCTTGCCAACAGTGAATTTCATATGCTACAGTGTTACCCATTCACCGAGCTTTTGGTTTCTTCTGTCTTGACTATCCTAAAGAATTGTTAGCTACAAATCATCTCACTGCTTACCTTTTTGAGGCCGCTAATACAGATTTAATACCTGTCCTAGTATACCCCACTTTCTTCCCATAATTGACCATTTATATCTACTTTTCTTTGACAATTTGTCAAGTGCAGGACTGCCTCCTTTCATCAGTAGTTTCTTTCAGGGCTCTCTGAAAGCCTCAAATTGTCAACTGATTCCTAGTAACTGTATCTCTTCAACTTTGTTTAGATAAGAGATTTTAGTTACATTTGGAAAATTAAGAGTAAAGGTGAGAAACTATATGTATTTAATATCTGTGGAGAAAAAATACTGCAACTTCAGGTTCATATAGCTCTAGATACCTTGAAGAGTTTTAAACCTTCACTTATACAGTTATTATTTAATGAGAATTTCAGTAGTGCAAGGTGTGGAAACAACTTACCTTATCTAACCAGAGTGGGTACTGATAATCCTGGATTCTCCCCCGACTTGAGAGAAAGAACTTGGAGAATGGAATCTGACAGTAAGAAATATGGACTTTAGTTTTACATTTACACATACAAGGAGAGCTACTTTCCCCATAAGGCTTAATAACTCAGTTTATGCTCTGTCTGGTTCCTGCAATAGTGCCAATCACATACATGGCATTAAGACACAGAAGATGAACCAGATCAAATTTATTCTCTGTTTTCCTCTGAAGCCAGCTCCAGCCCTATATTCTTCTGCAGTGACTGCTGCTAGTTGCCCTGTGGAACTCCATCACCTGACCCTGTGACTAGACAGAATTATATAAGCTAGCTCTTTCTCAATAGAAACAGAGAATAACTGTTGGGGGAACTTCTGTCAGTACTGATAAGCCAAAGAACTAAGTATACATAAATGCAGCAATACAGTACTGAAGAGGATTAATCTTCCTCATTCCCAAGGAACTATCCAGTTACCTTAATTTCCTGCCAGTATGGACCTCCTCGGGTGAACATGAAGTAATTGTACAGGTCATCCTTATTATGGGAGAAGTATGGGTCTGTATAGATATTTATCATCCAGGGTCGACCATCACCACGAACGCGTAAATACAGACTATTAAAGTTTGACCAATCAAAATACTTCTTAGTGTCAAATGCTCCCTAGAAGGTATAAATAAAGCATGTTATTACAGTTCAATATTTCAGTGAGAATTATTACTATGAAGACCACAGGTGACTACCACTTTGATCATCTTCTGGGCAATCTCCTTATCCAAGCCATCTATTGTGACCTGGAAATTGGAAGATAAGGAAAGCTGGAGTGAGTGACTTTCACTTCACTATCAGTCATGCAGAATTTCAGTAATGTCTTAGAAACCTCAAATGGGATTGCATGCTCTAAAGACTCATGTTTGCTGTTTCTTCAACCACAACAAGAAGTGAGTCTTCATTCCCAGCATCATCTTACTCTCTCCAAGGTAGCAGACCTACCATCTGTTTTTACTTCCACACACAAAAAGGGGAGCCATCACATATCAGACCAATGCTCCATCTAGCCCAGCATGCTTCAGAGGAAGGTGCAAGAAACCTCACAAATGGCAGAAGTGGGACAATCTGCACCGTAGGAAAGTCTCATTTTAATCCCTGATAAAAAATAGCTTGAGCCCTGAATCTAGCATTTATGTAACTACCATCCTTTCCAAAATGTCTTAGATGCTAACACGCTTGTTATCCAATAAATGTCTAATTCCTCTGAATCTTGCACCACCTTCCCTATCTCATCACTTTTATTTTATAAGCTAGGGATCTGATCTTGCAACTTGTTCCACACAGGCAGACCCAAGCACCTACAAGGAGCCCTACTGAGATTAATGAGGCTCTGGGGGGAACACAAAGCCTCCTCTGTTGAACAGTTGCACTCAGGGCCTAGGACAGTACCAAAGAAACATGTTAACTTTTCCCCAGTTTTGAGGCATACCCCATGGTTACTTAGGAGCAATTTTCTTCCAGCTTACTAGTTTTTCAGGAACATGGACAACAGATAATAGTAACGCTAGCCTAAAGGCTAGAGCTGTTCTTTTTATGCTTGCGGAAGTGCTGAAATATGCATCTTCCTTAGTTTAAAAATTATATCTTGCCCTTATGCCTCATTAATTAGCCTTAAACTGCTTTGGAAAGGAGGGTAACTCTTATAGGCTGAGGAGTCAAACAACAAAGCCAACTTCACACAGCAAGTAAGTGTCAGACAGGGAAATATATCCATGTCTGAAAATCTTGTGTTCTTTTCTTTGGACTTTGCTCTTTCCCTTTGAACGAATGTTCATCCCTACACTTGATTTGGCCCATTTTTACCTATTCTAGTTCTTATATTGCTTCTGTCACCATGGCATTTGACTGACCTGTACATACTTCCTATCCCTCAGGGCCCTAGTACTAAGAAAGCGATTTAACTGCATACTCCATTTATTCTACTTTACAACAGCAGTGTTGTTTGTACATTTGACTCAGTTCTACTTTGACTGGGTGTTCTCCTACCTTTTTTTTTGCAAATGTAAAATAGAAAGGGCAATAGTTCCTCCCTGAGTGTAGGAAACAGACAGTAGTAAACTATATCAGCTCTTCTTGGTGCGCTCGGCGGTGGGGAGGGAGGGAGGGAGAACTTTTTCTGTCCAATTTAGAACTAAGTTCAGTTTCTTGGCAGAAAGATTTATCCCTTGCATACTCTGACACACTACAGAACCCAGCTGCAGATCTTTAAAGAGGCACATTCCAATACAGATAGTTTCCCTCCTGACTCCCCTGGAAAAGGAAAAGTGCTCTCATCCAAAACTGAGTTTGGATGCATATCCTGAGAGTTAGGGCTTAGACAATTTGGCTGTATATATATACACACTAACTCCAGATGAGACACTAAAACAGACATTTAAAACAAACGAATTCTGGATACAAAGCTGTGTTGAGGAGATCTTTAGTTTGTAGGGAGACTATACACAAGGTTGTCTTTTACTCAGTTATCAGAGTGCAGTAGGAAACCCACTTTATGCTGATTTAAAAAAAAAAGTCATTTGTTTTTTTCCTGAAAAGGAAGATCTGGCTCTGAGCTAAGGCTTCATTCAGCCTGTTCATGGAGCAGGACGGCAATTACATCACTGAATGGATAGATGCAGCAATGTCTCATTACTTCAGATGCTCTGATACATTTGCAACAAGTAAAAGACCACTTATTCCGGCTGCTATGACAAGCAGTTGTACAGTTGTAAAACACAGGGCAATACATTTTTCCTGTGAAAGTCTGAAGAAGTTCTGAGGTTAGGTGAAAGGCTGTCTTTGTTTTGGACAAACTGACACATTAAGTTATAGATTGAAATTCAGAAACCTAATTAACTACCACCAGTAAAAAGCAATAGTATGAGTTTTGCATTGTCTATTCAATGGACAGACTGTGAAATGTGTGAGTTCAACTGTAAGCTCACTGCACATGCCAAGTAAAGACATCAGTTATTCATATTCAGAAGAATAAATACCCAAAGGGTAAAGTTTTCTCCACTTGTGCATGAAGTGAAGTCAATTTTGTGCAATAAGCTTGAGAGACACAGTATGTAACTTGTTTCTCTTTTTCTTGCATCAAGGAGCATTTAAATGAGGAAAGAAAACAAACATGACACACAAAGATTCTTCTAGAGAGAGAATGGGTACCCAAGTCTACTGCTCCAGTCCTGACTACTGAGAAATGCTGACTGATTCAACACTGAATGTTAATAACTTAAGTCACTAAGTTATACTCACCGTTAGCAGTTTGGCTCTCATTGCGCAATATCCACTGTATCTTGTCTCCCCATCACGAGGGACTTCAGTACTGAGGGTTCCATACAGCAGAGCAGTCTGATTATTCTTACCCAGTTTTAGGTAGGCTTCACTTTTCCCTCCGATCTCTGCATCAGAAGAAACCACCCACTCATCTAAATCTTTCTGGCTGCGAAACTCCCAGACCACTCTAGTCTGTGCCAAGAAGTACTCTTCGAAGCTATAGCCCTCAGGCCCTTTCCAGTGATCCACCAACTCCTTTTTTAGGAGGGTAAAATGTTTCTTAATTCCATCAATTCCCTTTTCAAAGCTGAAATCCATCTTCCAAGGTGCAGTATTATCAGGGGATGTCCCTGGTCTCCTATAGCTACTGTATAATTTTGAGATGCAGTCAGTGAGGAGAGGTCCAAGCAAAGGATGCAAGGTATTTTGCCTCTGGCTCCTACTAGAAAGAAAGACACTGTCCAGCAGTTTAAAAGACAGAGCCATAATGATAAACAAGGTTGAAGACTAATCAGAATTCCTTGAGGAAGAGAGCTATCAGGTTTGAAACAAATTCTCCAAAAAAACAAAAACAAAAAACCACACCACCTAGATATCCTATTTTGGTTAATGTAGTTTACCTCCACCTGTAATGAGAAGAGACAATTAGAGAAGCTACGCCTGAAGCATTCTTCAAGTTTAAGTTAAAAGGAACACCAACCTGAAATCCAGTCAATTAAAAAAACATATGAGTTAAAAGTAGTTTCAGGTACTATACCTGCTGAGTCTCCCTGTGAATTTACAGTGACATTTTCCTAATTTTTAAACACTTTTTGCCTGTCCTTGTTGTGTGAAAGACACACACGAACAGTAGAAACTGACTAACACAAAGTACTGTCAAATGCATAAAGTAAATCAACTGAAAAATATTCTCTCCTAGTCTCTTTCTATTATAGTAAATTCAAGTGCTACTTGTAACAACAGTAGATACAACTTTCACAAAGAGCTATGTAATTTTTCAAGTTGATGGTGTACCTTTAAAGCAGCGGTTCTCACACTTTTGTACAGGTGACCCCTTTCACACAGCAAGCCTCTGAGTGCAACCCCCCCCTTATAAATTAAAAACACTTTTTTTATATTTAATACTATTATAAATGCTGGAGGCAAAGCAGATTTGGGGTGGAGGCTGACAGCTCATGACCTCCCATGTAATAACCTCATGATCCTCTGAGGGGCCCTGCCCCCTAGTTTGAGAACCCATGCTTTAGAGCACTGTATGTACAGAATTTTGTGAACAATTTTGACCCAAACTAGTTATGGAATCATTACGTAGTTAACAGTGTTTTTAGGACAACTAAATACAGACTGCATGAAACCTAGTAATTTAGAGGGAATTTCCATCTCACTTTATTTTTGGCTTCTGTATCTTATTTTCCATCTCAATGACTATTAATTTTCCAATTCATTATTGCATTTATTTTAGAGCTCATATCAAAGGCATCACACTAGAAACTGACAGACTGAAACATGCTCAAGTCTGATAACCTAACCATATAATTTCTTTTAAAATATTTTTAAAAGTTGCAAAGTTTCTGTACCTAGACGGAACTTAGTGTGCAGGGAATACTCTAAGCAAAAATAAAAATGGCATATTAGCTCAAAAATATACATTTCATCTCTTTATATAAATAGCTCCTAAATACCCTAACATAACTGGTAGAGGACTCCTGAATTCTATTTAACAAGTCTGAACACAATTTCAAAAATAACTACATGTCTGGGAATAATCACTACATATGTGCACCATTTCCTGACAGGAAGTGAAAGAAGAATTGCAGATATGTAAATTGCATAGAAATAGTAGCAAACCAAAGATTACAGAGCATGGCAGAAGAACATGTGTGTCAAAACAAGAAGGAAGTGTTGCTTATCCAGCACATAACTGCTATGAGTGTGGAGAAACAGGTTGTAGCATTACTGTTATTTTCATGTCCCATGTTTGCTTCTTGACAGACCAAGGGATACATGTTGTAGCCTAAAATCATTTTCAGGACAAGGAATTCCTACCCCATAAACGCACACAACTGTTCAATCAGAACAGCTGGCAAGAAAAGCACTCAAGTTTTGCAGTTCCCTACTGGCTAGGGATTAAGTAAAGATCCTTCCTAAAACAAAATACAGTTACTAATACAGTTACTAACTAACTAAAAGAGTATTGACAGTCCTAGGAATGTTATGCAGCCCTCAGCCCTTCTGAAGTGCAGTGAAGATTAATAGACCAGGCTCAACATAGATTCATCCTGGTCCGACATTGGCTTTGGGGAGGGCGGGGTTGGCAGGTTTACTATTCATTCTGTAAATTACGTTACAGTTCTGATCTCCATTTTAAAAGCATGTAACCACTGATCTAATGAACAGAGTAATCATAAAACTTAACTGATAAAGAACTTCAATGGAGCCAGTTAAGTAGAAATTATTTGCATAAGTAATATCAGATTTCAGCACATATATTAAGAGCTCT
Source organism: Dermatemys mawii (assembly GCA_007922305.1). Lineage (NCBI taxonomy): Eukaryota > Metazoa > Chordata > Testudines > Dermatemydidae > Dermatemys > Dermatemys mawii. The sequence goes on along the minus strand of ML677332.1, from coordinate 43,554,111 downwards.
TTTACTCTTCAGCAAAGACATCCTTTTCCCAAAACATTAATTTATCTCAGATGTTAAAACAACTCAAGAGAGAGTTTTAAACAGTTTGACCAAAAAAAACACCTCTGAAGGGCTCAGTTTTTACTCTTTTGATGTCTGTGATGCCACCATTTCACTAGTTTGCTGGTCATCATAGAATTTTCAGTGGAAGCAGAACCTAGATTTCTAAAGTAAAACACAAGCAGGGAAGGGGAGGAGTGTGAAAACTATCATAAAAACAAACATTCAGCCCTTCTTTATATAGATCACAAACCAGCAAATCAGAGCAAAAGCCTAATTTATTCTTCTTTGCGGGTTACCTTTAAAGTTTGCCTCGGCAGGCACCTCACTGCCCAGTCTCCAAGGGTCCTCAGAGACCTTTGGAGAGCTGGAGTTCTACCGACTCTGCAGCATTTGGTAGGAATGCAACATTTTGTGACTATAAACAAATACACCCATGGCTGACTAATCCCCAGGCATTCACTCCCCCTTAACACAGAAGCGCTCCCACCATGCTACCCTCTCTGCAGCTCTCCCCTGATTAACGGGTTGTCTGAGGGCGTGGGGGGACATGACACGCAGCACAAAGGAGCTCCGCCATTTACCTTTGAGGGGCCGACCTCACCTCTTCCAGGTATGATTACAGCGGCCCTGGAGGCTGCTCTAGGGCTAGCTCGGCAGCATCATGTCACGACACGAGACTATCACGAGGCGCCCGGCTGCAGCAGCCCCGCCGGCCTCCCCACACCGGCTCATCTGAGAACACCCGGCTGGGGGCCGCTGATCCGGGCTGAGAGACGGGCCGATGCCAGAGTCAAGAACCTCCTCCCCGCCGATCAGCCCCACTCCCCGGAGGTTGGCTGGCCACCCGCTGCTCCCGAGTGAGCCCGCCGTGAGACAGCCACGCTCCCCTCCTCCCCCGGCCTCACCTGACAGCAGAGACCGCAGACTTCACCTTCACCGCAGGCCGCTCAGCCTCTAGCCACCGGGTCCGCCGCTTTCAGCTCCCGTCAGGGGAACCCTGGCCGCGTCGCAAAGGTTCCGCACTCCCTAGGGCGCTGAACGCTTTGGCGGTCTAGCTTCACGGGGGAGCGATGCACTTGGCACCTCAGTGTTCACAGTTACACCCACCGCATTCCTCACTCAGCCTGTATATCATTGTCTAATGCTGGGTTCCCGTGTGTGTGTGTGTGTGTTGGCGCGGCCCTCCAGGATACGGATCCCTCTGCTAGGAGGCAGCATCACCTACTGATCAGAGCATGGGCTTGAGGATCAGGATTCTTGGTTTTTAGTCCCAACTGTATCACTACCTTCATGTGTGACGAATATAGAGAAAGTCACCTGTGTGCGTCAGGTTTCTCTTAAACATTTCCTACATCACAAAGAGGTTGCGAAGGTTAAATCATTAATGCTTGCAAAGTGTTCTGAGATCCTCACCTAATTTTTGTAATAAATGTATAAATGCAAAGTATTCTTTAATTTTTACATGTAATTTTATTGAAATATCAAAAAGTTTTTTCTGTATGCTATGAACAGCATTAAGGTTTTTTTTTTCCCATTATATGAACTGTTAACTAGTTAAGCGTGTGATACTTAGTACAGTACAGGCTAATTTATACTACATTGAAAGTATCCAGAGTAACTACAATACTCTGTGGTGTTAGGGAAGGAGAGAGTTAAGTCTGTTTAGAGTACCTTAACTATATCATTGATACATCTCAACATTTGTTGTTTGGGGTTTTAAACATTACCTTAATGTTCATAGCTTTCCAATATAAATGGTATTTTAATAGACCCCTCTTGGATTATATATACTGATTTACAATCTTAACTATAATTTATTGAAAATTTTTGTCTTGACTACAAAAGTAATGATTATTAATAACAACCGTTAGTCCTTATCGAAACCTATGTAGAGCTAAGAAAATGTCTTGACAACTACAGAGACAATGACCTCCATAAGTGGATCTTGTAGCTGCGCAGAGCCTTGTGCAGAATCAGGGACGAAATATGCAATCTGTGCTTTTAGAAAAGAAGGTTATATTCTATTCTCCAGTAGCAAATCTTGAATTCTATAATATTTCGTATATTGTACTTATCACCATGGTGTGGTATCTGAGCATTTCACTCAGTCAAAACTCTCTGAAGTCAATGGGAAATTTGCCCAAGCACAAACTAAGTAAAAACTTCAGATTGTACTCTCATATATACAGCTAGCTAAGTGTTTTGATGTTTATGTGATCATGAGGCTGCAGTGCCCTATACCTGTACTTATTAAAAGGTGATTTCATAAAGCGTACTGAAAACCCGCTCTCATGATTGAACCCAGTCATTTATAAAAACAACAGGATACATTCTGTCACCATTTCGGGCCTGATCCTGCACCAGTGAAGTCCGTGGGAGTTAGATCGCTATCTTCAATATTTCAGTGAAAGCAGGATCGAGCCCTTCAACCCTAATCCTGAAACAAACTCTTGCACCCCTAAGGAGTCCTACTGATGTCAATGGGGCTTTGCCCAAGGTGTCGGTGTTTACTTTGCTACCTAGTCAATTTCAAGCCTCAGTCCAAAGTATTTTTGCGTATTACACACACACTTTTATAGTCCCCCCTCCCTCCAGTTTGGAGACGTCACAGTCAAATTTTCCCGGGTTTTAAATGTTTTCTCTCCCCTGGTGCTGTACGAAAGCCCCACTCAGACACGGGGGCAATCGGCCTGAGTCTCCGGGGCGGCAGTGAACGTGTCTGCGCTCAGGCGCTGCCAGGTGCACCGAGACACCAGCCCGCACTGGAGAACGGAGGAGAACATATTTCAGTCACCCACGAGCCACGGGCGGCAGCGCACGGGCGGCCCGGGGCTCCGCGGGGCGCCGAGGAGTCGTGGCGGCAGGCGCTGCGCGGCGGTGACAGACCCCCCCCGCCCCACGGGTGACACCGCGTCCCAGCAGCCCTCCTCAGGCACGTGCGCCCGGCCCAAGCCCCGCCCCCTCCACCGGTGGCTGCGGAGGCCCCGCCCCGGAGGGCGGCGCGGCGCGGGGCGCATGCTCGGTGCCCTTTGTGTCCAGGGCGGTCGGGCGGCGCGGGGGAGGCCGAGCCGCTCTCAGTGCCGCACCGTCCGCGGGCCCCTCAGCGCGGCGGAGCCGGCCCCGCCATGGTGAAGAAGCGGAAAGGCCGGGTCCTCATCGACTCCGACACCGAGGACAGCGGCAGCGAGGAGAACCTGGACCAGGTACGCAGCTGAGCGGGAGGCAGGGCCGGGGCCGGGGCCTGGGCTCGGGCTCCCCGCTCGGAGCACACGGCTGGGCGCCACTGTCCCCACACCGGGGCCGGCCGGAGCTTGCTCCGCCCTGCCGGGGGAGGCCTCGGACCCGCCTCCCCGTGCGGAGATGGGGTCCCGATTGGCTTCCGGGGCCGCGGGAGAGACCCCCGGGCATGGCGCATGTGGGGGGAGGGAGGTAGCGGGTGCTGGGGGGAGAGCAGCCGTGTGGCATGGGGTGAAATTGGTGTGGGGTGGTGGGGCGCCCTGCGGGAGCCGGGGGATGACAACAGACACTCTAGAGCCCTGGATACAGGTGTTAATTATGGTACAGCGCCCTTGGGGGTAATCTAAGAATCCGTGGAAACCTTGGCATCAGTTTGGACTAGAATGTGGGGCAGAGGATAAATGTCTGTAGTGTAGAATGGGGGCTACTTTCATTCAGGCCCTGGAAAGAGATAATTTGTGAAGTCTTCTCTCACAGCTAGTCTTGCTTGCTAGGAAAAGGTGTTAGTGTGATCTCTTTTGAAGGTGAAGGTCTGAGAGTCATGCAGACTACTAAAAGTTGGAGAAAGATGAATGCTCTAAAATGCATTCATTTCCTTCACTTAGTTCCTGATGCTGACTCCATGGGAAAAGTGTCACTCAGTTGGTGATGCTTGTCACATTGAGGGCCCACAGGTATACCAAAAATTGCAGGAGTGAGTGGAATATACTTAAAGGAACATTTAATTTTCTTATGGTATTTCAAATGCTAGGAGACCAATTAGGGGGAGATAAATACAATCAGGTCCCCTCTCTCTCTCCAGACCCTCTAGCACAATATGCCCATAGAGAGTTGAGATGGGCTACTGTGGGAATTATTAATACACATTCATTAGTTTCCTCTGAGCCTCAGTGGCTGAACCTGGGGAGCTCAATTGGTGGCAGATTACTTGAGGTTAGGAGCCCAGAAATGGTAATGAGGCAGAGTATCTGTACCTCCCAAGAGGAGTCTCAAAGATAAATACTATACCTAACATTAATTGAAGTTTCTGAGAGCTTCAAAAAGGGCATGGAAGTTAGACTCCACTTCTTGTGCTCTGTGGAGTGGATTTTGTTCAGAAGACTTTGTCTTTTTAATTTTCTTTTAATCTTAAAAACATAAGAATGGCTGTACTGGGTCAGACCAAAGGTTCATCCAGGCCAGTATCCTGTCTGTCTACTGACAGTGGCCAATGCCAGGTGCCCCAAAGTGACTGAACCTAACAGGTAATGATCAAGTGATCTCTCTCCTGCCATCCTTTGTCCCACTCTGACAAACAGAGGCTAATAGTCACTGGTGATGTGATAAATTTCTGTACAATATATATTATAAATCATATAAGTAGGTTCATCCAGTTCGGCATCTTGGCTAAATATTCTTAAGCATACGTATATCTGAAGCAGATGCAGATACTTGTCCATTAACTGGTAACTTCATAAGAGAAGCTTTTGGTGTGTTGGGAAATAAAACAAATGTAAACAAACTTTTTTGTTGTTTGGCATTTTGGTAGAAAGATGAAGAATGAACATCACCTGGAGACTGAATTTTTCTCTGACCCAGAAAGGTGAATCCTTCAGGAAAGTTGAGAAACAGTAGTGGAGCAGTGATGGGAAAGCTTGAACAGATGGTTGTATCTCTGTTTTTTGCATGAGTAATAAACTTCAGTCTCCGGGGCTGTCAGTGCTTCACTATCACTAAATTCATACTCATTTAATAGTGTTAAACAGCTTGAGTGTGACAACAAGCCAGGGCTAGAGCAGGCTGGCATAGGCCAGAGAAGAGGAACATGGTGGATGAGGAGAGCTTGTGGATCCGCCTTCCCCCATACACTATACCAGGGATCAGCAACCTTGGCATGCGGGACTGCAGGGTAAGCACCCTTAGCGGCCCCCACCGGTTTGTTTACTTGCCGGTTCGCTGACTGCAGCTCCCACTGGCCCTGGTTTGCCGTCCTGGTCCAATGGGGGCTGCGGGAAGCGGCACGGTGCTGGCTGCCGCTTCCCGCAGGCCCCATTGGACTGGGACAGCGAACCGGGGCCAGTGGGAGCTGTGATAGGCCGAACCTGCGGACGCAGCAGGTAAACAAAGTGGCGGGGCCCGCTAAGGGTGCTTAGCCTGCTGTCCCGCATGCCAAGGTTGCCGATCCCTGCACTATAACATGTAGTCACAGCTGTGGGTGAAGTATTGGATGGCTCCATCAAAGCTACCCATCTATTCCTACTGTTCCACAGAGGCCTTTGAGACAACCATATTAGTAGCTCATATATACTGGACTTCAAACTCAGGTAGCAGAGAGGTGTGCTTTTGTCTTCTGTGACTCCACTGGGAAAGCATATGTCAAATAGGACTCTGATTGGTGCCTCACCTCTAGCCTTACAGTATATAGTCTTTTGGTAAATTAGAGGAGGACGAATCCTTCAGAATAGTTACTCAGAAAAGAAAAAAAAACCATTTAGGACAGAAGAAGGAAAATAGTCAAGAATAGAAGGACAATGGTGACAGTGTGAGGAAATGCACAGGGAGGTAGGGTGAGGGATGCCATTCAGCCATTTCTGTGTAAGTGGTTAGGAGTTCCAACAAAAAGGGTCAGGAACCACCGCTTCAAAAAATAACTATCTTATATAAACTTAATCTTCTGATGTTACATCTCTTCGTTTCAGAGAGAGGCTTGAAAAACCACTTGCCAGTGGAAACTTCCCTAACAAGTGTATGGACTTAACCTATCAATTTCTGCAGAATTTACACACATTTAAAAAATGAAGTTCCAACCCATATGGCTGTGAAGTCAACCTTCCATTTGTGGAAACTAATGTAAATGAGTTTAGTGTTGTCTCCCCAAAACTGCAGAAGTTCCCATGTGTTGCTGCTGCTGCTAGCTTCAGTTCAGCAGCAGCAGTGAAGGATTTTAGAGAATCTGCTGTTCAGAACCATGCAGGCAACAGCTAAACTCTAGAGTCAGGTCAATTTCATGCTATTTGTGCTGTTTGAGAAAGCTAGGAATGGAAACAAGGAATGGAATTATTCATGGTAGGAGAGCACAGAAATAAGGTAAGGGTAGGGAAGTTGACTCTTTACATCTTTACAGCAAACAGCTGACAAAAAGCTCCTCTTCCTTTTTACAGCTAGGAAGAGTTGATGCTTCTGGTTTATCAGACACAAACTTAGCCAAAGGGTGGTGCAGAACATGGAATCCCAGCCTCACCTAGCTGAGGTAGCAGGAGTTTATTTTGTTGCCCCCAGACCTATTTGATTCTTGACACTAGATATGTACTTTTGGCTAATAAATTTATCTTGATGCATTTTTGTATATTTTTTTTACAGTTCCAGTTTTTGAAAGTGCTCATTAGAACTTTGAGTTGTGGGAGCATGACTCTGCTAATTTACGATTTAAGGCCTGCCATATGAATGTGTTTATCCAAAGATTTAGTGTTTCATTTTATTGTAGTTATTGGATATGAAGACGGATTGAATAGACCAGTTAGGATTCTGAATCGTATATGTCATGATGTCTTTGAAACTTTAAAATAACTTATTTTAAAAGTATATAACTACTAACATACTTCAAAAAATTAGATTACTTGGGAATTACTTGACTAATTAGAGGCAGTTGGCCTTTGGGTCATGCAGCAATGCACTTAAAGTGTCTGTAACACACTTTGCCATGTGGTATCACCAACAGGTAATTGATCTCTGAAAGTAATCAGTCTTGATGCTGTCTCTTTACAAAATAAACAGTAATAATAATACTTATTAGGCACTTATCGCTTGTCATCTTCAAAATCTTTTTCCAGCGTTAATCTGTTTTTATTTTCATGTAATACAAACGCAAACTTGATTGCTGATAGAGAGACTTACTGCTTTTGAAAAATACTTGGATACTGGAGAGAGGGATACAAATATAAGAACATGGATTAGCGGATCCAGTTATTTGGCTTTAAAATAAATGTAAACTTTTTTTGGTACTAGGAGCTCCTGTCATTGGCCAAACGGAAACGCAGTGACTCAGAGGAGAAAGAGCCACCTGTTAGCAAACCAACAGCTTCTTCAGACTCTGAGACCTCAGACAGTGATGATGAGGTAAGTTTGGCACTGTATATCTGAGTTGCTACAGTTTGTCAGAGAGTTCTGACGTTATTAGCAGTGATAATATTTTTATTATACAGCATGCTCAGAGCTACTGTTTATAGACACACGTAAAGTGAGGCTGGCCTCTCTGAGAGGCATAACGAAGCCTAGAGAAATGGCTTCAGAAAGGACTTTTCTTTCTTTCTCTTTCACTTGGAATTCAGCTAATGCAGAATTGGAATTCTATGCTCAATACACTAAATATCTTGAGAAAATTCAGCACTTGTTTAAAGGTATGAGAAAATGGCTTAAATAGTTTTTGACCTGCTTAAAACTACTGCTCTCCTTGTATAATATTGTCATAGGTGAGATCTGTGGAGGTGCTTGAGAGCCCTTCAGTTTGAGGGACTGCTTGTTTTAGAACTTGAGAATCCTTTGAATTGAGGGGCTTGGCATCAGAACTGCCCTTTATATAGTTCCCCTCTAACCTCCTCCAGAAAACCTTGTCTGAAATAGCCCAAATTTGATGATCAGGAGCATGCTACAGAGCGTATCTTTTTACCAGAGCTTTTGAGGAAGTGGGTATGCCTAAGGAGAGCAAGATATTTCTGATAGCTCTTCTTCTAAGGGTTTGGCTGGCTATTCCTGTTACAGGCCAGTCGCATCTTAGGCGTATTTACCATATGCGAATTTGACTTTACGCAGCTGGCAAAAACAGGAAAAAAAAAAAATTAAAAAGCCAAGACTGTAAGTGATGCCGGCTGGGGTGGGAGCTGGGGCTCCGTGCTGGTGGCAGCCTGTGGGAGGCGTCGGCCAGCAGCCCATGGCGGGGATCAGCCAGCAGCCTGCCACAGAGATCGGGGGCCGGCAGCCTGCTTTTGAGGGATCGGGGGCCGGCAGCC
>ML677332.1:43409465-43545837 GCA_007922305.1 Dermatemys mawii | reverse complement strand
GCCTGCTTTTGAGGGATCGGGGGCCGGCAGCCTGCTTTTGAGGGATCACAGCCGGAGCCCAGCCCGCCGCAGGGCCCGGGGCCGAAGCCCAGCCCGCCAGGGATCTGGGCCGGGGACCAGCAGCCTGCCTGAGGGATCGGGGCCAGCAGCCCGCCGCGGGGATTGCGGCAGGGGCCAGCAGCCCAGTCCATGGCGGGACCGGGGGCCGGGGACCGGCGGCCGGGGACCGGGACCGGCGGCCAGCCCGCAGCAGGGGTGGGTCGGCAGCCCGCTGTCGGGGGGATGCGGGGGCAATTCCACCCGCCATTGAACTAAATGGGTGTCTTGGCTGCACGCGATTTTGGCTATACGCGTGGTCCCCAGAACAAAACCCTCGCGTAAGACGCGACACGCCTGTATATGGTAAGGCCTGGCTGTTGGCTTTGGTTTTTTTGTTTGGTCTTGGTGTCTAGGAATTCTGGAACTGGGGATCGGTGCCTCCTAATTTGGTTCTTATTAAACATTAAAATGACCTAGCAAGACAGAGAAAAATTAACAAGCTGTTTGCTCAACTACATGAGTAGAAAATATTCTGTTGCGATGTTAGAGTTGGCTTTGCAAACATCTCTCTGCAGAAAGTGGAGTGATAGTTCATTCCACCCCTTAAAATTGGTCACACCGGAAGCTGCTTGAATTCTTCTTTCTATAATTGCAGGAAGGAACATTTTGACAATTTTGAAAACCACTAGCGTGGATCAATGATAAACAGCCAATGATAAACAGTCATTCTCCGAAATTTCTAGCACGTAATAGTGTTTTTCCAATATATATAAATGAGTAGGAAGAATGTGATTGGCTATAGTTCTCCTGCTGAGACATTTATAGAAAACAAGGATTGAAAGAAAACTGTGATCTTAAGTCTTTAAAGAAGGAGATGATGCTGTGAAGCTTCATTCCAATGACTTTCTATTATATTTAGTACATCTTTGAGATCTACAGTTAAAAAAATGCTATAAGAGAGCTAGGCGGTATTATTAACAAGTAAATCATTTTATTTGATGACTGTTGGCTTTTAATCATTCACCTTATGCATTCTGATTTTCTTGCACACAGTAGATTTGTTCTAAGCCATCTACTGATGTAGTTTTAAATGTAGTGTACATCTTGGGGATGTGAAAAATTCAGTTCATAGTCATTGACTTGTCACTTTGCGCAAATATATTTATTCAGTTTTTGGACTCTGAATAAATACAAATAAAAACCTGTCCATACATATTCTGCAGTTTAATGTAGGATTTGATTGAATCATGATGCAATCTGCAAACCTCCATATTCACTGTGCACAAAATATGAAGATAAATGGCTTTGTAAAGTACGGGAAAAAGAAAGGAAAGTGTTCAGTTTTCACCCACACTGATTTTTAAGATGGAGTACTTATTTCTGCTCCCCCATGTGCTATTCATGCACCTTAATCATTGCAGTAGATTTTTCCATGAGTGAAGACTCTGACATGAAATATCTTGTGTGCAACACAGGGAAATCATCTTAGCAAGAAGGTAACCATGAAAAATCTTCCCCTCTCTTCATTCATTATGGCTGAATTCCGCAGTGTTTGGTGCTCTTGGCATGGCAGGGTTTGCAAGAAGGGAGGGACAGGGCCATGACTGTTCTCCTTCAGTCAATTATCCAGTTGCATATGTACTCGATCCCCAGATTTGTAAACTAGTCCAGGGTTTCTGCTGAGAGTCAGTAGTCCTTCTGTGCAGCCTCTGACGGGTATCAAGTGGCGATGGGGCCCTGCAGGCAGGGCCGAGGATGCAATGTGGGATTGGGCTGTGACCGGCAGCTGGCTGGAATTGCTGTCTCAGCTCCAGATTGATGCAGCACCAATGGGGTCTGGCGCTGGGAGGGTTGGGGCAGGTGACTGCCCCGGTGGCCCTTTTCCTCTCTCTGGCTGCATCTGATGCTGCGGGAGAACAGAGCCGGCAACGCTACCTACCTGGCCGTGGCAAATGCAAGTGTCTCTGAGGCTGCGGCACCTTGTTTTGACTGGCTTGGGCTGGCAGTGCCACCCTCGCCTAGAGATTGGCCACCAACTCCCTGGTCAGCTGGGCCCGTTGTGCAGCAGGGGAAGGTAACTGGTTGCAGGGACTGGCTGGACCGAGCTGAGTGCTCTCCTAATGCAATGGATACGTTCCTTGAGGATTGAACAGAGAATACACGAGAGAGGTTTGGGTGGACCAAAGATGTGCTACATACTGGCCACCCTCCGAACGCCTGTATGCCCTTGGTACAGGCAGTCACAATTCAGGGGAGTTGAGCCATCCCCCACCCCAGAGGTGAATTTCCACTGCATGCATCCGGCGAAGTGGGTATTAGCCCACGAAAGCTTATGCTTCTATACTTTAGTTAGTCTTTAAGGTGCCACAGGACTCTTTGTCAGTCCACTATTGTCACATCACTGTTCATGCAGCTCTTGTGGCTCCTCTGGGGCTTGCTCTGCTTTGGTGAGACGTGCTTCTAAGTCAATGATCTGTAGCAGATGTAATTATAACCATTCAGCAACTCGTTGGCCTCTTAAGTGAAATGCAGCAGCACCTTTGCTATATCAGTTTCTTGTGAGGTGGAAATAGGGGGAAGGAAGCTATCTTTCATGATCTACTTCATTCCCTCTCTGCTTTTTTTCCCAGCTGAAAAACCACGTGGAAGCAGAGCTTCCTGTTAAAAGAGAAAAAAATCCATAAAGAAAGTGCCTGGTAGTTGGAGGTCTTTAACATCTGTATCGCTAAGTGGAACACTTAAAGGGATGCTGAGAGCAGGGAATACACCAATAAACACCTTGTTAGTCATCTGTCAATCTCACTATCCCAAGATCTCACAAGATCATTGGTTGTTAGTATTCATAATAACTGCTAGTGGGTTTTGAGACAAATATACTTTAGTTGTTTGATCAATCTATAGTACTTGTATACATTTCAAAAACTATGGAAGTGATGGAGCTTCCCTCACAAACTGGTGAGCAAAGGATATTTAAACATGGGAAGAAAGTGCACTGCGCAGCACTATAACTTTCACTTGTGGAGAACTGTATGGAGAGGATGAAAGAGGGAACATAGAAATCAAGAGCTAGGAAAAATAAAAAATTGTTGACAAGTCAGTGGATAACTGAGTATCAAGAATTAATTCAGAAAGCTGTGGTGTCCAGGCATTCTAGGAATGGCAGGCTAACCAGATGAAGAAGGGTACTTGCTGAGGGAGAACAAAGTCAAATTTGATTTATGTGACCATTGTTTGCAGGCAGGGAGGATGGGAGTTCATATGTGCCAAATGGCATAACAGGAGTGGTCAGAGGTATATATGTGACTAAGTTCAGGTCTGACACTGATTCCTAATAATACTTGATTAGTAGGGCTGTCAAACAATTAAAAAATAATTGAAATTAAAAAAAAATAATTGCGATTGTGTGATTGAACAATAATGGGATACAATATTTACATATTTTTGGATGTTTTCTACATTTTCAAATAGATTGTATTCTGAGTTGTAACTGAAATCAAAGTGTACAGTGCTCACTTTATATTTATTTTTGATTACAAATATTTGCACTGTAAACAATAGAAATAGTATTTTTCAGTTCACCTCATATAAGTACTGTAGTGCAGTCTCTATCATGAAGTTGAACTTACAAATATAGAATTACGTACAAAAAATAACTGCATTGAAAAACAAAACAATGAAAAACTTTAGAGGCTACAAATCCACTCAGTCCTACTTCAGCCAGTCGCTTGGACAAACAAACTTTGTTACAATTTGCAGGAGATAACGCTTCCTGCTTCTTGTTTACAGTGTTGTCTGAAAGTGAGAACAGGCATTTGCATTGTACTGTTATAGCCGGTGTCACAAGATATTTACTGCTAAAGATTCATATGTCCCTTCATCTTCAACCACCATTCCATAAGACACGTGTCCATTCTGATAATGGGTTCTGCTTGATAGCGATCCAAAGCAGAGTGGATAGGCACATGTTCATTTTCATCATCTGAGTCAGATGCCACCAGCAGAAGGTTGATTTTCTTTTTTGGTGGTCGGGTTCTGTTATTTCTATAGCTGGATGTTGCTCTTTTAAGACTTTTGAAAGCATGCTCCACACCTTGTCCCTCTCCGATTTTGGGAAGGTACTTCTGATTCTTTAACCTTGGGTTGAGTGCTGTAACTACTTTTAGAAATATCACATTGATATCTTCTTTCTGTTTTGTCAAATCTGCTGCAGAGGTGTTCTTAAAATGAACGTGTGCTGGGTCATCATCTGACACTGAAATTTAATGAACGCATTATTTTTTTAATGAGCATCATCAGCATGGAAGCATATCTTCTTGAAAGGTATGGAATGGTGGCTATCTGGAATGGTGGCTGAAGCATGAAGGGGCATATGAATGTTCAGCATATCTGGCACATAAATACCTTGTAATGCTCGCTACAGAAGCACCATGCGAACACCTATTTTTGCTTTTAGGTGACATTGTAAATAAGAAGCAGTCAGCAGCATCTTCTGTATGTGTAAAAATCTTTTGCCTTGGCAATTGGCTAAACAAGAAGTAGGACTGAGTGGATTTATAGGCTCTAAAGTTTTACATTGTTTTGTTTTTGAGAGCGGTTATAACACAAATGTACTTTTTTTCCACTAAGTTGCACTTTCATGATAAAGAGATTGCACTACAGTACATATGAGGTGAATTTGAAGACTTTGTTTTGTTTTTACAGTGCAAGTATTTGTAAAAAAAAAATTATAAGGTGAGCACTGTACGCTTTGTATTCTGTGTTGTAATAGAAATCAATATATTTGAAAATGTAGGAAAAAATCCAAAAATATTAAATAAACTTCAGTTGGTATTCTGTTTAACAGTGCGATTAATCACAATTAATTTATGAGTTAATTGCATGAGTTACCTGTGATTAATTGACAGCTCTATTAATTAGGCAGTAGTTTTGTGTCCCCTCTCTTGAGTACAAGAGCTCATTCATGCAAAAGGCTATCTGTTATACAACACAGAATTTTTGTTGAAGGGACTGATTGCTTAAATAACGTCAGTGGACTCTCACTGAGAGTGGTCATAGGGATGAAGTTAATATAATGGTATGGTGTCAAGATGCAGAAATTTTAAAACTCTTACCCCTTTTGGAGATAGCAGAACCTTCTTTCATATCCAGTGGGAATTCTCAAAAGCACAAGGCAGTTAATAAGGGGCTAGAGCATATGAACACACTATGTTTACTGAATGATTGTTGACCCTTCTTGTTGGTTGATCAGCTGTCACTGGGTGATGAGTGGTAAGGAATGATGAAGAAACCTAATAAAAAATATACTGTATAATAGAAGGTAAAAGAAATTTGTGCAACTACAGGGACACAATGTTAATCTTTTGAACCATGTCCTAGGTGCTGTCCATGCATACTTACAGACTTACAAGTCAGAAGGGACCATCATGTTCCCTAGTCTGACCACCTGCACATTGTAGGCCATAGAACCTCATCGATCCACTCCCTTACAAGAAGGTACAGTCCTGTACCAGGAAGCTTATCATTTAGGCATATTAACAAGCAGAGAAGGATGTTAAAAGAGTGCTGAAGTTCAGCCTTTTAAGTATAGAAGTCAAACTAAATTTATAGTTCCCATTGCAGTGATTATTCTCTTATGTACATGGAAATATTGTGTATTACTGCATATGGTGTTTCATTCATTAATCTAGGGGCAAGAAAAACTGCAATTACTTGCACATATGGTACTTGTCTGTTCCGTGTATTCCTGGTAGGGGTTGAGGATGAGGACTTTTTTGTGGGACTCTGTTTCTATATCTCTTTCCCTTTGTGGAATCTAAAATATGCTTCTTGAATAAACTTGATTTGGAAATAAATCAGTCACTTTTTCCTGTTTAATAGTGGGAGACTAAAGCTAAAACACCGATTAAGAAATGTCCAGCTATATCAGTAAACTTGGTTTTCTGAGTAAAAACCCTCAGGGCTCAGATTGCTGTTCTATATTACAAAACAATGATTTTAGAGTTTGGAGACCTTCCTGTGACTTAAGTGTTTTGTCCTATCAATATGAACCATCCATTAGCAGCTGGTAAAAATCTGGGTGATTTTCATGTGACTGATTGTTAGTCTGATAGGATGAATGCACAGCTTGCTATTTGCCTCTGTTTTCTTGTAGCACTGATTTATCTTCCAGCTGTCTGTATATTGGGATGCTTCTCAAAACTGTATTTCTTACACTATGGCATGGTCTTGATTATTTTTGAGGCAAGTCAGTGGGGCCTTCCAGTGTCTTGTCTCATGTTTCCGTCCTTTTCCTTTTCAGTGGACTGTTGGAGGTTCTAAAAACAAAAAGAAGGGAAAAGCTGGCAAAGTAGAGAAGAAGGGAGCTATGAAGAAACAGACGAACAAAGCTGCCTCCTCAGGCAGCTCAGACAAAGACAGCTCAGCTGAAAGTTCAGCACCTGAAGAGGGTAAGAAAAACTCCTTGTGCACTACCTGACAGTGCTACTCAGAACGAAGCTACCTCATCTTATGTGCTATTCAGTATGTCAGTGATACCCCAAATGGTCTTCAGAATACTTATCTTATGCTCCTAGTAATCTGGATGGTCTTGTCAAATGATTTTTAGACTTGCGATGGCTTGGAACTGACCTCAAACTGCATGTAGTTGAGTACAGTATTGCTGAAAGCGCTTATTAGAAATACTAAATAGTACTTCAACAGAAAAATGTTAAACCTATCTCAGCCTCTGTTAGAAATTAAAGATGGGGAGGGCAGAGTTTTTAGGCCCTCTCATTTGTTCCTCCCCTTTTAAGGCCCATTATTTTTTATTCCCATGGATGTTCCCCCTCATTTCCTGTCCACACTCCCATAAACTTTTCCTTTGACTGTCATTGCAGGTACTGTGCTATATGGGGAATACTTAATTATGTATTCATACAAGACTGCTCATTATTCTATACACTGTATCAAACTTTGTACTATGTGTTGCTGAAATTGTAGAAGAAAAGTCAAGTGTACCTTTGTTTTATGGTAAAAATCCCAAGCAGGTATCTGGTAATGGAATAGATCTAGGAAGATGTTACACCCATTGTTTATCTATTCCATTATTCTGTCTTAAAGAGTGGCTGATGTCAGATATTTCAGAGGAAGGTGCTGTGATCCAAGTTAATGCAAAGAAAAACTTTCAGTGAATGTTCTTGTTGCATCCAGGCACATCCCACCCACTCAACCTTAAAAGCATTACAATAAATTAAGGGAAAACTCTCCCATATTCTTTGCCACTTTCTTAATGCCAGCCATGTTGGTGATAACGTTCTGAGAAGTTTAAGGGTCGTTACTTCCATTTTCACCAAATACTGAAAAGCAATATGTTCCCCAGGTTTATCAAACTCACTCTAACTGGAAAAACTTAACAGCGACCTCAGCAATGTTAAGGCAGAATAATTTCCTAAGTGAATGAACTGTGTGACAGTCAGATATGCCAGTCTGTTGATATAAGAACATATGAGTTTAAGGATTTGTACTAGATTGCAAGTTTGAAGTAAGGCCCTATGAAATCTCCATTAACAAGAACTCGGACAGAATTGTGGAATCAAAATAATACAGAATCTAGGCTCTCCATGGCATTAGGACCTCAGTGGCAGGTGGGCAGTGCAGGCTACACAACAGAGCTAGCTGCAGCCCTGGAGGTAAGAGACCAGTGGATGCTGGGAGGGGGGTGCGGAACTAGGGCTGTGGGGAGGCACTTGCGGGGTGCTAGGGCCACCAGGGAGTGCAAGGGCTAGGGAAGAAGGGCCAGCATCTGGAATTTAAGTGCTGCTTTTTAGAACTCCGTTCCTTCCTGTGTTAGTTTCACAGGAGTTGCGGCTCTTAGGCAGACTCCAGCCATGCAATGAATCATTGGTCAGTACAGCAAGCACCACCTCTTGTCCAACCCTCACCAGAACTGTATGAACAATGGCTGGTATTTCTGCACAACACTCAGAATGAGCCCATCCCAGATCCATTGGATCTTTGCACTTACTGGAAGGTTATGGAGAGACAAGCGCCTAAAATATCAGAGGTGGTTCTGCCCTTACATCTTTTTCCCCTGTCAGCTCTGTAGCCACAGAGAGAAACTTTAGTAAATATAAAAATCTACTTACAGCCAAGAGGGAATCACTTTCTGAAGGAAACACTATAAGGCTAGCCATGTTGGACTACAGTGGAGATGTCTGCCAGAGATGGCGAAAGTGACATTTAACTTTATAAATTTGTAATGCTACTCAGCAATAAACCGATGTGGTAGTTTAAATAAATTTCAATCACATTTGAAATGAATTTGAGCATTCCTTCAGAATATAAGAAGCTTGAAAGTACTGAGTTTAATTTAGAATGGCAACAGTGACTGCTGCAAGGATGAAATTTATGCTTAATGTATTTTTTTATTTTTTAATTATTCAAATGTGAATTCAGTTACTTCTGTAGACTTGTGTTAATGCTCAGCACTGTCAGTTTGGTCACATTGAGCAATACTTTAAAAAGTGATTTAAAATGTCTTTACTGTATACTGTATATCTTCAGGATGTTTTGTTTAAATTGTAGGGTTTTTCTGTAAAATCATTTTTTTCCCATTGCAGTCCAATTCTGAGCATTTTTATGCATTTTCAGTAAGGCTACTTAATTGTCAATGTATCAAACAATTTTGATTTAAAAAACTGCATAAAGATGAAATTTTTTTAAAAAAATGGAAAAAAAATCAGAAAATAAATCTGAAAATCCACAATGATAAAATGGATTTCATAGGGCCCTAGGGCTGTATTGCCTTTTTAGTATCCGTTGTGGATGGGGTCAAGAATCCAAGATTCTATCCGTGACTCTGGGAGGGCATTGTGGCGTATTGATTAAAATAACAATGTGGAACAATCAATCTGAGATGCAGTATGGCTGAGTAGTATTTGGGTGATCCTCTCAGAGACCTGTGCTCTATTCTCAGCAAAGCCTGAAGCTATTTTGTTGGTGGGGAAATACTGGCCGTTAGAATTGATCCCCTTCTTGGGTTGCCTAGCAATAAGGGTGGTGAAGGCTATGGAACTATAAACTACCCTCAGTTGAGTTGAGAGATGAACTTAAGGTCTCCTCTAGGAACTATCCGTTAGGAGAGACTGTCTCAGCTCTAGCCTGTATTGTAGCTTAGCAATGTTGTCACCTAGAGTCCTATGCAAAGAACATTCTGTTGTTTCAACAGCTATGGAAATGATGATGTTGACAGTGCTTAAGCTGTTAGTTTCATGTTGATGTATTAAAACTAATTTGTAGGAAAGTTAGAACTTACTTATAAGTAGCATTGTGTCCTACTTAGCAGATATAAAGAAATGTGCCAAAAATCTGATCGCAGGACCTTAATGTTCTTGTCAAAAGGGGTTGAAAAATTCAAAAATGGTAGTACTTTGATATTTTATTTAGTGTGTGTCAACCTGATCTGTATCAAAACAATGTGAAAAATTCACATACTGAGTCACTTTATTTTTGTAACTTCTACATTTCAGGAAAAATAAATTTTTAAGAGTGCTGTCAAAATGAAAACTTCATTGCATAGTTAAGTGGACATTATGGTGGAACAGTAGTGACACCATAATCTCTTGGAAATTCTGTAAAGTCCTTGGACTCCATAATATCTTGTAGATAGTAGTGCATTTTATGTGAAAGTGAATTTTTAAATGTATTGTCTTTCAATTTAATTGGCTTTATTCTGATTCCTCCTTCTTCCGTACTATTGTTACTAGTGTAGTGGAGAACTAATACAGATGCCATATTCCACATCCCTTGTTGGTAGGGCCAAGCTGGAGTACTTGATTTTACTGCAGCATAACATAACTGTCCCATGGTTTTGTTTCAGGTGAAGTGTCTGATTCTGATAGCAACAGCTCCTCCTCCAGCTCAGATTCAGATTCATCATCTGAAGATGAGGAGTTCCACGATGGCTATGGGGAGGACCTGATGGGAGATGAGGAGGACAGAGCTCGGCTGGAACAGATGACAGAGAAGGAGAGGGAACAGGAGCTGTTTAACCGGATAGAGAAGAGGGAAGTGCTGAAGAGAAGGTAAGTTTATGAATTACTAAGAACATAAGAACGGCCATAATAGGTCAGACCAATTGTCCATCTAGCCCAGGATCCCATCTTCTGACAGTGGCCTGTGCCAGATGCTTCAAAGGGAATGAACAGAGCAGGGCAGTTATCAACTGATCCATTCCCCTGTCGTCCAGTCCCAGCTTCTGGCAGTTGAAGGTTTAGAGACATCAAGAGCATAGAGTTGTGTCTTTGGCCAACTTGGGTAATAGCCATTGATGGACTTATCCCCCATTAACTTCTCTAGTTCTTTTTTTAAACCCACTTATACTTTTCCCTTCACAACATCGTCTAGCAATGAGTTCTACAGGTTGACTGTTTGTTGTGTGAAGAAGTGTTTGTTTTGGTTTGTTTTAAACCTGCTGCCTATTAATTTCATTGGGTGACCGCTAGTTCTTGTGTTGTGCGAAGGGTAAATAACACTTCCCTATTCACTTTCTCTGTACCATTCGTGCTTTTATGAATCTCTATTATATCTCTGCTTAGTTGTCTCTTTAATGAGCTGAACAGACCCAGTCTTTTTAATCTCTCTTCATATGGAAGCTGTTCCATACCCTTAATCATCTTTTCCAATTCCCATATCTCTTTTTTTTGAGATGAGGTGACCAGAACTGCATGCTCTAGTCAAGGTGTGAGCATACCATACATTTATCTAGCGGCCTTATATTTTCTATCTTATTTTCTATTCATTTCCTAATGGTTCCTAACATTCTTTTAGCTTTTTTGATTGCTGCTGCCACTGAGCAGATGTTTTTCAGAGAACTATCCAGGATGACTACACTATTTCTTTCTTGAGTGGTAACAGCTAATTTAGACCCCATAATGTTTTATGTATAGTTGGGATTATGTTTTACAACATGCATTACTTTGCATTTATCAGCACTGAATACCATCTCCCATTTTGTTGCCCAATCATCCAGTTCTGAGATTACTTTGCCACTCTTAGTTAAATCCAAAGCTGACTGCAATCTTGAGTAATTTTGTATCATCTGCAAACTTTGCCACCTCACTGTGTACCCTTTTTACAGATAATTTATTATGAATATGTTGAACAGTGCTGGTTCCAGTACAGATCCATAGGGGACCCTGCTGTTTACCTCTCTTCACTGTGAAAACTGAGCATGCCTTCCTACCCTTTGTTTCCTGTCTTTTACTCAACTATTGATTTATAAGACCCTGTGACATTACTCAGGGTACAATCTGGACTGGTGAACAGCTGTGTCCTCTCAGTTCTCCAACCTTAGGTGCCTTTTACACTGCTTTGCTGAGAGAGCAACGGCTCTTGGCCTGCCCACACATGGCCTCTAACATGTAAATTACTGCCAGCTGAGTTACGTGAGTTCTCTAGCCATTCACTCCTGAATTATATTGCAGAGTGACACCAGCAAATTCCCAGTCTCAGACTTGTCCCCTAGAATGTGCGTCTTGTACTGCCCAGTTTTCCTTCTGGACAATACAATCTTGTCTAACATTTTCTATTAATAAAATGATAGACTATCTCAAATGAAGTTGTCCAAACACTTCAATCCAAATGTACACTGGCTTAGATAAAACAATAAAACAAGTGTACTAAGTACAGAAAGATGGATTTTAAATGAGTACACATAATGAGGCATAGAAGTCAGAATTGGTTACAAAGAAATAAAGGGTAAAATGCAAGTTAACAAGCTAAGTTAGGAACTAAGTGAATTTAAAGCAAAAAGGTTTCTCTCACCACATGCTTATAGCAGCCTGGCTGGATTCTTTTCAGCCAGGAGTCCTCCCCCAGTTCAGTGATGCTTCCTTTGTCTTTCAAGTGTTGTTGATGCCATGAGTTAGAGATGAGGGGAGAAAGGTAATCTGGAGAGTGTTCCCCTGTCTTATAGCATTTCCCTTCTTTGAGAATCATCTCCAGCTGCGAGTCGGGCAACAGCAAGTCTGTTTGTATGGAAACTTCCAGCTGTTCCACTGTCAAGATATAAATGTCTTGCTCACAGTCCTTTTTCCTGCCAAAGAATGGCCGCTTAACCAGGTGATGGGTCATTTGATTTTTATTTATACCTGGCTGAGGCATCAATTTGGTTTTTGTTGTCAAGGAACTCCTTTATGCTTGCTTTTCTAAACTTGGAATATGTCTCAGTAGTGTTATACAGTAGATTCTTATAACTTTACATACAATGTTGCCACACACATTTTACCAGGACAACGATGATTAGTACATCATGAATTTTCAAATGATACCTCACAAGTGTAATTTGTAGAAAATTCCTAAGCCTTATAAAAAAGGGTGAATTTAAAGGTACAGACTGTCACAGGCCTTCCATCTTAAGAGCCTTTTCATGTGGAACTTAATCGAAATCTTTCTGAAAGTCCAAGTACACTATATCAATTAGATCACCGTTTTCCACATGCTTGTTGTCATGCTCAAGGAATGCTAATAGATTGATGAGGTATGATTTCCCTTTACGAAAGCTGTGTGTTGACTCTTTCCCAACATATCACATTCATCTGTGTGTCTGATAATTCTGTTCTTTACTATAGTTTCATTTTATTTGCCTGGTGTGTATCAATTATTGCAACATTGCATTTGCCCAGGCCAGAGAAAAAATCTTGCCCAGTTCATATGCATTCAGAACAGTGCTGCAAAGATCCTTCTCTTAGTCCATTGTTTTGACCATCTCACAGCCTCTTTCCTCATCTGGCTCCCCCTTTTCTATCACGTCAGACATAAAATGCCTTTTTCCACTTTTGTGGTCCCTCATGATCAGTCCCCAACCTACTTCTCTTATTTGCTATGGAGAGATGAACTCCTGCCTCTGACTGGCCTGTGATGATGATCTTTCAAACAAGCACTTTTGTGTGTTATCCCATGCTGTCCCTGTAGTCAGGAGGAGCTCCCTGTAAACATTCCCAAAGCCACTTTGTTGTTCTCTTTCGAATCCCTCCTTGAAATTCTCCTTTGGCCTGGCCTACAATATATTGGCAGTGGGTATGTCGTGTGTGTGCTGAGACCAATGCTGATCATTCTGTCCAAGATTCTCATTGTTTCCTTGTCTTCCCCAGTCTATTCACCTGTCTCAGATTTAGCTTATAAGTTTTTCATAACAGGGTTTGTCTGTTTTGTACAGTACCTAGTCCAGTTGGGTCCTGGCCCATGACTGGGACTCCTAGGTGCTACAGTAATAGAAATTACTAATTATATGTATAGAAACTGGTGTGTTACCATATTGATATCAAATTGAAAGAGCAATTAATGCACCCTCAAGGTTACACAGGTAAAATCACAAATCCTATGGCCACATTAACTCATTGCTGCATGTCCTGTGTATTGTATGGTGTGTAAAACGCATACAAAAACTGCAACATATTCAAATTGAGAAAGTGTTGCTGGAAGCCTTAAATCTTACTGGGTTTGTGATTTACAATGTGCTACATTGAGATTGCATTAACATAGCTTTTGTATTTAATTTCATTTTAAATCAAAAAAATGAAGGAGGGAACAGAAAAAAAATAGACATTTCACTGTCCGACTTGGGCACCAGTTGGTAAAGACTGACTATTGCTCATGTCATGTGGAAGTGTAAAGCAAAGGTATGAGGGTACTAAGGTTTGAGTTCACATGCTCACGCAGAAATCCAACCCTCAGGTTTTAGGTTTGTTAAAAACATCACAGTGCCAGGATCACATCACAATAGAGAGTTTGAATCAGTATAGATATTGGGAGAGAGTTGCTCCAGAGGAAGCCAAGACTCAGGGTAGCTGAGAAGATACCTCATCCCTCTGAGTCTAATTCCTTAAAAGCATCTGTGCAATATTCCTAATAAAGATTCCCCCCCCACACCCATTTTTTTGTGAATCTGTCAGAGGAAGGACGACTGACTGAGGCTTCCAGATTTTGCTACTGCTGGAGACAGGCAACTAGACTAGATGTAATTAGTATGTTCTGTTCTGTCAGTTCCTATGTTAACAAGGCTGTAGACTACATTAATCTATTAGTTTGTGCTGTGTGAACTGGTGGCCACCCATGTCCTCCAATGCCCAAAAACAAATAGATGGTGAGTGTATGAGGAATGGGATTTCTATTTTTCCACTCCCTCCACTGAAGATAAAACTTAGACACATCTTAGTTGAACATCTGAGAATTAGAACATTATCTGTAAAAGCTTGTTTCCTCACTGCTGGATATAATAGGGTGCACTCAGCCAACTACAATTAAAGCTCCTGCTGCTTCTCAGGGACTTGTTGCCAGCTAATCTGTACAAAAGAGAATCACTTTCTCTCTTGCCTTTCTCCATTACTGTTTTCTAAAATACCATTATATGGTGTGAAAGGCTAAACAAGGAGTATACTCTGCTTAAAGTGGTAAATCTAACAGGTAGTGTTGGGCTCCTGAAATGTTTTCAGAAATCATGGAGAGCTATAAAGTGGGGCAACACACTTAAACAGGGAAAGGAAACTTCAGAGGGAGTGAGAGTTCTTGGACGGGCCAGAAGTGGGAGGGAAGCTGTAGAGGGAGCATCTGGAAATTATCTGCATAAACTACCTCTGCATCTATAGTCAACACTTTTAAGCCACACACAGCCAAAAGAAATGATGTAACCTTCCACTGTTTTCTTCTGAGGGCTTCTCAGCATTCTCCTCTGTCACTTTCAAGGGTTTTTTTTTCTGGTTTCCTGTCTTAAGCCTCGTGTTTTGTCGAGAAGAGTTATGTTGACACTCAAAGCGCTATAATAAAAATTGGTATTGTATGTTCACACTCACTCCCTCTGTCAACAGAGCGTGTCCATGTTTGGGGCACTAGCATCAACAGTGTGAGCAGAGCACTGTGGGTACCTATCACGCAGTCCAGTTCAACACCTTCTGCTGCTAAGTTTTGTGGGAGGGCAGAGCGGATTGAGGTACATCTTGGGACCGGGCTCAATGTCCCATGAGGCATTGCTTTCTTTCCCAGCATTTCTTGGGCTTCTGGCTTTCTCTTGTGGCATTTTTGAACGGCCCTTGTTTGCTGTGCTCCCCGGCATCTTTGTGAGAAGGGATGGATCCTGCACTGCTCTTCTGTGCTCTAACTGTCATGAAGACATTGCGGATGGCTGTGCAGTTAATCGTGAAGTTCCTAGCTGAAGAAGACTCCCAGTTGCCTGGCATGCTGTGTGATATGGATAGGAGCAACATTAGATTGCTTTTGACATTTACAGAACAGCTGCAGCGGGTGGACTGTTGCTTTTGGGCTTAGGAAACGAGCTCTGACTGGTGGGATCATATCCTCATGCAGTTGTGGGATGACGAGCACTGGCTACAGAATTTTCAGATATGGAAAGCCACCTTCCTGGAGCTGTGTGCAGGGCTTGCCCCAGCACTGCAGTACAAGGATACCAGACTGAGGACTGCCCTATTGGTAGAGATGCGTGTGGCAATCACTGTGTGGAAGCCAGTGACACTAGACTGCTACAGGTCAGTCGCGAATCAATTTGGAGTAGGGAAGTTGACCATTGGGGCTGCATTAATGCAAGTGTGCAGGGCTTTTGATCACATCCTGCTATGAAAGACCATGACTCTGGGAAGTGTGTGTTAAATGGTGGATGGCTTTGCAGAAATGGGTTTCCCTAACTGTGGAGGGGCAATAGATGGCATGCACATTCCAATTTTGGCACCAGACCACCTTGAGATGGAGTACATAAATAGGAAGGGGTGCTTCTCCATGGTGTTGTAGGTGCCTGTGGATCACCCTGGGCGTTTCACTGACATCAGTGCAGGCTGGTCTGGGTAGGTGCCTGAAATACACATCTTCAGGAACACCAACCTGTATAGAAAGCTAGGGGGGGGGGGGCTTTCTTTCCAGATCAGAAGATTACAGTGGGGAATGTTGAAATGGCCATAGTGATCCTGGGAGACCTGGTGTATCCCTTTCAGCCATGGCTCATGAAACCTACACAGGAAACCTGGACAGCAGTAAGGAGCGGTTCCACTGTCATCCTGCACCTACTCAGCCTGTTGTTGAATGTGTCTTTGGCAGATTAAAGGCACGCTGGTGCTGCCTTTATGGCAGATTTGACCTCAATGAGGATAATATTCCCATGGTCATAGCCACATGTTGTATGTTGGATAATCTTTCTGAAGCGAAGGGTGAAACGTTTGCTCAGGGGTGACGTGGTGAAGCAGACTGCTTGGCAGCTGATTTTGAGCAGCCAGATACCAGGGCTGTCAGAGGGACCTGGGGGTGGGGGGTGGGTCAGTTCAAATTAGGGAGCCCTTGAGGCAACATTTTGAAAATGAGAACCAGTAATGTCTATCTCTGGTGCTGCAATGTTACATTGCATGTAGTTTTCCTGAGAAGCAATGGTGACATTTGGGGCCTTATATTCCAGTAAGGAAATGATTGAACAGCCTGTGTATGCACCTGCCATCTCAATTTATGGAAACCAATAAAGATGAGTTACCATTCAACAACTTTGCTTTTATTGCACAGGAAACCATGCACACACACACACAAAGATGCTTGGTGGGAAAGGGAGGTATTGGAGAAGGGAAGACTTTCAAATCTGTGTGTAGGTTCGGCTATCACTTTGAAAGTTTGTCCAAGGGAATGGAATGAAGGGGAAAGTGGAAAGGACTGTACGGGCGGAGTTTGGAATGTGAGACGGGCATGGAAAAGAGTTCTGAACGTGCTGCATGGGAGGGCGGACATGCATCTGCTCAGTCTGCATCATTATTAAGGACTTCGGCATCTGCGTTTGCTCCTTCATGACTTGAATCATCTGCTCGGTAGCATCCTTAAACTCCTGATTTTCTTTTCTGTCCTGCCACTCGGCTTCCCAACACTCCTTTTTGTTTCCTTATCTCTGCGTTGTAGAAGTGCAGTACTGCCTGGAACGTGTCATCTTTGCACTGTCTTGGGTGATTTCTTATCTGGCAGAGACACTCAGCGGGTATATGTGCAGTGTTCCTGAAGGCCACATTTGCTGAAGCAGAAGGAACAATGCACAGAAGCATGATTGAGTTCATGCACAGCACTGAAACATTTCAGTAAAATACCTTTTGTAACCCAACAGTCACTTTCTCTCTGACTGTTGGCAAGCACACATCTCAGCGAACACCCAAAGCATGATGAGTGTTGGCTGAGGGGCTTTACATGGTGGGAAAAGACCACTCGGTAAGGGTTGTGATGCAGCCAACTAGGGAAAAAATTCTAAAATTCTCCCACATTTTTCCACAGGCAGGAGATCACTGTAGTAGATATCTTGCTGCTGAGGGTAAGCTGGGAAGTGAGGGTACATCTACTACACTCTTGTGGCTTCCAAATGCCATGGGAAAGTTTCCTACTATGGGGAAGGACAAAGCCCCTCTGCCAAGGAACCTTTGGCAGAGGATTACCAAGTACCTCCAGGAAACTTTCCTAGAAATCTCTCTGGAGGATTCCCATGAGATCTTGCTGTGCATCAACACTGTTGTGTCCAACTGATTAGCTACACAGGGAATGTCCAGCTCACAGAAACACAGCCAGCCTTGGGTATTTCAATACCCTGAATCTACTACACTACACAAACCGCAGACACTTACAAGGTGTCTCCTCTCCTGCTTCTTGCTCGCCCAAGAGGAACTGCTGAGACTGGCTAGACACCTCCAATGTGGTGAACAGTTCCTGGTTGCCTGCCCCACCGGGAGCTCCACATCGTTGTCTAACTCCACCTATTCATCAGTGACTTGGCCCTCTGCGTTAGGTCCTCTTCCTGCTGCCTCCAGGTCTGCTGAAGTATCCATAGGGTTCTTGGCAGTGGAGGTGGGGTTGCCACTGAGGATTATGTTCAACTCCTTTTAGAACTGGGAGGTCGTAGGTGCAGCACCAGAACAATGGTTTGCCTCTCTCGCCTTATTGTAAGCCTGTTTCAACCCCTGTCTTTGCTTTGCACTGCAGTGTTCCCGGTCATAGCCCTTTTCACACAAGCCTAGAAAAATCTGGTATCAAAATTCCTACTACTCAAGTGCAGCTGGGACTGCACATCCTCCTTCCCCCATATACTGAGCAGATCCAGCAGCTTTGCAGTGATCCAACCAGGAGAGCATTGGCTGCGATAACTTGTCATGGTCACCTGGGAAGATGTGAAGAGACCTCTCCATGCCAAGCAAACAGGAAATGGAATTTCAAAAATTCCCAGGGCTTCTCAAGGGAAGGGGCGATTGATTGTTTACCTGGCTGCAGGGCAGTGCAGTTCAAACTGCTAACTAGCGTGGTCCTGATAGGCATCGTGAAACACCTCCTGGAGATGCATAAAGTCAAGCGTAGTGTTTACTCTTGCACTTTGTAGACAAAAATTTTGCACAAGAAGCCTTGTGTCTCTCGTTGTGGTTTTAATTTGTCGCCAAAACAGGGCATGCTTGCTGGCAAAAGTTGCCTAACAGTGTGTGCACATCCACTGGTTTGTCAACAAATGCTGCCATTTGTCGCCAAAACTTTGTAGTGTAGACAAGGCCTTAGGTTGAGTGGTTTTTGTGTGTCTCTCTTGTCAGACTTGCTATTTCAGGGACAAAATCCTTTTCATTAAAGGTGGTGCTCTCGTGTGTAGCTGACAAAATTATGGTTTACATGAAACAGATTTTTTCCCTCCATTTTGCTTTTTCCTCAGTGGTTTCAATCTCTTCTTCCCACCTTTCCTGTGGCAGGTCTGTAGAGGGGAGGGTTCTGGCCAACTACCCAAGCCAGGATGATCATTTATGGGATCTTCATGAGTCTGCCCCAGCCTGGCTGTTGCAAGAGTGCTTTTAGCAGTTTCTTCCAAGTCTTCTCTGGACAATCTGTCTTTAAATGGTTCATGAATCAGTTTGGGTGAAAAATTGGTGGTATTCTACCCACTCTGCATTCATAGCCTCTGTTGAAATGGATGTTTCTGCTAAAGCAATCAGCAGAGGAAGTAGTTTGAAGCTGAGAATTTAAACTGTTGTCTCTAGGTTTGCGTTAACATTCTGTTGAGGTGAAGGGATGCAGGCTTTGTGCAGAGAATCGGAGGGTAGGAGAAAAGGGAATCCATTCATTTCTCCCACAGCCAAGTGACTGGTAGTGGAGCAGCTGCATAACCATTATATTACAGCTTATGTGCCATAAGAGAAGCTTCGACCCCTCACAGGAACTAATTTCCTTTCATTTTAGAAACTTATATGGGCTTCTACATTGTTACTGCTTCGATCACCTTCAGTGCAGAATTCTTGATGCTCAGGTAATTCCTGCTGTACTGAAAGTGCCAGAATGGAGAATTATCTCTCTCTCAGTCCCAGGGGAATAATTTGAGAATCCCCATCTCTTACAGACCACAATCTGCTCAGTTGGTCTAGTTAACATGCTGGCTAAAACAACGAAGAGTCCTTGTGGCACCTTAAATGAACAAATTTATTTGGGCATAAGCTTTTGTGGGCTAGAACCCACTTCATCAGATGCATGGAGTGGAAAATACAGGAGCAGGTATAAATACATGAAAAGATGGGAGTTGCCTTACCAAGTGTGAGGTCAGTCTAAAGAGACAATTCAATTAACAGTACGATACCAAGGGAAGCAAAAAAGCTTTTGTAGTGGTAACGAGTGGCCCATTTCAAACCAGTTGACAAGATAGTGTGAGTTAACAGTAGGGGGAAATTAGGTTTAGGTTTTGTAATGACCCACACACTCCCAGTCTTTATTCAGGCCTAATGTGGTGGTATCCAGTTTGCAAATTAATTCCAGTTCTGTACTTTCATGTTGGAGTCTGCTTTTTTTAATTTTTTTTTTTGTTGAAGGGTATCTTCTTCCAGGGTTTAGCAGCGGGTTTTTGGAGATTCCTAGTGGAAAGGTCTATAGCTGTGGAGTTGAACACGGGGGTTTTCTGAAAAAGAAACTTGAAGCTTTTAGGCTGAAGTCTAAAGAATCTGATTACATGTAGGCACTGTTCTGCAATGTAACAAATAATAAAATTTGCAAGTTAGTATGTCTGTTCCCCCACTGTTTTTGTGGAATACATTCAAATTTTACACTTACTGTCCATCTCAGTTTTTAATCCATAATGCTCCTTGAATCTGATGCCCATCCTTGTCTGAGTCATGCCAGATATTGGTTTCAGCCCTTTCATCTGCTTTCTTCACCCCCCACTTGTTTATGTCCAGGTTTGAAATTAAGAAGAAACTAAAAACAGCAAAAAAGAAAGAAAAAAAGGAGAAAAAGAAAAAGCAAGAGGAAGAGCAGGAGAAGAAAAAGCTCACCCAGATCCAGGAGTGCCAGGTAAGAAACACCAATTCTCACTACTAATCAATTTATCCCACAGAGGAATGCTGCCGCCTTTTGTGCTTTCCATACCCCTCCCAGCAACCTCGTAGGGGGCAGGGAAGTCAGGTCACATCTGTGTCCAGTGCAGTCTTATGTTTTCAGGTCACTTAAAAGATATTTGGTTGGTGTTTTTTTTTTTTTTTTTTTGGTCTGTTGTGGGATATACAGGCCACTCTTCACAAATAATGTAAAAATTAAAGAGAAATATAGCTATATTTGTTGTGCTGTTGTATAATATTTTAACTGTTTTCATTCTAAAGTGGCTTTTTATTGTTGCTTATATCTTTTCGTCAAACTTTTACCTTTCAAGCTGAAATTTCCCACATTCAGTCTCATGGTAAAGCACATTTTTAAGGGAGTTTGACCAAAAACAGTTAAGCCATTTTTGAGCCCAAAGAATAAGCACATCTGCAACCTAGAAACTTTCTGTAGTCTCGTGAAAATCTGCTTAGAATTAAGTCAAGTCAAACTTAAACATGTGGTGTGCATGTGTACAGACTTTTATACAGGAGTTCTCTTTGAAGAACGACCTCTCAATATTCTGATGACTCTATTACCTGCATTTATAAGAAAGTTGAGATGAATTTTTCATTACACGTGCAAGCACATGTGGCAATGTTCTAGGAGGGCCAGAGGTAGGGCTCTGAAGGAATGTGTTCATATCATGAAGGACTGTATTGTAATTCACATGCACAAGGGGTAAAAATTAATTATGAAAGAATACTTTGGTATTTCTTGCCTCTTGAGTGCTTCACTTTGCAACCTGAATGCTCTATTAATATAGCTTTCTGTGTGAAATTTAATTTACAGTTTTAGTCTTCTAGCAAATATAAAGAAAGAACCCACTTTGTCTATAAAGTCTTTTATCTCCTACCTGGGTAACATCCTTTATGTGTATTTTACTTATATGTGAAATGGCAGAGCCGCATGTTACATTTTTTTTTTCCTGCATCTTTAACTGACTTGCATGTATTCTGCCAACTATTCCATCTTTCCTAGGGGCCACCTCTAAAATTCCAAACATTTAAACAACTTCAAACAACTGCCACTTTTTTGAAAAATAACCTGCCAGAGAAATGTTGTTGTTCTTTCTGCCCTTTGCAAAGAAATGTCGTTGGTCTGAAGTGCAGGTTATGCAATATCCACACTTGCACCAATGAAGAGATTTTAAAGTCTCCTATCTCATAACCAAGGAGGACTAGAAATTAGAGCTTTATACCACTGGAAAGGGAAGAGTCTGAGCTTTCTACTTGTGTTCCATTGGGAAGTTCCATGATTGGACTTTACAGTGATGATGATAGAGCTACTTTAGGAAACTTTCAGCTACATCTAAAAACTTTAGTAAGTTTTTGCCCATGATGTCTATGCTGTTGGGCTCGTGGTACTAAGAGAGTCTGGAGGGGATAAAAATAGTAACTCTTAAACCCAAATCATTTGTACTAGAGTAGTTTTGTAATACACAGCATAAACAGAACACTCAGCTCATGGCGTGTTAGGTTTTGTCCTAGAACATCCTGCATAAGTCGCTCAGGACTTATGCTGATAGAACCTTCCATACTACACTACCAGGTATTTGAAATAGAGGTGCTCAAACTAGAAAAACCTCTTTCAAAAAATGACATCTTCATGTTGTTTCCATCTTGCAGAGATTGAAATGGAACAACGTTTTGGTTTTCTGAAATTCTGTGCAAAATAGATTTTTCAAAATATATTTAACTCTCTCCCCACATCATCTCCCTTTTTCCTTTTTGTCACTGCATGCAATAAAATGAGTGATGTCCAGGATTATTTACCTTGATTGTCCCATTTTTCCATGCCATTTTAACTTTTCAAAACTTCCGAGACTCTCAAAGTTAGTGGCGAAGCTAGTTTCATTTTTGCTTTTGCCATTCTGTAACTCTTCCAAAATTAAAGTTCTGAAACTTAGCAAAAAAAAGTGAAAACAAACCATAAGCAACACTCAATGGCAGAAAGGAGAAAAGAAGGAAAAAGCAGGAGAGAAACAAATTTAAACTTTGAAATTTGAAATATCAATCTTATGTTTGGACACAGAGCTTAGGATTATCAAAGGCTTTTCTGAAAATTTTTCAGTTTTTTGGGAGGAGGGGAAAGGGACTTTACTGAATGCTTTAAATAAAAAATTTCAGCCAGCTCTAATTCTAGAATAGAGCATTTTTAATTTTGTTGCTCATTTCAGTCTCTGAGCTGTGGCTAGGTAGTGAGGTATTCTCTGTGCACGCCCTTTAGGTAATGTCACACAACAAAGAACGGCGGTCAAAGCGGGACGAGAAACTGGATAAGAAATCTCAGGCTATGGAGGAACTGAAAGCAGAGAGAGAGAAAAGGAAGAACAGAACAGGTGAGTGTGAAAATTTTGTTGTCGACCTGCGAAGAATGTAATTTGGAGTTCATTTCCTAATCATAATATGGCTATAGCAGGTGATGCTGGAGCACTAATCTCTAAACTGGTGTCAATACAAAAAAATCAGTTAGGTGGGTTGATTTGAAACTAATGGTGGTCATCTTGTTCCTCATTTCCTCCTTGTTTGCCCCCTTTGTTCTTGATTTGGGCAGAGTTTTCCCAAATCCACTTCCCCCTATAGTGCTGCCTCCACCATTTTAAAAGTCAATACATTTTGTGGACTAATACCCACTTTGTTGGATGCATCCAACAATGGGGTTGTGTCAGCAGGGATCTCTATGGGGATAGGTGCACTGTGGGGGAGATAGGAGAGATGCTGGGTGAAGGGACCAGGCTCCCTCTGTGCCTACTCCTGTTCCATTCTGTTCCCAGCCTGGGGTGGCAGAATTGATCTTAAACTCTGTAATATCTCCAGAACTGTGTGGTTTTTAATTTAAAAAAATCTTCAATGCAATTTCATGTAAACTTAGCCCAGAATCCTTAATCAAGCTTCCCACTCACACTCTGCCCCTAATATGCTGCAACCTTGACGTTTGTTCACTCCAAAATTGCCATTTCCATGTTCACTCTTTCCTTGGTCTTTTGGCTGAAATTGCTAACAAAGGTGCCAGTTGGCTGTGGTGGCTTGTGAAACAGGGATATGTATTTGCTGGGGAATGGACTGAAACCACCAAAAAATTTCACACAGTCCACTGAATAGTGATCACTTTGCAACATTTCATTCCTGCTAGCTTGAGATATAGTTGAAGTGGCTATCTAGAGGTGAAAGGTTCCATTAATTTCTTAGGGCTTGGTTACGCTGGCACTTCATACCGCAATAAAGCCTCCCAGAGCGCTCTACCTTTACTACTCGTCCACACTGGCAGGGCACGTAGAGCGCTCTAACTCCCTGGCTATACCGGTCCTGGTGGTACTCCTTGCCAGAGGATTAACAGCTGTTGCGTACTGGATGATACGCTTTAGTTCCAGTGTAAATGGGGAGTAACGATGTGCTTTGAGTGATCTTTGGAAACGCCCCTAATCTCCTTAAATCAATTGCCCTCTCTTCCCTTTGTTTTGAACTCGGCTGGAGGAATGTGGAAGTATGTTTTCAGAGCTTATCTGTAACTCGGCAAATCAACAAAGCAAACATTCACCAAGTGAGTGAGAAGCAGAAGATTAGGAGGCTCTGCATTTAAGACAATGTGCTGACACACACTCAGCACTCCAAAAATCCATTCGCTCTCTCCCTCCGCATACACACAACACGCTCCATCTGACCCTCCTCATTTGAAAAGCACGTTGCAACCAGCTGAATGCTGGGATAGCTGCCTGTAATGCACCACTCCCAGTACCGCTGCAAGTTCTGCAAATGTGGTCACGCCGGTGCAGTTGTGTCTATCAGTGTGGACACGCTGGAGCGCTTTCCCTGGAGCTGTATCTGAAGGTGAGTATAACCAAAACCACTATAAAGCTGTAAGTGTAACCAAGCCCTTTGTCTATGGCCATCTGTTTCTATACATGTAAACAGAACATATTTTGTTCTTTCCACCACATCCCTAGGCATATTGTTGCAGACTGCAGTTGCGACACCATCTTTTGGCCTTCCTTGGTCTTACCTAGAATGGTTAAAAAAGACTAATACCTTAGGGGTCTGTGCCTTTTCTTCCAAAAGCTGTTGTCATGAGCAGATAGACTGGCAAGGTAGTGATAAGCTCAATTATGCGAATGTGAATCTTGTTTCCTTATCACGTTGCTGTTCCCCACCCAGTGTTTCAAATGAACACAGTTGAGATTTAGGAAACTTTTGCATACTCCTGTTTCTGTTTCAAACAGTATACCTACAGTGACTAAGCGACTGCTTGAGTGTAACTGTATGCAAAGAAGCTGGTTTCCAGCTCGTGAGCACATAATTGTCTCTTACAACTGAAGGTTCCAAGTACAAGGCGAAGCTTTCAGCAAAAATAAAGGCTCAATTTATTTTCTTTTTCAGCTGAGTTGCTTGCAAAAAAACAGCCATTAAAAACTAGCGAAGTGTACTCAGATGATGAAGAGGAAGAAGAGGATGATAAGTCTAGTGAGAAGAGTGATCGCACGTCCAGATCATCCTCATCTGATGAGGAGGAAGAGTAAGTATTGAACACAGGTTATAGAAAGCTGCTGTCCTGTGTATGTGTGTTTAAAATACCTGTCTGACCATGTTTTGGTTTAGAGGATTAAGTGTGGGGCAACTTGCTGCATCAGAGGTGGTTCTGCCTCTTGGCAATGTCATTTGCGGCCTTCTACGTGCAGTTAGATTTGGGATTTATTTGCATTCCCTCTTGTAGTCCAGCTTTCCACCACTGGATCAGCAGCTAGGATTTAACACTCTCCTGTGGCCCAAGTGTGTTTTTTCCTGTTGTCTGCAGTGATCGGAAGGTGAGGTAATTCTTACTTGTTGGCACTGGAGTTTGCATTTGAACCTTAAGGGCTAAGCCAGTTGGGGAAACATTTTGAAATAGCCCCAGTTGTGTTGAAGCTACACACTTGCATTGTGAAAAATGTTGAGTTTAAACTGGTTGGTTGAGGAGCCTTGTAATGATGGAATAAGAATCCTACATCGCTATTCAAATCATGCCCATATTTGTAGTGACTGAAATTTACTACCATTGATTTGTGATTTGGTGACGTTGTGCCAAAGATTAAATTACCCTGGAGACTAAAGTACTTGCACCCTGAAGAGCGTGGCTCATAGTTGAGAAGTGTAAGGGAAATTACTGCCCATGCTGTATCGGTCCTATGTGTAGAGGGGTGTGGTCTCCAGAGCGTTCCATTCTATATCTCTAATAACCACTAAATTCACATAACTACACTCTTGACCCTTACAAATTGAATCCTTTACAAATGTTTCAATTAATTAGCATTTGGTGGTCCATACCTTACCTAAAGCTCCTTTGTTTGGTGCTAATAGATTTATATTCCTTTTGTCCTCCTTGTCTTTTCCAAATCAGAAAAGAAGAAATTCCTCCCAAATCCCAGCCAGTCTCCTTACCCGAAGAACTGAATCGGGTCCGGTTATCTCGGCATAAGCTGGAGCGTTGGTGTCATATGCCCTTCTTTGCCAAGACAGTCACTGGCTGCTTTGTGCGTATCGGCATTGGGAACCACAACAGTAAACCTGTCTATCGGGTGAGTTTGTCAGAGATTTGATTCCTATTTGGTAGCACAGCAATATTCACAGCTACCATTATTCGTCTGGTCTCTCATGAGAAAGAGCTCATAATTATTAGGTGGTTACAAGTAAAGGATCCTTAATTATGTACTGAAGGAGACTGCTCCTCTGAGTGTTGGAGATGGCTTGTTGTTTTTTTTTAAAAAAAAAAAAAAAATTGAGGGGGAAAGTGACCAAATAAGGAGCTGCAGCTTATCCA
The DNA here is from genome assembly GCA_007922305.1 of Dermatemys mawii. Classification (NCBI taxonomy): domain Eukaryota; kingdom Metazoa; phylum Chordata; order Testudines; family Dermatemydidae; genus Dermatemys; species Dermatemys mawii. The sequence continues at coordinate 43,519,635 of ML677332.1, read as the reverse complement.
TTTCTAAATCAATGCGATAAATTGGTGCCATACTAAAACAATATTGAAAACAACCTAATCTTCCAACGCTAACTGATGCTGCTCTGCTTCTCTTTATTCTGTATTGAAAATTAGTTTTTGAGTTATTGCTGTGACCAAGTAAGGATCCGTATGATTCCTGCTTCCTGTAATCTGTGTTCATTCCTGTAAATTCTTAGCACTTCATCTCTTGAGAAATCAGAAAGTATGCACTATGGTACCAGACATTTCCACTTTGCGTGTGCTCTTCAGAAGAGAGGGTAATTGGGGAAAAAATGCTTTGCTGCTTCAAAACGGATAGTGAATTTGAGGATGTTGGTAAAGGATTTAACACTAGCTGCGCTCTATAGTGAAAGCAAGGTAGTGCTGTCAATTGGTTTTCTGTTCTGAGAGAGAACATAGTTCCATTTTTTCTCTCGTGCTAATTATTTTATTTTACATGATCTGACACGTCTGACTACCCTTGGGAAGATAATTTAATCATTTCGTTGCTGTTCATCACAGTGACTACATGACAGAATATGGTGGCATCTCCTGAAGTTCCAAACATAAACTGGTACTTCAGAGTGATTGTGCTAATACATGGGACAGTGCTGAAGGTGTATTTTATTTCCTCCCTATACCAGATACAGCTGTTTTACTGTGAAATTATACACATCATGCTACTGGGGAAGAATTGAGACCACTTAAATGCCATACCTATTTCAGCTGGCATCATAAACTGCCAGCTAGTTGCCAGTTGAAGGTGAAAAACAGAACTATAGGGAGTAACTTGTACAATATCTGCTAACATAGCAGGGAGGAGTCTTCAGTGTAACTTTCTTTGCTCTAGATTAGTAGTGGCCAACCTGAGACTGGTAAATTCTGGCTCCTTCTCAATGTACATTGCCAAAGAACCACAGTAATACGTCAGCAGCCCCACATCAGCTACCCCCCCACCGCTTCCAGCGCCACCCACCCACCAACATCCCTGCTGATCAGCGCTGCTTCCCCCCTCTTACCCCCCATCTCTCAATCGGCTGTTTCGTGGTACGCAGGAGGCTCTGGAGGGTTGTGGGGGGGAGGAGTGAGGGCATGGCAGGCTCAGGTGAGGGGGTGGAGTGGGGGCAGGGCCTGTGGCAGAGCCAAGGTTGAGCAGGGAGCACCCCCCAGTACATTGGAAAGTTGGCGCCTGTAGCTCCAGCCCCGGAGTTGGTGCCTAAACAAGGAGCCGCATATTAACTTCTGCAGAGCTGCATGTGGCTCTGGAGCCACAGGTTGGTCACCCCTGCTCTAGATGATGATGATTTCTTTTTAGAATTATTAATCAGACTAATCTTGGTCTCTTGGCCTTTGAAGTATGGAGAGTGTTCAGAAAATGGCATGAAGTTAGTCTTCACAATCTGTTCTCCTGCACATCTTTTTTTATGGTCTAGGTTGCTGAAATAACTGGTGTTGTAGAAACTGCAAAGGTTTACCAGCTGGGAGGTACCAGGACAAACAAAGGACTACAGTTAAGGTAAGGTGATAAAATTACTCTATCAATTGGTGGATTGCCCTCTTTCTGATATAGAGAATGAGAGCCATAAAGCAGATTGTTTCTACTATCACAACATACTTGTTAGAACACACTTTCTCCCTTAAACAGGGAGGCGGTAAATACCTCACAAAATGGCCACCTCCTTCCCTTGCGGTCCAAGAAATTCAGCTGTAATTGCCAGAGCAGATGTCTATCTATTCCTGCTGTGGAATGTCAGCCATCTGTATTTTTTCTTCCTCTTCTCCACCTCCACATAGGGTAATGGGGAAATGTATCTTCCTATGGCAGAGGTAGAACAGGGATGGGCACAAAGTGCTGCTTAAACACCAGATTGTGGACATCATATCAGATCTCTCTCTTGGATACCTGTTTGGACCTCATTAAAGATTGTGAGGCACTCAGCATGGTAATGCATTGATCCTCACAACATCCTGGTGAGGCAGGAAAACGAGATACCCGCTTTCTTAATTCTCCTAAATGTTTGGAGGCTGTATATTGGTGCAGGTCTGCACTAACTTGATAAACTCTCTGAAAGAGCCTTATTAATAATCACACTTTTGTTGGCTGGTAATAGTGTCTGCCGCCTAGTTTAAGGAGCGAGATCCTCACTCTAAGGGAATATTTCATCAGGGCAGCTAACTTCCTCAGGCAGTAGGGATTCTCTGGTAATCTGAGAGCCATGTGAGATGCTCATCAGAAACAGAATGCTGACTGGCTGGTGGTGAGAACTTCTGATACTGTTTAGAAAGTAGATGATGGTTGTCTCTTTCACTTAACTAAATTATACTGTCCTTAATGCTATCTTCGAGTAAAGTCCTTATGGGTGCTCCACTGTAGCTTGTGTCCTGCCCAGCTGATCAGGAAACTTTGGTAGCAGTATCCGTTCAGCCTGCACATGTGCTGTCCCCAACTCATGCTCTGCCACCAGGCTAACCAGTGTGCACAGGTGAACCCTCCTCAGTTCCTTCACAACCGCTCCTGGCTAGTGTCTGAGCTCTTAGCAGTCTGTTCACCATATCATTCTCTCGCTTAGCACTTCAGTAGTTTAGATAATCCCTTTGAATTTTTCCCCAATTTGTCTTGGGTTTGCCCCAGCATGGGAGTGTCCCCAGTTCACTGAGCTTTAAGAGGTGCCTCACCTGCAAGGAGGCCATCACTGTCGTGGATAAACATTCCCATTGCATTTGTTGCTTCAGGGAAAGCCACATTTCCCAAAATTGTAGTCTCTGCCAACAACTCAAATCCAGATCTTGGAAGGACCAAGAGCTGAGACTAAAACTCCTCACAAAGGCAGCTCTTCAGCCGTCCCTCCATCTGTGCGAGGAGGTCATCCAGATGGCGCGAATCTTTCCTACAGCCCTCGACATCGAAGGACTATGTGTCAGAGAAAATAGCCGCAGACCCCTCGTGTGAGGCTTCAGAAAAGAGCCGTGAGTCCTGAGCTGGCTGGGAAAGATGACCATTTGGTATTGTCGGTACCAAGGTAGTCTAAACAGTACCCATAACTCACGAGGGTCTAAAGTGGCAGGTATTGTTGATCTGCTGAAAGACCTGACAAGCACCGAAGCAACAGTACCCACCGATAAAGGCAGGGACAATCTGCACCACCACTAAGACAACACTGTTGATACAAGCTTTTACTATTGGCACTGTCAACAGCGAGCCAGCCAGCCTCAGCACTTGGTACAGCCCAGATTACTGACCCCTTCAGTGCCATGGCCACCGAAAATGATCGTCAGCACCAAGCAGGTTGGCACAACAAGAATTCAGGCACTCTAAAGACCTCACGGTATTGAACATACCAGAGTTTCCCTTGTTCGGTACTGGGGTTCTGGTACCGAGTTCAGTTTGAATGCAGAAATCGTGTACTGCATCATACATCTCCATTCTCCAGTGGTGAATCAGATAGATAGTGAACAGGAAGAGGTAATCTCTCATCACTCCTCCCCTATTCCTTATTAAACCCTCTATCAATCTGGGCCCCCTCAATCATACCCTCTGTCTGCTTCTCAACTACCTTAGGATGGCCAACCTTGGGCACCACCACCAGGACCCCTTCCACCACCCCAGGGCCCTACTAGGATCTCTGGGTGGTGTACAGACTCCAAGCCTCTCAGGCATCTAGTGTGGCCCTCTGTGAGCATTTGAGGTGCTTTCCCTCAGCCACAGTATCCAGAGCCTCTGAGCCTCCAGAGGAGATTATGGAGAAACAGGAGGGTGGATTTGAGGAGGAAGTCACTCCACAGACTTGCATCTCTTCTTCCTCTTCAGATGAGTTAGTGATGCCCCTTCTACTATCCCTAGGCTGTGATTTCAGGTTCTTTTGATATCTAGCTAAATGGGTGGCAGACACATAACCGGTTCCTCTTGAAGAGGACAGGATGAAGGCCTTTAGGACATCTTAGCTTTTCCTTTCCATTGCACAGAGGTTTAAAGGCACAGTGATATGCCTGGATATTATCAGCCTCATGCTCCTTAGAAACTGGCTAATAAGTAGTTAAGGTTTGGGCAGTCCCTCCATGCCCCATTTGTGGCTATTCTGGCACTGCAGGTGTGCCCCACCTTAATTTTCACAGTTCAGGGCATACTCCCCTTCAGTGGTTCATCAATGGCACCGACTCTTGGCTTCCAGCTCCTAGGCATTGCCTTTCTGGGTGGACACCCATGTCTAGTCCCCTTATAATCAGGGTATTCACAGGCTGCGCCGTTCCTTGCTTTTGCTGTTTCTTTCCAAGCCAAGATAGTCTGCCAAACAAACCTGTTTTGCTCTCTCTTTGGAGATGGATAAAGAGTATAATTGCTATAGATATGTTACCACACAGTTCTTTCTAAGCAAGCCTACTTTATACCTAAGGTATACAGATTACAGAGAAAATAATAAAACAATTTCCATGCACACTAATAAGCTTACCGGGAATCCCACGCCTAACATGGATTCTGACAGAATAAGTCCTTTAACCCCCCCACCCCTATTCTAGGGGAGCCCTTGTGTTTAACAGTTATCCACAGCTCTAGCTCAGAACAAGCACCCAGTCCTGTGGGGTCTTAATAGACCAAGTCCTTCCAGCCCTCCCTGAAGGATTGGGACCCTCCATGAATCAGAGGTCCTGTCCATTGGCTGGATCAGGAAGAAGGCCCTGAGTCCATCTAAACCCAGGTTATTTGTCAGAAAGCATTTTCTTTGTCGGTCACTGGAGAGTCCAGTCTGAGCTAGAATATTTATCTCTCATGGGGAGAAATGGCACGGCGTCCAAGGCTGACAATGGAGGACATTCATTTAGCATCCTCCCTCCTGCTAGAGAAGATACATACAATGGCACAACAACACAGTTGGATTTTTAATACAATTTACCCCAAATGTATTAACCCTATCTCAGTGAGGTTAAACTTAATTCCATAAAGTTAATCTTAATTCCATTGGGCTTGTTCACAACATTACAGGATATTGTCAGTTTGTCTCATTAATTTCCCAAGGCAGAGTCACTTAAACAGCTCAGGGCAGGAAGAAACCAACACACGTTGACCAAATGCCACTTCCCTTCTTAATAAGCTTACAGGACAGGAATCATTACAATGACCAGTTCACCAGGGCCCTGCTTCAGAGCTTCCAAACAAATCCACAAACACAAGTCTGAGAATCAGGTTAGGCTTTTCTCCTGGTGCCTGAAAGAAACCATCACCCAGATGCAGCCTATGTGATTTCTCCTCCCCTCAGCTTCTTGCTCTTGTGTTTAAATAGCCTGACCCCCAGGCCTCTTTGATTATTCCCAGGCTATGGGGTAGTACACCTTTCCCCCTCCCCCCCCACATTCTTTCATATGCAAACTGGAACAGGACTGACCCACCAGAGTGTGTGTGCAGGAATCTTGGGATGGAGAGAGACACCTAATGAACAAAATGAGAGCAGCCTAAATTGTCACTCAGCTGGCTAGAGTGCATTGAACCTTTGTCTCTCTTTGTAGACCCAAGTCCTTACCCAAGGTGGACATGTTGCTGTATTGGTTGGCGTGAGTTTTCCTGCTAGTTTTTTTTTTTTTTCTTCTCGTTGCAGGCATGGCAGTGATCAACGTGTGTTTCGTCTGGAGTTTGTCTCAAATCAGGAATTTACTGAAAGTGAGTTCATGAAGTGGAAGGAAGCGGTGAGTTTGCCTGATTTCCCCCCCGCCACACACACACCCGTCTTCGCAGCAGCTCTCTGCCAGGGATATTCTGATGAGTGGAGAATGATCTTGACTTCTTCTGTTTTTGTGTCTAGATGTTCTCTGCTGGAATGCAGTTGCCTACACTAGATGAGATAAACAAGAAGGAAGTGTCCATCAAAGAAGCCCTCAACTACAAATTTAATGACCAAGACATTGAGGAGGTAAATGAAATGACTGTACTTGGAGCTGGGGCCCTGTAAGTAAGGTCTCCTAGAGTAACACTAGGACAGTGCTCAAAAGGAGCAGGAACTCAGAAGAGCATAGCTCTGGCAGTCGTGAAGTCAGATGTGCTTGGTTTCACTGTGGTGAAGGTTAGTTGGAAAGGTACAAGTAACAAAAATTAAATGAAATAAATAAGAGATAGAAAGAATAGTTTGGGGTCTAATTAGGCCTGATTTCTTAATGCCTGCTCCTACTTTATTATATCCTCTCTGTGTTCTGTGCCCCATCTCAGGCTTCTGCTGCAGCCTTGCAAAGAGTTCTTTCACTTTGTTGCTCCTTCTCTGAGCAGAGTAAAATAGCAGAGTCCTATGTAGTTATTGGCAGCATATTAAAGTTGGCTGTTATCAATTCTTCAGCTCTTTACTAGCTCAGTATTAAGTGTAATTTGGTGTCATTAGTCTGTTATAGGCCATATATACAGTAAAAGGTTGTAACTTGTTAGTTTGTTTTGGAAGAGTAATGAATGCAGAGGGTAGATACAGCTGAAAAAAATGTTCTGTAGAAGTAAATATTGTATTATGTTTAATGGGACCAGTTGGCCTGTCTCTTGTTCCTCCAGGTATTATAAAATGAATATATTGTTATAACTTCTCGGTTCTGATTCTTTTGAAAGATTGTGAAAGAAAAAGAGAGGTTCCGAAAAGCACCTCCCAACTATGCCATGAAGAAAACTCAGCTACTAAAGGAAAAGGTAAGAGATGATACTCGGCTACTCTGTGCAAAGCTTATTTGGATGCTAGTTATACCCAAAGCACCACGTACTCTGCAGCAACTTGACTTAAATTCTATAGCAAAGAATGCAGAGAACTGCTGGGTTCCAGGACATCTGGAGCCCAGTCAGAATCATTAAATTCCTTCATCACTGGAGGGCACTTGTCACTTGCTGATGAGGCACAATGGCCAGCATCTGTCTCAGCTGTCCTTTTTTGTTCTCAGGGTGAGATGCTCCTTGTTGGTGGCTGTAGAAACTCACTTTCTTTCCTTGTTGTTGCTACTATATACTCTTTGGGGAATTTGAAAATTATTTGTCTAGATTGTTTTTTTAACAGCCTGCTGTTCAAATGCCTATTGAAAGGAATAGATGGCGGAACTATTTATTGGCTGTTATGGTTTCTTTCTATGCAACCATCTCATGTGAAGAGACTTGAATATTCTGAGCCTTGAGTGGCTTACTTGGTCATGTGCAGAGCACAGGCTAAAAAGTCAAACAGTTTAAAATACCCTGTGAAGAGTAAAAATTGCCGTAGCTTCTTATACCCAAAGAAAAAAATCTACACTCGGTTTTCTCATTGGGTTTGTATTTTCTACTATCAAACTTAAGAAAACAAGGGATTTAGCATCCTGCTAACTTTGCTCTTGCATACTTTGGACTGATTTAATTTTATGGATAAGCCATCATTTACTGAAATTCACTTATGCTGAGTTGTGGGTGGTGTGATGTTGTATGTTCAGTTTGAGAGACAAGTTGGGTGAGGTAATATCTTCTATAGAACCCACTTCTGTTGGTGAGAGAGACCAGCTTTTGAGTTTTGACTTTCTGAAAGCATGTCTGATCACTGCCACCAGGTGGCACATTTGACAAAGGTTGTATTGTGTATCTCATTAAATGAGAAAACTGATTTAGACTCCCAATGCATTAACTAAACTTAAATTCACAATTGCAATAATAATCAGTCTTTTCTTGTATTGGGCAGAGGAAAGACGACTTTTAATCAAACTTCTGTATAGGAACAAAAAGATAGATCCTCTTATTCTAGTGGTAGAAGTAAGAATACCACTGAAGTAAAACAGGCGAGATTACTTTAGGTCTAGCCCTAATAACTGCCTCGCCCTGTGATGGAGAATTATGCCTAACAAATTACTGGTTGGTTGAAGGCAATGGCAGAGGACTTGGGGGACCAGGACAAGGCAAAACAGATTCAAGATCAGCTTAATGAACTGGAAGAAAGAGCAGAGGCCCTGGACCGCCAGCGGACAAAAAACATTTCTGCAATCAGGTAGGTACCTGAAGTTGGCATTGTCTCATCAAAGCACATCAATAAAAAGGCAACAGAAGAGAAACCAACAGAAAAAAACATTTAGTGCTACTTGCATGTTTTGGCACATCTTTCCTTTTCATATACTAATGACCTGAATTCCTTGATTGCTGATTATGCTGCTTATTCACTTGCTGTTTCTCTCTATCTGATCAGATGCACCAGAATCAGTTTCCTGTTTTCAAAAATGAAACCTTTCTTCCAAACCTTTTCAAATAAAGGGTTGTGTGCCAGAAAGTGATTGCCAATGAGAGCAGTCACTTCAATAAAATGACTATTTTTTTTTTTTTTTTAAAAAGGGGTGGGGGGGAAGAGCATATAGGAAAAAATTAGAAAGTCCAAGGCACAACTTGAGATTAAACTAGCCAGAGAGATAAAGGGTTATTTAGTCCTGGTAAGGCCTCAACTGGAGTACTTTATCCAGTTCTGGGCACCACACTTTGTTAAAGCTGTGGACAAACTGGAGAAAATACAGTGGAGAGCAACAAAAAATGATGAAATGTCTAGTAAACATGACCTACGGGGAAAGAGTGAAAACACTGGATTTGTTTAATCTGGAGAAGAGAAGATTGAGGGGGGACAAAACACTGTTCAAGTCATAAAAGGTTGTTATAAAGAGGAGAGGGTTGTTCTCCATATCTGCTGAAGACAGGACAAAAAGCAAGAGGCTTAAATTGCAGCAAGTGAGCTTTAGGTTAGACATTAGGAAAAAATTCTTAATTGGAAGGGTAGTTAAGCACTGGAACAAATTATCTATAGAAGCTATGGAATCTCCTTTGGGGGTTTTTAAGAACAGGTTAGACAAATACCTGTCAGGGATGGCCTTTTAGATCAGGGGTTCTCAACCTTTTTCTTTCTGAGGCCCTCACAACATGCTGTAAAAACTCCATGGCCCACCTGTGCCACAACAACTGTTTTCTACATCTAAAAGCTGGGGGTAGCAAGCAGGGCAGTTGCCTCGGGCCCCGCACCACAAAGCTAAGTTGCTCAGGCTTCAGCCCCTCGTGATGGGGTTCGGGGGCCCCGGCTGCAATCCCATTCGGCAGGACTTTGGGTTTCTGCCCTGGGTCATAGGAAGTCTGATGGCAGCTATGCTTGGCGGACTTCCTGAAACCTGCTTGCCACTGTTCTAGATAATACTTAGCCCTGCCTCAGTGAAGGGACTCAACTAGATGTCCTAGTAAGGTTCCTTCCAGTCCTGGGTTTCTATGATTTCCTGCTTTTGGATAGTGTACATTAAATAACACTGTTGTTGTACTCTGTCTCCTCTCCCCTCCCCTCTGCCTCCCTTCTTTTTTGCAGTTACATCAACCAGAGGAATAGAGAATGGAACATTGTGGAGTCCGAGAAGGCCCTAGTGGTAAGGAATGTTGAAACAAATCTTGGGCTACAAGGAAAAAAAAGAATTTTCAGGGGAGTGGCAGGTAGCTAATTACATGGTGAGGTTTACCACATTTTATTTTATTCTACAAGAAGTTCTTTAAAGACAAGACAAAACAAAACTCAGTGGTATTATAAAGAAATTATTTGGCCCTCCCATGACCATCCCCATTCTCAGCAGTTTTCCAAGGTGGTTGTAATTTTGGCAGCACTGGATGTTGCATGAGTCAGAAATCAGACTTAAGAAGGTATAGTAATGGAGGGGAATACTGCTCTGCCATGTAGTGCTTTTCATTCAAGGGACTTTGAAGTATTTTAACAAACACTAATTAAGCCTCACAACATCCTTAAGAGGTATGCAAGTAGTCTCTCCACTTTGTCTTTCAGGGAGTAGAGTGATTGGAGTGTAAAATATGTGGATATGATTGAGTAGAGGTTATTGGTGGAGCTTGTTGTCTTTCTAAATTTGATGCTGCAGATGCCTGCTTGAAGGTTGACAAAGGCAAGACAGGTGAAAGTAGTGAGCTATGTAAGATTGTTCATTGCTTCTTTTGCAGGCTGAAAGTCACAATATGAAAAACCAGCAAATGGACCCTTTTACTAGGCGGCAGTGCAAGCCCACGATAGTTTCCAATGTAAGTATAACACTGAAGTCAGTCCAAGGCAAATAGAGAATGGTAGGGAGCTATACAGACTGTCCGTGTGTGGAATAGAAAGAAAAAGAATAAGTATAATATAGTGGTGCAGTCAGGAAGGACTGTTGGAAACAGTTGTCCATATGCAATGGTGATATATATTCAGACCACGATCAGTACACCCACCGTAAAGAAAAGGGGTTATAGCCCATTATTCTTAGTGAAGTGTATTGGAGATTTAGTGATCCGGGCCTGGAGGAGCAGGGAAATGATGGTGCTTTGCAACTCACTAGTAAATGCTTATAGGAAAGCTTTGGGACAACAACCTGCTCTGTGCTAGTATAGATGCAACGTCTCACTGTGGAACATAATATATGTTAATGCTTAAAATATTCAGTTGAGTGCATAGTTTTCTAAAACATCTTGGGGGGAGAGGGAGACGGTGGACTGGAAAGCAGTGACTCTGAAAAGAATTTAGGGATCATAGTGAACAAGCAGTTCAACGTGACTTCATGGTGCCAATGCTGTGGCAAAAAAGGGCTATGTGATCCTTGGATCAATAGGATTAGGTGTAGGGCGGGGTTTTTTACTTCTGTATAGCACAATGGAATACTGCATACTATTCAGGAGTCCACAGTTTAAAAAGGATGTTAAAAAATTGGCGAGGGTGCAGAGAAGAGTTACAAAAATTACTTGGAGGACTGGAGAGGATACCTTGCAGTAAGAGACTTAAACTTATCAAAACAAAAGTTGAGGTGACTTGATTACAGTGAACAAGTACCTTTTATGGGAGAAAATACCCCATACTAAAGGGGTCTTTAATGTAGAGGAGAAGGGCATAACAAGATCCAATGGCTGGAAGCTGAAGCCAGAAAAATTCAAATTGGAAATTAGGCACAATTTGTTTTAGCAATAAGGGTCATTATCTATTGGAACAAACCACCAAGGGAAGAGGTAGATTCTCCCTCTCCTGATGTTTCAAATCAAGTCTGGATGCTTTCCTGGAGGTTATGCTTTCACTAAACACAAGTGATTGGGCTCAGTACAGGGGTAACTGTGTGATATATAGGAAGTCAGACTAAATGATCTAATGGTCCATTTGGGCCTTAAGCTCTCTGAATCTAAGCATTTTGAGTTTTAATGTCAGGACAGCTTTTGCGTGGGTATCACTAAAGAAATGCAGTTGTTCACTGTCTCTCTTGCTTATAGTCCAGGGACCCTGCTGTCCAAGCTGCCATCCTCGCCCAACTAAATGCAAAATATGGATCTGGTGCTTTACCGGATGCGCCAAAGGACATGGGCAAGGCAAGTACTGCATCCCTCCTCTGCTGTGTTCCTCCACCTTTTTATTTAGAATCCTGTAGTTTAAGGTACTATTATTTATTTGTATTATCATAGTGCCTTGGAGTCATGGATATAGAGAACTGTTGTATTAATTGAGATGGAATGTATGGAATGAAGAAAGAATTAAAGGTGTTAAGATGACCGTTACTGTCCAGTATTAAACAGTGTTACACAAGGTTTGGGGTTCAGACACCTCAGCCTGCTTAGTACCTGCGCAAACACCATTAAATGTCTTAACTTTTTATTAAAAATACAGAACAGAGGGAAAAAGAGAGCATTTGAAATGTAAACTATTAATTAAGGTTTTCATGTTAACAACTTGTACCCTTTTGCTGGAGAGCATTTTCAAAAAAAACCTTTTCATGCCCTCTCATTGGCAGGGTGTTACATGGTATTAAAGGTGGTAATAACTATCCTTTTGGGGGAAATACAAGAAGTTTGTTGAGCTGCTTTTTTTTAACCTTTTGGTTACAGCAGTGTTGTGAAATACAGTCTTAGCCACGTAAGCCAGGCTTTTATTAGATAGAAGGAAAAAGGAGAGGGATAGAAAAGAAGAAAAAGAAATCGTGGAGAGAAAGGACATGCAAGGGGACAGTGAAAACCGTCTTGTACCTCGGGTGGTGGTCAGGATTCAGATGGAGATGGCAATGTCATTTTGTGCCTGGGGTGCTTCCCCCACCCCCGGCCCTGCCCCCAGTCTGGTTAGGGCATATTTTCAGGATTAGTATGATAAAGGCCTAATGGCTTCACGGTAGATCGCAAGGTTTGAGAGATGGCGAGAATGGCAGCCCTGATGGCGAAGCTCACTCTTTCCTGTTCACCAGTCTTTTAGCCAGCATCCACATATGTCCTTCTATTGTTTTCCCACAAAATCTTTTAAAGACCCCCAAAAGGGAGTAGTAGGGCAGTACCGCAATCCCCTCATTATTTTATTCACCAATTAGGCCTAATTTTCTACATACCCATTTTGGTTAATTGATTACCAGTTCTATACTTCTCTTGTTTGCCAGGCATGATCTTAACATTGACCTTAAGTTCTATCAGCAGGCCTTTTAGGTTGGACTAATTCAATCTCTCTCCGTTTTGGACCTCTCTTTATCTGTTTGTTGTTATAGGTTATTGTGATATTTTGTGAATTTTCACTCACTTTTTACAATTAAGCTCATAATTAGGATAAATGTGTAGCTTCTATTACAATAGAAGGACCAGACTGAACATGTTGGTGGCTAAGAAAATTTCCTCATCTCTGACTTTGACTCTGCTTTGTCACGTTTGAGCTACTGCTGAAACGTTGTTTAAATTTCAGGGTCAGGGGAAGGACAAAGATGTGAACTCGAAATCCGCTAGTGACCTCTCGGAAGACCTGTTCAAAGTGCATGACTTTGATGTGAAGATTGATCTCCAGGTTCCCAGCTCAGGTGGGTGTCTCTTGTGTATGTGCAGGAAGGTGATTTTCCAGTTTTGCTAGATTACAGAAGTATGTGGACCCAAGGGTGCCAGTTTTAGTTGGGAGTCAACTGTTGTCTGGATCAGCAGTAGACTTGGGCATAGGACTTGTGGGCTTTGTACTGTAGTTGTGGCAAATACCTTTAGGAGAAGGTGCTGTACCACAGGAGCATCTGTGACTTTGCTTTGAGAGGCATGTTGCTAGTAAAACTCTTGGGGCACCAGGACAGTAGCTTAATGAGGTAAGGAGATAAGATGTTACTCGTATCAATGAACTTATGGCTTTTTGATAGTGGCGTTTGTTTATGCAGTGCCAGCAATGTGCTTGAGACACATAGGAAGACAAGACCCGTGTCCCAAAGAGCTTGGAGTCCAAAGAGACAACTTTATAAATGTAGGGAGTAGGTGGGGGTGTAACAGCATGTGAATAATGAAGATTAACTTGCATCAAGTTGCTGGGAGGACTAGGGCTAGCAGGCCTCTCCAGAAGAGGACCATGGGGCTGAGCCAGTATGGAAGTTCCTATGTTCCTAAGTAGTAGCTTCAGGAGGGAAGGAGAATGTTAAGTCGTGATCGAACAGACCAGGAAGGGCCTTGTAGCCATAAAGGTCAGTGTGGACGAAGTCAGAAAGACAGGAGTTGAAGGACACGCAAGGGGGTAGTGGGAGTAAAGGGCTTGGGAGGAATGAAGAAAGCAATGGAGGCAAATCCAAAGAGAAGAGCCAAAAGGTGGACAATGCAGTGTATGCCACGGCAGAAAGCTTAAATCTAACCTAAGAGTGGGATTTTGAAAAATGTGGCTTTTACTGCTGAGAGAGAACTGGTATCGGGATCTGAGTGTGACTGCATGTGCTCAGAGCAGATAAATTCTTTGCGAAGTGGCATTTTGACATTCGTGTGTTGGATGGATTGAAGGAGAATGAGATAGCGGTCAGAGGGAGGGAGGCTGCACTAGTGAAAGTGAAAAAACCTGACCTGAACAAGGTTTTTTATTATGGAAGTAAAGAAATGTTACATAAAAAACTTGACTGGTTTCACCCCCTTGTGAGGTCTGTCCTGTGTCTCTGCTATGCTCATATAACAAATGTCCTCTGTTGTCAGAACACTGCAGTGCAGCATGAGAGACAGCAACATTTGTAACTTCAGAGTAGTTTCTTCCGGAGATGAAAGCATTGGGAGCAGCGAGCAGGTTTAGAGATACAAAGCCAAAATTGGACATGCTTGTCACATAATTGGAAATGCCCTTAGTTCAGTGTACTATCATCATTTTAATTAATGTTTAGCAGAGAAGCTAAACATACTTCCAAGGTGAAATTGTCACAGAGAAGCTTGGTTTATTTTGTGGCGGGAAAGGCTGAAATCTCTTCTCTCCTACTGTTACCACCAAGCAAAAGAATTTCCACTTTCATGTATTCTAGCACTGACTTTTTTCCCCACAGAGTCCAAGACGCTGGCCATCACCTCCAAAGCCCCACCAGCGAAAGATGGTGCCCCTCGGCGATCACTGAACCTGGAAGACTACAAGAAAAGGCGGGGGCTTATTTGAGCATACCCACTCTGCTGCTTCTGATCCTGCATGTTCCCTGATGATGTCCCAACTTCTTCTCTTCCTCCCTTTTCAGTTTCCCTTCTGGGTTGGAGCAGCAACGGAGCTGGGAAGAGACTCTTTAAAACTGCCAGTCATCTGTAACATAAACCATTTGACTATTTACTGTATAGACCTCCCTTCTTGCCCTTTCACAAATGTGGATCTGTGCTATTTGGGGTTCTCCCACTTTTTAGTTTGATTTTTGTTTTTAACTTTTTTTGTTGTTGTTGTTGATGCAGCTCGTTGGTCTACTCTATTCAGTATTAGCCTCAAGTTGGGATTTCTGTAGGAATCTCTTTGGTGGTGGCAGCATCGGCACTTGGTGATCTCTCCTTACATACTACCACAGGCATGGCGAGTAAGCATTGGCACAAGACCTTTGTGGCTTGAAGATCATCTGCACTTTCTTCCTCTTCTTCCTGCTCCTAGCTCTGGAGAAGGGAAACTTCAAAAACTGGGTTAGGTTCAAAGTGTAAATTTTTGCGGGGGGAGGGTGTTACATGACTTTTTTTCAGGTGTTTTTTATCATTTTTTATGCTGCAGTACTATTTGTATCAGTCTGTCACATTTCTTTACGGCTGTTTTTGAATTTCTACCAGCTGTATTTGAGCATCTGAAATTGAAAGAAAGAAAGAGAAAAACTCATTAAATGTGATTCTTACTAAACAGGCCTGGCTGATATAGCTGTGTACCTTCACATTCTCCTTTTTACTCACACGTACTTGTTGACAGTCTCACAAACAGCTCTTGTGTGAGACTCGTCCTTTGTAGATCTGTAGTGTATCTTGAATCTCCTGCTGAATGAAGTAGCTCCTTCTGGGATGCCTCTAGGCACTCATGAGAGAGACTCCTATATTTCTTCTACAAATCCAACTAATCATTCAATGTCCCATCTTTCTCATGTTACCTTGTCTTTACTGGGCTCCAACCTGTTTGTGGTTGGGTTTTTTTTGTTTATTTGTTTTTTGCTTTGTGAGCAATTCTAAACTTGGCTTTAAAAAAAAAAAACAGTTCATATTATGTGGAAGGGGAAGGACAAGGTAGAAACTGTACTGAAAGTGTATAAGAGCAGTTGCTGATACGTATTTTCTATATATAACTGGTACAGGTGCAGTAAAACACTAGCACAAGGATTGTATGGCTTTATGGAATGTTTGACTAGAAACAAGATGACTGCTTGATAATCACTCAGGTGTAAAAATGCAAGTGTAAATATAAGTGGCATTTAACAAAGAGCTTTTCAAAACAAATACAGCTGAATATACTGAACTAAGAACTAAATTAAAAAAGCAGTAGAGGTCTGACTGTTGAGAGGCCCTGATGGAGTTACGCACCAAAGCATGAGCTTAAGAGCTGGATAAATAAGGATGCTCTTCTAAATTGAGGCTTAAAGGAACGGACGATCCTGACACCACTTCCTGGAGTGTTGTAGCATTATTTTTCTAAGAGCCCCATGCAGTGGTTATATCTAAACCTGAGCCTGACTCTTGGTGACTGACTTGTTGGATCCTTAATGAAAATTTAATCTAGCTCTTATTTTAATTTCCTGTTAATTTTTTAACAGTAGTTTTAAAGAAATGTCATGTAATTGTGTGAAAATTGATATAATGAACTGTGTATAAAAATATTCCACCGCTGAAGCAGCTCTTACATGCTGTGTAAACAAATTGTGGACTTTTTTAATAGCTTATTTACTAGATAGTCCATAGCTTTGGAACTCCTTTATGGACTATTCTGTAAATATGTAATCATAGACTTTTTCCTTGATCGTCTGTCTAAACTTCTCTGGAGCTGTTGTGGGCTCTCAATTACATAGTCCTTTTGACATTTTTTTAAAAAGTGGATTTATGGAATCTGCCATTATCGCTTCATAGGAGACATCATGATCCACTGGATAGATATGCATTTGGTATCATTTTGGTTTTGCAGCAACTGCAATGATGTTACAGATATGTAATAAAAAAACTTTATTTGCAATAGACAATTTCCCAACTATCAAAATTTCTGAAGATTTACAAAAGAATAACTGCAAAATTGTACAAGGCAAAACTTGAATTGCCTACAAAAATTACTAAAAGCTATTGTGGGGTACAGTGACTACAGAGAAACTTTTTATTCCTAACTTCTTTTTACATGCTTTCACTTGATGTGCCGTTTCACCCCAGAGTAAATGTCTGCAACTGAGTTACAAACTAAGATACAGGCTTTATAATAAAAAACAGTGATGAGACCGTGATAGCGTTGTAAATAGTACATCTGCTTTGTTTTCCCCACATTAATTAATGGAGTTTATCAAATTAAAAAGATGGGTGCACACAGTGAACTTAGTGTGCAGAAATTGTAAAATGGTTATGTCCTGAGCATCCCCAGTTATCTACCACTTGCCACCTTCTGGAAGCCCCAGTGGTTTCTGCGGAAATACTGTCGAACAGAGGCAATAGCCAAGGAGTTACTGTATGCAAACCACTCTCTGTGTTGAGAATAATGCATCAAGGGACTCCATTTCTTGAATAGTTACAGAACTAATTGTATATGAAGATGTAATCTTATTTTTGCTTTTTTAAGTGCATGTAAAGGTGAGTGACACCTCCCGCTCATTGGGAAGGGATGGGTTTATTTGTTTTTGTTTCCTTGGTGTCCTAGCTGAGTCCATTACAAATGTACAGACTTCTATAAATAAACTTGGTTGGTTTAATAAGGTTGATCATGGTTAATCCCTTGATATGAGGCACTCCAATATCCACATGCTTGGAACCTGTGTTTTTCCCATGTTCCTATGCATTTTTGTCCATAATATCACTTTGAAATGATTAAAAAACCCAACATTATAAAACACTTCTTGAAAAGTGCTGATGTTAACGGGGAAAATGGACAATTGTTTTCTGAGCAGCTCTCTACTTCTGGGTACAAGAAAATCAAGTGTGGGCTCCTTGATGCTATTAAGTGTTGAGTGAAGTAGAGCCACTGGGAAGGATAGTTCACTATGATTTATGTCTTTGTATTGTTCTCACAGCAGACCCAAAAGTACCTTTGTTCATTCCACAGAAACCGGAGCTGCTCTTCTCCCATCTCATTGTTTGTCAGAAATGCTGAACCACGAAACTGAGATCAGAGAAGCTATTTAAAGAAATGGATCCCAAATCACTTAAACTTCCTTCAGTTTTATCTGACTTGTCTCCTGGTTTGCCCTCCATACACACAGGCCCTTGTCTGAAGAGAGCAGTCATGAGACTAGGTGGCTTATATGGTGGACACACTATTGCTTTGATAGCATGACTGTTTCCTTCACATTTTCTAAAATTCAGTGTGTCTGGATCATCTCCTAAATATGCTATTTATAATAGTTTGTCTTGTTACCTTTTAGGTAGATATATACCTATTGGTCACTGCTGAACACTTTAAAATATGTCTGTGCTTTTGTCCTTCTGCTGAATTTTAACTAAATGCACTTTTAAAATGCTAAGTGGAATCTTGCAGGGTCGCAAGACATCTGGCAGTTTTCATCAAGGCAATATCTGGGTGGAGGAGGGAGTAGAATTTTATTTTATTTATTTATTTTTGTGGCTTATGTAGGTACAATTGAGTCAAAGAAGTGGGGGTCCTGGTTCCCTGAAGAAAGAACTGTCAATAAGAGAAGACAAACTAAGTATTCAATGAATAGCATATGTAAAGTGGAACAACAAAGGATCACTGTTCATACACGTCAAGAAGTGGACCATATGTTTCCAAATCCTTTTATATGCCAGTCTCCCCAAGGTATGCAAATTCATATGTCCAGTCATCTGTGTGAAGACATGTTGAGGCCTTCCATCATCGGTCTATTTCCAGTGGGGTCCCAGAGGCATTGACTAACACTATTTAATATTTTTATCCATGACCTGGAAGAAAACACAAAATCACTGATCAAGTTTGCAGATGACCCAAAAACTGGGGATGTGTTAAATAATGCAGAGAACAGGTCACTGATGCAGAGTGACCTAGATTTC
Source organism: Dermatemys mawii (assembly GCA_007922305.1). NCBI lineage: Eukaryota > Metazoa > Chordata > Testudines > Dermatemydidae > Dermatemys > Dermatemys mawii. Next base: position 43,501,259 of record ML677332.1, on the reverse strand, counting down.
TTAGTAAATTGAGCGCAAACAATGTATTTTAACATCACTATATATAAATGCCTTCATCTAGGAACCAAGAATGTAGGCCTCACAGGATCGGGGATGCTATCCTGGGAAGCAGTGATCTAAAAGTGTTTGAGGGTCTTAGTGGATAATCAGCTGAGCACTAGCTCCCAGTGTGCCATCTAACATCTTGACTGATTAAAGGAGACACAACGAAGTCTAAATTGCTAAGCGGTGCTTAGCAATGGTATAGGAAAAGAGCCCAATGCACAAGTTGCAAACCTTCCAATGGCTACAGGTCCACTTGTGAAATGAAGGTTGAAACATGCTCTGCATTCTGGCTTGCCTGCAGGCCTCAGCCTGGGCTCTGTGGTGGCACTCCACCATGACTGCATCAGCTTTAACCTGACTTTCTAAAACTGAGCAATTGTGGGCAGGATTTTCCCTGTGAGAATGCTGAATTTCTTGAGACCTTGCTTGATCTTGTTGCTGTATAGACACTTCGGCCTTCCTCTGTGTTGCAGGCAGCTCTTAAGAGCACAGCCTTCGGCATGTGGTCCATGTGTCCCAACCAGCAAAGCTGCGAACATCCAGCATAGTCTACATAGACTGTAGGCTGGTTCTCTCAAGGATCTCATTGGTGATCTGTTTGTCCTAAGTAACTCCAAGGATTTTTCTAAGACATCGGAGATGGAAACAGTTTAATCTTTGCTCCTGCTCGTAGTACGTTACCTAGCTTTCACAATCCTAAAGGAGGGTACAGAGGACACAAGCCTGATACATGGACATCTGTGTGTTCAGGATTAGCAGTTTGTTGCTCCAAACACGTAATGCAAGTTTGCCAAAAGTGACAGAAGGTTTGCTGATTCGAGTGCCAAGTTCTCTATAAAGGTTAAGTGAGCTGATAAGAATTGAGCTGAGGTAGCAGAAGAGATACACGTTATCCAGTTTCATTGACATTAATTTTAGGTGGAAAGGTGGTATCTTGTGACATAACTGTTTTATCGATACTGATTACCGTGCCGAACTTGGTGCATGCATCAGAGAACTTGTTCATCATGACCATCCTTGATTCAATTAGTATGCCAGATTGATCATTTGCAAAGGCATACTTAAGAAGAATAGAGAAGAAGATGCCAAAGTTGGTGGCTGATGCATCTTTGCTTCATACCGGTATCAATACTAAACTCTGATGTTTCATTTTCATACTGTATGGGTGTCTTCATTCCCTCACGGAACTCCTTGAATAGAGAGAGGATCTTTTGTGGACATCCAATTTTCAATAGAACCTTATAGATGCTATTCCTGCTAATCATATCTAAAGGCCTTTTGTAGGTGAACGAATGCTATGTAGAGATTCCTGTTCACGGCTTTTTTTTCTTGCAACAAGTGCAATGTGAAGGACATGTCAGTCATGGAGTGTTTAGTTCTGAACCCAGTCTGGCTTTCAGGGTAAACTCTCTCAGCGAGGACTAAGGGCTGGTCTACACTGAGCAGGCTCAACCTAAGATACTTCTACTTCAGCTACGCTATTCGGGTAGCTGAAGTTGCGTATCTTAGGACGACTTACCTGGCCGTCCTCATGGCGGCGAGTCGACTGCTGCTGCTCCCCCGTCAGTTCCGCTTCCTCCTCTTGCGGAGATGGAGTTCTGGAGTAGAAAGGGAGTGCGTTCAGGGATCGATTTATCATGTCTAGAAGAGATGCGATAAATCGATTCCCTGATGCATCGAACACTACCCGCCGATCCAGCGGGTAGTGTAGACGTACCCTTAATCTTTTCAAAAGGACCCTTTTAAGCATCTTGCCAACCACGCTGAGCAGATATCACTCCATAGTTGTTGCAGTCTGCTACAAGATGTGGATGATCTGACCTAGTGGTCAAAACAGGAATTGGGACCCAAGCTGCATCCGATACCAGGAGTCAGAGCCCAAGACAGCCTAGGGAAGCAAACCAAGAGTCAAGTGTCATGAGGCAGGCGGGGTCAGGTTACTAAAGATAAAAAGCAGGAGACAAACTTGAGAGCAGAACCATGGATCAATAACCAGTGTTAGACTACATTGGGATATGAGGAAGTCGAGTAGGGGAGCAGGAACAGGAACCACACAGCCCGGAGCAAGATGGATTCCAGTTGCATGGACAACTTTCTGTTCCTGTGCTAGGTTTAAATAGGGGCTGTGGACCATTCAGAACCCCCAGCGTTCTGCCAATCCACTCCTGGCACTAGGGTTTGGCTGTCTGAGTTAACTCCTGTTCTGACAACGTTTAGCAGGTCCCTGGGTGGCAAGTTGGAACCTGCTAGTTTTAAAGCGCCCTGTGGGTCAGTGTTTGAGATCCACAGTCCCTGATGCCATCTCCCAGGCAGATGAAGTGTCTGGAGTGTTCATGAATGACCATGGTGGGTTACATGAGTCAGGTCTTAAAGCTGGGAGTTTTGGAGTTCACCATAATGAAAGCAACAGGCAAGAATGAAAATAAAGAAGGAAAGAATTCATAAAGTGAATAGAAACTGTTACGTTGCATGAAGCCACAGATGCTGCTGCTACTTTCTCACACCATGGGTGATAAGAAGGAACTAAGTGCTGAAGGCAGCTGCCCCACCCATTATGTCCTCAGCTACCATAGCTGTGAGAGCCTATGGATGCAGCTGTAGTCAAAATGGACACTGCTATTCAAAAGAGTCTGATCTCAGGAACATGGACACCTAGAGTAGCATCTGTGTGGACAGTCTTTCAAAGAACTAATAGGTAATGTTTATACTTCCCGCTTCAAAGGTTGTGATCAATGTTAATGACTACCTGAAAATAAATTTTGGAATGAAATATGTTCTCTCAACCACCAGTTCTAGTGCTGAAGTACATAAAGCAGTTTTCAAACAAAGGGTGGATTTACTGAAACTTATTTCAGAAAAATGTTTAGTTTTTTTCATGAAGATGATGGATTTCCACTCCATACTGAAACCTGTCACTATGCAAGGCACTGAATTTAGCAGTATAGAGTGGAAATCCATCAACATCATGAGAACTGGTAACACTAATTGAATCTGTTAAGTATCCTCACACCTTCTTGTCAGCTATCTGCTATTGACCATCTTGATTATCACTACAAAAGGTGTGTTGTTCTCTGCTGATAATAGCCCATCTAAATTAAATAGTCTCTTAGAATTGATATGACAACTTCCACCTTTATATATTTTCCTCTGTGTGTGTGTGTGTATATATATCTTTACCTACTGTGTGTTCCATTCTATGCGTCCGATGAAGTGGGCTATAGCCTACGAAAGCTTATGCTGAAATAAAATTGTTAGTCTCTAAGGTGCTGCAAGTACTCCTGTTCTTTTTCTTCCTTAGGATAGGTTTTTGCCAAGCACAAGTCATTGGGCTCAACAGAGAGGTAGCTAAGTAAAATTTAATGACCTGGGATATTCAGGTGGCCAGAGCAGATATTCTAATGCTCCTTTTTAACTTTAAACTCTATGAATTTGTGTCACACAATGGGCTTCTATGTCCAAGTCCCATTCAGTGAAGTCTCCTAGGCCCAGATCCAGAACCCCAGACTTAGAGCGATTCACAAACTGGAGATAACAGATACTTGATCATCTGAGTCGTGTGCAGGGGCTGATCTGGTAGGTGGCCTCTGACCATGCCTGCCTGGCAAGATCTCATTTAAAATCGGGGTGGTGCCCACTCCTAACTTTTAACCCAGTGATTAAAGCACTTGGGATGTGAGACACCCAGGTTTTATTTCCCCTCCCCACTCACTGCCAGAGGAGGAGAAAGGATTTGACTAGGGGTCTCCCACCTACCTCTCAGGTGAATCCTCTAACCACTGGGCTATTTGGGAGTCTTTTACGTATCCTACATTGGAACCTCCAGAGGTAGGGTGACTGCTGATTACAATGTTTGTGTACAGTTAATTGGCACAAGACAAGTCCTGCAGTTGGACAACAAACTAGTAGGACAGGGTTCAGCTTGGTCAGAAAGGACAGGCATGGGGAAAAAGGGAGGAAGTGTTGCCTTGTGTATAAAAAATGTATATACTTGGACCAAGGTTAAGATGGAAATAGGAGAGAGGCTTGTTGAAAGTCTGTGGGTAAGGATAAAAGGGATAAATTACAAGGGTCATGTCCTGGTAGGGGTCTGCTACAGATCACCTAACCAGGAAGAAGTGTGTCAGGCTTTTTCTAAACAATTAACAAAATCATCTGTGATGTGGGACTTCAACTACCCTGACAGCTGCTGGGGAAAATAATACAGCAAGACACAAATTATCTAACAAGTACAGATGGTAGAGAAAGTTACTAGGGGAGAGGAGAGGTGGTTTTAGATTTGATTTTGACAAGGAGGAACTGGTTGAGAATTTTGAAAGTGGATGGCAGTTGGGATGAAAATGATCATGAAGTAGTAGAGTTCATGATTCTAAGGCCTGGTCTACACTAGCAGGGAGGGTTGACCTAAGATATGCAACTGCAGCTACGTGAATACCATAGCTGAAGTCGACGCATCTAAGGCAACTTACCTGCTGTCCTCACGGTGGCAGTGGTTGACAGTGGGCTCCCCGTCGACTCTGCCTTGTGCCTTTTGGCGAGCTGGAGTTCTGGAGTTAACGGGTGTACCTCTGGGGATCGATTTATTGCGTCCTGACAAGACGTGACAAATCTATCCCCAATAGATCAATCTCTATGTGTCGATCCAGCTGGTAGTGTAGACAAGGCCTAAGGAATGGTAGAAGGGAAAACAGCACACTTAAGACAATGGATTTTAAGAAAGCAGACTTCAAGAAACTCAGGGAGTTGGTAGGTAAGACCCTATTAAATGGCCACCCCAACAGGCATAGCTTGGCATGGGAAAGGAGGATGCCACAGTTTGAAACCATTCCCATATGTTATGAAGGCAGAAGAAGCTGAAGCCCGGGTGCCCTTTAGTTTACCATGGCAGTCTTGAAGCCGAATTCTGTTGCTCAGTTGTGTGTGATGTCGCACCAAACTGTCAGGCACTCAGTATAAAAAGCAAAATGCAACCTTGTACCGAAATAACATGTGCTGTCTGCTCTGAATCACTTGATTCACTGTGAAAGAGTCTCCCTTTTGTTCTCTAAAATGAATCTTTTTCAATTCTACTCTCCCATTTTTTTCCCCTCTCGCAGATGCAAATGTTTCTACACTCACTCTGTCATCTCCATCCCAGAGGTTATTGCAGATTAGAAGGGGAAAAAACTGCACTCATGATGACATGTTTTCCGAGCTCATGCAGTCCTCCTGCAGCCCAAGCACAGACCGTATCTGCAGCCCCTGTATAACTGCCTGTCCTCCTCCCCAAGTTCCATATCCTCCTCACCTAGATGCCCAAGAACATGGGGAGGGGGGAGACTCCGGGCATACAGCCACTCCACCCCAGAGGATTGCCCAAAACAGCAGAAGGCTGGTAAATACCCTAAGGTATTTTAATTTGTTTTAATTTGTAGTGTGGCCTTGTCCTTCCCTCCTTGCCCACCCCACCCAGGCTACCTTGTGAGTTATCTCCCTATTTTTTTAAATCAATTAATAAAGAATGCATGGTTTTGAAACTATAGTGACTTTATTTCCTTTGCAAGCTGTGATTGACTGTAAACTACTGATAATTACTCTCTGGGAACGTTTTTCCAACCACTTATGCACCCACTTTTTAGTAGCTCTGTCTAGGTCAGCGACTCACAGACTCTGGGTTGGAATCCTGAAGTGGGTCACGACTGTTTTAATGGGGTTGCCAGGGCTGGATTTAGACTTGCTGGGGCCCAGGGCTGAAGTGCGAGCCCCACTGCCCAAGGGCTTCAGTGCCAGGCGATGGGGCTTGGGATTCAACCCTGGGCCTTGGGGCTCAGGTTACAGGCCCTCTGCCCGAGGCTGAATTCTTTGGGCCTCTGCTTTGGTCCACCACCTGGGATGGTGGGGATCAGGTGGGATCAGGCTTCATTTCCCCACTTTGGGGTTAGGTAATAATTTTTGTTAGAAAGGGCTTATGGTGCAATGACATTCGAGCACCACTGATCTAGGCTGTATTTCCCTTGCTTGTTTATGAGAATGTCCTGCAAGACAGTAGCAAAACCTTACTAAAGTCAAGGTATACCACATCTACCACTTCTTCCCTATCCACATGTCTCGTTACCCTTTTGTGACTGTAGTTTTCTGTATCTAGGGACAAAACCATGCCCCTATTAAAGGTTTAATTGGTCCAGAACACAGCAGCCTCTCTGTATGGCAACATAGACCACATAGAGTACAACATCCCAGGGCTCTGTTGTTTTCAGTGGCTCACAATGGAATTAGTAAGTCCTAGCAAAATTTTGGTCTTCACCTCCAGAACTCTTTAGGGGCGTGGCCTAGATTACTTAGGGAACACCTCATTCTGCATGGTAATGACAGCTGTGATACCCTGGAACAATGGAACTGTGAACCTCAAAAGTGAAAATAGAGCCACTTGACATTTTTCAATATTTGAAATTCTGATGAAAGTTCATTTGGAAAAATTGGAAAAAATCAATAAAACATGAGTAATCTGCCAAGTCCAATTTTGACTGATGATAAAGCATGACATTTTAATAAAATTTTGAATTACAAAATAAATGGGGAAATAAAAAAAGTTGCAGATTTCCCCTTTGTCCTCCTCCCCTGCCTCAATCATCTGTAAGTGACACTGTTTGAACAAGGCAGAGAGCTACAGATGCTCCCTGACTTACAGAAATCTGAGTTACGGAAATTCCGAGTTATGCAAGGCGTTCTGGAACAGAATGCTTGCATAAGTCGGGGAGCGTCTGTAACTTGGCAGCTGGCCCATGAATTTGTAACTCTGTTAAAGAATAGATCAGACTGCCTGAATTTTTGAACCTTCAGAGCAAAATATAAAACCTATCTCTTTGAACAGTTTTCTTGCAAAAATGCCAAAAATAAAAGGCCAAATGGTAGATAGGAAAAAAGATAGCTATATTGTTGAGTATGCTTTAGAACAGCGTGAGACATTCAAGATAGCACAGTGATGGGTGTATTATAGGAATACAAGATGCAGGGAAAGATTTAACTGAGGCACATAGGTATGAAGGATATAAAGAAAGGACTGGTCAATTTTCTTTCTTCTTATCGCCCATAATACCAAAGGTATATCTGCATCAGGCAGACTAATAGACTACATAGATTTGGGATTTGAGCCAGTATCAAAACTCCTGTGAGATTATTTTTTGGTAGAGAAATGACTAGGAAACAAATCGTGGATCATACGCTGAGGATGAAGCACACAATAAACCATAAAAAGTTGTTACTGATGCACGCACAGACACAGGAAAGAGGTTAAACATTTACCATATTAGCGAGGAAGAGCAATACAACACAAAGTATGATACTATGCAGAATGCGTGGCGCCCATTGGACAAATCAATATACCAACCTTTTATTAGTTAATAAAAGAGAAATAAAAAGGCATGTAATAAAAAAGAAATGAAATGAGCCCCCCTGAACAGATTGTGTGGACAGGCAGAGAAGCTTTGCATGGGCTAGACATCCAGGTAGGGTAAAGGCAAGTGCTCACCTCTCTCCCCTTTGCACACCAGTCCATAAAATGGAGGTGCACTTTTCCCCATCATGTTCTTTCTGACTCTGAATTGTGTTTTGTGTCTAATATGGTTTAGGGGAACGGGATGTCTCCATTTAAGGTGGTCTGACAGAGCACAGCGGGCTTTTGTGTAACCTCTCGTGGTCTCTTGTCTCTTACACGTGTGTGAAAGGGCCCCCGACTCTGCTGTGCTGCACAGTGGAGTCTCTTTTAGTTTGTACCTTTAAAAGGATATAGACGGGCTTCTCTTTCTCTCTCTCTTTCTCTGCAGAAATATATTAGACTGTTCATAAACTTCCTCTTAGCTATTCACTGTGTCATGAGGAGGTGTGTTTGTGGGAGATATTTATTTTTCTTTGGGCTTATGATAGTTCATTCTTTTTGCTCTGATAATTTGATGGTGTAAAAGTGTAAACTAGCAAATCAAAACCTCATAGGATGGCACAGGTGTCTAAAAAAGTCTGTTCTCTAGGAAGTCTTTGGTTTGATCATGGGCCCTGCCAGTAATGACTGTTCTATTGTTCTAAGGGTTCTATTGTTAATAATCTATGTAGCATTATAAAGGTATATGGCATTTTACAAAACATGGTATAAATCAATGTCCCTGCCCTGAAGAGTTTACACTCGAACTGAGACAAGGGGAAGCATGGGGGAGACCATTAAGGAGTTGGAAGTGCAGCGGCAGATGAAATGATCAGGGTAGGGAAGATCTATGGAAGAAGTGGGTTTTTAAAGGTAAAACAGCTGAGAAGAAATGGGAGGAGGCTGTTCCAAGAATAAGAGGTAGCATCAGAGATGGTGCAAAGCCGCAGGTGAGAGGTGAGGAAGGGCGTTGTGGAGAGGGAAGTTTGGGAAGAGTGTTGGTTTCTTGGGCAGAGTAGGAGTAAATGAAAGTGGAGATTTAACTGACAGCGTGATTGTGCCAAGTCTTGCAAGTAAGGGCAAAAGCTTGAATGCAGTGCAGTGAAGAGGCACTGAAGGACTCCGAGGGGTGCTGTGGTGGGAGCAGAAGAGGATTTGAGCAGTGGCATTTTGGCAGACTGGAGGGTAGAGGGGGAGATGCCAAAATCATGAATAAGCACTAGGGATAGTAGGGATAGGGGAGGTTTTCACTGGAGTATAGAGAAGGATGTGACAGGCCTCAGCAAGTTTAACTGCTGCCAGGGGAGTTGGTGCAGAGTAGCCCATAACATATAACAAGGTGCAGACTTTTAGTAACATGTCTAAGTGACTCAGCCTTATCTTAAAAAGAGGATGTGGGCGAAGGAGGAGTCAGAACTGAAATGGAGTTTTGAGCCTAGGAAAGGGGGAGCATAGTCAATAGTAAGAGAAAAGGGAAGAAGTGGATGAAGTAACAGGAAATATGAGACACTGTAGTCCCATTTATCAATGTTTTAAAAAATTCGTAGGGACATTTTCTCTAAATGAGCCTGGAGCAAAAACCCCAGCAGTCAGAGCACTGTGTGCACAGCCAGGAGACCCTCTTCACCTCCTGCTTGTCAGGTTTTACCCCTTTTCCCTCCACTCTCAGGTTAATTCCCCCTTTTGCCCCCTTGGAAATGCAGTATGTAAAAGGAGGCCATTTTTATTTGTACAAAGTCATATGAATTTATCTACTAAGCTGATTACAACTATTCGATATCAGCAGTCAAGCACTATTGGTGTTTTGTAGCTCATGGGGCTATTTGTCTTAAGCATTTATCTACTGAATCAGTGCAACAAATTTTTCACCTAGAGGAGGTTTTCCTTCTGCTGATCTGATTGCCATGAATGTATGTAAAATTCAGAGTTAGGTCTTTTGATATGATGGGGGTAAAGCATGGGGTATGCTATGTTTTCCATACACAGATGTTTCAAAGTGTCCACTTTGAGTCTATATTATTCTGATTTTCAATTTTGAATTAATAAAAAACATACAAAGCAAGAAAACCATATAAAATCTTCCTGAGAGACAAAGTAGTCTGTGTCTAAAACTCTATAGGAGCCTTCATCACGGATCCTCTAGCAGGCAGGCAGACAGCTTGCATGTAAAGGTGCATTGCACCAAAGAGAATCGTTACTACATACACATCTGGATATTGTCAGAGAACAACAGCGATCTCACCGCACTGGTGGGCAATGGAAGGAGAAGGTACAGATGCAGTATATCTGGCATTATGTCAGCCTGGGTTTCCCCCAGTAATGGGAATACTCAGCTAAACAGGTGAAGCAGCTTTGAAGAGACTTTGCACTGCTACAGCAGGAGCCAGGATCTGGCCATTGTCTGATCCACTATGGAAACTCCAGTTAACTCCTCTCTCTAGATCGGGGTAGGCAACCTTTGGCACGAGTGCCAAAGGCAGCACATGAGCTGATTTTCAGTGGCACTCTCACTGTCCAGGTCCTGGCCACTGATCTGGAGGGCTCCTCATTTTAATTTAATTTTAAATGAAGCTTCTTAAATATTTTTAAAACCTTATTTACTTTATATACAACAATAGTTTCTATAAATCTATACTATATAACTAAAGAGACTGTCTAAAAACGTTAAAATGTGTTACTGGCACACGAAACCTTAAATTAGAGTGAATAAATGAAGACTCGGCACATGCTTCTGAAAGGTTGCTGACCCCTGCTCTAGATTATATGAGAATGAGGCACTTAGCAGGCTACAAGACATTGCTATAAAACCATACTCAGGCATGGAAAAGGGTAAACATTGACCATATTTCCCTGAAACATGAATAATAAAGGGTGTTACAATTTGCCAAGGGGGCTGCCCACAGGGAACATAGGGAAACACCTATTTTTAACATTGTAAATGTTATGAAGCAGAAGATGGAAATTAGCCCTCTGTTCACAAAGGTTATTAGATGCTCCTCCTGAAAAGTAAACTGTATGTGGACAAAGAACCTTTGTCTGCATCAGACAGTCAGGTTGGATCAGTTTATATGCTCTCCTCTCTCCCCTTGTGTACTAGGCGTTAAACAGATATGCACTATTTCCCTGGTGTGTTCTTCCCTGCTCTGAATTGTTTTTCTGTATAATACAGTTTAGGAGAGTGGGACTTCTCCATAAGAAGCAGTGGGCTTCTTAGTAACTCATCAAGATCCCATGGTTTTTACCAAGCGTCTCAGAGGGCTCTCCACCTTGCTCTGATGTGCAGCCATTTTCTTTTAGTTTATACCCTTAAAAGATACCATAGACTAGAGTTTCTTGCTTTCTCTCTAAAAAATATCATGTATCAGAGGGAGGAGGTGGCATGTGGGATCACGGGCCGGCCACCCCCCCACAGTTTTCTGCCATGTTTATATTTTGTGACGGAGTCAGACCGGAAGGATATAGGAGAGTGCTGGAAGGCAGGTATATTAGTCTGAGGATGTGCAGGTCCCTGTTCCCTGGATAGCCAAACAAAGGCTACTCCAGGCCAATCAAGACACCTGGGGCCAATTAAGAACCTTCTAGAAAGGAGTAGAAACAGCTAGCCTAATTGGGACACCTGAAGCCAATCAGGGACTGGCTGAAACCAGATAAAAACCTCCCAGTTAGTCAGGTGGGCTGTGGGTGTCAGGAGCTGTGAGAGGAAGTTATGCTGTTGGTGAGACCGAGTGTTGGACAACATATACTGAAGGAAGGAGGCCCTGAGGTAAGGGTGAAGTGGGGTTTGAAGAAGCAGGGACTGCTGTGGGGAAGTAGCCCAGGGAATTGTATTGTGTTTTGTGCCTAAAAGGTCAGCCATCTTAGCTGATACTATTAGGGTCCCTGGGCTGGAGTCTGGAGTAGAGGGTGGGCCTGGGCTCCCCCCTTTTCCATCTTCCATACTGGCCTGTGATGAAGGTAACTCACTAGGTGGTGACTCTTTCCAATTATACTGAGAAAGGGAGGTCACTCTGGGGCCTAGATGAGTTTCTGAGGCCCCTAAATCTGCCAGGAAGCGCAGGACCCACAAGTACAGACTTGGAGCTTTGTCACAATTTATATATATTTTTGTGGGGAGAGTAGTTCAAATTTGTGCCCCCCCACTATCAACAGTTGTGTCACCTCCTTGTATTGTTAAAATACTTTGTTTGTTGAATTCCCTGTCTGACACGGAAGTTTGCGTAGGAGAATCTTTGTGTTTATTTAGGATTAAAGTTGTTCATTCTTTTCACTCCCATAATTCAATGGTATAAGAAATTTGACAAATTAGAATGTCAAGGGTGTGAAGGTACAGATGCCATAAACTAAGATGAAAAAAGCTTCTGTTGTGTAGGCTGTTGATGTGGTGGGAGGGTAGCCTCTTAAACCTAGGGCTGTGAGTTCAATCCTTAAGGAGGCTATTTACAGATCAGGGCAGAAATCTGTCTAGGACAGTGGATCTGGTCCAACTTTGAGCCTCGGGTTGGCCTAGAAATAATCTCCTGAGGTCCTTTCCAACCATGAAATTCTATGACTGTGCCCAGATATTATTGTAAATTGCTATAATCCAAACACATAGTATCACTGGTGGTTACAATTGCCTGATGCTTCCCATTAACAAAAGCCTGTTTTCAGTTTCTTATAACTGTTTGCACTGAAATTTTCCATGCCAGTTGTCTGCCTCAGGCTACATTTTAAAAAAAAATTCAGACAAAATGTTTCAGAGTGATAGCCATGTTAGTCTGTATCAGCAAAAACAAAGAGGAGTCCTTGTGACACCTTAGAGACTAACAAATGTATTTGAGCATAAGCTTTTGTGAACTAAATAAAACCCACTTCATCAGATGCATGGAGTGGAAAATACAGTAGGCAGAATATATATACACAGTACATGAAAAGATGGGAGTTCCTGCAGCTGTTTCTGAGAATGAGTCTTGGTAAAATATATTGTTTTTCCCATGTTCAAAAATTCTATTGACCTTTCCTTCAAGAAATTCTAGCATCTCTATTCCGTGTAGCAGGGACTTTAATTTTGACAGAGGCATGGGAATCTTTTGCCATTCCCATGACAAACAATACAAATTCATCCAAGTCATTAGCTTTTGAAAAATCCCAGTTCACACATGCTCAATAAAGATGCTAGACCAAAATAGATTTTATTGTCTTGTTTGGTTATTGCCCATCTAGTCTTGTCAGATAGTTCTGTGTATTTTCACCAAGATAGCCTAAGGGCATGGTTACACTTACAAGATTATAGCGCTATTGGTTATAGCGGTCCCCTTATACAGTAATATGAATAGCGCTATTGTATGTCCACACTGAGATGCTCCAGCGTTATAGCATGGCCACATTTGCGGCACTTAATACAGCATTAAGAGCAGCACATTAGGGCATGTATCCCACAGTACACCTCTTCCCGATCTGGCGCAATGCCTTGTGGTAGTGGGGGCGTCACTTGCAGGGCATTCTGTATCCTGTTTCAACTACCCATGATGCTTTTTGGCATATCCCAGCATTCCCTGTGTTTCCTTCCACCTCCAGTGCCATCTTTCAACGGTTTCAGCAAGGCACGCTCCGTCTTCCATTGTCGTGTGCTGCAATGAATCCAGAACTGCTGAGGAACATGCTAACGACTGTCGCCAGCACATCTCTGTGTGCAGTGGAGTTAATCCTTGACATGCAGGATGACAGTGATGAGTCTGAAGACGAGATCGAAGCGGTGAATGCGTTTGACACGAAGCTTCTTGTCTCATTAACGGACATGCTCACTGCCGTTGAACGCCGCTTCTGGGCACGGGAAACGAGCACTGAGTGGTGGGATCGCATCGTCATGCAAATCTGGGATGACGAGCAGTGGCTGCAAAACTTTCGAATGAGAAAAGCCACTTTCATGGGACTGTGTGCTCAACTCACCCCCGCCCTGCGGCGCAAGGACACCAGACTGAGAGCTGCCCTCCCGGTGGAGAAGCGGGTGGCTATCGCGATCTGGAAGCTGGCTACACCAGACAGTTACCGATCGGTGGCCAACCAGTTTGGGGTTGGAAAGTCGGCGGTTGGAGTTGTGCTGATGCAAGTGTACGGGGCCATTAATCGCATCCTGCTACGAAAAATCGTGACTCTGGGTAACGTGCATGACATCGTGGCTGGCTTTGAAGAAATGGGTTTCCCTAACTGTGGAGGGGCGATAGATGGGACCCATATACCTATTCTGGCACCCGCCCACCTAGCAGACGAGTACATTAACCGAAAGGGGTACTTCTCCATGGTTCTCCAGGCGCTTGTGGATCACTGTAGGCATTTTACTGACATTAACGCGGGCTGGTCTGGAAAGGTGCATGACGCACGCATCTTCCACAACACCGGCCTGTTCATGAAGCTGCAAGCCGGGACTTTTTTCCCAGACCAGAGGATCCCCGTGGGGGAAGTGGAAATGCCCATAGTGATTCTTGGTGACCCTGCTTACCCTTTAATGCCCTGGCTCATGAAACCCTACGCAGGGAGCCTGGACAGCAGTCAGGAAAGGTTCAACTACAGGCTTAGCCGGTGTCGAATGACTGTGGAGTGTGCTTTTGGGCGTCTCAAGGCGCGCTGGCGCTGTCTTTATGGGAGGCTAGACTTGGCCAAGGGTAGTATCTCCACGGTTATTTCCACATGCTGTGCCCTTCATAATCTTTGTGAGCGGAAGGGTGAAGGCTTCACTCAGGCATGGTCCTCGGAGGTTCAACGCCTGGAGACCACATACGCCCAGCCAGAGAGCAGAGTTCTTGGAGGGGACCAGCGCAAGGCTGTTAGGATCAGGGAAGCCTTGAGGGAGCATTTTGAGGCTGAAAGCCAGTTCTAAAGTGAGGTGCAGATGGAGGGAGGGAGGGAGCATTCTTTTAATAGGAACGGGCATTTGCTTTTCTGTAGCCTGTAATAATGTATGTACACTTAATAAAGAAACCCATTTATTAAGAAGACAATTCATTTATTGAACAGGTACTTCGGTTGCTGAAAGAAAATATTGTGATGCATGTGAGGGGGAAGCCGGGGGAGGTGCAATAGGGGTGGCATGGGGTCAGTCAGAGATCGGAATATGTCCAGGTCTCTGAGTCTCCAGTGCCCTCACAGTGGCCATGTCCCCCGAACCCCATTTGCGGAGGGCAGTAAGGCATGTTATTAGGGGTTGACTGCAGTGGATAATGGTCCGGGGTTTGAGGGTTGTTCGGTGAAGACAGAGGGGTTGGAGGCAGCTGTGGATGGTGATAACCATATAGCTGATGATAGTGGCCTGGAGGGTACTGAGGCACAGAAGGGGAAGGGATTTGGGGCAAATGATAATTGGGGTGGTGGGTGCGGTGCTTCTCCTCCTGAAGGGTGACAATCCGCTGCATAGTCTGCAATTGAAGCTGCAGTAATGAGAGCAGCTTATCGGTGCTTTTCCGGTGGTGAATCGCATTCTCCTTCCGCGCCTTCTCCCTCAACTTGCTCTCATTCTCCCTCCACCTCTGTGCAACTTGATTCTCTGTTACAGCCTGTTGCATTACTTGCTGTACAAGATCCTCTTTGCTCCTTCGTGGCCGCTTCCTCAGTCGCCTCAGCCTCTCAGCTGTTGATAAGAGCGATGGTGCAGGGCTCAAGGACGACCCTTCTAAAATAAAAAGATACACTTAACAGTGGTTCCCTTGTAAAGAGCAGACATGCCTATGATTTCCCCGCATTCCCCGTTTGCCTGTCCCGCAGAGAGCACAGATACAGCAACGGAGCCCCTGCCATGGTGAGTGCACTCCAGAGGCAAGGGAAATGATTTTTTCCCTGCTCCAGAAAAGCTGTGCCGGGAGAGGGGGTGGGGAGTGCCGGGAAGTGGCAGGAGCCCTACTCTGAACACTGTTCCAACATTCTCCGTAGGTGTTTGTCCTGGAAGATATCTCATTGCTTCGAGTCACTGAGGAACAAAGGGAAGGGATTTTAATGAGATGCAGCTTCCGCCCAGGGCCATATGAAGCTTGCCTATGTGCAGCAATGCTTCCCCACCCATTGTAGTACAGTGGCGGGGACTAGTGACCGTGACCGGGACGGGGACCACACTGACTCTCCCGGGAAACCCGCGCAGGCACATTGCTAGCACTCTTATTGAGACCTTTGAAGAGATTACTGCTGATGACTACCGCGAGATGATAGACCACATCAATGCTCTATTCCACATGTAGACAAGCATGCAAGCATCCCTTTCCACCCCAAACTGCCTGCCTTCCCCATAGAAAAGCAGCTTTACCTCCGCAATCCGCTGCTGAGCTGGCCCCTGCAACTGCCGGACGCTGTGGCTGGCTGCCCTCCTGGGTTGAGAAGAGCTCCTGGCTGCATGCGTCCAGGGACTCCTCCGTGCCCTGGGTCGCTGCCGCCTCGTCCTCATCCTCCTCCTCTTCTTCATCCTCCTGGTCTTCGTCCTCCTCCTCACCCCCCTCTTCACTGGTGGGCTGGGAAGTGTCCATGGTGATTGATGGAGTGACCGTAGGATCACCACCAAGTATCGCGTGCAGCTCCTTATAAAATCTGCAAGTCACCGGGGCTGCCCCGGAGCGGCCGTTTGCCTTGCGGGCTTTGCGATACGCATTCCTAAGCTCCTTTACCTTAACACGGCACTGCAGAGTGTCCTGCTCATGGCCTCTTTCCGCCAAGGCCCGTGATATCTGCCCATAGGTATCAAAATTCCTGCGGCTAGACCGCGGCTGAGACTGAACAGCCTCTTCCCCCCAACAGCTGATGAGGTCCAGCACCTCGCTATTGCTCCATGCTGGGGATCGCCTATTGCGAGGAGGCATGGCACGTGGAGTCATGATGATCAATCAGAATGATCACCTGCAACGATTCCCTGAGACCACGCCACGCAATCAATCAGATCAATGAGAATGATCACCTGCAAGGTTTCCCTGAGAGCAAACAGGAAGGGGATTTTCAAATTTCCCTGGAACTTTAAAGGGCGGGTCTGACGTGTGGTCACCTGAGGACAGGACAAAAGAGTTTGCAAGTGATGACCAGAGTGGCTCGAACAAGAATTATGGGACGGGCTGGAGGCCAATTAATGCACACTGGGTGTCCACATTCTTGCTCTAGCGCTACAGCAGCTGCGCTACAGCCCTTATTCCCCATGCGGAGGTGGATTAACAATAGCGCTATAACTCAGCGGTTATAGCACTCTACGTGCCTTGCCAGTGTGGACAGGGAGGAGGTTATAGCACTCGTGGGGGCTTTATAGCACTATAAAGTGCCAGTGTAACCAAGCCCTAAGTGTTCTTTCTGTGGCTCAGCAAACCAAGAGTATATGGAATTGCTCCATGCTGAGTGCTGTTCCTGAGACTGAGTTACCAGCCTGCACTCTTTACATCAGTCCTGCTACACTGTTCTCACTCATATATTGGTGTCCTCACTGGCTACCAGTGTGTTCCCATTAATCATGGACTTGAGCTGTGAAGTCCATGTCCAAACTTTCCTAAAGTTCGGAGAGATTTGTCTCATTAAGAACTAGATTGTACCAGCCAAACACAGCCCTGAGTAGGGGAGCCACACAGTTCTAGATTGAGAAGTTGTGTCTCAGGGTTTCCCAGTTTACAAGACCAGTGCACAGCTTGCATCATACTTTGGATTGAGGCAGCCTTTTCTCTCTGGTGTACCCTGCTTCCTTCATGATATATGTGTGTGTGTCTGTGTGTAGGACTGAAGCCATTGTCCTCAGCTCCTGGAGTAGAGGGACTGTGATTTTATGACTGGCCCTTATGCACGGCAAACAAAATGGGGAGGTTCCTTATGTACACATCCGGGCCAGTTAGAGTTCAGACCTGAATAAAGCATGTCTCTGTCAGAAACCTGTTTCATTCAGTGTGATTAGCTAGTACAGTTGGAAATGTTATGTTCCAGACACAAGTGATTTTCCATGACATTTGAATCTTGATGTGCTCTTGCACAAAGTTTTCAGCAGCCCAAGGTGTTCACCAAGTGATACAGGAGCTACAAGAACCAGTGTTGCACAGAGTAAGGTAAACACCGAATGAGGCAGTGCGGGGTGTCTGCATGGCACATATAACTGCGTCTTCCAGAGGATGGAATTTCTTTTAAATAAACCTATGTAAGCAGAGTCAGAATGAGCTCCTCTGAACATCTAGTGGTGAGCTGTGGAAAAGACTTCAGGAGCGAATTTTGTTTTAATGGGCACACCCACACGGCGTAGGTGCTGAGCATGATGGGATTGCTTGCACAAATGATCACTGTTGGCTGGTGTGGGATCCAGTCTCCTTGTTGTTGGCGCAGGAGTAATAAGGTGTTGTTATAGGTGTTGTGTAAACCGAGGGAAGCAGAACTGTACCTGGCATACCCCAATGGAGTGACTTACCCTCAGCTGAATGGCACTTGCTAGGCAGGGGACATGGGTTCTAAAGCCCAATGAGTTGAGAGAGGGTGAGGATAGAGTCTTGTGCCTGTTGTTATGGGTCTTGTTTAATGGTTCTAAGCACCATTTGGTCGTTTATCTCTCCATGGTATAATAGAAGAGCTAGTTTAGATTCATTTGAGAGTCTTGTTACATGCAGCAGAGCTGACATCATTGATCGGTAGGTCTAAGTATTAGACCTACTTCAGGACAGCATTTCTTTTGTAAGAGACTGACCAGTGTGTACCAGCAGTGATGTGTCCCCACTAATAGCTGAAATCACTGGGAGATGTGTTAAGTGTTGGGCCCTCAAGACATCTTGGTGAGTGACCAGCTGGACGGCTGGTGGAGAGGGACAGAGCAGAGCCCCGCAGAGAGGCAATTGGCTGTTGGGGTGATGAGTGAGTGCCCAAGCACTGGAGCATGTATAGTGCCTCCTTACTGCCCCTATTCTCCTGCCCCTCCACAAAAGGACTTTTGGGTTGCTGGACTTAAGAACCTGAGGGGAAAAGGACACTGCTAACTTACCTGGGGGTGAGTCTTTTGTTCATGGTTTGTTTTTATGAACCCTGGTTGTGATGTTTTCCCAAATTAATGCTGAGTTACTTCCCTCCCTTTTATTAAAAGGTTTTGTTACACTCAGTCTCTGTGCTTGCGAGAGGGGAAGTATTGCCTCTAAGAAGCACCCAGGGGATGGTGTGTAATTGTTCCAGGTCACTGGGTGAGGCTCAAGCCGGTTTTATGTTGTATTGTTGAAAAGGAACCTCTAGATACTGAACTTGACCCTTGTTGCTGCTGGCTCTACTTGGAAGAAGGGTTACACCTAGGAAATGTGAGTAAAATAATGTTAAGATAACGTTAATGTTGTTTGGCCAAGCTAGCAAATATCAACAAAAAGCCTGAAACACACTGAATGCCATGTGGTTGTGTTTTATGCTACAGTCTTTATTATGTGATCACAGGATGCTTCTCATGTATAAACTTTCATACCTTTAATACAATACGAGTAATTTTGTTACATGGCGGTGTAGACAGCCAATGAGTGTCAACTAACGGTGTTTTCCCTCTTGGCCTTTATAAGTGAACCTACAACGCACCTCCCTTTAATATGTCTTCCAACCTATTTGTTTTGATTCTATATAAACCAGGCACTTACTGTTTATAAAATAGCCAAATCACACTTGAAATGGTGTTATTAACAACATTCAGTAAAGGAGAAACCGAGATGAACTTCATAGTCTTCCTTTGTTGTTCTATTAATTGTAGCCATAATACTCAGAGAGTTGCCATTACACCAGACAGGCATTCTGGATATCTTACTTTAAATATTCCTTTTCCTTCTTTTTTTCTTTAAAGGAATGTAATTGGCTGTTCATGTGGAGCTGCCGATATAATTTCCTCTACGCTATATATTAGGAGACACAATGTGGCTACTCTAAAATTGAAACCAGATCATTTATAGTTCTCTTCAGAATGGATTAACAAGGCTTACGCAGTTAATGGAACCCAACTACTAGTGTTGGTATAAGTTTCTAGATATTTCTCCTACCTTTTTATTATTCAGATTTGTCCTTACCAAAGGTTTGTTTGAGACACACCTGCGTTTTTATGTTTATTGCCTGGTGATTTTAAATACCTTTGACCCCTTTTTGTTAGTTTACTTCTAATAAATAAAGCGCGTAGTATATGTCAGAAAAACGGCTGCATTATCATGGGGGATTTCAATCTGAGTGACATGGTGGCGGTCTCCTGATGCCAGTGCTAAACAGTCTTTGGAATTTCTAAAAATTATTGATGACAGAGTTATTGATGACAGAGTTATTGCTATGTGAAAGTACGTGTCCTTCAAGTTGAGGGTGGCATACCAGTCCCCTGGATCCAATGAAGGGATGATGGAGGCCGAAGAGACCATGTGGAACGTCTTCACGAATTTGTTGAGTTCTCACAGGTTTAGTGTGGGCCTGAGCCCACCCTTGGCTTTCGGTATTAGGAAATACCGAGAATAGAGACCCCCTGCCATTCTGCTCCTGAGGAACCACTTCCACTGCTCCTAGTGAAAGGAGTGAGTACACCTCCTGTATAAGGAGTTGCTCGTGAGAGGAGTCTCCAAAGGGGGATGGGGAAATAGGGTGGAAGCGTAGGATGGCACAGAATTGGATGGAGTATTCCCTCTCTACCATGCACAGAACCCAGTGGTCTGAAGTGATATGGGACCATGCATGGTAGAAAGGGAACAGTCGGGTGGAAAAGGTAAGGCGGGATAGATTCAGTTTTGAATCTGGTGCATCATCCTCGATTGCATCTTCAAAAGCCCAGTTTGGGGCTGGGAGGTGGTTTGAGTTGGCCAGAGCCCTGGCCTTTTTCTGCCATTCCTTTTCCACCTTGGACAAGAAACACGGAAGTCGCTCTTTGGCATGTGCTTAATGCAGACCTCACAGGTTTTGAAACCTGGGGACCACAGCATACCCTGTTTCTCGGGAGATGGAAAGGGGGAACCCCTAACTAACTACTATACACTGACTAGAGAGAACTATATACAGAAAATAGTGATAAAGGCACTTGCTAAGCAAGGGCTATGGCACGTTCCAGCTAACTGTTACTAGTGGTAAGAAGGAACTTGTGGTGGGGGGGGTCAGCAGGGCTCTATACTGAGCACAATGAAGGCGCGACACCAGGGGGATGCCCAGGCCAACCTGACAGGAGCTGCTATGGGAAAAATCTTCCGGCTACTGTGCACATGCCTGAGAGCACACCTGATTGGAATGGATATGAACAAGCACTCGAAGAAGAACTAAAAATGACTGGTTGCCTAGATGCAAGTGATCATGGGTTGATTATCCTATTTATGCATAACAAGTATAAAGTTCCAACTAGACCGTCTCTCTCTCTCTCTCTCTCTCTCTCTCTCTCTAAACATAATCATATTCTTTTAAAATGTCAATGTCACAATGCTGATAATTTATTATGAGCCAAATCATCTGGGAGGAAGAATATAAGCAAAAATGTGAATGAGAATTTGGAATTGTTTAAAAATATTTTTACTAGATGCCCAAAGAGAGACAATACCGCAATCAAGCAAGAAGGCTATATTGATTATAAAAACAGCCTGCCTTAGAGGTGAAGCTATAAAAATAAAAAAACAAATTGAAAAAAGGGAGAATTAGAAATGAATACAGATTAGGAGCTAGAAATTGCAGAATATTGATAACGGAGGCAAAAAGGACACAAGCAGAAATCTATGGCCACCAGAGTTGAGGACAATAAAATGAGGCTTTTAAATATATAAGGAATAAAAGGAATCCTAACAATAATAATGGTCCATTACTAGATGGAAATGCTAGAATAATGAAGAAAAAGCAGAGTGTTCAATATATCTTTTAGTTCTGTATTTCGGAACAAGCCAGACGAGGTATTCATATTGGATGATGATGATTAATGATGAAATATTTTCCACTCTAATAATACCTAAGGAGCTGCTATTTAACATACTCCTTAAGTTAGAAATTATTTGATCAAGAGGTCCAGGTAATTTGCATCCAATAATTGTAACAGAGCTGGCTAAGGAGCTCTTGAGATCATTAATGTTCATTTTCAATCAGTCTTGGAACACTGGGGATGTTTCAGAGGACTAAAAGAGAACTAATGTTGTGTACCAGTATTTTAAAAGGATAAACACTATTTAATATTTTTACAGTGACCTGTAAGAATACAAAATCATTACTGATAAAGCCGGCAGATAACACAAAGATGTGGGAGTGGTAAATAATGAAGAGGAGCTGTCACTGATAACGAGCGATTGGGATTGGTTTGAAAAGCTGGGTGTAAGAAGACATGTTTCAATATGGCCAATGTAAGGTCAAACATCTAGGGCCAAGAATGTAGGCCATATTTACAAGGTAATGGACTCTATCTTGGGAAGCAGCAAGTCTGAAAAACCCTTGAGAGTCATGATGGATAATCATTGTGGATGTGCCTTCTGTTGTCCCTGTGAATATTTGTCCAAAATGTCTCCAAATTTGGACAAATATTCATGGGGACAGCACATAGAGCAGCTAAATTCTCCAAAGAGCATGCTCCATCTTCAGGCCATAAGGGCTATGTAGGACTTTCCTTGAAATTGCTCCTCCCAGCTGCTTGAGGCTGCTGTGGTTCCAGAACTGAGAGCAGGTAGACTATCTGTTCAATACTTTGAATGCACCCCTGTAGGTACCCAGTGAGTCTGCCTGCTTTAGATATAGAGTGGGGGTAAGGAATGGTTGGGTAAAGGGAAAGAATGGGAACGGGGAGGGGATGGAGGATTGGATCCTATGGGGAGAGGAACTAGGAGCTGACAGTGGAGACGGGCAGGAGAAGAGGGGGATATTTGGATATTATTTTTATGTAATGAGCATTATGGTTTTTCTTCATCTTATACACTGGTGTTTTGTAACAGTATTAAAGCAACTGCTATTGCTTTTAACACTTCCAAATGTAAGGATGTTAAATCTTCCAGTGTGTTCTACTGATGTCTTTACCAGACAGCATGTATATCCCCCAACATCATTATACTGAGAAGCAGCAGGACAAGATACAGCAAGAATCTAATTACTTCGATCCCCAAAATACTTAAGTCAATGTGCTGTGACAACTCCTTATGATACTGATTATCACTCTCATTATTACCTCGTGCTTTTGTCCCTATGGTGCCACTTCCCACCCACTTTTTAATCCCAATGTAACAATAGAGAACAATATCATTCATAGTGGTGGTGACTACAACAAGCATTAAAACATAGACAATTTCTGCAAAAAGACCTTCTAGCAGAAATGGCTTTATTGTGTGTATACAAAAAAGGGGATAAAAGAGATTAATGTTCTGGATTCAGTGCTCAGTGCAGCGTCCTGTCCTTTGGAACATGCCTCGGTCACAATAAGACATCTCCATCTTTTGGTGCAACCCCACTAGTTCATTATACGAGTCCTGATTTCATCTCAGAAACAAAGCACCCTCTGTCTAGCTCAACTAATGCTGGGAATCCTCTGGAATACACTAATATGGCTGTTAAATGAATTAAAATGCAGCTATGGCTGGAGCTGCTCCCTACAGAGTTCCTCAGAGTGGTCTTGACTCAGGCTCTGAGCTAAAGACAACCGAATCAATGGGAGACATTCCACTAGCTTCAGTGGCCATTGGATCAAATCCATAAAGCCTATTTCACAGTGTGAGATTCCCTGTGTTTGACTGATAGATCACTAAGTGCTGCAATCAAGCCAGCAGTGTGCAGAAGTTGTAGAATTTCATTTTGAGGGCATTGCTGGAATTTGACAAATTGTATTTGTAAATGTACACAAACGTTTCATCCTTCTATAGGTGTATTAACATGGCAAACTAACTTGGAGTTATAATCTAGACAGGAGGTTTTCAAAGGAACAGATGGGAGTTGGGAACCAAAATTAATGCAATACATACACTTCTACACAAAGCTTCTTTGAATTTGTACATTCAAGCTGCCATATATTACCAAACAGTTATCAGTCCTGAACTGGTTTGAAACTAAGTACATCAGACAGTACAGAAGAATGAGTTATAATGAATCTGTGGCTGGAATCTCAATACTGTAACTTTATGAAGGGGCCTTTTTCATGTCTTGTTCCTTTAATTGTTACAAAGAGTGAAATTACAATTTTAAAAATATTTTTAAAACTTTCACATTGATTTCAGTGGTCTTTTAAACCCAGTCCTTGTTGTTTAAGAAATCAACAGGCTGCACAATGCAAGGATAATAGAACATGCAGTGAGGGAAAAGGTTAAAAGAGACACCAAAGATTGCAACCAATCTATACTTTATCTTGTTGACAGCTGTCTTATACAGCCAAGAGTGAGACCCACATACATCCGCTGCAGAAAGGTATTGTATGTACAGACAGTGAGGCATGCAGAGCATTCACGGATCCACCTTTTTTTCTTTTGAGACAAGTTCATAAACAAACAAAAAGCAAATCTGAGCCATAGGTTTGCAAAACTTCACTGAACTCTGTTGATAGGAATCCTGTGTCCAAGCAGGAAGCTTTGCTGGGTCCAACTATACAGCACAGGTATGATAAAAGTTTTTCCTCTCTACAGCTCTTTGAATACATAAAATATGATTTTGTGTTGCCTCCTTCATGTTTTCTAAATAACTGAACAGTTTATTCACTGTCTTGCATTTTAAGGATCATGAGTTCTGTCTTAGATTTTGTGACGGGAGAACATGACAGGATTTCTAATAGGCAATGAAAGACTCGGGAACAATTTTGTAGATAATATTTTTTATTGATATTGACAAGATGCTATTGTTGCATTTAAAAGAAAAGCCCAAGCATATAATGTTATAACTAGAAATCCTCTGAACAGTTTGTATACCTTCAAAATATAATCCATGCATGTCAATATAAAATAGTTGTGGGAAAAAGATGTTTAACATATAATTAAAAAACATTGATGAGTAATATGGCCAGAAGAAGTACTGCACCAAAATCTATAGACTTCATTGGAGTGGATACCACTCTATAGCTACTAATTTTTGTGTTTCTACATAATTTAAAAAAGATTCATGATCTTATTAACTTCTCCATTTGTTCTCTAATCCATAATTTACTTCTCTACATGAAGCATAGCTGGAAGACATGAAGAAAGCTCCTTATGGAAGAGGCATTCCTATCTTTCCAGAGCCTTAAATATGATTTTTAACAACTATAAGCTATTAGAAATCCATTTTTACATTAATTCCTGAAAATGCAGATGGACTGCGAACAGATGCATGCAAATTTTCTTTTCCTCCAACTGTATTTTCATTATTGATGATATTTCCAGAACGTATTAACCCTTTTATAGTCTTAAATCATTTGATTATAAGTCAGGTTTTTCAGAAGCTAAGCTAGTTAGGCTCCTACCCTAGTCATAGTCACCTAAAATTTCCAACTAATTCCAACATTTATTCTTGCAGGATGGACTCTGCTACAGCATATGGAAGTTGAAAACTCTCTCTGCTTTGCAACACTCTCACAGTTGAATGGGTGTTGCAAAGGCTCATTGCAAACAAGAATAAATGATTAGTGCCTGTGAGTATGGGCGTGTATACACAATTTTGCACAGACACATCGGTTTCTACCCTTTTGAAAATTTGGCCCTTGGCAGTTCCTTCTTTTTTTAACACATTGATGGGTCCAAAGCAAGTGAAAGACATAATGATGACAGAGACTGTCTTTGTCTGTTCCTCTGCATATGTAAAATTAATTGGCCATCACTGATTATGCTGAACTGAAATATAATGCTATGTCTCTTTTCCTAAATAATGGATGAAAAGTCTATTTTAGAGGGAAAAGTCTCACATTTTCCTTAATGTCTTAATGACTGAGCCTGAATAAGATTCTGATAGAAATTTGGGAAAATGTCATTAATTTGAGAGGGATCTGTAAGATATTCTTTGTTAGGTGACTGTACATACAGGTGATTCTTAGTTGTACCATTTGCTTTGGTTGACTTGCCAGTAAATTGCCAGCTTTATTCCCCAATTCATAATTTCATTGTATGAATCTATTCTTATTAAAAATATGACAGTACTCTACAATAATGATCCAATGTACTGCAGTGTACATTAGTGATGCGAGCATTTTGGTTTGCTAGAGTTGTACTTAATTTTGGTAAAGAATTGATAGTGCTTTTTTTTTTTTCCGGAATATGCAGAGTTGGTTTACTTTGGTTTCTGTCCTTTACTGTCCTCATAATGTGTTGTCTAAGGGCTTCATCTGTGCATTCTTTGTAACAGAGTTTAATGCATCTGCTCCATGATGATTCTGAGTCCTGGTGTATGCTACTGTTAGGTGGGGATAAGGTGCCTTGTGTCAACCTATTTGTGCATGTATCTACACTCTCATTTGTTACCTGCTAATGTAAGAACCCTGTTATGGCTACTGTGGTAAACCCAGAGCAGTCTTCTACCGGAGGGGCTGGTGGTAAGAGAGGTTAAGTGGGTCCAGCTGAGTAAGGTTACCTGTGGCTCAAGCAAGTTCAGCTGAGCCCAATTAAAAGGCTGTCAGAGTCCTTTTTAAATCAATCCTTGCTAGAAATGGGGGGAGGAGAGATAGAGAGAGTGAGGCTGCCGGCAGGTTGGGGGCAGCAGGACAGGGAGCCTCTCCACGAAGGTAGACAGCTTTCCGTGGACAAAGAAAGAAAACCCAGCCAAAAAGAAGTGATTAGGGGAAGGAAAAGCCTGCCCTGTGGCTTCTAGGCAGTTTGTCTGGACAGCACTTGCCTTGCTAGAGCAACAAAAGGGACTGGAGCCTGGTGAGTCAGGGAGGCACTCTGCCACGCTACAGAGTGACAGTACCCCTATCAATGGCAGTGAGCCATGCTTGATGTACTCTGATAAATGCAGAGTGAATGTAGACACTGTGACCTATGCTGACCATAAAAGTCCTCCAGCAACTGTCCCACAATGCCCAAAAGTGACTGCTCTTGTCACTAATGTAAACTCCAATGATCATGGAGATTAGAAGCCACCACCAACTTTGAACCCCCTGTGTACTTTTGCAAGGCCTTTTCCAGCTTGGTGAGCACACCTAGTGGCTCTCCCTTGTTATGTGTGTAACAGATCCCACTCTACCACAGTGTTCAGCCAGCAGAGCTGCTTTGTCAGTGGTCAGTTCTGCTGGTTTTGGGTTACAATTCACTTAGCTGCCACTGGACTTGGTGTGAGGAATGCCAGGAGTTGGGTGGGAGTCCTGCAAAACTTCCTGCCTGGACACAGGACTCCTTTCAACAGAGTTCAATGCAGTTTTGCAAACCTGTGGCTCAAATGTGCTTTTTGTTTGCTTAAGAACTTGTCTCAAAAGAAAAGAAGGTGTTTCCTTGAGTGCTGTGCACGCCTCACAATCTGTACATACAATACCTTTTCGTAGTGGATGTGTGTGCTGCATAAGACAGCTGTCAATAAGATAAAGTATGGTTTGGCTGCAATCTTTGTTCTCTTTTAATCTTTTCCCTCACTGCATGCTCTACTACCCTTTCATTGTGCAGCCTGTTGATTTCAACTGAAATCAATATGAGAGTTTTCAGTGACTCAGTGGATTTTGAATCCTGCCCAAAATCCCCAACATGTCTAGTTCTTTTTAATTCTTTTTAAATTATAATTTCAATCTTTGTAACAATTAAAAGGAACAAGACATGAAAAAGACCCCTTCATAAAGTTACAGACTCATTATAACTCATTCTTATTTATTGTCTGATGTACGTAGTTTCAAATCATGCTGGGATTGATAATTGTTTGGTAATATATGGCAGCTTGAATGTACAAATTGAAAGAAGCTTGTGTAGACCCTGCCCCACAAACTCCCTCCTACACATGCTCTCCACGCAGGCTCTGTCAGGAAGGGCAAGTGGACAGGGCTGCGTGCCCTAGAACTGTGCTGAAGAGCCAGGGTTGGGGGGAGAGTATGGTCAACCTGAACTGAACCTCGTTTGCTAAGCAGGGGAGAAGGATGCCAAAGCCCAGTAAAAAAAGAGAGTGGGTGGAGACAGGTGGTGTTACCTGGTGATGTGGACTCTGTTTAAAGAACCCTTGACACAATTTTATCCTCCCCTCCACTTCACTTCTCCTTTCCTCTCTGGCTTTCAAAGACAGATTTGAATGGACTCGAGAATCCTGGGTTCTGTTCAGGGGTTACTGGAGCTGACGACAGAGCTAAGCAAGTCCAGGGGCTAAGTTAGAACTGGTGTGGGGACAGAGTTACGCTGAACAAGGATGAAGAGGCAGCAACAGAGAGGCTTCCCTCTGCTCCGTGAAACCAGTAAGAGCTGGGCTCAGTGGTGGACCATCACAAAACATGCCATCACAGCAGTGTCAGTGAGTGGCCAGCTGTGAACACAGCAGCAGGAGTAATTGAGGCAGAAGCAGCGGCAGAAATAATAGGAGCAGTGAAGTGGTTGCAGAGATGGCGGCAGCTTGACGCCCCGCTCCTTGTTCAGGTGAGCTCATGTTAACACACCTCTGGACTCTGGGTCTTTGTTCAACCAAGTGAGCGGCGTGTTAAAGGGACACTTGTTTGTCAGACTTTCACCCTGCGAATTGGAAAACTGAGGCAAAGGACATTGCCCAACATACTGTGCAGGGAGGTCATTTGCTTATGATTTAGGTGCTTTTGAATCATGGCTGTGGTGTTTTCCCAAATAAATGCAGGGTTCCCTTTCTCTTTTATTAAAAAGCTTTCTTTTGTTTTACACAGACTCAGTGCTTGTGGGTGGGGAAGTGTTGCCAAATCCATGGTTCCCTTGTGTCATTCCCCTCAAACTTGGGGTTCCCTCATCCTCCACTTCCCCATCCACAGTGTGGCTTTCTCCCCATCCCCCCACCTCCTGAACTACTCTGAACTCTTCCTGTGCCTTTGGTCAGACAACACTCTCCATAACAGCAACAGCTGCTTAGGAGCAACATAGTGAAGAGACAGCAATATGTTGCTACTCATGAACAACATCTGTATCGCAGAATGTCAAAGCACCCAATACTGGTTCACAGAACTCTTGGATGTAGTGAAAAACAGTGTAATAATTATACATCTACTGTGAGCACCACATCTTCTTCTTAGCATATGTACAATGTGCCTCAGGTGGTGTGGCCAGGATTCATTGCTGAAGTTGGGCCATTGGTTGGATCATTAGTTCCTCCGGCCTGGGCCAGGTACTGACAGGAATTGGGATGTAAATGCTGATCCATAACCCCAGCACTGCACAATTCATAGGTTTGCTAAATGACTGTGTGATATTCATAAATGTACACCAAGCACTACACTATTCCTAGCAACGCCCAATGCTTCAGGGCCAGGTAGCGCACAGTCCAGCATGGCACATTACTGGGTGGACCACTGAAGTGCTCTTCCAAGGTCTTGCTCAGCCGCTACTTCCATGTGGATCTCTTCCAATGGCCCTTGAGTCTGTTCACTGTTAGTGATTGCGTTGGCTACTTGGATCATAGCAGCCCCCACAATAGATTTGCCCATTCCGAATTGATTTCTGCCTGACCGGTAGCTGTCAGGTGTTAGAAGCTTCCACAGGGCTATCACCACTCGCTTTTCAACTGGCAGGGCTGCTCTCATCTTGTGCTTCAGGGCAGGGGATAGCAAGTCACAAAGTTCCATAATTGTGACCTTATGCATGTGAAAATTTTGCAGCCACTGGGAATCATCCCATACCTGCAACACTATGCAGTCCCACCAGTCTGTGCTTGTTTGCCGGGCACAGAATTGGCATTTCACGGTGTGAACCTGCCCCATTGCCTCCATGATTTTCCAGTTGCCACATCCCATGTTTATAGGGAAGTTTGTGTCCATGTCCTTATCACTATCATCATTGCGCTGGCGTCACCTCCTCGTCCGGATCCGCAAATACTGCAGGATAATGCGCCAGGTGTTTACAATGCTCACAACTGCAGTGATGATCTGAATGGGCTCCATGCTTGCAGTGCTATGACGTCTGTGTGGGTAATCCATGAAAAAAGGCACAAAACAATTGTTTGCCATTGCTTTCACGAAGGGAGGGAGGGGAGACTGATGACATGAATGCAAAACCACCCACGACAATGTTTTTGCCCCATCGGGCATTGGGAACTTAACCCAGCATTCCAATGGGCAGCGGCAACTGCAGGGGCTGTGGGATAGCTACCCAAAGTGCACTGCTCTGAGAGTCAATGCTAGGCATGATACTGTGAAAGCACTCTGCCGACTTAATTGCGTTTAATGGGGACACACGCAATCAACTGTATAAAATTGCTTCTGAAAAATCGACGTCTATAAAATCGACCTAATTTTGTAATGTAGACGTACCCTTAGTTAACTAAACGTAAAACTATGATGACTCTAAAATGTAACAGTTCTTTATATTTCAACATGTACTTGATCCAGCACCAGCCACTAGTAGTGGTTTGTTTATATAATTAGCTGATCTGAGAGGACACGTTTATCACAATCTAATCTTGTGCCATCAGACCCGATACATTTTTATTAATATTTATGAACATTTTAAACTCTTTAATATGACAAAATCTATATCTGTTAACAAAAAAATTGTCTTTTAACAACTCATAGCTCTTATTTGCTTAAATTTGCAGCTGTAAGCTGAGAGAGTGTATCACATTTTGGACCGATAGAAATGTGCATGAAAACACGTTGTGAAACTCATCAAATGCCAAAAAATTAACAAGTGTCTAAATTTGAGGTCACCTTTGGCTTCAGGGCCAGATGGTTCTCTTGGCCCTCGCTGGAAGGCAGGGATGCGCTCAGTACACATAGCCAGAAATAACAACAAAGAGTCCTTTTGGCACCTTAGAGACTAACAAATTTATTTCGGCATAAGCTTCATGGGCTAGAACCCAATTCATCAGATGTATGGAGTGGGAAATACAGGAGCTGGTATCAATACATAAAAAGACGGGAGGTGCCTTACTAGGTGTGAGGTCAGTCTAATGAGACAATTCAATTAACAGCAGGATGCCAAGGGAGAAAAAAAATAACTTTTGTTGTGGTAATGAGAGTGACCCATTTCAAACAGTTGACAAGAAGGTGTGAGTAACAGTAGGGGGAAATTAGGTTTAGGTTTTGTAAAGACCCATCCACTCCCAGTCTTTATTCAGGCCTAATTTGTCCAGTTTGCAAATTAATTCCAGTTCTGCAGTTTCATGTTGGAGTCTGTTTTTAAAGTTTTTTTGTTGAAGAATAACCACTTGTAGGTCTGTTATTGAGTGGCCAGGGAGATTGAAGTGTTCTCCAACTGGTTTTTGAATGTTATAATTCCTGATGTCAGATTTGTGTACATTTATTCTTTTGCATAGATACTGTACAGTTTGGCCAATATATATGGCAGAGGGACATTGCTGGCACATGATGGCATATTGGTTAATGTTCAGGTGAATGAGCCCCTGATGGTGTGGCTGATGTGGTAGGTCCTACGATGATTTCCCTTGAATAGATATGTTGACAAAGTTGGCACCGAAGTCTGTTGCAGGATTTGATTCCTGGGTTAGTGTTTTTGTTGTGTGGTGTATAGTTGCCTGTAAGTATTTGCTTCAGATTGCGGGGCTGTCTGTAAGCAAGGACTTGCCTGTCTCCCAAGGTCTTTGGGAGTGAGGGACTGTCCTTCAGGATCGGTTGTAGATCCTTGATGATGCACTTGAGGGGTTTTTGTTGGGGGCTGTAGGTGATGGCTAGTGGCGTTCTGTTACTTTCTTTGTTGGCCCTGACTTGTAGTAGGTGACTTCTGGGTACCCTTCCGGCTCTGTCAATCTGTTTCTTCAATTTACCAGGTGTGTACTTTAGTTTTAAGAATGGTTGATAGAGACCCTGTAGGTGTTTGTCTCTGTCTGAGGGATTGGAGCAAATACGATTGTATCTTGCCTGTAGACAATGAGTCATGTGAAGTGGTCTGGATGAAAGCTGGAGGCAAGTAGGTAAGTACAGCAGTCAGTAGGTTTCCGGTATAGGGTGGTGCTTATATGACCATCCCTTATTAGCACTGTAGTATCTAGGAAGTGGACCTCTTGTGTAGACTGGTCCAGGCTGAGGCTGATGGTGGGGTGGAAATTGTTGAAATCCTGGTGGAATTCCTCAAGGGCCTCCTTCCCATGGGTCCAGATGATGAAGATGTCATCAATATAGAGCAAGTAAAGTAGCAGGGTTAGGGAATGTGAGCTGAGGACAATTTGTTCTAAGTCAGCCAGAAAAATGTTGGCATACTGTGGGGCCATACAGGTACCCATAGCAGTCCTGCTGACCTGAAGGTATAAATTGTCCCCAAATCTTCTGAAATAGTTGTGGGTGAGGACAAAGTCATAAAGTTCAGCCACCAGGTTTGCCATGATAGTATCGGGGATGCTATTCCTGATGACTTGTAGTCCATCTTTGTGTGGAATGTTCGTGTAGAGAGCTTTAAAAAACAGAGGACTCCCCTATAGACCCAACGTCATAGTTACAGAAAACAGGAATAAAACTACCTCTTGGCATAGGGAAATTCACAAGCTAAAATAAAAGATAATCTAACGCATTTCCTTGCTATTATTTACAATTTCTGTAATTTTAGATATGTCATTTCAAGATCTTTTCAGGAGCTGGTTTACCTGCTTGGTCTCTCTCATTGTCCTGAGAGGGAACCAACAAAGAAAGCACAAAAGAAAACCTTCCCTCCCGCCACCAGATTTGAAAGTATCTTCTTTCCCCATTGGTCTTTCTGGCCAGGTGCCAACTAGGTTAATTGAACTGATTAACCCCTTACAGGTAAGTGATTCTGTACCTCTGGACAGGAGGGTGTTTATGTTACTGCATACAAAAAGGTTGTTACCCTTCCCTTTATATTTATGACAGCATATGATATTTTTGTAGCAAAATTCATACAATAAACTGTATCTCATTTTCTTGTAGCTAGGAAGAAAGATTCCCTGCACAAAGGCCACATCCTTCTCCTTCCTGGGAAAGCATGGTGCACAAGGTGTTCCAGAAGATGTTCATTTTCTTTGTCCTAACTTTCATTCTTGGAAGTTTTCTTTCTGGGATATTTAGCAAGTGGCAAACAAAAATGATGAGTAAGTAAAGAATATATAGATAGAAGGATTTTGTGTTTCTTGGAACAGAGACCATCTTTTTGGAGCACATAAAATAAGTAGCACAACGAGGGTGCAAGTACAAATAATACAAATAAAATATCTGAGGGGCCTGTCCTGTCAGTTTCTTAGTTATCCTGGCATGTGTAGGGAAAAGAATGCTACGAAAAGCCTCGTTTGCCACTGAAGTTATGTGTTTGATGACATACGGCAGGATTCTTCCTAACAATATTCCTCCTGCCGTTCATCTCCCAGGTTCTCCTTCTAACAAGCCTTTTAATAATCATGGTAGCTTGTGTTGCATGCCTTTAATTGTCTAGACAAGTGACAGTGAACTAGAGATTCATATTAATCCTGAGCTGCAATTTTAGTTCCTCAGAGGTTAATTTGAGTTCTGTGACTTCCTGAATGAAAAGAGAATTCTGCAAAATTAAACTGATAGTTTATCTTCCTTTCTTGCATACATCTTCTCTTCCAGTTCCTAAGGAAGATTGGCTGATGAGTCAAGTCTATCGCAAAGACACATTGAACTCCACCTGCCTGATGAACAACCTTTCTCATTCACAAAGCAAAATGAAATATAATGTTGCAAAACAGATCTTCGTGGATCATAACCACAAGTTCATCTACTGTGAGGTGCCCAAGGTGGGCTGCTCCAATTGGAAGAAAATCATCCTTCTCCTGACAATGAACCTGAGCAGAAAGGCTAATGAAGTCGACCATGATCTCATCCACAAAACCCCACTGATAAAGAGGCTGAGTTCTTACCCTTCTGACTACCAGGAGAAATTGCTGACCAGTTACACCAAAGTGATGTTCACCAGAGATCCCCTGGAACGGTTGGTTTCAGCCTACAGAGACAAGCTTCTGCACTCTGAGCCATACTATAGTATCACTGTGGCAAATGAGATCAAGGCCATGTGCAGGAAAAACAAAAATTCAACTGAAAAGGTGACTTTCCAGGAGTTTATTAATTTTATTCTGACAAAAAACCCAGAACTTTTGGATATTCATTGGAAACCAATGTTTCTACTCTGTGATCCTTGCAACATTCACTATGACATCATGGGGAAGTTTGAGACCTTGGAGCAAGATTCTGAACATGTTCTCCGGAGCATTGGAGCCCCAGGGGATATGCACTACCCTAACTTTAAGAAGTATGGCTCAGAGAAACGTACTAGTGATAATATCACCCTGGAATATCTCAGAAAGCTGAGCTCAGAGCAAATTGAAAAGATCAAGAAGCTGTACCAGATGGATTTTGCCTTGTTCAACTATCCTTATGATTTGAAAATGAACCTTTATGAGACTGATATAGTATGAACTGGAAGGCAATTTTTATTCATACAATATCACATGGAGTTGTCACTCTAGATTATTACAGCTGGTTGATGGTAGCAGTCAAGCATTGTTGGTGTTTTGTGGCTCATAAAGCTATTTGTCATAGGCACTTGTGTGATGCTGTATGGAATATGGGACATAATTTCTTATATTATCAGTACCAATATTACAAAATTGCAATGAATCTTATACCAGATATGCCATGGAAAGTATCAGTGGAAAAGGTATGATTTGCTAAATATGATGAGCTAGTTCATATGTCTGTATCGTCTTTGTATTGTGAATTACAAAAGTGTCTTTTATTGATATCTCAAACTTGTGCTGTGTATCTGGATGATAGCCCCAGACAGATTAACATCAGCACTATCCAGCCTCCTTGATAGCCCATCAAGGGGAATGAGCTGCACAATGAACTCTTTGAGAGAAGTCAGGAGCTACATCTATGAGTTAGCTGGACATGTCAGGATATGCCTATGGACAGAGGACTCTAAGAACTTTCCCATGCCCATGTGCTGTGAGCGTGTATTCGGGACAAAAAATGTAAAAGCCACATGAAAAAGAATATTAAAGGGCAGCTGCATCACCTCCATTTCACATTTAATCGTGCTTCTCACTCCGGAGTAACTTCTGAAGCACTGGAATGGGTTACCGAGGGAGGTGGTGGAATCTCCATCCTTAGAGGTTTTTGAGGCCCAGCTTGGTTAAGCCCTGGCTGGGATGATTTAATTGGCATTGGTCCTGCTTTGAGCAGAGAATTGGAGATGACCTCCTGAGGTCTCTTCCAACCCAAATATTTTATGCTTCTATGATTCTCTACAAACTGAAGCTTGGAACAAAGGACTGATGGACCCATTCAAGCTTCGGATGTGTTCCGGAGGGACTTTACAAGTTAGCAAGCTGACCAATGCTGCTAAGAACCTGATGTATGGACTCTGAAGTCATATGTATGTTTCTGATTGCTTTGACCATCTAACAACTCTCTTCTTGTTCTTTTCTCTTATAATAAACTTTTGGTTTTTAGATACTAAATGATTGCCTTGCAGCATGGTATTTTGGTATCCAAAGTAGTATTGATCTGGTAATGTGGCTGGCCCTTTGGGGATCAAAAGAACATTTTGTATAATGAATAGCATTTTAAGTAACTTTTCTGGACCTATTTGCTGATTGGAAGCAATAAAGGGGGGTATGTTATTTCTTTTTTCCGGGTTCTTGCTAACCACTGTGAGAGATCAGGAGCACAGTTTGTGACTGGTTTGTGAATCTAACTATAGTGTTTAATCACCAGTTTTGGGAAAATCTGCTCTTCTTTTTGAAGCCTTCCCTGACCTTGGAATTTTCATTGTGAGCTACCCAACGCAGCTGGAGTCACAACTTGTCTACTGAATCAATGTAGCAAATGTTCCACCTGTATCAGATTTTTTCCTTCTGCTGATCTGATTGCTTTGAATGTATGTGAAATTCACAGAGATCCTTGGCATGATGAGGGCAAGAGATGGAGAATATGGCTTTTCCATACACAGATGTTTCAGAGCATCCATGTTCAGTCTAGATTATTTTGATT
The DNA here is from genome assembly GCA_007922305.1 of Dermatemys mawii. NCBI lineage: Eukaryota > Metazoa > Chordata > Testudines > Dermatemydidae > Dermatemys > Dermatemys mawii. The sequence goes on along the minus strand of ML677332.1, from coordinate 43,465,905 downwards.
TTCAATTAATAAAAAAATATGAAGTAGTGTAGTCCCTAACCGTGCGGGAGCCTCCAATGGGAATCCTCTAGCAGACAGGCAGACATCTTACATGTAAAGGTGTAGGGCACCAAAGAGAATCATTACTACATATACATCTGGAAATTGCAAGAGTACAGCAGCGTTCTCACCACACCCTGTCAAGTCCCCCGCCCAGGGTGTTGGAAGGAGATGTTGTAGATGCAGCAAAGCTGGCATTGTGCCAGCTTGGGCTCCTCCCACCCCAGTCATGGGAATACTCAGCTAAAAAGTGTGTAGCAGCTTCGGAGCCTCTTTGCACTGCCATAGCTGGAGCCAGAATCTGGCCCATGGTCTGATCCAAAATGAAAACTTCAATAAACTCCTCTCTCCTAGAGAAGTGACCAGGAGGTTTTTAATTTTATTCTAAAAAACCTAAAACAGAAAAACAATCCAACAATAATCATCAGCATCAGCCAGAACACTTGGACATTCATTGGCATGTTTCTACTATGTGCGCAATGCAACATTCACTATAACATCATGAGGAAATGTGAGACGGTGCAGCAAGGTGTTGAACATGTACTCAAGTGTATTTGAGCCCCAGAAAGTCTGCATTATGCTAACTTTAAGAGATATGGGTCCAAGAAACGGACAACTGCTGTTATCAAAATGGAGCATCTCAGAAAGCTGAGCTCACAGCAAATTCAGGAAATGGCACCAGAGTCAAAGTCATGTCAAGTATTTGCCTTTGATGGGAACTTAACTCACTCAGACTATTTGTTTTTTCTGAAAAATGGGGAGCAGTATTTGACCACAGCCCTGAGATAACCCAAACTGCCCCCTCTCTGCATGCGGGTGACACATTGATATATTTCATGTTTTTAAAGCTGTGCCTTAATTCGTCAAAACTGGAGGAGCTATGTCAAGAGTTAGCCAATGCAGCTTGCTAGCTCCACTAGCCACTTCCAGTTGCTAATGACCAACAGGAATAAGTTACAGTTCTCACCTCTCTCCTTAAAGCTGGTCCTTTTTGGTGGGAGCATGGTGTTAGGGTTGCCCCTCAAGTTTGCCTGAAGAATGAAGCTCTCCACCCTTTTCCTCAAACAATGTTCCTGGCTGGTGAACTAAGCTGGATGGTTCCCAGACTGAAAAGTGACAGTTTGATGAGCCACAGAAGCCTCTTGAGTATTGATATGAATTATGACCATAGAGCCACAGCATGGAAATATAGGAGAGGGCCATTACTGAGCAGCAGTAATGGGGAAATACATCTGTCCCACATCAAATCTTCCATGTCGCTCTTTATTCACCATGCCCAGCATTCTGTCTTGTGTGTTGTCTTACCGACCCTTCCAATAACATTGTTTCTCACATATTCTCCACACAGATCAGCGCAATGGAGACCATCTTCCTCCCATATCCATTGCCTTCTATAGGTTCCTTCCTCGAAAATGTCCCCCAGATATTTCCTTTAGTTTGCAGCAGCAGCTTCTTATTCCAGCCAGCTGTGCTGGGCTGACAAGCCTCTTTAGTCTCATCAGACTTTCTCTTCCTGCCAGCAAACCCTAATAGATTTATGGGTAGGAGAAGCTGTTTGCTGAGAGCAGGCTGCTATCTCTGCTCCTCCAAGATCTTCAAGAACAAGCCTCTTCATTATAACACAAACCTTTAAATCTGAACTCATGTGTTCTCCATGAATGTGTAACAGATCAGACACACAGAGCCAGTGCCCCTATGTAGCTGAGTTTACACGTAAAATTTTGTATTAATGCAGGTGTCACAGGGAGCTATACCAGGGCACCTTCTTGTGGCATGACATGGCTCTATGGTGCACTGCCCTCAGTTCCCTCCTGGCTCTTGTAAACTTATTCACAGTCAAGAATACACTAAACTAAAATTTCCCTTTTGTGAGGCCTCATTTATTTAGTCTCTTACAGCATGTCAACATTTCTTAAGCCCTCAAGTCCAGCCTTTGTTCCCCTTGATTCAGGGTTCCCACAGCCCTTCTCCTGGACCTGTGCAACATTTTGGGTAGATTCTTCCCTGTATGGGTCAGGAATCACACAGCCCTCCTTTTAGCATCTGCATGGATAATTCAAGTCAGCTGTGGGTTTAGAGGGGATGTGAAAGCAGCTATAAAATAAAAAAATGGAAAAAATTGATAAAAAAATGGAAAAAATTGATAGCAGTGAATGTAAATTAGAAGCTAGGAATTGCAGAAAATCGATAAGGGAAGGACACAAGGAAAAATCTATGGCCAACAGAGTTAGAACAATAAAATGGAGCTTTTAAGTAGATAAGGATCATAAGGAATCCTAACAATGGTCCATTACTAGATGGAAATGATCCAATTTCAATAATAATGAAGGAAAAATACAAGTGTTCAATCTATATTTTTATTCTCTAGTTAAAAAAAAAAGCAGATGAGGGATTCATATTGGATGATGATTAATGAAATCATTCCATTCCAATAATAACTAAGGAGGATGTTAATCAGCAGCTCCTAAAGTTAGAAAATATTTGATCAAAAGGTCCAGATAATTTGCATCCAATAATTGTAAAAGAACTGGCTAGTAGGGAGTGTCACCCTAAATTGAACCTCATTTTCTAAGCAGCAGGATGGGATGCCAAATCCCAGTAAAAATGAGAGAGGATGGAGATAGGTGTTGTTACCTGGTGGTGTGGACTCTGTTTAAAGAACCTTGGACATCATTTTAGCCCACCTCCTGTGCCCCTCCTCTCCCTTCTCCAGTATTTAAAGACAGACCTGATTGGACTCAATTGAGATCCCCCGGTTTTGTTCAGGGATTAGTAGAGCTGAAGCCACTGATGACCCAAGTGCAGGGTCTAAGCCTTAGACCTAGTGTTGAGGACTGCATCTCCCATTGACATAGTGCTGCCCACATGAGGGGCTAGGTTGTTATAACCGCATCACTTGGGGGGTGTGTGGATTTTTCACACCCCCTGAGTGACATGGTTATACTGATGTAAGTTTGTAGTATAGAGCTGGCCCTGGACTCCACTGCTTCCCACAAACTCTTCCAGGGTCTCCTCCCTGAAGCCACCTTTCACCTACTTCTCCAAAACTCTCCTTCTCCTAATCTCCCCTCTTCCTTCTCCCAAACTCACCTCAGTATCCCCCAAACTCCTCATTCTCTTTCCCCTAAACCACCTCTTGCCCAACTCTCTTCTCCCTCTCAAATCCTTCTGTCTTCTATTCTGGTCCCCCAAATTCTCCTCATAGCTGCCCTCTAGTGCCTGTGTTCTTCCCCCTTGTGCCTGTCCTCTCCTGTATCTGTCTCCCTTCTTCTCCTCTGACCTTGTGCCCAAAGAGAAAAGTGAGTCCTGTTCCAACCAAGGCACCTCTCTCATAATCCAGCCAGGATCCTCCTGCTCTGCAGGCCCTCCAGGCCAGCATAAGAAGGGCTGAGCCAGCTGGACCCACCACTGAAGGCTCCTGCCTGCCTAGTGCAAGAAGTAGTGACTCTGGATGATGGGAAGGCTATAGTTGCAGTAGATTCCTCCTGTTGATCCTAGCAGCAGAGAAAGAGAGGTGAGAAGATGGAGAGCTCTGAGCACTGTTGCCCTCAGCAGACTTAGCCTCTGTCCCCTTTGCTGCTTCCCTTCCCTTCCCACCGGACCAAAAGTATGTTTGGGGGAAGGCACTGTTGTCCCCTACCAGCTGTACATTGAGAATGCTTATGCAGAGTCACCTGTAAGTAGTGTTTATTCTTGATTTGCTAGTTAAACTCTTCAGAATGTTTACCTAATCTCTATGAATGGCTGAATGCAAACATAATTCTAGGAGGTTATGGCACAGTGAATGTTTATCTTTCTTTCTTCTGCATATCTTCTCTTTCAGGTCCTACAGAAGATTGGCTGACGGATCAATTCTATCGAAAAGCCACTTTTAGTGCCATCTGTCTGAATTATAGCCTCTCTGATTTGGAGAGAAAATCCTGCACACTCTGAGCCATATTATGTAGGGGTAGCGGATGAAGTTAAAGCTATGTTCAACAAAAACAAAAATTGGATTGAAAAGGTGACTTTCCAGGAATTTAACTTTATAATGTTAAGAAAACAAGACCATCTGGATATTCACTGGAAACCAGTGTTTATTCTCTGTGATCCTTGTAACATTCATTATAGTAGAGGGAAGTCTGAGACCTTGGAGCAGTTGACTGAACATGTTTTCAAGAGCATTAGATCCCCAGAGAGTTTGTATTACCTAATTTAAGTCTTTTTGCTCACAGAAACAGACCAGTGATGATGATATTATGGAGTATCTCAGGAAAGCTCAACTCAGAGCAAATTCAGAAGATAAAGGAGCTGTACCAGATAGTTCTCCTTGGTTAATTATCCTTTTAAATTTGAAAATGAAATTTTACATGAGGAATGATATTCAAATAGTATCATGGAACTTTTCCATAAAGGGTATTTGACAGGGGTTGGTTGCACCAGTATATTGCAGTTATGATTATAGTGCAACTCAGAGGGTGATGTGTGGGATTTGCTTTACAGAGAAAGAGATCAAGGTGGTGTAACAACATCCTCGCACTTGTAATGTTACTGGAAGATCTGGAATCAGTTTTACTAACTTTTCTAATTTGGTAATCAAGGCTGGGGTCCATCGTAAAGAAAGTTCCAGGGAAAGCTGGAGCTAGCTACCTTTCCCTTGAAAGGACACGGACACAGCCCTCTGATCAAGAATAGGCCAGCAAGCAATAAATTTTTCAAAAACAAAACCAATATTTATTTAGATGTGAGTGGTTACAGTAAAAGAGTAGAGCTAGATTAAAATAGGATTTCAGTTAAAAGGAAAGGAAGTGACACAGCAAATAAAAACGCAGCACTACAATAACAATTTCAATCAACACAATGGCATATAACAGTAAAAGCGACAAAGATATATGACAGTGGAATCATTCACTCTATACCTTATGACAATATAACAATCCAACATGTAACAATATATTAATTAAACATTCAGTGTTAAATACTTAAAACTAAGCATCTACTACGTGCTGGCCTGGTGGTTACTATATGGATAGGTCAGGGGTGGGCAAACTTTTTGGCCGGAGGGCCACATTGAGTCTACAAAATTATATAGAGGGCCGGGTAAGGGAAGGCCCCGCCCCCAATCCGGCCCCCTCCCACTTCCCGCCCCCTGACTGCCCCCTCAGAATCCCCATCCAATCCCCTCCCATCCCGACTGTCCCTTCCAGAGACCCCTAACCACCCCCAGGACCCCACCCAATTCCCCTGCTTCCTGTCCCCTGACTGCTCCGGCCCCTATGTGGCTTGGCTCTGGGGCGAGGGGCTGAGCACGCATCCCTGGTCCCCGGACTGCTGCCCGTGTGACGCGGCTCCAAGAGAGGGGCTCAGTGCGCAGCCCAAGCCTCCCGGAGCACCGCCCCCCCAGTGTGGCTCCAGGGGAGGGGCTGAGGGCGCAGCCCCAGCCGGCCCCCGGAGTGCCGCCCACATGGTGCAGCTCCAGCTGGCCGCAAGAGTGCTGCCCACACGGCGCGGCTCCAGGGGAGGGGCTGAGTGTCGGGGACTCGAATCCGGACACGGCACGGTTCGTTGTCTGACCGCAAAGAGACAGGCAATACCAGCAAAGTCCAATCACGAGCTCTTTACTGAAGAGTGCACACAACAATATAGAGCAGCTCATCTCCAAAGAGAACCAGCTACCCATTCTAACAACTAGTAAGCTTTTTATAGACAGTTCCGTCACGTGACAAATTATTCGTTCAAGAAACCTCCCCCCCCTTTGTTAGTTAGAAACTTCTAGTATCTCATTACAAACTTAAGCAATACCTAATCTATAACTGACACAATACATGCTATCTCAGTACTCTCTTATCAGCATGGTCGACATGTACCAAAACCAGAAGACAGGAAAGATACATGATCTTTGTAAATGATTTGTAAATGATTGATTTGCAAATGTAATCATTGTAAATGATTTGTAAATCTTTGATAAATGATCAGTGTAGGGCATTGAGGCTCCCAATAGATTAGTACATCTGGTACAAGAATGCTTAGAATGCAGCTCTCCCATGGTCAGCAAAAGTACAGACTCGTTTGCAGCTCTGCTCAATTTAAACTACCCAGAATCCCTTGGCTTAACTATGGTTCATATAGACACAAGTACTCTGGGCATATGGATCTATCTGGGCCTAACAACCCCATTGTGGCTGACAGTGTAGAAACATAGACAGCTAGTTCCTGCCCTAGGGAGCTTTACAATCTAAGTATAAGAGAAGAGACAATGGAGGGTGGGGGTGGGGGGGTGATAGACACAATGAGGCAGGGGAAGGGCAAGGAAACAATGATAAATCTTGGTCTGTTTGATCGACCATGATGTCAGCACATCAGCAGCCTAAATGTTGTCAATTTTTTCATAGACATCACAGAAAAGGAGTTTCAAGGAGGGATCTGAAGGAGGACAATGAGGTAACTTTGCAGACGTGTATGGGGTGTGCCTCCCAGGCATGTGGGGCAGCATGGGAGAGAGCACGATGATGCTTGTTTGAAATTTAACAAGTGGGCAATGGAGGCTGGCACTATCAGCCTAGTGGAGCTGGCAGATAATAGGTAAAGTAGGAAGCTGACTACAAATGTCCTTGGCAGTGAATCCAAGTAGCTTATGTCTGATGTGATGGAAAAGGGGCAGGCAGAGAACTGGGTTCCATGGTCACAGCAAGGGGCTAGGAAAATGGTATTTGAACAGTTCTGAGTGGAACAATATTGCATTTGTCAAGGCCAGATAAAAGGATGCTGCAGTAATTGAGGTGCAAGATGATGAGAGCCCAGATGCAGGTTTTTGCTGTGTAGATGCATAGGAAAGGCTGTGTCTTAAAGCAGGTTTTAATAGACCAGTGCACAAAACAAAGTCAGAATACTTTTGTACAGCACAGAAAATACTAACATTTTCAGAGCCCCTTATCTGAAAGCAAATCACTTGGATTATTTTTCAAACTTTCCAAATGGAAAAATCTCATAATGTGGATATAAAAGCAACTTTGCCTAAGAACTGAAATGTGCACTAGGGAACTTGTACCAGTTTTGTACTCTGGGAGCAGAGAATAGGGAAAAACTAGTTATCATACGGGGAGAAAAATTAGATGTGGTGAAAGATAATGTGTATCTGTCACAAAATTAATGAACTCATATGCTTAATGCTTCTGGATTTTCTGTATCCTTTGAGAAGAAAGTCATCTTGGACAGTTCACTAAAGATATCTGCCCAGTATAAAGCAGCAGTTGAAAAAACAAATTAGAGGCTTTTGTATAATAAAAAGAGATAGAAATACAGAAGACAGCATTATATGAAATACAGGTAAATCCTGGTATGCACTAGCATGCAATTTTGACCACTTCAGTATAATTATAATAGTATGGAGACTGAAAAGGCCGTGGGAATGTGAAAATGTTAGAGATGTGGCAGGACTTATATAGTCCAAAGCCTAGGATTATTTAGTTAGATGGACGAACTGGAGGCTTCCGCCACAGCCAAGGAAATATCCTTATTGCTGGCAAGAAGATTTTGTTCCTTTTCTGTCAGGTTTAGACTTAGCAAAGATGATCCATGCATTTGTGACCTCCATAGTTGACTGTAGATTTTGCATCTAGGGATGAAAACACGTGCTTATAAAAGATAAAATTGGTCCAGAACACAGAAGCCTCTCTATTTAGCAACATACACCACATAGAGTACAACATCTCAGAATTCTGCTGTCCTCACTGGCTCACAATGGAATTTCTGGGTCATTTCTGGGCTTTGGCTTTCATCTCAAAAACTCTTCAGGGAAACATTTCTTTCCGCATGGTCATGACAGCTGTAATGCCCTGGAACAATGAAACTGTCAACCTCAAAATGAAAATAGAGCCAGTTGACAGTTTTCAAATTTTGAAATTCTGAAGAAATTTCATTTGTAAAAATTTGAAAAAAGTGGAAAAAATGTCAGTAAAACATTAGTAATCGGCCAACTCCATTTTTGACTAATGATAGAGCTTGTCAAAAGTTTTCAAAGTACAGTACGCCATTTTAAGAAAATTTTGAATTTCAAAATAAAAGGGAAATTTTTAAAAAAAGGTGTTGCAAATTTTCTCCTCTTTGCCCCTCTCCTGCCCCAATCATCTGTAAGTGACACTCTTTGAGCAGGCCAGAGAGCTATGTTGACAGCTGATCCATGAATTTGTAACTCAGTTGTGGAAGAGATCAGACTGATCATGAATTTTTGAAGCTTCAAAGCAAAATATAAAACCTATTATTTTAAACAGTCTGCCCATGAAAAATTCATAAAACCAAAACAAAAGGCCAGATGGTAGATAAGAAAAAAAGGAACTGCTGTATATCTTTGACTATGTGTTAGAGCAGTGTGAGACTATCAAGATACTGTGATGATGGGTGTGGTATAAAACATAGGATATGGGAAAAGATTTAACTGAGGCACACAACGGTATGAAGGATATAAAGAAAGGGCCTATCGCTTTTCTTATGGCCCATAATACCAAAGGTAAGGTGGAATTTGGAATACTAGGACATTTAGAACACATAAAAAGATGTCTTACCTCATAGTCCCCCATGAGAATTCACTGCAGTATGAGGCCAGCATGGTCAAATACTTTAGCCTGGATAATTTTATGATCACTGATATTTATGATTATATAAACTAAGGGTATGTCTACACTATGAAATTTGGTCGATTTTATAAAAGTCGATTTTTCAGAACCAGTTTTATACAGTCAATTGTGTGTGTGTCCCCACTAAGCACACTGAGTCAGCCGAGTGCATCCACAGTACTGTGGGTAGCATCGACTCTTGGAGCAGTGCACTGTAGGTAGCTATCCCACTGTCCCTGCAGTGTCCGCTGCCCATTGGAATTCTGGGCTAAGCTCCCAATGCCTGATGGCGCAAAAACATTGTCACGGGTGGTTTTGGGTGCATGTTGTTAGTCTCCCCTCCCTTTTTCCCTCCCTCCGTGACAGCAATGGCAAACAATCATTTCATGCCTTTTTTCCTCGATTACCCATGCAGATGCTATAGCACTTCAAGCATGGAGCCCATTCAGATCACCGCTGCAGTTGTAAGCATTGTAAACACCTCATGCGTTATCCTGCAGTATTTGCGGAACTGGGCAAGGAGGCAATGACAGCATGATTGTGATAGTGATGAGGACATGGACACAGACTTCCCTCAAAGCACGGAATGTGGCAATTTGGACATCATGGTGGCATTGGGTCAGGTTCATGCCATGGAATCCCAGTTCTGAGCCTGGGAAACAAGCACAGACTGGTGGGACCGCATAGTGTTGCAAGTATGGGATGATTCCCAGTGGCTGCGAAACTTTTGCATGCATAAGGCCACTTTCCTTGAACTTTGTGACTTGCTTTCCCCTCCCCCGAAGCACAAGAATACCAAGTGTGACAAAGTTCCGAGTCTGTATTGGTGGGTCCTGCGCTTCCTGGCAGATTTAGGGGCCTCAGAAACTCATCTAGGCCCAGAGTGACCTCCCTTTCTCAGTAACTAATTAAGGGAGGCAGAAAACGGGGGAGCCCAGGCCCTCCCTTTACTCCGGACTCCAGCCGAGGGACCCTAATAGTATCAGCTAAGATGGCTGACCTTTTATCCACAAAACACAATACAATTCCCTGAGCTACTTCTCCACAGCAGTCCCCACTTCTTCAAACTCTACTTCACCCTTACCTCAGGGCCTCCTTCCTTCTGTACGATACGTTGTCCACCACTCAGTCTCACCAACAGCATAACTTCCTCCCACAGCTCCTGACACCCACAGCCCACCTGACTAACTGGGAGGTTTTTATCTGGTTTCAGCCAGTCCCTGATTGGCTTCAGGTGTCCCAATCAGGCTAGCTGTTTCTACTCCTTTCTAGAAGCTTCCTGACTGGCCTGTAGTAGCCTTTGTTTGGCTATCCAGGGAACAGGAACCTGCACATCCTGAGGCTGATATACCTGCCTTCCAGCACTCTCTTATACCTTCTGGTCTGACTCTGTCACAACAGGTATGTTAAACTTTCTCTCTGCTGCTCTTTGAATATATAAAATTTAAAGTGATTTTGTTTTGCCTCTTGCAGGTTTTGTAAATAACTGAACAGCTTATTCACTGTCACTTGTGTTTCAAAGATTATGAGTTCTAGCTTTAGATTTTGTGATGGGAGAATGTGATAGGATTTCTTAGAGGTTCCCACAGACTCAGGCATAATTTTGTAGATGATACTTTTTTATCAATATTGACAAGATCCTGTAATTACAATTAAAAGAAAAGTCCAAGCATATAATGTTATAGCTAGAAGTCCTCTGAACAGTTTGTATCCCGTGAAAATATAATCCATGGATATAAATGCAAAATAGATATAGGAAAAAGGTGTAACCTCTATGTGCTTAGCATGTCATTTTAAAAATAGTTGGTAAGAGTTACATGGCCAGAAGAAATACTGCACTAAGAAATATAGACCACTTCAAACTTCACTGGATCCACACTCTGTATTTACTAATTTCTGTTTTTCTACATAATTTAAAAATATGCTCATGGTTTTATTAACTTTTCCACTTTGTTCTCTTATCCATAATTTGCTTTTCTACGTGAAGCATAGCTGGAAGACATAAAGAAAGCCCCATATGGACAAAGCAGTCATTTCCTTCCCAGAGACTTAAATATGATTTTTAATAATTGTAAGCTATTAGAAATCCATTTTTACATTAATGTAGGGACTCCTCTAATTTCTGAAAATACAGATGGAATGCAAACAGATGCCTCCAAATTTTCTTTTCCACCAACTATTTTTTTTTATCATTGATGCTATTTCCAGAACGAATTAACCCTTTTATACTCTTCAGTCATCTGATTGTAAGTCAGGTTTGTCAGAGGCAACTAAGCTAGTTAGGCTCCTATCCTAGTCATAGCCTCCTAAAATTTCCAACTAATCCAAAATTTATTATTAAAGGATGGACTCTGCTACAACACATGGAAGTTTTAAACTCCCTCTGCTTTGCAACACACTCTCACAATTGAATTGGTGTTAGAAAGACTCATTGTAATGCAAACAAGAGTAAGTGGTCAGTGACTATGGGTGTATATACACAATTTTGCACAGAGACTTCAGTTTCTACCCTTTTGAAAATGTTGTCCTTGGCAGTTCCTTCTTTTTTTTTTAACACATTGATGGGTCCAAAGCTAGTGAAAGACATAATGGTGACAGAGACCATCTTTGTCTGTTCCTCTGCATATGTAAAATTCAGGGGTTGTCACTGATTATGCTGGATTGAAATATAATAGTATGTCTCTTTTCTTAAATAATGGATGAAAAGTCTATTTTAGAGGGAAATGTCTCACATTTACCTGTATCTTAATGACTGAGACTGAATAAGATTCTGATAGAAAGTCAGGAAAATGTCATTAATTTGTAAGATATTTTTTGTGATATGACTGTACATACAAGTTATTCTTGGTTATACTATTTACTTTGACTTGCCAGTAAATTGGCAGCTTTAGTTTCCAATTCATAATTTCATTGCATGAGTCTATTCTTATCAAAAGTACTACAGTATTCTACAGTAATGATCCAAAGTACTGCAGTTTACATTAGTAATGCAATCATATTTTGGTCTGCTAGTGTAGTACGTTTCTTTAAAAAGGATAAATAGTCCCTTTTTGGGGGAATATACAGAGTTGGTTTACTTTGGTTGCTTTCCTCTATTGTCCTTATAATGTGTTGTCTAAGGGATTCATCTATGTATTCTTTTGACTTTTAAAACAAACTTTGTGTTTGTGGATAATTTAAGCACCGTACCCAGATGTACAGACCCTTGTATTATATATTTTTAACATTATCTTTAATAACATTTGTATTCAATGCAGGGGTATTGAAATATTGTTATCCTTAATGTGAATAAAGGGCAGTAGGACTGTGCTTAGCATGTCAGCCTAAACCAAACTTCACTTGTTAAGCAGAGGGGAGGATGCCAAATCCCAGTGAAAAAGAGAGAGGCTGGAGACAGGTGGTGTTACCTGATGATGTGGTCACCATTTGACCCTCCCCTCACCTTTCCAGTGTTTAAACACAGAGCTGATTGGACTTAAATGAGAGCCCTGGGTTCTGTTCGGGGATTACTAGAGCTGAAGTCATGGATAAGAAAGTCTGGGGTCTAAGTTAGAGCTGGCGTGGGGACAGGATGAAGAGGCAGCAACAAAGAGGTTCCCCTCTACGCCGTGAAACCAGTAAGAGCTGGGCTCAATGGTGGACCCTCACAACACGGCATCACAGCAGTGGCAGTGAGTGGCCAGCAGCAACTACCACAGCAGGGATAATAGTGGCACAGGAGGCAAGTGGGGACAGAGGCGGCAGCAGAGATAACAGGAGCAGTGAAGCGGTTGCGGAGATGGCGGCAGCTTGACGCCCCTCCTACCCCGCTTCAGGTGAACTCATATTAACACCCCTCTGGACTCTGGGTCTTTGTTCACCACAGACGACCAGCTGTGAGTGTGATGCCCTGGAGGGCAGGGGAGTGGCATGTTAAAGGGACACTTGTTTATCAGACTTTCACCCTGCGAGTTGGAAAACTGAGGCAAAGGACATTGCCCAACATACTGTGTGGGGAGGTCATTTGCTTATGATTAGACGCTTTTTGAATCATGGCTGTGGTGTTTCCCCAAATTAATGCAGGATTCCTTTTCCCTTTTAATAAAAGCTTTCTTTTGTTATACACAGACTCAGTGCTTGTGGGTGAGGAAGTGTTGCCTCCAAGAGGTGCTGAGGGGTTGTTAGTTTCCCAGTTATTGGGTGGGGGCTCAAGCCAGTTCTGTTTTGTATTGTTCAGAGGGACCCATAGATATTGGACCTGGTCCCTGTTGCTGCTGACTCCACCTGGCAGAAGGTTACATGTGCAACTGCCCAACAATGCTGGCTACATGCTCTAGGTGCACTTCTGCCTGGTGTAGACAGGACGTACTGACTCTCTGGGCCTGTGGGGAGAAGAGGCTGTTCTGGCACAGCCATAGACCCATTGTAGAAATGGGGACAGCTACAGAGAGATTGCACAGTGGATGCAGGCAGAGGGGTAGGGCAGAGATCAGCAGCAGTGCTGGGTGAAAGCCAAGGAGCTGTGTCAGGCAGACCACGGAACCAGGGAGGCCAACAATCAGCATCAAGCCACAGACTGCTGCTTTTACAATGGGCTGCATACCACATTTGGGTGGAGACACCCCCCCAGCACCTTGCAATGCACTGTGGATACCTCCGAGGAGTCTGAGACACTGACCCCTGACATGAAGAGTGAGGAGGAACAGGAGGAGAAGCGGCAGCGGGGTACAGCTCTGACACAAGCCAGGATCCGTTCGAGAGCCATCGCGGATGAACAGTCCTGCCCGTTGAGCACGGATAAACCCAACGCAGGGGAAGGCATGCCAGGTAACTGTGTGCATGCATTCTCCCTTACAGTGTTTAAAGGTGAAGATAGTACCCGGCCCATCCCCAGGTTAGCAGGACAGGGGTATTTCCCTTTTTTTTTTGTTTACTCATAAGAGCCAATGTAGCGATACAACAAACAGAAGTAGAATTATTAGCTGTTCCCTGCAGCATCAAGCAGGTGGGGTGACAAATGGAGCAGCTGGTTTATGCACATAGCGATGTCCCTTGGATCCTCCTGGTAGATCTCAATGAAACTTTCATGGAGGTACCTCTGTGATCCTCTCCCAAAGGTTTCTAGGGAAGGCTGCCTAATTTCTTTCTCCACAGAGGGACACTTTCCCAGACCATTCCCTGATGACTTTGGTGGCATCATTACAATGAACAGTCTAGCAGCATATGGGCTGGACAGGTTTGGGATACCAGGAGCATTTGTGCTCTCTGTGCCTTTGTCACCCTCAGGAGTGAGATATCAGCTAAAATCACCACTACCCGTGGAAAATGATGCCAGCATTCAGTGCCATTCCCTGTACTCAGACCCACGGAAATAGGGGCTGAAAATGGTATTGTGCATTTATTTATGCATAAATCCCTTCTCATTTACTGCCCCCTCCTTGTCCCTGGTGGTGCTGTGCAGTGGCGCTCCAATGCTGAAATGTCAATAAGTGTGTCTTATAAGGGAAGAGAGTTCTAAAATTTATCTTATCTTTCGCTTACAGAGTGACTGTATATACAATAATACACCTGTCTGTTTTATCTGTAGCTGCTACCTTTGTGGCCTTGAGGGGTGCCCCCTTCCACGGCCATGGCACGCCTGACCCTAACGAGGGGGAGAAAGACGCAGACTAGCAGGAACATGTTCTCCGAAATCCTGCAAGCCAGTGCTCCATCAGATTGTGAACAGGGGGCCTGGAGTATAGCAGGCAGCCAGGACAAAGACAGATTGGCCAGAAGAAAGGTCCAGGAGTCCCAGCAGAACAAGGAGAGAGAGATGCATCAGGACATAATGGGGCTTCTCAGGCAGCAATTCCAGATGCCGCAGACTCTTGTTGACCTACAGGTCCAACAGAGCTCACTTCCCTTTGTGGTCAATGGAGAATTCCATTTCAGCAGCTCCCCGTTCCCCTCAACATTTGACAGGGCATCAGGGGCTGCAGCCCTACCCCTAACACTCCACACTGGGGGGGAGAGTAAAGAAAACCTCTGCTTCACTACACTAACCGGGGCTCTCACAGGTCAGGTATGTTGGGCAGCATGGATTGAAATGGATACGAATGTTTTGTACTATTCTAATTGTAGAGCTCTGTGAATTTATTTGATAAGTTTGTTTTTTTAATTGCACATTATTTTTGCATTGTTTTAGACATGTAATAAATTTTTATTTTGTGGAAATAAATTAATCTTTATTACTTCATAACACATACTGCAGAATACCTAGTGCTATTCAAAGCACCCACTACTTGTAATTGTACGGGTCCACAGAACTCATAGGTTGAGTATCAAACACAGTGTAACAATTATAAATGTACAGTGAGCACCGCATAATTCATAGGTTCAATAAAAGACTGTGATATTCATAAATGTACACCAAGCACTACACCATTCCTAGCAATGCCCAATGCTTCAGGGCCAGGTAGAGCACAGTCCAGCATGGCACATTACTGGGCGGACCACTGAAATGCTCTTCCAAGGCCTTGCTCAGCCGCTACTTCTACGCAGAACTCTTCCAATGGCCCTTGAGTCTGTTCAAAGCCAGCAGACAGCTGCTCCACCTCCACCTGGGCAGCACGTTTTCGCCTTTTGCCTCACAGATATAATGCAGGACACAAGAGGCAGCTATAACCATTGGGATATTTTTCTCACTGAGATCTAATCTCGTGAGTAAATGCTGCCAGCATCCCTTCAATCTCCTGAAAGCAGATTCAACTATCATTCTGCCTCTGCGAAGCCGGTAGTTGAATCCTTGAGTTGTCAAGGTAGCCAGTGTACCCTCCTTGACTAGGCAACACTGATACCAGTGAAGCTTCACTGATGCTCCACCCACTCTTGCATAATCACTTGTTTTTTGCTATGTTGATTAGCAAACTATCATTACAGAAATTGTCACATCTGCTGTTGTTGTGAAACTTCCTGCGATAGTTCCTACGGCTCTGCAAATACTGAAGGATCATTCGTCCTCTGCTTGCAACGTTCTTGACAATAGTGTAGAGCTATGTGGTCTCATGATTTTGTAAGACATGGCCAACAGCGATAAGAGCTGCATATGTTTATGAGATTTATGGGCTGCAGACAGTTGTATGCTGGGAATTTGACCCTTTGCTCCCAGCCCCTCCTGGGTGACTGATGTGTGCACACAATACATTGGGAAAATTCTCCAGAAGAGCTTACACTAAAGAATGGTGCATGGGTACACTCAGGTACCTCTCCCTGCTGCATTGCACTTTGCTTTGATACAAGCATTCCTAGTGAGTATGTGAAGTGCCAGTGAAAGCATGAGCGATATACTAATTGCAGAAGCTATACCCTGACTGACTTGTGTTGGCCACAGTTTGTAGTGTAGACATGGCCAAAGATCATCATTGGTGTGTGCGGAACTTTCCAGCACTGCATAGACTATACAGCAGGTATGAGGGAGCGTGAGTCCAGATTTACTTTAGGACGGGGAGGTGCCATCTGGAGGGGAAATTGGACCTGGCACACCAGCTTATGAGGTATTTTATCACAGTAAATATATAATATATATTGGTTAGAATAAATAACCAGCAGTTCGTGCTGGTGGGGAATGGCATTATATGTGAAAGAACGGGTAGAATCAAATGAAGTAAAAATCGTAAATGAATCCATCTGTACCAGAGAATCTCTATGGATAGAAATTCCATGCTCTAATAATAAGAATATAGCCCTAGGGATATATTACCGACCACCTGACTAGGATGGTTATAGGGACTGTGAAATGCTCAGGGAGATGAGAGAGGCTATTAAAATAAAAAACTCAATAATAATAATAATAATGGGGGATTTCAATTATCCACATATTGACTGGGTACATGTCACCTCAGGACAGGATGCAGAGATAGTTTCTTGACACCTTAAATGACTGCTTCTTGGAGCAACTGGTCCTGGAACCCATCAGCGGAGAAGCAATTCTTGATGTAGTCTGATGTGGAGCACAGGATATAGCTGGACTGCTTGGTAATAGTGACCATAATATAATTGAATTTAACGTTCCCTGTGGCAGGAATAACACCACAGCGACCCAACACAGTAGCATTTAATTTCAGAAAGGAATCTACACAAAAACGAGGAGGTTAGTTAAACAGAAATTAAAGGGTATAGTGCCAAAAGAGAAATCTCTGCAAGCTGCATGGAAACTTTTTAAAGACACCATAATAGAGGCTTAACTTAAATGTATACCCCAAATTAAAAAACATAGTAAAAGAACCAAAAAAAGAGCCACTGTGGCTAAACAACAAAGTAAAAGAAGCAGTGAGAGGCAAAAAGGGATTCTTTAAAAAGTGGAAGTAAAATCCTAGTGAGGAAAATAGAAAGGAGCATAAACACTGGCAAATGAAGTGTAAAAATACATTTAGGAAGGCCAAAAAAGAATTTGAGGAACAGTTAGCCGAAGACTCAAAATTAATAGCAATTTTTTTAAGTACATCAGAAGCAGGAAGCCTGCTAAACAACCAATGGGACCACTGGAGGATAAAGGTGTTAAAGGAGCACTCAAGGACGATAAGGCTATTGCCAAGAAACTAAATGAATTCTTTGCATCAGACTTCAAGGCTAGGGTGACTAGATGCCCTGATTTTATAGAGACAGTCCCAATTTTTGGGCCATTTTCTTATACAAGGTCCTATTACCCCCTGCCTCCTGTCCCGATTTTTCACATTTGCTGTCTAGTCACCCTATTCATGGCTGAGGATGTGAGGGAGATTCCTAAATCTGAGCGATTCTTTTTAGGTGACAGATCTGAGGAACTGTCCCAGATTAAGGTATCATTAGAGGTGGTTTTGGAACAAATTGATAAATTAAACAGCAATAAGTCACCAGGACAAGATGGTATTCACCCAAGAGTTCTGAAGGAACTCAAATGTGATATTTCAGAACTACTAACTGTAGTCTGTAACCTATCATTCAAATCAGCATCTGTACCAGATGACTGGAGGATAGCTAATGTGATGCCAACTTTTAAAAAGGACTCCAGAGGTGATCCTGGCAATTACAGGCCTGTAAGCCTGACTTCAGTACTGGACAAACTGGTTGAAACTATAATAAAGAACAATATTGTCAGACATATAGATGAACATACTTTGCTGAGGAAGAGCCAACATGGTTTTAGTAAAGGGAAATCGTGCCTCACTAAGCTACTAGAATTTTTTAAGGGGGTCAACAAGCATGTGGATGAAGAGGATCCAGTAGATATAGTGTACTTAGCTTTTCAGAAAGCCTTTAACAAGGTCCCTCACCAAAGACTTTTACGCAAAGTAAATTGCCATGGCAGAAGAGCAAAGGTGCTCTCATGAATTGGTAACTGGTTAAAAGATAGGAAACAAAAGGTAGATATAAATGGTCAATTTTCAGAATGGAGAGAGGTAAATAGTGGTGTCCCCCAGGGCTCTGTTCTGGGACCAATCCTAGTCAACATATTCATAAATGATCTGGAAAAAGGGGTAAATAATGCGGTGTCAAAATTTGCAGATGATACAAAATTACTAAAGCTAGTTAAGACCCAGGCAGACTGCGAAGACCTACAAAAGAATCTTTCAAAATGGAGTGACTGGGCAACAAAATGGCAGATGAAATTTAATGTTAATAAATGCAAAGTTATGCACATTGGAAAGCATAATCCCAACTATATGTATAAAATGATGGGGTCTAAATTAACTGTTACCACTCAAGAAAGATCTTGGAGGCATTTTAGATAGTTCTCTGAAAACATCCAAGCAATATGCAGCAACTGACAAAAAAGCGAACAGAATGCTGGGAATAATTAAGAAAGGGATCGATAATATGACAGAAAATATATGATGCTTTCCAATGTGCATTACTTTGCATTTATCAACATTAAATTTCATCTATCATTTTGTTGGCCAGTCACCGCCATGGTCACCCTATCTCAAAAAACATACATGTATATTAGAATTGGAAAAGGTTCAGAAAAGAGCAACAGAAATTATTAGAGGTATGGAATGGCTTCTGTATGAGGAGCGATTAATAAAAGTGGGCCTTTTTAGCTTGGAAAAGTGATGGCTAAGGGGAAATATGATTGAGGTTTATAAAATCATGACTGGTGTAGAGAAAGTAGACAAGGAAGTATTGTTTGCTACTTGTCATAATACAAGGACTAGGGGTCACCAAATGAAATTAATAGACAACAGGTTTAAAACAAAGAAGAAGAAATATTTCTTCACACAGTGCAGTCAGCCTGTGGAACTCCTTGCCAGAGGATGTTGTGAAGGCCAAGACCATAACAAGGTTAAAAAAAGAACTAGATAAATTCATGGAGGATAGGCCCATCAATGGCTATTAGCCGGGATGGGCAGGAATGGTGTCCCTAGCTTCTGTTTACAAGAAGCTGGAAATGAGCGAAAAGGGCTGGATCACTTGATAATTATTTGTTCGGTTTACTCCCTCTGCGGCACCTGGCACTGGCCACTGTCAGAAAACAGGATACTGGGCTAAATGAACCTTTGGTCTGACCCAGTACGGCCATTCTTATGTTCTTATGTTCTCTCTAAAGCAAATTCCTGCACCTCACTGACTCTCTGACCTCTTATATTCTGTGTAGCATGTAATATTTTTGTAGCAAAATTCATACAATAAACTGTCCTTCATTTTCTTGTACCTAGAAAGACAGATTCTCTACACAGAGGCCACATCATTCTCCTTCCTGGGAAAATATGGTTGACAAGGTGCTCCAGAAAGAATTTGTTTTCCTTGTCCTAATTTTCATTCTTGGAAATCTTCTTTCTGGAGTATTCTACAGGTCGCAAACAAAAATCATGAGTGAGTAAAGAATATATAAATACAAGGATTTTTTTGTGTTTTAGAACAGTGACCATCTCTTTGGAGTATATAAAATATGTAGCACAAGAGGGTGCATGTACAAATAATACAACTAAAATATCTGACAGATTCTTAGTTATTCTGGCATAAATAGAGAAGAGAATGCCACAAAAAAAACCACATTTGCCAATCAGGTTACGTGTTTGAAGACACACGGCAGGATTCTCCCTACGAATATTCCTTCTGCCATTCATTCCCAGGTTCTCCCTCTAACAAGCCTTTTAATAATCACGGTAGGTTATGTTGCATGCCTATAATAGTCTAGACAAGTGATGGTGAGCTAGAGATTCATATTAATCCTGAGCTGCAATTTTAGTTCCTTGCAGGGGTTAACTGAAGTTCTGTGATTTCCTGAATGAAAAGAGAATTCTGTAAAATTACTTTACACTGATAATTTATCTTCCTTTCTTGCACACATCTTCTCTTCCAGTTCCTAGGGAAGATTGGCTGATGGGTCAAGTCTATCGCAAAGACACATTGAACTCCACCTGCCTGATGAACAACCTTTCTCATTCACAAAACAAAGTGAAACATAATGTTGCAAAACAGATCTTCGTGGATCATAACCATACGTTCATCTACTGTGAGGTGCCCAAGGTGGGCTGCTCCAATTGGAAGAAAATCATCCTTCTCCTGACAATGAACCTGAGCAGAAAGGCTAATGAAGTCAACCATGATCTCATCCACAAAACCCCACTAATAAAGAGGCTGAGTTCTTACCCTTCTGACTACCAGGAGAAATTGCTGACCAGTTATACCAAAGTGATGTTCACCAGAGATCCCCTGGAACGGTTGGTTTCAGCTTACAGAGACAAGCTTCTGCACTCTGAGCCATACTATAGTATCACTGTGGCAAATGAGATCAAGGCCATGTGCAGGAAAAACAAAAATTCAACTGAAAAGGTGACTTTCCAGGAGTTTATTAACTTTATTCTGACAAAAAACCCAGAACTTTTGGATATTCATTGGAAACCAATGTTTCTACTCTGTGATCCTTGCAACATTCACTATGACATCATGGGGAAGTTTGAGACCTTGGAGCAAGATTCTGAACATGTTCTCCGGAGCATTGGAGCCCCAGAGGATATGTACTACCCTAACTTTAAGAAGTATGGCTCAGAGAAACGTACTAGTGATAATATCACCCTGGAATATCTCAGAAAGCTGAGCTCAGAGCAAATTGAAAAGATCAAGAAGCTGTACAAGATGGACTTTGCCTTGTTTAACTATCCTTATGATTTGAAAATGAACCTTTATGAGACTGATATAGTATGAACTGGAAGGACATTTTTATTCATACAAAATCACATGAAGTCATCTACAAAGATGATTACAGCTGGTTGATGGTAGCAGTCAAGCACTGTTATTGTTTTGTAGTTCATGGAGCTATTTGTTTTAAGCACTCTATTGAATATGGTCTTTCCATTCACAGATGTTTCAGAGTGTCCACTTTGAGTCTAGATTATTTTGATTTTCAATCTATTAAAAACTACGGAGCAGTGTGTGTGTCCCTAACCATGGAGGAGCCACCAACAGGAATTTTCTAGCAGGCAGACAGACATTTTACCTGGAAAGGTGCTATGCATCAAACATAATCATTATTACATTCACTCCTGGAAATTGCCAGAGTACAGCAGTGCTCTCACCATACCCCCATCAAGTCCCTCACCCTTGTGGGTGTCGGAAGGAGATGGTGTAGATGCAGCAAAGCTGGCATTGTGCCAGCTTGGGTTCCCCCCACCCCGGTCATGGGAATGCTCGGCTAAAAAGTGTGTAGCAGCTTTGAATACTCTTTGCACTGCCATAGCTGGAGCCAGAATCTGCCCCATGGTCTGATCCAGAATGAAAACTCCAGTCAACTCCTCTCTCCTAGAGAAGTGACCAGGAAGATCAGGAAGATTCTACATTATACAAATACGAAGCACTTGATAAGTTATAAAAGGGCGCTATTGACCCATCTCAGGCATGGAAAACGGTGCAGCATGGACCATATTTCCCAAAAACACAGACACAATGAAGATCTGCAGATGGGGGCAGCTGCAGGGAACACAGGGACACACCTACTTTTTAAACTGTTCTTACATTTCTGCCCAGTAGGTGGACCTGCTATATAACTACACCAATGTGATGTTTGCCTCTGATCCCCTGGAACAGTTGGTCTCAGCCCACAGAAACATTCTGAGCCATTCTGTAGTGTCATTCTGGCAAATAAAAGAAGGGCCACGTTCAGGGAAAATAACAATTCTACTGAGAATGTGTCTTCCCAGGAGGTTGTTAACTTTATTCTAAAAAAAACCCAAAGAACAAAAGAAAACAAATAAACCATCCCAACAAGAAGCAACCCTCCTCCCCACCACCAGCAAGAACATTTGGACATTCATTGGAATGTTTCTACTCTGTAATATTCACTATGACATCATGAGGAAATGTGAAACCCCGCAGCAAGGTGCTGAACATGTTCTCATGGGTATTTGAGCCCCAGAAGGTCTGCGTTACACTAACTTTAAGAAGCATGACTCCGAGAAATGGACCAGTGCTGTTATGACAATGGAGTATCACAGAAAGTGCTATTTTCAAAGCATGGGTCATTGTATCCGACAATGGGAAATCCACAGACTTAGACTGTGTCTGCACTGCAGACTTTACAACAGCACAGCTGTACTGCTGCAGCTGTGCCATTGTAAGGTCTTCTGTGTAGCCGCTCTATGCCGCTGGCACAATTAAACCACCTCTAATGAGCAGCGGTAGCTATGTCAGTGGGAGATGCTCTTCTGCCAATATAGCGTTCTCCACGCCAGCACTTTTGTCAGTGAAACTTATGTTGCACAGAGAAGTGGGTTTATTTTCACACTCTGACCAACAAAGTTTTACTGAAAAAAATGCTAGTGCAGAGATAGCCCAAGTCTCTGTTTAGTCAACAAAGAAAGAGCCTTGCTGTGAGTGAAAACACTGGCCTAATTGCCTTCTGTGAATAATAATGAATCCAGGGATCTATTCTGTATGTCTGAGCTGTTTTGGACACTTACAGGGAGCATTCCAGGTGCAAAGATGGAGATCCCCATAATAACTTTGGGGAACGCTGAGAGACTTATGGAAAACTAGCAGATTGCTACATCTCTGCTATCTCCTTGGACTTACAAATTTTGGCTCACCTGTTAATATATTTTATCTGCTTTAACCTCCCCATAATTCTCATTTATTTTTCTTAGCAAATAAACCCTTAATTAGTTTACTAAAGAAATTGGCATCAGAGGTGTCTTTGGTATGAGATCCACAGTATACATTGACCTGGGGTAAGTGACTGACTGCTTGGGGTTGGAGGTAACTTAATATGAGGTTATTTTGGTTTTAATAACCCTTCATCTCAAAAGTCCAGTTTGTCTGGGTGGCAAAGAGGGGCTGGAGAGCCTAAGGGGTCTGTCTGTGGCTCCACGGTAAGACGAATATTGTAATCCAGGGGTGCACAGATGTTACTGGCTTGGTGAAATCTAATTATAGAATATATCTCTAATTTGGCATGTCTGCGCTGTTTTCTAACCTGAGTCTGGCACTCTGAGATGTAAGCCATACCAGACAGCATGACAGTGATATTGATACAATAGGAATGAAGACATCTTTATATGGGTGGTCCATTTCAACTGTGAAAAAATTAGATTCCGCAGTCCTGCACCATGCAACATGTGGGTGGAATGCTATACCTATACCCAAGCCCACTGAAGTGAATGGGGCTAAGTGCAGACATTGACATCCACCATATTGCACGACTGAGACCTTAATCATATTTCTGTATGTCCTGACTAATTGTGATATTTCAATTTGAAACAAAGTCTAATTCCGTATTTTGTTGACTATGTTATCCCAAAATCCATGTGCCCTTTTTGTGACACTGGAGTCCTGTGTGTTGTCCTAAACAGTACACTTCAAAGATTTTTTATAAACTGACTATAACATCTGTTGGTTATATTGTTCACACAATGTTTGTGTCACTCTGTGCACTCAGACCATATTGGTGACCATAATCTCGCTCTCTGGTGTGTGACATATAGTAATTTTAACGATTTCTTATATGATTCTTTAAAACAGCTTAAAGAACTGAAAAATATTAATTTTCTGGGGAAAAAGATAGGGCTATGTTGGGCTTTTCCTGCAAGAAAAATAGGAAGGCCAGGAAACATTGCAAAACTGATCCAGTGGATTTCCTACAAATCTTTCCATCAAAGAGGAGAGGCTAGGGGTACAACCTCCCAACCTCATGGATGCTGAGGCTCCACAGAGAATGGGAACAGCCGTCCTGCAGAGAACCATCCCCTTCATGCTGATCTCCTGGTCTTCCTTCTCTCTCTGACAGCGTAGCTCCTACGGACAACACCTCTGAGGGGGCCACGTATGACTCTTATATGAGCCATGCTCATCTCTGGAGAAAGCAATGTTTGGAAAGCACCGTACAGATTTATAGCACTGCACAAATATTTTATAATTATGAACACATGCTAGTGGCACCATAGTCAAAGTTGTGTCAAGTATTTGCCTTTGAAGGAAACTTAATCACACAGCCCATTTTGCTGACTATAAATAAATTTAAACTGGGAAGCAGTATTTGAAGTGCCTTGAATTTCTGAGAGTACCGGGAGCACTAAGTTCCTGGAACTTATAAACCTTCCGAAATCCCATGTTCAGAAATTGAGGCCCAGGTGGTCTCTTCTTTTTTCAGAACACTACAATTAAATGACCACAGCCTCTAGAAAACCCAAACTGCCCCCTCTCTACATGCAGGTGACACATTGATATATTTCATGTTTTTAATGCTGTTTCTTAGTTCATCAAAGTTGCAGGAACTATGTCAAAAGTTAGCCAAAGCAACTCACAAGCTCCACTAACTCCTTTCAGTTCCCTCAAGTTTGTCCGAAGAGTGAAGCTCTCCACCTTTATCATCAAACAACTTTCCTGGCTGGTGAATGACCCCTGGATGGTTCCCAGGCTGCAAAGTGACAGTTTGTTAAACTACAGAAGGCTCATGAGTATTGATATGAAACATGACCCTAGAGACATAGCATGGAAATATTGGAGGGGGCCATTACTGAGTGGCAGTAATGGGGAGATGTATCTGTCTGCCCTCAGGATTTGCATATTGCTATTTATTCCCCATATCCACCATTTTGTCTTGTGTGTTGTGCCATCTTCCAATAACCTCATTCCCCACATGTTCTCCACACAGATCAGCACGGTAGGGGCCATCTTATTCCCATATCCATTGCCTGGCATAAGGTCCCCCCTCGAAAATGTCCCCCAGATATCTCCTTTAGTTTGCAGCAGCAGCTTCTTATTCCTGCCTGTCGTGCTGCGCTGACAAACCTCTTTAGTCTCATCAGACTTTCTCTCCCTGCCTGCAAACCCTAGCTTCCCCTACAGTAGGGGAAGCTGCTTGCTGAGAGCAAGGCTGCTATCTCTGCTCCTTCAAGATCTTCAAGGACAAGCCTCTTCCTCTCTCATTATAACACAAAACCTTAAATCTGAACTCATGTATTCCCGTTGAACGCATAACAGATCAGACACACAGAGCCAGTGCAGCTATGTAGCTGAGGTTACAAGTAAAGTTTTGCATTAATACAGGTGTCACAGGAAGCCTATACCAGGGCGCCCTCTTGTGGCATTACATAGCCTTATAGTGCACTGCCCTCAGTTCCCTTTCGGGTCTTGTAAACTTATTCCTGGTCAAAAATATATTAAACTAATATTTCTCTTTTGTGGGGCATCATTTATTAAGTCTCTTACAGAATGTCAACATTCCTTAACTCCTCAAGTCCAGCCCTTGTTCCCCTTGATTCGGGAAACCCACAACCCTCCATCTGGACCTATGCAAAACTTTGGGTAGATTTTCCCTCCTTGGATCAGGAGTCCCACAAATCTACACTGATAATTCAGGCCCTCCCTCCACTTCTCCAGGCTGGCTCCTTTCAACTCTGTCCTTTCCCCTCTGACTGGGAGATGAGCAGGGCTTCTCTCTCCTCCTTGTCTCCGGAGGCTTCCCTTTTATCTCCAAGTCAGGACTGACCTAACCACATGATCTGTGAGCTGAATGAGTCACAGGTGGGGCTGGATCTGTTACCCCTGCAAGGACTAATCACCCTGTGACAGTGGATTAGGTGAATGTGATGTGTGGAGTGTGGATATTTTTTAACCCATTGGAGGTGGGAGAGAATTCCTGGTGAAGATGTGGAGCCTATCAGTGAGTGTGATCTATGGATGTTTAGGTGTGTTAAAGAAATTTTATTTAACTGAACATTTCCTTGCTTTAGAAAGTTTGTGTGGATGGGCTTTGCCTTTAAGCAACCTTAATTCATTTTTAATAATGTGTATGTGGAGATAATAATAATAGATGAAGATTGAATAATCACTGCCTGTTCAGACTCTCTTCAATGGAAAGAGGAAACTTTCCAAAGCAAGGCAACTGTGATCACCATGATCTGGATGGTAGTTCTTCTGGATGAATGAAGCACCTTTGATTGCTCATTACTACATAAAAGATTCCCCTGACCAAGGAATAGAATACTAAACAAGTCTTGCCTATACAAGTTATGGTTATTCAGTACAAAACAAGAGTGCTCAATGCACCAAAGCCAAAGATGATTTGAATTTAGCCCTGCCCCTACTAAAATTCTTAATTTAGAACGCTGGTGCTCACATAGTTTCAAAACTACCCAGGTTCACAACCTCAAGTTTCTCTTGTTTTGTTGATCTTTTGGAGGCCTAATGTGTGGAGCACATTTGAAGAAATTCAGACTGCAGTCTGATCTTTGTATATTTCTGATGGTTTAAACTCACCATGTTCTTTCCCAGCAGTATCTTTCCCTGCTTATTCTTTTTTAATGTACAGAATTATGTGAGCCAGATCATACTCCACTGTAAAATAAAATAAAAAGGAAATTAATAAAGCTAAAAAAAATCAAAACCAAACCCCTACTCCAATCTGCAGTTTTACCCTGAAAAGGGAGGAGTCTCAGAGTCTCCATAAAGTTCACAATGGACTTAGCTATGGCTATTGAATTTATGTGGAAGGTGTTCAGACGCAATAGTGATGGTACAGTACAAAAACCTACAATACGGGGCTCTACAGTGCATGGGGAATGGGAGTGCGATTTGCTTTCGGAGAGGAAATTTTGCTCCCAAAAAAGTATGAGGTAGGGAGCAATCCATGCCAGAATCCTCATCAGCTTTTTAAAATTAATGACAGATGATTCGATGGGACACTTTTCCCATATGGTGGGAGTACAGGGAGGCATGAGGGCATAACACATTGCTGCACCAAACATCCACAACTAATAGTGTTAGAAGGGGGTATTTTGATGAAAAGGTATGTGTAGAAGAGCCTGCTGAAAATGGTAGAGTTAAGTTCGTGGTACACGGATTGGGCTGTATGGTAGTTGGGGTAGTAATAATGGCTTGTGGCTGAAGGAGCAGAGCAGTCTTAGGTGGTTTAACTTGTCATTTACTTGCTTTTGTAGTTTTGACTCAGGTATGTTATATGTGTACCAATACTAACTGCACTACAATGACGTTTTTTGTATATTATATATGTGTTATTTGAGAGACAAGGTGAGTGAAGTAGTATCTTTTATTGGACTAACTTCTGTTTGGCAAGAGAGACAAACTTTTGAACTTACACAGAGCTCTTCCTCTTCTTCTTTGTATTAGGGCAGTTTTGTGTGGGTGAGTGACTGATTCATGCTAAGTTAATACCAATAAAACTTTGATACTATATTATACATTTGGTTACACAGTACAGGTTTTAAAAAATGTTTTAGAAACTTAGCGTCACCAGTTCCTCAGCTGATGATAACTGACATAGCTGAAGATCCGGCCCTTGAAGTTTTGTAAGGTGTATTATTTATCATGTCCCTCTGTAGACGATCCTTTAGTTATCTTGAGCCTAGGTCATAGTGCTTTTGAAGATAAGGACCAAGACTTGAACTTGATTCAGAATTCTATGGGAAGCCAGTGCAGAGAGCAGAGGATAGGTCTGATATGCTCAAGGGAGTCTGTGGAGATGTGCTCCAGAGTTTTTCACTTGTTGGAATTTTCTAAATGCAGAAGAATTCATGCCCAGCTATGTTGCATGGCTGTAGTCCAGCAGAGGGGTGATGAAGGCATGAATAACTGAGGCCAGGTCTTTGTCTGCCAGGATGGGACAGAATAACCTAGCCAAGCACAGAGGGTAGAAAGTGTTAGTCATGGCCGGTGCAATGTGAGAGCTTGGTATCAGTGAGGAATCCAAGAGTACTCTTAGACTATGGACTGAACTGACCACTTATGAATGTGAACTTTCAATCAAAGGAGGCTGCACTGTGACTTCAAATGCCTCATAATATTTTCCTTTGCCCACCAGCTTGCTCTTGCACCAGCAAACCTCTGGCTTTGCTCAGGTTCAGCCAGCTGTTCATCCATGAGCTGATCTGAAGAGCCCTCAGAGAAAGAGAAAAAACCTCTTAAATAGCTCTAAAATACATCTGGGTGTTGTGATTTTTTTCAAGGGCAGCTATCTTGCAAACTGCCAGGGCTAGAAATGAATGCTCTTTCTGATTAGCTTGGAATCCCATCTCCAACTTCAGGTGAGGAAGATTGTGATGGAGTTTACTGGGCCAGAAGAGGTTAAAGAGCAGTACTAAGCCTAAATAACCCCACCCCTCCAACTCTGCAGAGCATTTTCCAACTGGAGATAGGTATAAAAAATGGGCCACCCTACTCAGAAGTGGGAGGCTGGGAGGAGTGTAGTCCCATCCTGAAGGCTTCCGCCAAAAGGGGCCAGAGAAACCTCCCTGATGGAACAGGCATAGGGGTGTGCAGCACATTTCATTAGGATGTGCACCCAGGGAATTCTATTCATTTATTTATTTTAAAGGTGCCACACTCTGCACTGAAAGCCACTTTTTTTTTAAGACATTAGGGTGTGCCTGGGTACACCCAGCACACCCTGTGCGTGCGCCTATGGGAACAGGAATATATGGTAAGCCCAGCTGGGGCTGATAGTTTGGTTTCTTTTTCATTTTCCTTTTTTCCTTATCTGGCACCAGGAGGTGATGCAGGGAAGGTAGCTCAGAGGGCCCCCCGGAAACCAAACGCTGCTGATCCTCCTAGGGCCCTCTGTCCCCATGACTGGGTAAGCACTAGCCAATAGGTCACCCAGTCCATCAAGGACCCCACTACACAGATGTTTTGATATATGATGGCTCATTGCAACCTCTTAGATGGGTCACTGGTCTAAGGCCTCTGGTCTTGGGCTGCAATGTGGAGTTAACAAGCAAGGTTGTCTGTAACAGTTGACAAAAGCTGGCTGACGGTAAGGCTCCACCTCTGAAAGGTGAGCCGGGGCAGGAGCTGTGTTCAGAGACAACAGCTTTTAGAAAAGGCGTGATTCATCCAGGGACATTTCTCAACATCTCTGACTTGCACTAAAGGTCAAACATTCTTTAGGGACCCCAGGATTGTTCTCCATGGTAATACTCTCAGGCCTGTTTCTCACATTCACTAAGTGGCCTGTGAAAAGCTGGCTCTCAAAGCCTCTGAGCTCCATAGAGCAGCCCAGGCCTACTGATATAAACAGAACCGTCTTCCTTTTCTATTCCTTTCACTGACCCTCCCCGTCCAGCTTGAAGTGGTCCACATTGCCAAGGAAAGCTAACAGTAAGAACCCACATTACTCTGGATTCACTGGACTCGGGCAGAACAAAGGGGATCCTGTGTTTCTTTGTTGGTGATCTGGCAGCTTCTGAAATGTATGAACCTGAAAAGGAGGAAGTTAGAGATCACTTTAATGCTCTTTTTTTAATTGATTGGATTGCCTGGGGTCCCTCAGAAATCCTTAGGTAGATCATTTACTTTGAGATGGGCCTGAACAAAACCCCGCCACATACAAAAACCCTGAACTTTGTGGGGTGTGGGGTTTCAAAATTCAAACCTGGGTCTGCACCTGAACTTGGCACATGGCCTCCTATAGTTCTACACTAAACCAAAATCCTAGATTCAAGCAGTTCAAGGTGTTTTAAATGTGGATCCACATCCAAGCTTTCCAGTTTGACCCAAATTCACAGAGACCCACCTGGTGGTGAATTGTGGTCTATGCAGGAATTAATACATCTATTAAATTTACGCGTGTGAACTTTCCCCGCAAAGCTGACCTGGTCGTATATCATTTTTCTTCTTTCATTACAGGAATGTGAGACTGGATCTCTCCCTCGGAGCTATGACTCAGAGTTCACTTCCAACTACTTATACTTCTGACTCACCTTATTTTCTTCCATTTCTAAAGTTTGCTTTCTTCTTTTCTGGACTTGTCACTTCCTGATTCACATGAAGGGATTATTTTGCAAGACAGGTAAGTAGGTCTTCTGTGAATTCGGCCTTTTCAGACCACTCAAGCTATCAAATTACCTTTGTGTCCTACCTGTATGGGACACAGTTATTTTCAGCTCTTGTTCAGCAAGAGATTAAAATAACTGTGACTAATAATTAACCACAGTTGTCCATCCTAATTTTCTTTTGTGTGCTTAGGTTCAAAGATTCACTGAGGTTATCACCATTTTTGGAAGATATTTTACATTTTCCCTCTTTGAATTTTCCTTTACCATCTAGATCCTTGCATGGGAGCTAGAAAGTAACTGTGCACGTCAGTGTTATGCAACATGTTGAAATATTTGACTACATATCGTCTGTTGATTCTCTGTTTATGGTGTAACTTGGTGATCATTTACCTGAAGCTGGGGAGAGGGATAGCTCAGTGGTTTGCACGTTGGCCTGCTAAACCCAGTGTTCTGAGTTCACTCCTTGAGAGGGCCATTTAGGGATATGGGGCAAAAATCTGTTGGATGATTCAACTGGGGATTGGTCCTACTGTGAGCAGTGGATTGGACTAGATGATCTTCTAAGGACCCTTCCAGCCCTGATATGCTATGAATACAGTGGGTACTAATCTTATAAATATTTCACTACTGCTGCTGTGTTCAAACAATGCGTTAGCTTCAGGAACCCCTGTGTCTGGATATCAAGGGGAGAAGGTATCAATGAGAATAAGACAAACAGTAAAATGACCCTGCAGATTATGAGGGATCTGCAGTTACCAAAATGAAAAAGGAACAAAATACAGAAACTGTATCTTGCTTTATTAACACCGTGTCAGCCACAACATTTCCATTTGAGAAGTATGTTATCTAGATATGGAGATGTATCCTAACTCTATTCATGTTTGATTTTTTAATATGTGGATAAAGAGGAATTCCCTTTCTCTCTACCAATGCATGGAATAAAACTGTCAGACTACAGATAGGAGTTTTTAAAATCACCCAATTGAGGGGGCAGGGAAGGGGAAATCAGGCCAAATGCAGTATTTTTTTTCAGGCTGGCAAAAGCATTGCCTGAGAAATGATTACTTTTTCCCTACCTAATCTTTTTCTGGCATTCCTAACAGGATCAGGTAGTCGTCTTCATTTCCTGTAATAGAATCATAGAATATCAGGGTTGGAAGGGACCTCAGGAGATCATCTAGTCCAACCCCCTGCTCAAAGCAGGACTAACCTCAACTAAATCATCCCAGCCAGGGATTTGTCAAGCTTGACCTTAAAAACCTCTAAGGAAGGGGATTCTACCACCTCCCTAGGTAACCCATTCCAGTGCTTCACCACCCTCCTAGTGAAAAAGTTTTTCCTAATATCCAACCTAAACCTTCCCCACTGCAACTTGAGACCATTACTCCTTCTTCTGTCCTCTGGTACCACTGAGAACAGTCTAGATCCATCCTCTTTGGAACCCCCTTTCAGGTAGTTGAAAGCAGCTATCAAATCTCCCCTCAGTCTTCTCTTCTGTAGACTAAACAATCCCAGTTCCCTCGGCCTCTCCTCATAAATCATGTGCTCCAGGCCCCTAAGCATTCTTGTTGCCCTCCTCTGGACTCTTTCCAATTTTTCCACATCCTTCTTGTAGTGTGGGGCCCCAAACTGGACACAGTACTCCAGATGAGGCCTCACCAATGTCGAATAGAGGGGAACAATCACATCCCCCTATCTGCTGGCAATGCCCCTGCTTATACAGCTCAAAATACCATTAGCCGTCTTGGCAACAAGGGCATACTATTGACTCATATCCAGCTTCTCATTCACTGTAACCCCTAGGTCCTTTTCTGCAGAACTTATTCAGCCTTGCAAAAATTTACTTACTCATGGCAAATGACATTTTTTGATGGGTGAGTAAAATATCCTTAGGTTCTTTTCATTATTTTCATCATGGTAAAAGGTGAGCGAGGAGATTTTTGTGATGGGACTTGTAAGTTTACATGGCAATTCTGAAAAACTGTTGTAGTGATAGCTAACTATAAGGACAAGTCCTACAGGCTTCACTCGTGAACAGGACCATTGAAACAATGGGTCACATCTTCAGCATTGGCTGTTTGGTACCTTCCACAGCTTGGAGAGGCAACAAAATAGCAAAAATGATTGTGACTCAGCTATATCACCATGATCTCTTACCTGTTGGACACTTGTCTGACCCCAGTTTAGCAGCCTCGGGGGTTCTTCAAGATATACCAGCTGCAGCAGCTCCCAAGGGACTGTTCTAGCAGCAGGGGATCACCATAATGCAGTGCTCTGGCCATGGCCCTTTCCCCTGTGCCATGGAGGGGTGGAGAGGGGTGGCATGTAGAACCATCTATGCCAGCTGCATGACACTCAGGGATTCACCTATGCCAGGGGAAATCCCAGGTAGCTGGTTAGGCTGGTCCTAAGCCTGCTTTGCACTGGTAAAGCAGTGCCTGCTGTGGTATTGTAGCTGACAAGGAGCTGTGTGATCTCTGCTTTGGACAGAGGCAGAAGCCACCTAAGGTAATCCATTCTTGACCTTTTCTTAGATTTCCTCTCTGTCTTATCCATAATTTCCTTTGCAAACCACGGTGTTAAGAGAATTAGTATGACAGAAGATTGCTGGCTGCTTTCAAAATTCTTTTTCAGGGGTTTAGGTTTTGGTTTAGGATAGCAGCATTTATTGTTACATCCTTTTGATACTGGACACTCACGAACTATCCAAGGTGCTGAAATGAGGTTCAAAGCTGCATGTGTATGAGGTGGCAAAAGGCTTCCAAAATTAAAAAGAATGCTCTGTGGAGCTAGATAAAGTGAAGCTTGAGTTATTTTTTTTATGATCCTTAGAGCACAGATATAATTATCTAGTTGCAAAGGAAAAAACATTCAGTGGCAGCTTAGTCTACAGGATGTGGCCTGTCACTAAGTGCCATGAAGTGTCCATCTTATGATCCAGAATGTGTAATAGCTTTATATCTTTTATAGCAGAGACATTGGCTCAGATTCCCCACAGATATGAAATGGTACAACCCTATTGGTCTCAATGTATTGGCACAAGCTTATGTCAGTAGTGAATTTGGCTGACTGTGTACAAGATTCCTTTTCAACCACTTTCTAATCATCCTATTCCCCTTTGTGGATTTCAGTCTTCTGCTAGATTTTCCATCCATCCTGTATTCCTGGAAACTATTTGTGATTCCCTTGGGGATGAAGTCAAAGTAATGTTTTATGCACACTTTTCTATTTCTTTAAAGTTTATTCAGGCCTGGTATAGGCAGCTGCAATTCCCATTGAAGATTCGAGGAACTGCACTCACATCAGAGCTGAATTTGTTCCTGAGACGTCAAGTGAAGAAAACAGCCTAGGTGCTTTTCAAAGGCAAGTAAATATTAATATTAGAGCTTGTCAAAAATGTTCAAATTTTTATTCTCCCCCCAGAAAATGGGCAAAATGTTCATATTTTTTTTCCAAATTATGCATCCTAGTTTTAAATCTCTAATTATTATCCTTATTTTAAAGACTGGGAAACCGAGTGGAGAGAGTTTAAAGCCCAGATCCCCAAAGATATTTATCTGCCTAACTTCCATTGAAATCAAGGGGAGTTAGGTACCGAAATACTATTGAGGATCTGGGCCTAAGTGACTTGCAAAGGTCACACAGCAAATCAGTGAAAGCTGGAAATAAAATCCAGTTTTCCTGTCTATTCCTCAAACCATCAGAGTGTGATGTAGTTATTTGCACAAATGAACGTACAAGTAGGTAGTTTTAGGATATGCAAGTGGACACTCTGAGCTACCCCGCTTGCTGCACACAGTCTCTAGCTACTTCCCTCCCTGCACTCTGAGCTACACCTCTTTCTGCACAAAGCTGCTAGTTACCCCCCGCATCTCTCATTGCACAAAGCTGCTAGCTACCCCCTCTGCACCCTTCGCTACACCCGTCTCTGCACACAGCCCCTAGCTATTCCCCTCCCTGCACCCTGAGCTACACCCTCCCACCTCACAGCTCCTAGCTATCCCCCTCTTTGTACCCCTCGCTGCACACAGCCTCTAGCTCCCTCCCTCCCTGCACCCTGAGCTACACCCTCCCACCTCACAGCTCCTAGCTATCCCCCTCTTTGTACCCCTTGCTTCACACAGCCTCTAGCTCTCTCCCTCCCTGCACCCTGAGCTACACCCCTTTCTGCACAAAGCCACTGGCTACCCTCTCACTGCACACAGCACCTTGCTAACCCCCTCCCTGCACCGAGCTACATTCTGCCCACGCACAGCTCCTAACTACCCTCTCCCTGCACCCTGAGCAGTTTTCAAACTTTGTGTTCCCCCATCCCAACCCAGACTGGCTGGGTGTCCTGCTGCCTGATTCTCTTCTCACATACACCAGCTATTCACCTGCATAAGTAACTTGACATCAACAGAATTACTCCAGATTAATACCCTGTATGTCTACACATCCTGCAGCAGCAAGCCTCCCAGCCCAGGTTAACAGCCTTGGGCTCATGGGGCTTGTGCTACCATGCTAAAAGCAGCTGTGCAGATATTGCCGCTTGGGCTGGAGCTCACGCTCTGAAGCTAGAGAGGGAGGTGGGCTTCAGAGCATGAGGTGCAATTCCAAAGCACTGTCTACACAGCTACTTTTGTCACAGTAGTCTGAGCCCAAGTCTGTGCACCTGGACTGTGTAGACACACCCAGTTTTCTCTTTTCTCAGAAATACGATTTTATTTTCCGATTGGAAACGTAATCAATGCCAGCCACCAGGGGGCAACCTTACACTGTTTCTGAACTACAATTCTCAGTGACTTTTCAGATCCTCTTGGGTCTTATTTATTATCATTTATTTATTTGTATTACAGTCTAAATAGACTAGGGTTTAAAGATGTGATGTCACAAAGCATTGGCTAACGTATCCTAATCAATATGTTTGAGAACTCTGATGTAGACAATGTGGAGCGCATAGTCTAAAGTGCTAAACTGGTTGAATTAAAACCAATGCTTCCCTTTAGGCAGTAACTCAGTCGGTTTAGCGTGCAATAAAAGTTGTGTCTTGTCCACATTAGATTTTTCAAATGTATTAGTTGGAACTCTAACAGTACATCTTTAGTCCTAGTTTAGACAAGGCCTAAGTGGGGTTTCTTTGTTATCTTTCTAATGAAATGTTGTGTTTCAATTTTTTATAGGAGTAAAAAAAATGAAAAGAGTAAAAGCAAACAATACATTGCAGGTAATGATGCTGGAAAAGGGGTTTAATGGAGATGCAGCAGCAATTTTTTTGCAAATTCAAACAAAGGCAGAAAGTTCCTTCTGTAGCAGGACTCTGTGAAACTGAAAACCACAACAGTAAGAAATAGGTCTGAAATGAATCATAATGACTGAAATGAACAAAACTTAAACCCTCATGTGGGTGGGGAGCATGATCTCATGGTTAGAGCCGCACACTGGAAGTCAGAAACATTTAGTTCAGTTTGCATCTCTGGCACTGTGTTACTGCATGACCTTGGTCAAGGCATTTAATCTCTTTGTATATCAGTTTACCCAGCATTAAAATAAGGACAGTGCATATTGAAGTTTTAGCAGTGTTGTGATGCTTCATTAATTAATGTTTATAGAACACTTTGGAACCATGGATTAAGGTATTATTAAAGTGTTGTTAATTATTATTAAGTTCCTTTGTTGGGAAACATTCTCCCCCCAAAAAGAAAGGTGCACATTTACTTAATGAAGTTGTGATAGTGTGAGTCAGGGGAGAATGTCTTGTATCTTCTGCTAGTCTTCTAACTCTTCAACCTAGATCTAAAGATTTTGTAAAAATAATGTTTGTTCAAATGAACACAGATCAATAGTTCCTCCAACTGGGTGTCATCTGATGGCTGCTTGGTACCCTGTGTAAAATGAGTTGGTGGTCTGAGAACAGTTTCTGGCAGCCAGGTGTTCACATCACAGAACACATAATCACAGCTAGCAGCCTGTTGACAGTTTCAGCAGAGGTCAAGGCCTGCATGGGCCTGGAAACTGAATGACCATCACACATTCAAAGGTGATTCTTGAAGGCAGTGCAGATTGTGGCACATTGACTGGTTGATCTGAAGAAGGCTGAATTACCACAAGTTACACTGCTGTAACTTAAATCAGGTTAGTTAAAAGGGTGCAACTTCTGTGTGTGGTCTCTCTTACAGCAGTTTAGAACTAGTTACATTGATTTAGCTGGGCCTGTAAATTATCTGATGCATGCCAGACTGATGTAAACCAGGCTTAAGCTAACACAAGGGTATCCACACAGAGTCACACCAGTTTAATGAAATCAGTATAAAATCATACCTTCATTTAAGCATGTACAACTCAGCTTATGGACCAGGCCTGAGCCTGCAAGCATCTCAATATTGTACCTTCCAGAGTACTAAAATATCATTTAAAAATTAAGTTAAAATGTTGTGCATCTATTTATATTTCCACACAAATTTTCAGCCCCCCGAGACTTCCTTCATAATTATGTTTATCATAAGGGAATATCTGCTCACAAACTCCTTGATTTTGGCCTGTGCTTTGTTTCTGATGGTATGGCTATACAGTACTACCCGCCGGATTGGCGGGTAGTGCTCGATGTTTCGGGGATCGATTTATTGCGTCTCATCTAGATGTGATAAATTGATCCCCGAATGTGCTCCCCGTCGACTCCGGAACTCCATCTTGGCAAGAAGAGGAAGTGAAGTCGACCGGGGAGCAGCCGCAGTCAGCTCACTGCCGTGGGGACAGCCAGGTAACTCGACCTCAGATACTGTGACTTCAGCTATGCTATTGGCATAGCTGAAGTTGTGTATCTTAGATCGATCCCTGCTCCCCAGTGTAGCCCAGCCTTGAGAGAGACAGTCAGCAAAATCATTCTATTTTCTTGCACGCTTTATCATCAAGGTGTACCCTGCCAGCAGCTATCATCCTGTGACACACTTTAGAGAAGTGGTGGCCAACCTGTGGCCCCTCTGGGTAATCCACTGATGTTTACATTGTTTGCATTGACTGTCCGCAGGCAGGGCTGCTCGCAGCTCCCAGTCATCGTGGTTCGGGATTGGCCGGGAACAGCGAACTGCAGCCTGCGGCTGGTCAATGTAAACAAACTGTCTTGCGGCCCACTAGTGGATTACCCTGATGGGCCGCGTGTGGCCCATGGGCTGCCCACCGCTGCCTTAGAGGTTCTTTGTCAGATTTGTTGCCACTTTTATATAGTAAAGCCCCTAACTTCTAAAACAGATAAATCAACCAGAAGTGGAATCAACAGTAACACTTTACAAGTCCACGTGGGCTGCTGTTCCCCAGGCTGGCAGAAAAAGGAACAATGTGGGGATGATGCACTCAGTTGAAGAGCAGAGGAGCGCTTTGTATTACTCAATAAGATCTCCTCTAGCTGATTAGGGAGAGGTATTTTATGGACACCAGTGGGCCTCCATGCCATTCTTCCTTGGTTAGAAGGGTAGGGGCTATCATATGGGGTCTCTGGGAAGGTTTTGTTAGAGGTGGAGGATGGGGAGGCAGAAAAATAAGAGGAATTACATCAGAGGTTCACATTTATCTCTCTCTGCATGTGCGTAAGAAATACAAAGAACAAATTCTGAAGTCCTTACTCAGAAAAACCTCCAGCTGACTTCAGTGGGCATTAAGGTCAAGTAAAAACTGATTTAAGATGCCACCATTTGATCTCCAAATTATTCATTGTACTACTCAACCCTATAGTGATATAACCTTACTGTAAGGCCTTCCTTGTTCCAAAGGTATGACAATGTAGGCGATAAATTGTCGTCTCGTGTACTGTAAGTAAAAGAGAGTGGGAGATAACTGGCAAAGTAAATGAGGTAGGAAGAATTCTGATGTAACAATGTACTCTCCTTTGCTGAATGGAATTGTACCTTGATAGGACGTGGGTTAGAAAAACTTTGAACTTAGTACAGGTCAGCAGGTGAAATAGTGATACAAACTAAGCTCAGGTGCATGTGAGACCAAACCACATATTATGCAGCTTTCGCAACACACAAAGTGTGCTAGTGGGTCAGAAAACAGCCTGAGGATGCTACTGCTGAATGCTTGACTAGCAAAATATGTGAGAACCTCACATACATCTAAAGTATCCAGCTCAACCCTAAAATGCACCACCCACTCAGGACAGCAGATGCACATTCAACTGGTGAACAATGCAGTTCAGCCAGCCTGATTGAGTAACTGGGCCATTAACATTGTGCAACTCAGTCATCAAGTATTTTCGTAGCAAAGACCAGTTTAAACATTAAAGCAGGACCAGTTCCTGCAAGGTGCTGAGAGTCCTCGACTCCCATTGATGTCTGTGGAAGTTCAGAATTGGGCCCCAGGATTGGGGCAGGTTATTGAATGTACAGAATTGGGCCGAGGGGCATGTACTGAACTACTGAAATAACGTGCGTGGGAGATTGTGGGGGGCAGGTCTACCAACCCTGTCATTGTCCATCAGGTCACATATTTCCTAAGGGGGAAAGGAGCCTGAATTCCCCTCGGCCCCTGCGGCAGCGAGTGGCAGTAGAACAAGGGGGAGGCATCCCTGCTTCTTGGAGATGTGCGTGGGTGTTTCTGTTGGTTGTTTTGCCCACAGGCTGTGGGCAGGTGAGAGAGGGGCACAGTGGCGAGCGATAAAGGGGGTGTGCGCGCGTGCCTGCCGTCCACAGAAACCCCTCGCCTGGGCCACAGCACAGGCTGGGCTGGGGAACTTCTCAGCGGGGGTGGGGAGCGCGGAAGATGGAGCCTGGAGCCCTACGCGCCCCTCAGCGCGGCCACGTGAACAGCGCCCGCGAGGAGGCCGAGCGGCGGAGCTGGGGCCCCGGAGCCGGCGCTGGCCCGGGCTGTCATCCCCCTTGCGCCAGGCCAGGGCGCGGGGTGGGCCCGGCGCGCCCGCAGCTTTCGCCGGACGCGTCTCTGGGTGGCGCTGTGGAAACTGAAAGCAAAAGAGATGGTGGGGCCAAGCCGCGGGCAGGAGCGGGCGTGGGCCTGACTCCTCCCTCCGGCGGCTACGCTCAGCTCAGCTGCTGCTGCGGCGGGCGGGCTGAGCCAGCCCAGATGGACCCGGCGGAGGCACCCTAGGCGGCTCCGGCTGGGAGCCTGGCGGCGGCGGCGGGCTGGGACATGACTCTGGGCGCTCCTGGGTCCCCGGCTCCGCGCGGCAGACGCAGCCAGCAGGAAGTTTGCCCGGGGGCAGCAGCAGCAGCGGCGGCGGCGGCCGGGCTCCCGGTAGCGCCGCGCTCCCCCCATGCACACGCACAGCCCCCGGCTCCGCAGCGGCGCCCAGGAGGCGCCCCGCACCGGCCCCGCCATGGACCCTAGCTGGGGCCGGCAGAGCAGCCCGGAGCTGGGCAGGGGCAAGCGGCTGAGCGTCGGCGAGCTGCGCCTGTTCTTCGAGGCTCACTGCGCCGCTGCCGCACGGGAGCTGCCGGACCCGGCCAAGAGGAGCTGCCGCCCCCGCAACGGGCTGCTGCCGCCGGTCATCCCGCAGCTGACCGTCACCCCCGAGGAGAGCGAGGAGGCGCAGGGCAGCCCCAAAGGGCCCCCGCCGGACCCGGAGAGCGGCTGGCTGGGGACGGGCAGCTCACTGCACCTGCTGCAGTCCCGCCGGCTGTCCAACTCCTCGCTGTCCTCCACCGGCTCCTCGTCCGCCCTCGAGGACTCCGAGGACGACCTGCTGAGCGACACGGAGGGGAGGAGCCAGGGCATCGTGCACCTGGAGCACGGGGAGGACACCAACCAGGTAGGCCCCCCGCGGTAGACTAAGGGCTCTCCTTGCACCGATCGCTGCGCGGAGCCGGGCGGCCCGGCGCTTCCTACGTCCCCCGCTTGGGAGAAGCACCCACGTGCCCGCGGGTCCGTACGAAGCCAGCGAGCCGCGCCGCCGATCTACAAGCGGCGCCTCCTGGCGGTGCTGGAGGACAAGTGCTGGGCGCCTGGGCTGGGGGTGTAGCAGCAGGGGATGGATACCGGGGTGATGGGCGCTCTTGTGGGCTAGCATAGGGGAGGCCTTCGCTGGCCCTGCGGTACTGCTGGGGCTGGGTCTCCACGGGGCTGTCCACCCGGCACGTTTCACCAGCACTACGCTAATTTGAAATGAAGCCTGATACAATGAAAACAACAGGGCTGCCCTAATCTAAGTCAAAGGACTCTTTGTTGTTTAGGTGCCGGCGATATCAGGCTCTCAGCTTCACTGTACTCCGTGGTAAATACCAGCTTGATAACACAGTCCTCCAACAACATCCAGTCACTGGTCAGCTCACGTGAGCTCAAGTTACTCCCCCTCAGTTTCTTCTGTTCCTGTATTGCTGTACTGCAAACAGCAGCATACCCTGCTTGTGGACAGGGAGAATTACCCAATTCAAACTGTGTTTCCAGTCCCATGGTCTTAGACTGTGCATGGAGTCATTGAGTGCTCACCGGTCTGGTGTTTTAAGCGAGGTTTCAGTAACCTAACTAAAAGGAAACTGCTATTTCCCCTTACCCAGTCACATCAACTCTGAAAAATCCAGCATGCTGCTCAGTGATAATAGGACATGATTCACTGTGTTCCCTTGCTGGGGAACTGAAGCTCTTGAAACCCAGCCAAGTGCTGCCACTGTTTTCTTGCACTGAAATTGCTATCAACCTGTTAAGATTTTTTTTCAAATTGTTTTGCCATTTTTTGATCACAGGCATTTTTCACTCTCTCTTGTTGAATTTTAAAAATAACATTTTTTCCAGGCATTTACCAGCAGGTATTTCCCCGAGTCTCTGGTTGTCAATTTTTGAGCTACTTCGTGCTGGGATCTTGACGAAAATTGGGAGCTTGGAATTATTAGCATGCATGTTTTTGTCTACTTTGGCAGTAATACATTCTTCCCAGTAAATCACTTATGTAATTTGGCAGATGCTCTTGCATATAAAGGGCAGTTTTGAAGACATACAGTTGGGTTGTTTTTCATAATAATACATATTTTACTTTGTGTGTTTAACAACTCTCTGGGTGCCTTGAAACTGAAATGTTTCCTTAGCAAATTCCCCCATCCACGTTTCTTGAACCTGCCCAATGTTTTATTTTTATAGGGCTGTTTATGACTACAGGGCCACTGACAGTGAATTGAATCAGGAAAAACAGCGTATATTTTGAAACAAGATAAAAAAAATAAGTGACACAGTGTAGGTATTGATGAAGAGGGTATTCACCCATGAAAGCTTATGCTCTAATACATCTGTTAGTCTATAAGGTGCCACAGGACTCTTTGTTGCTTTTGCAGATTCAGACTGACATGGCTACCCCTCTGATACTGAACAGTGTAGGTAGTTCTTTCAGCTGAGTTGTTCTCCTGAGAGTTTTAGGATTATTAAATTAGAGGAAGTATGGTTGAGTGGCTAAAGTACAGGCCAGGGAATTATGCGACCTTGGTTCTATTCCTATAGACAGGCTTTGTCACCTTGGGAAAATTGACTTTTCTGTGCCTCGGTTTCCCAATTATGTAAGATAATATTCTGTATAAGGGTTTTGAAAGGC
This sequence comes from Dermatemys mawii, assembly GCA_007922305.1. Taxonomy (NCBI): domain Eukaryota; kingdom Metazoa; phylum Chordata; order Testudines; family Dermatemydidae; genus Dermatemys; species Dermatemys mawii. The sequence goes on along the minus strand of ML677332.1, from coordinate 43,424,542 downwards.
TTAATTAATATTGATAAAGTTATGATCCTCAGATGGAATCCCCTGTAGAAGGGCAAGCTATCATTGTTATTTTTATATATATCTGTGGCCCATGACATTTGACTTTGAGTTACAGAATAATAGAAATTAAAGACTGGGGGGTGGAATATTAGATCATCTAGTTCATTCCCGTCTGCTGTTGCAGGCGGTGAGTGGGTATGATGATGGAACTCTGTTAGCTCTGAACACCCATCAATGAGAGCTGTGGGCTGGATGTGTGATTAATAGCAGAAATTCGCTGATAACTCTTTATCAATACAAAGAACCTGATGCCATCCATGCTGGCCCCAGGCTAACTTGTCTCCTGAGAATAATCTGAAGCAAAACTATCCTCCAAGCCAGGTGTCCAGTTGGATGCAACTTGGTCCAGGTTCGGCACCACTGAGGTCAGTGGTAAACCTCTTATTGACTTCAAGGTGTGCAGTATCAGGCCCTAAATCATTAGTCAGAACAGCTTACTACACTGTATGCTATATTTTAAAAACATTGTACATAAGTGTATGTTTTGGATGTAAGCTGTGTTACCCATTTAAAATCCTATTAAGTTTGTTAGTGCTATTTAAATCTGGGCAGGGTTCAGTGAAAGCACTACATCTAATTACAAATAAAAGTAAATAATTAAAGAATGCTAACTAATGGAAAAAAGTGTTTTAAACAAATAGAAAGCAGCTGTCTTAAAGTTTTGAGCTAGGGTAGGATGGAGAGAGACAGCATCCATTTGAGTGCATGGGAAATCAGGGACTTTCCAAGTATTAAGGTAAGCTCTGTTTCTTTAAAATGTTTTTTCAGACCTGCCAAGTGTCCTGCATTCCCACCGAACAGGTAAAAAGTCGCACATTTTTGATGAGAGAGACTCTACTCACATGCAAGGGCCTGCAGTGTAGCTTAGAGAAAGATGTACTGAACTACTGATCATGGGATCCAAGAGCCCATGCATTCTAATCCAAGCTCTTCTTATGATTGTGTTTAATATTTCTTTGCACTCCTCATTAATCAATGCCTCATTACCCCTCCATTAGGGAAGACAACCCATTTTACGGATAAGTGTGAGCCTGGACAAGCTCTTTGTAGGCAAAGCTACAAATAGAATCCTGGAGTCTATTTTGACAGGCCCAAGGCTTATTAGCTTTTCCACATGGCTTTTCTGGTGAAGTGGGCCAAACTCTGTGTCTGTCTAGCCAACCCTAAAACAGTGGCTATGTCTGCACTGCAACTGAGAAGTCTAATTCCAATCTCGGGAAGAAGTACACATGCTAATTTGCTAAAAGTAGTATTGTAGCACAGATGGCGGCTCAGGCTATCAGCCTGAGTACAATCCAATCAGAAATACTAGGTACATATTTGGGCAGCTAACCCATGGTGCCGATTACATGCTATTTTTAGTACACTAGTTGGAGCAGAGCTAGCGCATGTACATCTTCCTGGGCTGAGAATTGCATCTCACAGATGCAGTGTAGATGTACCCCGTGTGGCTGGACCACATTTAACAGTTTGAGTCTGCTACTGCTTGCATGCATTTAATGTCCTTGAGTTCAGATGGTTTAAGTGCATGCTTTTTGATCCCAGGTTGAGCCTGGCAGAATGAGCCTGTTTGGGTCATATATTACTTCATAGAGTCTCTAATTACTAGAGACCACACTCTGCTCCCAGGGCCAGGAATCCTGATAGCCAGCACTCCAATGCTAGTTCACAAATAGTTGGGAGCCAGCAAGTAAATAGAAAATGTGTGCTAAGTGTGTGTTGTGTCCTTTTATGGCCTGTTCTTTATAGAGAAAAATAATGATTCCTCTTCCTCCTCACAGCAGGATTGGTAGAGCTCTGTATTGTGTATCTCGAGGTTGTGGGTTCAAGGCTGGCTAGTGATTCATGGGGTGAAATACATGTAAATTAGTGCGAGGACCTTGAGATAACAGGTGAAATGACTTTATTTTGCCAAGCCTTATAGTTAGAGGTGAGTTTGGATGTCAATATTTATTTTTTGTTGTATTTAGTGTTGGTATTTTGGTTAATGTGAGCTGCCCTTTTAAGAACAGGGTGGGGCACATACCACAAGATTTGTCTGAAGGAGATTGAAAGCAGTGCCTGGGGGAGATCTTGCTTGTGTGTGCATAGGGAAGACTTTACCTGTGTAAGTACCAGGAAGGTTGGAACTTACTTACCTTACCAGAAAACAAACTTCAACCTTGAAGGTGTAACGGCACTTACCCAGGGAGTGGGTGCCTCAGGGCACCTCTAATGAGCTTTAGAGCAATTTTTGCCTGTTGGTATTCAGTTAGGAATTAAGTTGTTCCCATCTGATGGAGGTTTACTGGCCTCACTGTGAGTGGAACTTGGTGGGTCTGAGTTTCAGTTCCCACCTCCCAGACTCACCATCTCACATTGTATTAAATGACAAACTCCAAAGAGTGGCCAAGAACCATACGGGCCCTGGAGACACAATTATCCTTTTGATCCCTAGGGGAAGATCCTCTGTGTCGGGATTAGGACAGTGTGTGTGGGAAGCTTATTCTACTGCTGCCCTGTTAGCCAGACTTAGCTCTGTGCAAGGTATTACATTTGCATAAAATGTCATAGCTGGAGCTGCATATTTACTTGACAGCTATATTATGTGGTTAATTAAGCAATAGGTTTTAAAGTGACCAACTATTAAAATACACGCTGGATGTTATCCTATGACAGCTATAAAAGTCCCTGCTTTCCCGTGCATTCAGTTGGGGACTTAGTTTCCCATTCCAACTTTGCTTCATGAGGTAGGACATCCCTGTTGGGAAGTATATGTACAATGGTAACTTCCACTCTCAATCATGAGGCACAGGCATTTCTAAAAACTGCTTTAAAACAGAGATAAGGAAATTTAAATAGGTCAGGTTAGGATCGTCCTATTGGGCAGTGTCCCTTTAACGTGTTTTGCTCAGCAAGTAAGTGACGTGATATAAGGGCTGCTGCACCATGTTAGAGGAATGTGATTTGCTAGGTAGAAATGTGCCAAATACACAAACCACATATCCCTGTAACTGTAACCATGAGAACAGCTGACAGCCTGAAAGAAGCATTAGATTCTTGCCTGCAGTGATAGTAGTCCTGAAGTTTTTTGGGGTAGTAGGCTATTTAACCTATAGCTTATTTGTTTTTGGCTGGTCCTTTCTCTCTTCCTTTTTCATCCGTAATAAAATATCTTAAAATAGACAAACATGTTTCATACTTAAGGACCAAAAGTGTGAACAGTTTCAGCTCAGGAGCCGATTACGTAAACTAATCCAGTAGAGAAGAATTTTTATTTTTAAACTAAGATGGAAAGGAACTTCAAGGAGTTTTGTTTATTTATTTATTTATTTATTAATTAACCATGTGTGAACTTCATGCTTCTAAAAGATGCTAGATTGACGGTGACATCCCTGTACTCTGAAGTCCTCTCTTGGCCACAGTCTAAGGGCATGTCTTCACTAGCAAAGTTAAAGTGCTGCCATGGCAGCACTTCAACATGGCTTGTGTAGTCGCGGTGCAGCACTGGGAGAGAGCTCTCCCAGTGCTCTAAAAAACCCGCCTCCACGAGGGGAATAGCTTGCAGCTCTGGGAGCGTGACTCCCAGTGCTGGTGCACTGTCTACACTGCCACTTTACAGCGCTGAAACGTGCAACACTCGGGTGTGTTTTTTCACACCCCCGAGGGAGAAAGTGGCAGCACTGTAAAATGCCAGTGTAGATAGGCCCCTAGTGTGACGTGAACAGCAGCAGTGCAAGCTTTCCCCCATCATCCTTTTAATGTGCCTCAACCCAGAGTTGGGTCTTTTAACATGAGGATAGTTTGATTTCCATAGCACACTTAAATGGTTCCCCCCATACTGACATGCCAATAGTATGGGCGCTAAATGGTTCCAAGAATTAGATATGTTCATTGAAGACAGCTCCATCAATGGCTATTAGTCAAGATAGTCAAGGATGCAATCCCATGCTCTGGGTGTCCCTAACCTCTAACTACCAGAACCTGGGAGTGGACGACAAGGGATGGATGGATCACTTGATGATTGCCTATTCTGTTCATTCCCTCCAAAGCACCTGGTGTTGGCCACTGTCTGAAAACAGAATACTCGGCTAGATGGACTATTGGTGTTTTTATAATCTTAATTTGTGGCCTCTTATTTTTAATGAGGACTTTTGTCTAGTAGGTACTGAACTGAGACCCAGTAACTCATTTCTGATAGTCTATTAAATACCCCTCAGTTCTATTAGCCTTTAATTATTTCTGAGCTGGCTTTGAAGTTGTGACCTAGGAGTTGAGACCCTTTACTCCATCATTAGTCTCCTGAGCCATTCAGTCTCCTGTTATGGTTTTTATTTTAAATATTTTAGAGGCACTGTTCCTGCTTGGAGGAGCAGATGCAGTACTGTTGTATAACTTTTCATGGAAAGGTTGGGTGGTTGTGTTTTCTTCCTTGTACTTTCATAATGCTGTTGAAACTTGTTTGCAAGGTGTGGTGTATCTGGAGCATGGGGAGGAAAACAAATCTGCATAATCAGGAGATGTATCAATGTTTAAAGAGAGTCAGTTCTTTTTTTTTTTTTTTTTTTTTTAAAAAGCCTCTGGGGAGATCTCTTATGGGTTGGGGTTGGTTAACAGTGGAGGTGGAGAATACTCACGAGAGGTGGTGCAATGAAATACCTATAACTAAAAGGAGTGCTGTCTAGTGGTTAGAGCAATGGATTGGGAGCCAGGAACTCCCAGGTCTATTCTTGTTTCTGTTGCTGGCTCATTCTGTGACAAGTCATTTCATCTTCCAGTAATTCAGATTTAGCCATGGGGCCACATAGAGAGAGTGACTCTCTAGCCTGGTGGTTAGGGCACCTGCCTGGGACTTGAGACCCTGGGTTCAACCCCCGCTGCTCCAATCTCTCTTATTATTTAGCCACAATGGAACAGCTTCAACGAGAGAGAGAGGGAGCCCCACATCAGAATATCCCATAGCTCAGTGGTTAGTGCATCCTTTGCGAAGACCCCCTATTCAAATCTTTATCAGAGAGGAATAATTGAATCTGGGTCTCCCATGTCCTAGATGAGTGCTGTAACCAGTGGGCTAAGAGTTATAATGCGGGCATCACCCCATTAATGATGTTTGAATGTGATGTGAGCTGGTAGGCTGCCTCTGCACATACAGGATCAGGATGCTTGAGCGAGTTAGGTGGCCGGATGGCTGCCTTTCCTTGGTTTGTGAATCGGTCTGGGCTTAGGCAGGAAATAGGTATCTGAATGCCTCAGGGGAGGCAGCACTGTGCACGTCCAGAGGTGGGAATTTTTACTTGGAAAACCTCAGTGCTGAGTGAGTTTAGGTGCCTGCAGGGTTTGATGAGAGCATTAGGGCTCACAGTGGAGCCAAACTGGGACTTAGGCACCTCAGTGCCTTCATGGATCTAGTCTTCCATGGCTACGGCTCCCTTAGCTAAGAGTCAGTCCCTTTGGAGTTTGTTTCCCATGTGTAATGGAGCATGCATCTCCCCCTGTCTTTGATCACTGCAGAAACTGCTCAGACTCTTCTTTTAGTGTCCATTCCAGGTAGCTTATTCAAGTCCCCTCCACCAACGTCTGTAAAGTACGTCAGTTCTAATTCTTACGACCTTATCTGCTATTGGGCAGTTTCCTCTTCACATGAATGCATTCTCACTCTGCCTTCTCCCCTGGGAGCTTCCAGTGGACCTTCACTGTGTCCCCCCAGATCAATGAACATCCTGAGTCAGCATCCATGATCCCTCCCTTAGATGCCTCTTTCCCACCTTTATAGGGATAGTAGGCATTTTCCTTTTTAATCCCGCCCTTGAGACTCTGAGTCTGTCCACAGAATTGTGCAAACCCTCATTCCATTTTGGATCAGTCCTCTTTTATATATCCTGGCCTTCCATATTGATAGCATGCTATTCCCTGAAAGAACTTCTTTTGCCTCCTCCCTTTTCTTCTTGGGGCTTTTCAGTTTGCTACCCCTTCTCCCAGGCTCTGGGCCCTTGGTGGCTGGACCTCTTTTCTGGGAAAGTCAGGTTCTAAGAACAATTCAGAGAGTTTAATTACAGCCTCCAGGGTGTTGGGCTGGTACTTCCTCACCCAGACTCTAGTTTTCTCAGAGAGGCTATGGAGAAATTGTTCCAGTATCAACAAATCCATAATTTCCCCTACAGGTCCAATATCTGTCGCTAGTCCGTGGGTAGCCAAGTCTGTTAGCTTTTCTTCTTATGCCCTGGGTCATACCCTTTCAGCCCATCTAGTGGCCAAAAGTTTCTGCTGGTACTTTTTGGTGGAGAGTTCCACCTGATCTAAAACAGCAGCCTTCATGACCGTCATAGTCACAGGCTGGTTATCAGAGAGTGCTGACCCAGCTCTTAGGATACTGCATCTGTCACACCATGGGAGTAAGCTAGGGCCCAAACTTGGTGACCTTAGTGCTTCTGAAATTAGTGACATTTATGTGTAATAACCATGGGTCATGCATGATTTCACAGAGAAAGGGGCAGAGACAGAATGAACCAATCTGTCAGCCTGTTACATGGTGGAGCTCAGGTAGGGTAGATTTTGATTTCAGTTATTTGAGAACAGCCTTTTTCCCCTTATCCTATCAACAGTGTCCCTTCCAACAGGTACACAGCAGACAGAAAGGTATTGCATGTTCATATAACAACACATTTGGGGAGGGGAAGAACTTTTGATGAGCAGGAGTTAGTCTTCATCCTTTCGTCTTCATCCATGCATTTATTTACAAGCAATAGGAACAACATAGTGAAGACTCTGGGCTAGCTGCTCATCCAGTAACTTTCTAGTAATTTTATTCATTCGGTTTGTAGATCATTTCCTATGTAAAACTGATTTTGTCCTGTCATTAATGGGGAACGCTATTGGGATAAAACATGGAAAGTAGCTGCTGCTTTTTGCACAATAAACTGAACTTTACAATAGGGGCAGAATCTTCCTTTCCTACATCCAACACTGAAGAAACCCATCCTGCATACATCAGTTCTAGCCCACTACCTTGTGGTAGCAAACCTCCTATTCCTGAGCAAGCTAGCTGAAGGCCAACTGCAAGCTAGTTTATCTGAAGCTAACACTGGAGACCCAGCAGAATCTGGATTCAGGCCACGATGGTGGACAGAAACTGCTTTAGTGGTACTGACTGATGATCTCCTGCTGTCAATGGGTGGTAAATAGAGGAACGCTGCATAGAGGACAACACTGTTGAGGAGGAGATACTGCTGTCTCACCTGAGAGGTGGCAGGGATCCAGGAGAATGCACTAAAATTGTTTATATCCTTCCAGAATGATGTACCCAGCAGTGGGAAGCTGCATCTCCACTACTAGTCCCCTTGCTTGTATTAGTCACACAAGGATCAATTCTCTCTCTTCTGTCCTTTTCAGTATCCATATGTAACCACTAGAGGAACTGGTCAGAACATGGACTCAGATGTCTGCAACAAACACATAACACACTGCTCTACATATCCTTCATTGCCAACAACCTGACCCCTACCACCAAGATTTAGCGCTTGGATGAGCTCAGTTCTCTGGTGAATAATGACTAGTTGAAGCTGAACCTGAGTAAGATTGAGGTGATGCTGGTAGGCAAAGCACTTTGAAGCGTTTACAGCCATGGTGCAGTCTCCATTAATGGAAGGGCAATAGAGTCCATAGTTTAGGAGTGCTTCTGAGTTCCTCTCTGGTGCTAAGTGCTCACGTTCTAGCATCTGTAAGTAATGCTTTCTACCATCTCTTGGGGGTTAGGACACCCTGTCCTGCTTCAGTGGATGATGACCTGGTCAGAGTTATACATGTCTTTGTCACCTTCTGTCTGGCCTACAGCGATGTAAATATACCTAGGCATGAAGCCATCAGTCCTTCGGAAATTCCAATTAGTGCAGAATGCTGCAGCGTGTTTCTCAGCAACAAGGGCTACTGTAAACATGTCAAACCTGTCCTCCACTCTCCATGCTGGCTTCCCACAGCACACTGGGTCAAGGCCTCAGTCCTCATCTTCAAGGCACTCAATGACCTGGATCTAGCAAATCTTAAAGATCTAAAGGATTATCAAGGACAGCCTTGATAATAGGTAGTGCTACCAGCCCTGCCTATAATAAAATAGACAGCTGTGTAAAATATACTCAGTATCCTCTACATTTAGAATGTCCAATGGTCAGACCAGAACATTGGGAGTCTCAGGACTCCTGGGTTCTTTCCCCACCTCTGAAACTGACTCAGTATATGCCTCAGGCCCATAATCTCTTGTAAAAGGAGTATGATAATCTTTAAATCATGGAGGTGCTGTGAATGTAATGAATGTACAGCGCTTTGCTGATCCTTATATGATAGGCTATATAGACTGGTGAGGCATTATTACTGGAGATCTTCTTTTCTTCTTCTACTTCACTTCAGATGTGACTGAAAATGAAACAAACAAACAAAAATCAGAGCGAAAATGGGAATAGATTTAAAGTTGTTTGTGTTTTTCTTGTGACATTTTTGCTCTTGAGGATTCTGTAGTTATTAAAGGTCTGGGGTATTTATATAGGCAACATTATTCTAGTTAAGATGGATAAGGACCTCTATTTTCAAGCATACATGTAAAGAAAATATAAGGTTGTTTCCAGCTGAAATTTTCTAGTCTTATTTTGAGAACTGGGACTTTTTTAAAATGAAAGTTTGAAATTCGAAGGTAGCATTTTAACTACTTGCACAGAAATAAATTTTAGTCTGACTTACTCTTCCTTTAATCAAATTTTTGTTCTTTTTCAGTTGTAAAATCAAAAACTTGCCTTTCCCATTTGTGCGTGTTTAAGGTTAATTGCTTTGCATAGAGTGGTCACTATAAAAATCCTCAGATTTGCAGCTTGCAAGCTGTTGTTGTGTCCTGAATATTGGCTCAGTCCAGTTCCCAGTGAAGTCAACTGAAAGACTCCCATTGTTGTCAGTGCGGGTTAGATCAGGCTCCATTTGCAGTACTCCCAGTACAAAGTATAGGGATTAACAGCAATTATGCCTGATTAAGCACAAGTAGTGAATAAAGAGAGGAGGTCAAACTACAAAGGTATAAAAAAGAATATTCTCTCTCCCACATCCCACCCTGATTTTAATTAAAGAAATCTCTTTAATAAAAGCTTACAGTGACTGACTCCATGGCCTTGGGCAAGTCGTATAGTAAATTGTGTGGTGATTAGCTAAAATGGTCAGGAACACAACTCCTAGACTGGGATGCAGACTCTGTGGTTCTAAGATCTCTGAGATCAGTTGGACTTGCAACAATGGATCTGAACTTTCTCAAACTTTGGGTAGTTCAGATCTAGATCCACATTTCTGGCACTTCTTCCAAACCCTGGGAAAGAAAGAAATCCCTGTGTGTGTGTTCAGTGTTACTAGTAGCATTATTCATTTCGATTGGGGTGAGCAAACTTTTTAGCCTGAGGGCCACATCTGGGCATGGAAATTGTATGGTGGGCTATGAATGCCCAAGATATTGGGGGTGAGGCCTCTGCCTGGGGGTGTGTGCTCTGGGGTGGGGCCAGAAATGAGGAGTTCAGGGCTGGGGGAGGGGTTTGGGGCATTGGAGGGGGAGTCAGGGGTGCAGGCTCTGGGTGGCGCTTACCTCAAGGAGCTCCTGGAAGCAGCGGCATGTCCCTCCTCCGGCTCAAGGTTGTCAGCCAATGGGAGCTGTGGAGGCGGTGCTTGGGACGGGGACAGTGTTCAGAGCCCCCTGGCTGCCCTTACGCATAGGAGCCAGAGTGGGGACGTGCTGCTGCTTCCAGGAGCTATGTGGAGCCACAGCATGCATGGAGTGGGGCAAGCACCGTGCCCTGCTCCCCAGGGATAAACACCTCTTTTACCTTCTTTGTTCAAATCCAAACAGACTAATAAAATTACATTAAATGACTAACTCTTGTAGTCCCTACTTAGGGCCTGATCATCCTTTCCTGTGGTAAAACCTGCAGGCGAGGACCCCGGAGGAGGAAATCGCTGGTGCCCTTGTGCCCTCTCCTGGCTGTTATCCGGGCCTAGGCACTGAGATGTCTGCAGAGTCCTGCTAGGACAAGATAATAAAACCTTCTATAAATGCTTTCAGAGAGTCTCTCTGTGAGGATCTCTCCAGCCTATCAATCAGGGTGGATTTTAGGCACAAGCAATACAAATGACTGCTTGGGGCCCTGTGCTTTAGGGGCCTATGCCAGCCTCAGCAACTCATGATTTGATTCCACAAGAATCATGGCAGGACAAAAGGAGGAAGGCCTGACTTTCCCCCTCAAACTGGGGGACCAGAGGCTGGGGAAAGCCACATTCTTTTAGGATCCCAGTGATCTTGCACTGGCTTGCCAAGTCCCCCCGGGCCCAGACTCCCACTCTACGGTCAGATGATACATTTTCTCCCATTCTTCCAGCCATACTGGAGTGGGAAGTAATTCATGATCTAATTTCCCTTCTTTTCCCCAGACTCTTCCTTCAGCCTGTGTCTGTCTACAATTTATTCCCCACTCATCACAGAAATATTTAAGCATAGTATTCCCAGTCTTTGCTTTGAACCCTCAATTTGTGAGTCCAGACTTAGCAATTCTGCCTGGGAGGAGCCAGGGGGTGGGGGAGGTGGGATGGCATGGAATGAATGAAGTCAAGCAAATTATTTTCTTTGTATGTTGCACTAAGTAAGAAAAATGAAACAGACAGGGCAGCGAATTCAGTCTTGTCTTGTGAAGTAGCCCGGGTGAACTGCTCATTCCCTGCATGCACCATGAACCATAATCCATCCTCAGAGACATTTTATATGTTGCCTTACTTTCCCTATCCTCAGCTTCTGTGCTTTGGAGTACTGTTGGATTCTCCTATCCGTTTCCAGTTTGGCCTGGAGGCTGCTGCTCATTCCAAATTTTCAGTCAACTAGGTTGTATGGTTCCTCAAGGCAAACTAAGTCCGGCTTGCAATTCTGCTGCCAGGAGCCCGTGGTGGTAAAGTGTGTTTTTGTGTCCGTCTACTTTATTGCAAGGGAGAGGTACAGAATGACAGGTAGTAACCACATGTAAGCTGCATGTATTTACTTTCTTAGCAGGGTAAACAGATTTTCGTAATAATTTGCAATTGACATTTGTGTTTGTAAAAGGTGAGGGATTCCCAGGATCTTGATGGTAAAATACTTAGTTTACCTAGAGGGCAGAGAAAGTACTATTATCACAACACACAAACAGCTGCATATGCATCCACCATATCTTGGAAACCCAGATGCTCTGGGTCAATTTCAAGTCTGATGCAAGCAGGTGTGATTTCTTTGACTTCAGCTGACTCACAGCCACCTACATCAGGTCTGAATTAACTCCTTGCATTGAGGCTGTTGTCTGGAAGGGAACATTTTAAATAATCCCTGATTTTCTGGAATTAGGAAGGGAATTCAGCCTCTCTTTCCTATGCTAGTCCATTAACAGAAAATAGCCCTGACCATAGTGGTCTCAGGGCAAGAGGGGAGTCCTTCTATCCCATATATTTCCTACACTGTTTCACTAACAGACCCAACACCTCCTTGGGGGCGGGGGGAAGGGGCCAAAAGCTCCCCTGTATTCACACCCTACGCACCACTGTAATGATCTTTATACAAAATATGGCTTGTTGAGATATAGTTTGAATGCTAATAACTTGCTGGCCAATAACATCATGGTGAAATGAATCTAGCAACATTACATGCAAAGGTATGAAATCCCCTGTATGATAATGTTAACACATGTTCCAAACCACACATTTCTGCCTAGGCAGAAGTTGTTAAACGGGTCGATCCTACACAGAGGAATGTGAGTTTCTCAATTTACGTGTAAGCAGTAAATAGGATCCACAAGATAGCAGGAGGTGGATATAGCAGGAGACAAAGCAAATTTGTATTTCAGCAAACACTGGTGAGGAGAGAGCATGGAGCCTCCTTCACCAGCAGACTCCGTGTCGCCTCCTTTATTGCTTGAGTAAACTTGGCATTGAGGGTTAACCCTCAGAAGAATCCGCTTCAGATGTTCACTAGATTATAAAAAGTGCGGGGGAGGAGAACCCTAAGTGCTCTCTTTCACCTAAGAAGACAAAGGGACCAGCACCCTTTGGGCCTCTGGGAGAGATACTGACCAAGGAAAGGGTCAGTTACCACCTCCCTGGAAGACTGTGGGTGAGAAAGACCAACTTAAAGAAAACTTGAACCAAAATTTGTTTGATGAAGTTTTAGACTTTTTGATGCATATTTTCACTTTTATTTCTTGTAATGGTTTCTAACATTCTCGTTCTTGAATTCACTTAAAATCCGATCTTCTATTGTTAATACACTTGTTTTACCTTTAATCTAAACCAAACCAGTGCTGTGTTCAAACTGAACTTTTGCATAGCTCCAGTTATAGTAACAAACTGTTGAATATTGACTTCTTACAGGGGCAATGGATCTTAATATCTGGACTGTCCAGGAGAGGGCTGGACAGTGATTTGGGGAAAAATCAGGACTGGGAATGTATTGGGGTCACTTAGAAAGCAGTAACTTAGGTTGGTGGAAGCCAGAGTGTGACTGGCTTGTTGCTGACAGACTGAGGGATCAGGGTCTGCAGCTACACACAGACACTCAGGCCTGGTCTACACTATGAAATTAAGTTGGTATAACTACATTCCTCAGGGGTGTGAAAAATCCGACCTGTTAACTGGGGAGGTGGAATACCTATGCCAATGGGAAAAGTCCTCCAGTCGGCATTGAAAGTGTCTTCACTAAAACACTACAGCAGAATGCTGCAGCATTTTAAGTGTAGACAAGCCCATAGGGTGTGACTAGCATGTTGGTAGGCTGTTTGTGTGTGGCCCAGGTTGAGAGCCCCAACAGCATTGAGAGGAGCCCAAGGTTGCAGGGCAGCAGTGACATAACCCCTCACTGATCTGCATTGCACCCAGAATGTGAGAAGGGTACCACTTTCTACTTGGGTGAGATGCATGCAGCCTGTCTATTCCTTAGGCTGCTCCATTACCATAGAATGAATGAGCATTCATTGCTGACCTGGAAGAACTGCTGTCTTCTGTGGTAATTATCCATACTCATTCAGTTCTGGTTGTCCTGCTCTTTGTGATGCTCAAGTCATGAAGCCCAGCTCCTGACTGGAGGTAGTGGACTTGCTCGCTCTGCTCTGATACTCATACAGTAAAATTTTTTTGTTTTATAAGTAATATAAATCCCTTTTAATTAGGGTGGATTTGATTTAAATCACTAGTCAGGAAGACTTGATTTAATCATGTATTAAATCATGAAAGTGTATTCTTGTTGGTTGTTATAACCTTAATACACATTCGTCACAACTTAGAGATAAATGTAGTTTTCATTTTTAGAAGGTACACACTATACATTTTTAAAGTTATTTACTTTGAAAACTTTTCAGGTTAGTTTTACAGCTATATCAGAAAATGAATGATTGTTTGGTTATTTCATTTACCAAACATAACTGAAGCAGATAGTTCATCTACCAAAGACTTCATAAATATCTCCAGTTCAACAGATTAGTCATTAATATTTGAAGGATTTTCTTGCCGTGCTGTATTAGGAAGAGAACATCACCAGACAGACATTTAAATTGTTTTATTTAACTAAATCAGCAACATTACATATTCTGGATTTTTTTCTTCAACAGCAAATATATAATATCTTAACAAAACAAGCATATGAGTTTTTGAATTTAAACAGTCAGGTTTTATAAAATCAGTTTTGTTTTTGTTAACTATCTTAGTTAAAAACAAATTTAAATGAAAAATTTTAAAACAATTAAATTGACTGTCAACCGAGTCAACAGGAAAAACTTAAAATATTGGCTTCTGCAGCTAACTCAGTCGTCTTCACCTTCATTTTCTTGTTTGTTCATAATCTGGAAAAGAAAAAAACAGGCTTTACTGCTTTTTCAGGTCCCAAATGATTTCTCAATTTGGAATGAATTAGTCCAAAGGAAGAAAATATTCTTTCTACACCAGCAGAAGAAGCTACTGCTGTTAAAAGTGAGATTATCACTTCAACATTCTCTGAACCCAAGGGTTTAAGTGATTTCCACTCCACCAGTTCACTGGTGTGACTTTCTTTAAAACATCATCAGCAAACATATATTTCTTGAAAGGTTCTTATTCCCAAACTGGGTCTCTTTTATGGACTGCTGCCATTATAGGTTTTCCCTTCTACTGAGAGAATGGTATGGTAGATCTCAAATCAATGATGGCTACACTCAGAAAGACCTCAAGACTTCTGGAATATACTGCTCAGTTTCACTTTTGTTTCTACTGCCTGTCTCTTCCTTCTCACATTTATCTCCATATTTCTCCTTGTCCAGATCTATTCTGCCCCAAGAATTGAACTTTTTAAACTTTGCACTTTTAGAGAGAGGTAAGGGATTGACTCTGTGCACACAAATTTGCAGAGGGACAATAGGGTTGAGGTCTGTTATTTCTCACCTCTGTATATTTATTTTATTTAAAAATATTTTTGCTGTTAATGAGTTTGTTATCTCTGGAGACACAAATCCACAGTGTGAGAACTGCAAAACTAAGCATCTCTGATGGTATCTTCTAGGGCAAGGGTGGGCAAACATTTTGGCCCATGGGCCACATTGGGGTTAAAAATTGTGCGAAGGGCCGGGTAGGGAAGGTGGTGCCTCCCCAAACAGCCTGCCCCCGCCCCTTATCCAACCCCCAACCACTTCCTGCCCCCTGACTGCCCCCCTCAGAACCCCTGACCCATCCAGCCCCTCCCCCCGCTCCTTGTCTCCTGATTGCCCCCTCCGGAGAACCCCCCCATTCTAACTGCTGCCCCAGAACCCTACCCCCTATCAAAGCCCCTCATTCTTTGTTCCCTGACTGCCCCCTCCCGAGATCCCTCCACCCTAACCACCACCACTTGGGACCCCACTCGTCATCTAAGCCCCCTTGCTTTGTTCCGACTGCCCCCTCCTGGGATCCCCCCCACCCTAACCAATCCCCATCTAAGACCTATTGCTTTGTTCCCTGACTGCCCCCTCCCCAAATCCCCCCACCCTAACCACTGCCCCCCCCCC